>CM028672.1:41607179-42807179 GCA_016760335.1 Gastrodia elata | reverse complement strand
TATAATATCTAGTTAATATATTATAAATGAAGTGATATATTTTGTTATTAAGAAAAATTCAAGTAGTACTTCATATATATATATATATATAAATATATATATTGAATGATGAATATATAAAAAGGAATATTTTTCTATTATTAATTAGATATACAAAAGTTTTATTTGAGCTATTAATGAGCTCTGAATATGATCGTACAAAGTGTTGCTTGTGTTTCCTCATTAAGCCTAAATTTGTATTCAAGCTCAGCTTATTTCCTTAAAGATAGAGCTGAATGTGAACTACCTTTCAAGGCAAACACGAGTTGATCCCAAACATCAAGCTTTTTTATAGTTTTATTTGATCTATCACTCGGCACATCTTTTCCTATACCCGTGATGTAATTATTGACGCTTTGATTGCTAATTTTTGCTTGCATGGTGTTACAAGAATGAGGTTCCTCCCAAATATTTTTCAAAGACATGCCTATCAATTGTTGCTAGAAATATTGCTAAATTTGCACGTACAATTGACTATTTATGGCTAGAAATTTGACCCAAAACTCGAAATTCAAACTCGACTCGAAAATTTTTGAGTCAAGTTCGAGTCATACGTCTTGACTTGAACCCTATTTAAAATGAATCAAATTACTCGAACTCGAACAAGTTCGATTCGAGCTCGAGTATGGGTTGACTCGACTCGAACTCAACTCGAAGTCAGCCCTAACTCTATTAGATTGTTGTTATTATCCATTGAACTAAACCAACTATTGAGCCAGAGCTTGAGAAACGTTCATCATAATTTCCATGTGTTTAGTCATTGTGGCCAAAACCTCAAAATATTTTGTTTCATGATCTGCTAGATGACGCTATCTTGGTGCCTCCTCTTTGGGTTTTTCACAAAACAGCCTCAAGGGACGTTAGCTTTTTTCCAAAAGATTTATAATTTTCTTGAGTCACACCATCTACAAAACTATCATTCCTTAAACAATGCAACATCTTTAGGCTCTGACATCAAATTATGATTTATTTGACTATATATAACCCAAGTGATTTATAAATTTTTGAAATAGAGAAGCAATAATAATTAACATTATAACAATTCTAAATTGTTATCAGAATAATTAGACACTAAACCAAGAAAATTAGCTCAATAATTGCCAAACCACAAAAAGTAAGCAATTAAGTTATAATGAACTTGATAAAGGGAAACAAAAATGCATGAATGTAGAAAGTAGCAAACTATCCCTGATGTGAATTTGAAAGTTTGAATTTTAGTGGGGAAAGTAAATACAAAAATTAAGGAAAATAATATAGAGCTAAAAATCCAAAAAATACAAGTATATTTTGATTCCTCACACTCAAATATGCAAAGTTAAATTTCAAAATATTTGAAGCTAAAATAGGTGAAAAATATACAAAATGCAACTAGAACTACATTTTTATTAGTTTAATTAATTTAAACGACAATTTTAAATTATAAACAGGTCGGTGAAATCCTAACCGTTGTGTCAAGAGCTTGATCTAACAGCGAATCTTATATTAGGACCGCGGGACTAGATTCAGTCGTCTGATCTAAATAGGTTAGATCGAACGGCGGATACGACTTTAGATGGCAAATAAATAACATCATCTATTTAATCAAATGGATACATATTAATACTTAATCGCGAAAAAGATCATAACCATCAGATCTTAAATAAGTATCCGACAGCCGAGGCTAACATAACAGAATTAACTCAACCACCAGATCAGAAGTTCGTTGCAATCGAACGACTTGAGTAACCCCATCATTGTTGATGATCTTAGTACCGCGATCGCCGATAGCCGAATCGAAATCGCAGCTACTCAAGCCTCGTTATGTCACCGTGAAATGTGTGATGATCCTCCGTCCCTCCCGAGGCCACAATTGGGTTCCACGTGTCCTCGCAAAGTGGCCAACCCACATTGCACCACTTATTCTCCGGGAAACGTCCTTGAGAGCTCTGAACCGTGGAGATGGAATAATTGGTTATCGTCATCGATTAGAAAGATATCCTACACTGAGAGCTCCAGGAAGCCTCTATTTATTCACTCTCCATCTTCTGATGAATTCCTTTGCTACAATTGAAGCCATATATCACCCAACCTCCCTGAAATCCCGAGTCACTATCCCTTAGGTTTTTGCATTTCCCCATTGCCTCCAGTGATCCTCCGACAGTTCCAACCCGACAAATTCCACTCCCAGACCTCCGCTAATCTTACTAGAATCCCTAGGAGCTCTATGGAGGCTCATAAAAGGAATCATAGAGATTTGTTTGTGGCTTTTATGATTCCTGACTCTATTAGCACCTAAATTATGGTAGATGGGAGCTAATTTAGTGACTGAAGCCATTTTGGGGTTCTCATATTAGAGGGAATCAAGTAGCATTTGAGTGGATTTCCTAGGGTTTTATACATCTGAAGGATGCACCAGCACAAACAAATCTTTAAAACCTTTACAATCAATATCTATGAAAACTCATATATATATATATATATATATATGCACTCATCAGAAAGCTTATCAAAAGAACCTCAGAAAATTTTTTTAGAAAACTAACAAAGAATGTATAATTAAATTTGAAATCAATTAATGCATAGTTAATGATTTAATTAAAGCATTTATACCAATAAACTAGCAATTTTAGCATATATATTAGATTGTTGGCTCTACTTTTCCACACAAAAAAGTTGCCAAATATAACTTTCTACCTTTACTTTATTGTCATATAAATGCCACAAATCAAAATAGCTTTTTATAAGATGTCTTCGCAGATCCATGCATGAGTTCCAAAATGTTAGATATTTTGGGATTTGTTTAGGACGGAGCTAATCTGACTTCTAGAGAGATAAGGAAGCCGCACCTAAAGCCTACGAGGAGGTGGGTATAAATATGTGATATATATATGTGTGTGCACACTTTTTGAACTCTTTTGTTTCTCAAGATTCTAAACTTGCCCAACAGAATAATAAAAATGATTATGCTTATTGAAATAAGATACATATTTTTATTATATAATATTTTGGCATGTTACAAATTTCTAATAAGTTTACTTAGAGCAAATAGCTAAAATGCTACTTAAATGCTAAAGTATTTTATGCATTCTTCAAAATATGTGCATTATTCAAAATATTGCTACACATTTCTTAACTAATTAATTTTTATTTTTTCCTACATTTTTCTTTATATTTTCTTCTGCACATCACATATTTTATTGAAAAATGTAAATTAAGATATCAAATATACTTAGAGAAATCTAATGATATCCAAATTCCCTAGCACTTTTCATGTGTCAGGTCAAGATCAAGATGTGGAGCAGAAAACAACTGACGAGCCGCTTTTGTATCAGCCCTTGAAGACTTTTGTTTTTATTTTAGGCAATCTCAATTTCAATTTAACTGTATTGAAGCCATGCATAACTTTAAATATTGTGGATGGAATTTTTGTAAACTATATTTTGAGATGTTAAATTGAATCAATGAACAGATTTTGCTTCTTGTTCTCTTGTGGATGCATGTTTATATTATTATACTAACTTATTTAAATAATCTAATAAGGTCCTACGATTACTAACCCAATGGAGAACTAGTCGCCTAATTCGGCTCGAGCCATCACAAACACTTGCACAATATTACACGGTGATGGAAGCATCTTCTTTATTAGTGATATTAGTGTGATTACCGGTGCAAGAAACAAAATTAAGTGAACCCGTACAGAAGTGTGAATAGCCCGATCTAAGCTTTGGCCTATATAAAGATGTTCTTGCTAAATAAAAATAAATATTAAATAAAACAAAGATATAAAAGTAAATATACTAATACCAATCTTTTCCAGAATTTCCTACTACTCAGTTATTCTGCATTGCCACTATCTTAAACCACATGACAAAGTGTTATTTGTCCCTTTGAATAAAATATGAGCTCAGCCTGAGTGAAGAGGACTGTAGCAACCCCTTAAGTCAAATGAACAAAGAAGTCAAGAACTCCTTGAGTTAATCGAGAACCTATTGACTCAACTGAGGACCGGATAGCTCAACCGAGAATCGGTTGACTCAATTAAGAACCCGCTGTGTAGCCTAAGAACCCATTGTATAATTAGAAAACCACGAGTTGTATTACTTGGCAACACTAAGTTTAGAATTTTGGAATATAGGTAAAAGTTGAGCTGCGTAAAAAGGATGAAATAAGGATCAAGTATATCCATTCATTAGAAATTTGGATGAAGTTGAAGGATCAAGAGAATCAATCCTCTGACCAATATACCTGTATTGAAAGAGTCTGGTAATGTTTTAAAGTAGTGCATGAACTTTGAAAGGGGGTTGTATCGTTCTCTCATACTCCACAATAGTAACATCGTGTCAGTTGTCATACCATCCCATTCCTTCAAAACTTTAAACTACAAAATTAATAAATAAATTTACCAATAAATTGAGAATATAAATGTCCTACAAAATAATTCATAATAGTTGTAAAGAACATAAAATAAATAAATAAATGCATAAATTTGAAGTAACTTTAGTCCAAAAGAATCAATGATGAAGCATAAAGAAAAATCTCTTCGATATGTAGGTTTTCATTCAAACAAGTATTTTCAATATCAACACATTTATTTGAACCATGGTTGTCAGGTTTCATGTTTTTGTCCTTATTTTTCTTTAAGTTTTTTATACTTTGTGGGTCAAACTATTATTTAGCCTTATGTTCATTGTCTTCAAATTAATTTAATTTTTGAATAAAAACCAGCCAATACAAAAAAATGTTTAAGATCATGTATGAAAGATAAATAGCAAGAGAAATGAAAATATATTTGCACTTTACGAGTAATTGACGTTGTACTCTTCTGCCCACCTGTTCATGCGATATGTATCCATCAATTTTAATTAAGCTTATCATTTCTCTCAGATTCTCCTGCTTAGATACCGGCTTCTTCCATCTTTGTTCATTTGATCAAGCTTCCTTGCTCTCATCCCTATTCAAAGGTTTCTTCTTCAAGAGCCCCTCTCCCATGTCACTATGCCTTCATGCTAAGACTATTAGCAAAGGTGCCTGAGAAAATTATTTATAAGAAAAGAGAATTGTACGATAAGCTAAAGTAACATCCACACAATTTTCTATCATTCGGTAGCAGAGCCTAACTTCGACTCAGAGATTCTTTGTCAAAAGCGCATCATTATAAGAAATTCAATGGCATATCAATCCAACTTACTCATTGTTAACCGTTTACTCATCTATTTCTGAACCACAAACTTCCACTTCAATATCCTATACTTTCAACATCCCTAAGTCCAAATCCATATACAACTTTAACTCTAGCCCACTTGAACATTTAATCAAGACCTGCAATCCAACTCACAACACAATGCCCATTACCTCACCCTGATTTGGAACCACTTTGCCAAAATAGTGGAACCTAATCGGTCCTATTAGATCAAAATTTTATTAGTAAATACTATTCCTTCGAATATATAAAACAAGACGTCTTAATGTAGTGAGTTGAATCTATAATAGCTTGCATGATGATAATGATTTAATAGTACAAGATTTAGTAATGAATGAGAAGCAAGGAAGCGGTTCAAGAAAAATGAGATGGAAAGAAGTATGTGTCAATATCAAGGAAAGTAAAATGATTGGTCCTTTGGTAGAGGATTGGCCTAAAGGAAGAAAAGAAATTAAGCTAAGTTAAGCTCAGCTCAGCTGCTCACTATTTAGATAGTATGTAATTTAAATTAAATTAAGTTATTAGGGGCTACTTGTTTTGGAATTAGTTTTAAGAAATTAAACGATGAGTTAAACAAAGCAAAGCAGCTAAGTTGTTTGGCTGTATGCTAATTTTAGTTTTGTTTTGAGTTTATGATGGATAAGTAAAGCTAATAAGATGCTAAGATGTTTAAAAGTAGCCAACCTAAGCTCAAGTTAATCAAATAAACCCAAATGCTAGATGAAACAAAATCTATACAGTTTAAGATTAGCTTCACAAGCTTCAAAATAAAAATAGCAGCTTTAAGTACAAGCTACTCCAATATCCTCTTAAACAATACTCAAAAATCATCAGGAAAAATGTCCCCTTCCAAAGTATGAAAATATTCTCACTGCGCGAAGCACGAACACAATAATCCGAAAAACTGCTACAAAGTCTATCACAAAGAATAAACAAAATATTACAGAACTGAAAGAAAAAAGAGAAGCCATCAGCCACAATATTAGTTCCATTCTGCCTTCGGCTGGCAGCACAAAGATTCTTCAATTTATTGATGGTTGAGCAGCTATCCCCACCACAATGAGCTCAACTATCTCATGCATCATCGACTTGGCAACACAATCAAAGATTTCTGCTGTTTTTAACTCTGTACCGAGTGGCAAAGTGACATAGAGCTTCTTACCCTAAGCAAAGAGAAGCTCAACATGATCATCACAGATAATAATCCCTCCATACACTGCTCCATCGTGTGGCATGTAAGACACATAAAAATTCATCTTTACCCATCTAAGAGAGGGAGCACCATTGGAACTAAATGGTACGATACCAAAGGTATCCGAGGTACTCCAGGAGCCCACCAAAGATGCAGGCTCAAGATAATGGCATAAGCGAAAATAAACCTCACGCAAACAACCAGAGTCAGGTGCATCTAATTGTGAAGTTTGGCGTTCTTTCATCTCCATGAGTGATTTAATATGCAGCAATATATCTGAGCCCAAAAGAGTACAACTTTCCTTCTGTTTGCCAACAAAATCATCACCCTGAACTCATTCCATGAACTAGGAATAGCAATCTGAAATCCCCAAGCAAGCAAGGTGTCAGTGATATCCCATGTAAACCTACAGTGGCAAGGGGGGCGCTCAATGTCCTCCACATCCCTGCAATCCCAAATGCAAAATAAAGAATCGGTAAGCCCACATCAGAACAACCACTCCTTGGTAAGAAGAGAAGACAAAAGAAGCATCCAAAAAAGCATCGCCTCCCTCGGACCGAGCCCCCATGACCATATATGCTTGAACTCCGATGGCAGTTTCTCTATTCTGTGCTTATAGAGTTGCCAAGAGATGGAATTATCATAACCTTCAAACCTCTAAAAAATTGCATCATTGCAGTTCATCCCGCAAAACAGATCAATCCTCATTAGGCCAAACCAAGCGCCTAATGTGTCAGCTACAGTCAGTCATTGGTCAAGTAGCATGAATTAAATGTGTGCCCCTCCAAAACACAATAACCCATGCACAGCGTGACCTTAAATTGTGAGTATAACTAAATATTGTTCCACCCTCATCAAATAATCTCCAAACCAGTGAGACACTGCATTTGATTATGAAATTGTAGCCGCAAACATCATATTTAAGAAGCATAATTTGCATCCAGAGAATGTCTTCCTGATTCACAAATTTTATTTTAAAATTTCAATTTTGCAAGCTTTGATTTATATTTTAAAAAGGTTTATTTTAGAGTTTCTTGAATCTCATCACTTCTGCAATGCCTTTTTTCTATGTTCACACTAATATTTTAAATTTTACATAAGCAAAAGGTATCTAGGAAACCTATTTAAAGCATATAGCAAACGTAGAACAATCATGACCTATCCTACAACACCTTAATTTATAATCAACGATTGTTGTTAGTTTTTTAAAGTATTGTTTGTACACACTTCTGGACTGTTACGATGTGATAGGGAAATTATATATTGAGCATAATATTATTGCCTACTCATTATTCTTGCATCTGGTTGCAAAAATAGAAAGTATAATAAATCTAGAGCTGCACTGCATCAAGATAAAAAAAATATGAAATCAAGAATATAAGAAGAAAATAGTGATTAATGCAAGTTTGAGCACCATATCAGATTCATGAAGAAGATCTTCAGATATGATGATTGATTCTGGAATTTCCAGAGCACTTTCACCAACATGAATGTCCTCTAGAGCTACTGCTCCTCTATTAGCCCCCTCAAAATCTGCTTATTGTCGCATGTGTCAGATAATACACAGGAATCTCAATATACAAAAACAGTGAACACTATCAATATATATAAAAAGCATAACTCATACGGCTATAGCACACAGGCCAAACATACCAAACCTATCAATCCATTATCAATCTAAAAAAAGCAAACAACAGACAGACATCCACATAATAGAATGGAAAGAAGGTTTCATGGAATTTTTCTTACTGACAAAATTATTTATTAGAAAGTAAGGGAAATTTAAAATGAGTGTTCATATTACGTTGATCCACCAACACAGCACGATACAATGAAATAGCCTGGCACCTAACAGGATAAGCACCAGAAGCTAAATAACAATTTTTAGAGACTAATACAAATAATGGAATTACTAGACAAATACAATCTCCCTTTTGTATTAACTAACAAAGAATATAAGATCGATGATTTAGGCGGAGACAATTTGCAAAAATCAGACAAAGTGGGGATCTTGAATTCACTGTTTCCATACACCCCTCCAAGTTGGGTTATGTCAGTCAATTGTAACTAAGAAACAAGACTTGTTATTATTTGCAGATTGAGATGATGTCGGAATATGATAAACTGAATTTATTATCAACAATTTTTTTCTCCGCAAAATATGGATCAATTTCAACTAAATTTAGCACGATCAAGCAGATCAAGATTTCTTTCAATGCTAATAGTTGGCATCTGATATAAAAATTCTCCTAAGGACAGATACGATAAAACCCAACTTTAATTAATCCATGTACCATGAAGATGCTTAATGAACAACTTGATCATTAGATGCATAGTTGTGCATTGATTCATTTCACGTTAGATAAACCATGTTTAATGTGTAAGAATGCTTTAAGAAGTTGCTTGATGGTGCTTAAGAAATCATAGTAAGTTTAACTTTAAAAAATTGAAAAAACTTTTACTCAGAATGTTTTAAGATGATCCTTTAGGATCTCAAAATTTACCTCAGATAAGAGAAACTGGCTTATTTGGTCTAATGTTATTCATTTTAGTCCCAGATATTTATTTTTGATGCATTTGGTCCCTAAGGAAGTTCAATTTAGTCCAGCAGTTAATAAGCCGTTTGATTTTTACCAAAAGAAAAGGTATTCCAGCCATACCAGAAAGCGTGTGATAAAAGAAATTTTATCGCATAAGCTGTGTGCGAGGGTTATGCTTTCTGCTTCAGTTTTAGTGCAGCTGCTTCATTGGTTCTTTTTCAATGAAAGCATTGGCTACAGTACTTGCGAAATTATCCTACTTCAGCTGGCACCTTCAGCACGAGGGATTAGTACCTTTAAATTTCAGGGCTCATTGTTTTTTTTTTAGTTTTTTTTTCCAAATGTATCATTTGTCCAGGTGCCTCTATTCCTTAATACATTTTCCTTTTTTAAAAATGCATTTATAAGCACAAAAAATCAGATTGGCTCGGCTCTCAGTAAAGTTGTCAACCTGCCACTGCAGGCTCCCCTCCTCTAGCTGAGTATGTCTCTGGACAACTGGCCAACCGTAACCCAAGAGTCTCCAAACTGCAGAGTCGGCCCGCTGCACTGCAAAATCCTCACCCTGTGGCGGTAGCGAAGCTCCATGGCTTTCACTCAATAGAGGTCGGCTCTGCTGACAAAACTGAAGGGGTGGCGGGCAGCTAGTACAGTTCTCCAAAGCCGCGGGTCTCTGATCCTGAGTCCATCAGACTCGAGCGGTCGACATACCTCCTGCCACCTCACATAGTGTAGAACGCTACTCCCCGCTATTGCCCAAAGAAACTTACGGAGAATAGACTCAATGTCAGAGAGGCAGGAGTCTAGTATTGGTGCCAACAACATCTGGTAGCTGGGAATCATATCAAGTACTGACCTGATCAAACACAATCTGCCTGCAAGGGAGAGGTGACGACTGCTCCATGAGCCCAACCTGCCTCTGTGACAGCTAAAAAATCTGCCCTTCGTGGGGGTCAGCTAATAATTGTAACCCCAAAGTATCTGAGGGGCACTCCTCTCTGGAAACCCAACTGGATTGCTACTCTGCGCTGCCTATGAGCGGGGTTTGTAGGCTAAAGAAGATCTGTGATTTATGCGAGTTCACAGACTGCTCGGTCCAACTCACATACTCTACCAGAATCCGCTAGACCTCACGACCTGCTGCCACTGAAAGATGGTGCAAACAAAATCAAGTCATTGGCATACATGAGGTGAGAGAAGGTATGCCCACCTCTATCCAACTGAATGTCGATCGGGCAGCCAATCTGTTGTTGCCGCCTGACTAGGAGGGAGAAGAGCTCCGAGCAAAAAATAAATAGGAAGGGGAGAGGGGGCATCCCTGCCGAAAGCCTTTCTGCCCCACTATCCAGGGAAGTCGGCGCTCGCTAACCAGGACTGAGAACCTGGGGGACTCCACGCACTGCATGGCCAAATCCGACCAAAGCTACGGAAATCCAAATCTCTGTAGAACCAGACTTAAGCACCCCCGCTCCATCCGATCGCAAGCCAGCTCCATATCCACCTTGATGGCCATATGACCGACCGTCGAAGTGGAGTATGAGAGAAGAGTGAGAATTCCTGGACCATGAGACAGTTCTCGCTAATGTCTCTCCCGGGAACAAAGAATCATGTTCTCGAGAGATCAAGGAATGCAGTACTGTCTTAAGGCACATGACCAAGATCTTGGCCATCACCTTATAGACAGTGTTGCACAGACTAATAGGGCGGAACTGCCTCGAAGTAGAGGCCCCCTCCTCCTTCGGAATGAGAACTACTAGAGTATCAAGCCAGCACTGTGGCATCCGGCCACCATCAAAGAAGTGGTGAACGGCTGCCAAAGTATCGGCCTAGGAAATCCTCCAGTAGCCCGTAAAGAAAAAGGGGGTGATGCCATTAATTCCAGGGGAACGGTTGGGGCCAAGGTCCCTCAGGGCTGCCCATATTTCTGCCTCCGTGACCGCACATTGGAGCGAGGCAGAGTTTGCGTCACAGAGTGTACGATCTGGAATCAGATCATCTGGACAATCCTCTACGGGACAAGAGGTGCCCCACTTCCCCTGAAAAAACTCAAGAAATACCTAGCGAATCCGCAATGGGTCAGAAGTGAACTCCCCGGACTCCTCCTGTAGTGCAAGCACGGTATTCGACCTACGACACTGCGGCGTAAGCCGCTAAAACACCTTAGTGCAACGGTCACCCTGAGTGAGCCACCGTGCCTTGGTTCACTACTACCACCAGCTCGCCAACCTCGCCTCCACCTGAGAGAGCTCTTACATAACGGCCCAAAGCAGCTGAACAAGCTCCAGGTCACCACCCCTGGCCGTGACCATGTCCTTCATCTGGAGCTGCGTCAAAGTCGTCGTGAGCTCTGTCGCCCTCCTCCTCAGGTCCAGGAACGTGTCCCGTCCCATCTCCACAATGCCCGGAGAGTGCGAGCCAACTTGTGGTTAAGAACTGAGGACGGCGAGCAGCGAGACGACCGACCTTAAGTCTTCTCCACCACAGAGAAGACCTCTGAGTACTGTGCCACGTGTCCTCGAATTTGAACCGTACACCGATACTCTGGAACCTAAGACAAACATCCGTCAAGAAAATCGGGAAGTGATCAGAAGCTACCCGGGGAGGTGGTGCGCAACTATACCCGACAGAAGGTCCATCGCCTCCGTACTGAGAAGGAACCGGTCCAAGCACTCCCAAATGCAGGGGCCTCCACTCCTGTTGTTTATCCATGTGTATGGTGGACCAACAAATCCTGGGTCGTGAAAGTGGTCCGCATCCAGAACCTCCTGGAAGTCAGTCTGAGTAGTAGTGACTCTGAACGGCTTCCCACTGCACTTTTCCACCTGAGAGAGAACGCAATTGAAGTCTCCGCCAAATACAAATAGGAACCCCTCCACCCGCACAACAAGGATCGTTTGTCACAACTCTCTCCTCGTATACAGATCAGTAGACGCGTAGACGGCGCTAAACTGAAAGCAGGTCCCCGAGCGTAAGGTGATGGTGGTCAAGATCACCTGCTGCAAGAGAAGTGGACCTCGCACAGAAAAAAATATGTCTGCCAAGCAAAAAGAATACCTCCTGAGCACCCTACAGAAGGCAGGACAATGAAGCTCCAGTGTCGCCTAAAAATGCGGTCAGCATCGCGGCGAGTGGACTCCACACGCGTCTCCAATAAAACAATTAGTCCCAGTCGGCGCTCCGAGATAAGCGGCGAAAGGCGGTGTCGTGTCGCCGGATTCTGCATGTCGTGACAGTTCCACGTCATGATGTTCATTGGGGAGTCAGAGGGTGCTCCCTACTCTTGAATCTTAGACTCCTAGGTGGTGATATAGTAAGCCGCCTAGCTGTTGTGGGCTTTTCAGGGGAAGGCGGCGGGTTGGCAACTAGGCCGCAGGCTGAGTGGCCTGTGGGCATGGACATGAGCTGGGCTGGAGTGGTGCGCTAAGCTTGTATGGGTTGGAGGTGGGCTACGGAATGGGCTGGTGGGCTGCGGGCTGTGCAAGCGAGAGCGCAGACTGTTGGGCTGATGGGTTAGCGGGTTGGTTGAGTGGAGTTGGGCGGAGGCCCCACGGCAGCACGTGGGGCGGAGTGGGCCAAACCTGAGAGTTCTGGGCCCATTGAGATTGGGCGTGTAGACTGCATGGGTTAGACCAATGGCTGTAGCAGCGCATCATGTGCCAGGGTCTGCTGGTTCGCCATCTGGCTGGGCCGAGAGAAATTATGGGCTTTTTCTTTAATGTGATGTTCTTGATTAGGCATTCTTTATAGGTATTTACTACTTATGTCACTATATAAATTATGCATGTATAAATTATGCAAGCTTTACAAATATGTTTTGTTTAAAGCCCATCAAATGTCAACTTAAAGTGAAATTGACATAAAATAAATCTTCTAAAGCATTCAATATTTTATAAAATGCATTTAATACGATTTGAAATAATGGTAACATGATTTTCTAAAACATCTAATTCTAAATTGCATATACACACATTTATAATATTAGAAAATTAAGAGCAAATATTCTTATTAAGCGACAACTAATAACTATAATGTCTTATGCAACCAACTAAGTTAACTTTTTAAATAACTACATTGATCGAAATAGATTAGCATAAGTAATTATCATAATTCAAATAATTTAGTGTGATGACCATTTGAACTAATGCAGTTCATCAATAAATAATAACCAACTATATTTTGTTAACACATTTATTTTAAGAAAATGTTTTTATATATTATTTTAATAAATTTTTTAAAAGAAATTTTAATTGATATGTTACTATCAAGAGAAATGATTCTTTATGATTTTTGAGGAACTTTCATTTTATTTAATTGTGATAACTCACTCAAATAAGTAGTAATATGTTTTAAGATTTAAATGACTTTCTCAAATCTTCTATGCATTTAAACCTTTAAAATTTTATGAAAAACAAAATGGATTTCACTAAAAATGAGATTTAGATTGATTATTAAGAGATACGTATGCAATGAACTAGGATATGATAAGACCAAATATACCAGAGCTGATTTCCAAATTGTGCAAATGTAAATAAAAGCTCTCTATATGTCAAAAGAAAAAAAAACATTGCCTGTAATAGCATGTTTAATAAACAACTAGATGTCCATTGACATTTCTTAACCTTGGCAAACTAGGCCCTGGATGTAATAATAGAACTAGTGCAAAGGTCTATAAAAGTCAAAGCAAAGCCAATTTGGGATGTGAAAGCAAGCATATAAAAGGAGTTGGCCTTTTTATATATAGTGCATCTCAACAAAACTAATATTTGTAGTAAGCTTCTTGATAACTACGAAAGCAAACTTTTGGGACATCTAGAAAATTTCATGAAATATCAGTAGCACTGAGAAGTGATTGATCAATGATTTGTAGATCAAGCCAATGGTGGAGACTCATTATTTTCTTGAAATCTTAGGGTATTAATGATATCGAAAGTATGACAGATCAATGAATCAGAGACGAGATTGCAAAAGAAATGCGAGGTTAGGTTGAGAAAAAGAAATTGGCTGAAATTTTGGTTTACAAAAAGAGATGTGGAAAAAGAAGAGAAAAGCAGAAGGGGAGAAAAAATAGATTGCCAATAAAAGATCTATCAATGAATAGAGATCGACAAATCTTGGATCATACATGGAATAAATCGACAATTCCTGAAGAAATGATCATCGTCTCAAGACTGCTAAAGGTGATGATAGTAGGGTTCACAAACTGGAGTTAAGAGTTTGAGATTGTTGGCGACGGGTGTGACCTAGAGATAGGAATGACACTACGAGAAGTCTCCATTTGTGAAAAAGAAGTTTACAAGTCTTGAAATTCAAGGGGGAGCCAAAATGGAAATACAGATGACATTGGAGCTTAAAGTGAAGAGAGGGAGAGAGAGAAACAAGTTTTGGGTTTAATTTGAGTATTTGTATGTGTTTTTTATTTAGGTTCAATGGGGCTATTCAAAATCACTGGATTTGGTCAATCAAAGCCACATGCTGGACCAGTTGAAACAGAATACAGCCCAAATGCAATAAACCTAAATAAGGTTACGGTGGAGAATGGGTTAAAAAAACTATGGAGGTTCGATGAATCTATAGTTATTAAGGAGATTCAATGAATCTAGATAATTATTAAGCATTTTTATGGCATATCCAAGGAAACGTCAAATAAATTTTGATGCATGTTTTTATATGTTCTTTATTATTTTAAGAAAGAAGAAATTTTTATTGGTAATTTATCAAACCTCTTTCACATGTCTGAGAAGGTCAAAAGAATCTTCTCAGCAATCCAATTTCAGATTCGATTTAAATTCCATCTACATATTTAGACGTGTAGTACATCAAACACAACCCATCCTAAAATCAATGTCAGCGACATTCTAAGCAAGTGTCCAGCTAGTTTCAGAAAATTAGGAATCCATTGAAGGGGCTGTAATTTAATTGTGGTTTTTGATAGTCAAATCCTTTTGTAATTTGCAACTATGATAAGGTAATCCTGATTGAAATTTTTGCCAAAGATAATCTGACATGTCATAAATATTTATTCATGAACACTTGGGTAGTTGTAAATGGATTTAAAGCTGAGGTGTTATTATGGGTGAAAATTATGGTATGCACATGTGATTATGGATGAATATAAATCTCTAGCATTACGCAGTTCAATTTTTGTACTGTTCATTTGTGTTTTAAACAAAAAATAGGAAACTCTTAAACATCTGTGTTTGGACCTTGCAAGGGTTTGCAAAAGATTTGATATTTAAGAATATTCATTGTATCAAGGAACATATCTGAAGTCCATTTATAGAATGCAAATAGAATTCACGCTCATTGTGAAAGAAGCGATGTATTGCAGCAATCAAATCAAAGAATGTACTCACACTTGCCTAAGTTCTAACAGCCCATAAATCTTATCTTAAACGCTCCTTTGTTTTACAATTTTAATATTTTCAAAGCAAATATCGCTTGACCCAATGCAATAAGGTGCAATAACAAGCATAAGATGAACATGTCGCAATAGTGTAAACTTACATTCTAACTTGATTTTTGAGCATGCACCACAGCTTTTAGCCCACTTTAAGAGTAACTCCTCAGAAGTCGTATTAAAATTCTTTATTATCATATTGTAAATGTTCTCATCTGCAATTGAGTTAATCCTAGCAATGACTGCATTGTGCAACTCATTCAAAGCTTCAAATTTATTGGGCCTATCACCAACAAGCATAGATTTCAGCATTTGTAGTATTGCATTAAGGGACACAAGCTCGTTTCTTTGGCTGAATGGTCCAAAATCTTCATCGTCAATGAAATAAATTTCAATCTGCATGAAAACATGAAAGCTTATAAGAATACTAAGCATGAATGCTAAACAAAGCATATGCATAATTTAAAAAGTAAAAACAACGTGCATGGAAATAGGAAAGCGATATTACATACATGATTTAGATAGATTATTCGTGATGTTCGAACAATATCATCCAATAATATAAGCAACTCATCTCCCTGTGAAGGTAGCAGTAACTGGAATTTGAATTTGAGTTTCCTGGCATGTGACAGCTTCTGCCAGTTAAAATAGCATCAATTAAATCACAACAGCAAGATAAAACATAACTAAAAGTATAAAGTACTTAATATGCATCAAAATAAAAAGTGAAACACTAGTTTGGCATTCATTATCTGATAGTAACTAGAAAATTATCAAAATATTCCTTTGACTTTTGCGAAATATTTAAAATAGTCCTATAGACTCTTGTAAATATTGTTTGATCCCATTGACTCTTATTTAAATGATTTGTTTGATTCATACCGTTACATCTCCATAACCACCCGAGTTTTCCCTTCGAAATCTAAGGGTTCGCATTATTTCAGCTTCAGTGGACAAAGTTTTAGATTAGAAGCATAACTTCTTTGTCTACATTGCCATTTACAAAGGAGCCACGAAGATCATCATTTACAGAGCAGCCATGAAAATCAGCACCAATCGTATTTTTGTAAATGACAATCTTCATCGACCGGTGCTACTCAATGAGATCGTTATTTACAGAGAAGCATCAATCGTATCGTCGTGGCAAAATTGATGGCAAAGAAGAAGTTGCAATGATCTCATTGAGATGGCGAAATTGTTGGCGACGAAGAAGTTGCAGAAGTTGATAACAAAGCAACACCAGTTGACAAAGAAATCGCAATTGACGATCGCAGAGAGACACAGAGTTCTTCCGCAACTGGAATCAACCACTTGCAGCTGGAACCAAAATAACTTACCATAAAAATTCGGCTGAGCCTCTTAGTCAACATCGAAGATCGCCATTTACAAAGATACGACTGGTGCTGCAAGCGGCCGATTCCAATTGCGGAAGAACGCTACGTCTCTCTATGATTGTCGATTGTGATTTATTCGGCGACTTCTTTGTTGACTGTTGCTGCTCCGTTATGAACTTCTGCAACTTCTTTGCCGCTATCAATTTTGCCATCTCAATGAAATCGTTGCAAATTCCTCAACTTTTTTGTCACCATCAATTTTGCCACAAAGTTACGACAGGTGTTGCTCTGTAAATGATGATCTCATTGGCAGCACCAATCGACGAAGATCGTCATTTACGAAGATACGACTGGTGCTTCTCTTCGTGGCTGCCCTGTAAATGATGAACTTTGTGTCTGCTTCTGTGGCTGCTCTTTAAATGGAAATGTAAACGAAAAAGTTCTACTTCTAATATAAAAAATTTTCCGCCAGAGCTAGAATTACATGAATACCCTTATATTTTGAAGAAAAAGCATGGGAGGTTATGGAGCGGCAGGGACCAAAAAAATCACTCAAAAAAGAGTCAAGTGACCAAAAAAACATTTACAAGAGTCTAGAACTATTTTGAATATTTTGCAAGAGTCAAGGAACTATTTTGATAATTTTCTCAATGGTAATATATTAAAAACCATAGAATATGGTAATAAATACAGCAGAAAAATACAGCTGAAAAATACAGCAGAAAAAGAAATGTAATATTCAATGAATTGTAACTTGTAACAGAGTTAAAGCACACGCAAAGATGGTTCATGCTTCATAGTATAGCTAAAATAAGGCAGCAATTCCTGCACACTCCTCCCAATTGACATAACTTTCTTTAGTAAAGTAGGATGCAAGCACTAACGAGAATCATACCAGCATATGATTTCACAGACAACTTTTTAAGAATTTAGGGAAATTACTAGATGCTTTCCCTTTTCTTTTAGGCACCAGTTCAGACAACTGCAGCTTACTGAAGAAAGTAGTACATTGCAATGATGTTATATAAAGTTATTGTGTCTAAGAAATTAGTGCTGTTCAGGAATATAGTTTTTCTGGGCCGGAAGTGGCATCTGCCACAATATGTAGCGTCAAGTGGTGGGGGCGAGCTCTGCCTATTAGCAAAATCTATGCCCCTTTCTAGTGGACACGACTATTCTTATTTTCTGTGTGCATTAACAGCACTATTTGTACATAATCGAAAAGAAACCCTAATAAGAACTCCTTGGTCAGGCACAAGCATTCGTCATTTGTTTACTAATTTCAAGGATTTAAATGTAAAAAATTTTAAGTATCAATAAAATAACAAGCAAAGGCAAAAGTAACAACAAACTATGAACTATGAAAAGATAATAAAATTTTCTAAAAATTTTCGCACAATGGATTTTCGGAAATTAAGTTAAAAAATCACCAAAATTTTCAAATTTTGAAGTTCAATCAAATCTAAAATTTTACAAACTTTGGAAAGATTCAGTTCTTACGTTTGGAGTTGAAACAAGTGACATTGAGGGTTTCCAATTTCAATTAACAGATATTATGTTCATGATTAACTGATAATATTATATTTATATAAATATTATAATACTTATATTAGCTAATATAAATTGCATTTTTTAATAAATAAATTCTAATTAATGTCAAAATTTAGCAGAAATATAAAATACAAATAGATATTATTTTTTTGAATAAATTTTTATTTTATACACTTTTAAAGATGTAAACTTAAATAATTAAATAACAAAGAAAATATATTTTAAACAATTTTTAAAATTTAAGAAAAATCTCTAAAATTATGCTTTAATTTTTACATAAAAATACTTTAAGGGTTAAAAAATGGAGAACATAAAACACAAAATGTTCATTCTATTCTTGAATAAAAATGAAAACTCGGGTGTAACATATAGAAAAAATGCACGCGGGAATAGCTACAATCATTGTGGCCGAATGGGATGTCCATTGGACAACTTAAAAGGGGACGAATACTTTAGTTTAATATACTCCCTCAAGTGCGACACAGCTAAAGTGACAAGCTTGGATACAAGTTCTTTTAACTGTTTTCGCGAAAGAGCCTTGGTAAGAACATCGACAAATTGTTGCTAAGGTGGAATGTGATGGACTTGGACAACATGGGAAGCCACAAGTTCACGAAAAAAATAATAATCAATCTCAACATATTTCATTCGTATGTCAAGACTTGGCTTGGTAGCCAAATAGGTGATCCTGTCATTGTCATAACAAATGGTTGGAACAAAATGTGAGTAAAGTTGTTGTCACAAAGAAGATGAACAACCCACATTATTTCACTGTCCATATTGGCAACAACCTTGTATTCGGCTTCAGTACTAGATCTAGCTATTGTTGAAAGTTTCATGGAAGACCAGGAAATACTAGTTGGTCTCAAAAAAATCTAGTAATTTGTCGTGAATTTTTGGTCAGTCGGACAACTAGCCCAATCAGCATCTGTATAAGCAAACAGAAAATGATGTGGTGCTGATTATAGAAAGACGGTACTCAAGTGTTCCTTCGAGATAGCAGAGGATGCGCTTGAGCTCTAGCCAATGGACTATTTTAGGAGCATGTATGAACTGACAGATTTTGTTATCACTGTCAAGTCAGAAGCATGTATTGGAGGGCACCAGCTGTACAGCGAAAATTGGTGATGTCAGTGCATTGGAGGGGTGTAACTTCAACATTGGTAGAAGAGGCAGCCATTGGACTAATTGAAGGTTTGCATCCAAGCATGTCGGTTTGTTGTAAAATAAAGATAATATATGTGGATTGGAATAACAGTAAAGCAGAATCAGTCCGCTTGAAATTGATTCCCAGAAAATTCGAATGACCAAGATATTTAACGGCAAATACTAAACCCAATTTTTGTATGAATGTGAGGAGCTCAGTAGTAATATTCCTTGTTAGACGTATATCATCGACATAGACAAGCAAAAAAATAAGTTCTGTTCTTGCTGAAAAAATAGGGAACTATTATTAGCACTTTGTCAAAAGCCATTTGTCAAAAGAAAAGAGGACTGCTTGTGAAACCAAGCACGTGTGGCTTGTTTAAGTTCGTAAATGGTTCAACCTGCAAACATGATTGGGATATGTTGTATTTGTTAAACAATTTGGTTGAGTCATAAAAATTGTTTCAATGAGATCATCATTGAGAAAGGCATTGTCAAAGTTCAACTAGTGTAGAGACCAATTGCATGTCATGGCAAGAGTACGAATCACACTGATTGTCACGTGTTTGATGGCTGGGCTAAATGCCTCATAATTGAAACTTTCTTGTTGATGATAGCCCTGTGCAGCAAGATGGGTTTTGTACTTTTGTATGGTGTCATCCATATTTAGTTTATGTTTGACCAGCCATTTGCAAGATATAACATTCATATATGAGCTCCATGGAACAAAAGTCTAGGTGTTGTTCTTGATCAGAGCATTGAATTCAATGTTCATGGCAGCAAGCCATTCAGGATGTTGGGATGCTTGGGGAAAATGAGAAGGGGGAACAACATGGGCAATGTAGTATTGACACAAGGAATGTTTGGTGGATAGAAAGGTCATGGGTTTTGGATTCCTAGATTTTACTAGTATCATTGGATGAGAATTGGTGGTTGGTGGAGGGCATCTTTGGGAAGAAGGAATGGCGGTAGTGGTGGAGATATGTGGTATACGGTAGAAGACGTAGAAGTGGAAGTGGATGAAAGTGGGCAGGAGGTTTTGAAGGCTATAATGGAGGCTGAGTTGGAAGCAGGTTATCTTTAAGAATACACAGAGGGACTTGCCATTTCCTAAGAGTACATGTTAGAAGATGGAATATAGAAGCTGAAGCTGAGGGAGGATAAGTAGCAAGAGGTAGCCATCTTGTGGATGGGATAGCGGGGCAAACTAAGGATGAAGACCGAGGTGTTTGGAATTGCTGGAGGGTAACAAGTACATGAGCATGAGTCAATAACAACATGAGTGGATATGAAAATGCAGTTTGTGCAAGGATCAAGGCACATATAAGCAGCATGGGAGAGTCGTTGTAGCCAATTAATATGCATGGTGTGGATCTATTGTCGATTTTGGATTTGGTGTATGGTCGAATCCAAGAGAAACACAAATAACCAAAAGTACAAAGTTTAAAGTAATAAGGTAGTTTATTGTGGAGAAGCTCAAATGGATATTTGTTATGAAGATTTTGGCAAGGTTGTCGGTTTATTAAATAATTTTCCATTCGAAAGGCATAAATCCAGTAGATTTTAGGTAAGGCGGAGGTAGTAAACAAAGCTCGACCAATCTCCAAGAAGTGCCGATGTTTACGCTCAGTAGTTTCATTTTTTTGAGGAGTGTATGAAGTACTGAAGTGGTGACAAATGCCAAACTTATTAAGAGTGAAAATAAATATTAGGAATTCACCTCCGTTGTCGGATTGTAATTGTTTTAATTGATGCTCATATAAATTTTCAACCATTGCTTTGACTTTTAGAAAAGGCAGAGCGTCGCTTTTGTTTTTAAGCGAGTGAAACTAACAAAATCAAGTGCAAACATCTATAAAAATGATGTAATATTGATGATCAGTAATAGATGAAATAGAACAAGGCCCCCAAACATCAGTATATATAATCTCTAAAGACTTTGTGTAAACATTTATAGAATGAAGTAAATGAGATGTATAGCTTTTAGCTTGAATATAAGTATGAAAAATAAATGATGAAAAAGAAGAACATCAATGCTTGGAAGAGCTTTTCTCAACAAGTGAATGTTGGGATGATCAAGATGATTATACCACATGGAAGCATGGTGGTAAGCATGAGGAGAAGATGAGACTTGCAGGAATAGAAATCGATACAAGCCTTGATCAAGCTTTCCCCGAAGAAGCTCCTTCTGCTACATATATCCTTCACAACACAAAAATTCGTATGAAATTCAATAAAAACTCTGTTATCTTTTGTAAACTAACTAGTAGAGAGCAAGTTCATGGTAATTTGAGGCACATGTAACACATTAGATAAATGAAAATTAAAATTAGAGGTGCATATAGAAGAGTTGTATGTATGATTGATGTCAAGAGGGTGGTTGTTTCCCATATGAACACTCAGTTCCAATGTAAGGTTGTTAGATGAAGGTTTTGCAGATGGGATGTTATGCGATGAGTTGCTCCCGAATCTGTGAACCAACCATTTGAAGTAAAGTGAGAAGCATAAGGTGTTGACGGCGGGTGTTGAGATGGATGGGGTAAGAGTCGATGTTTTGTCGATGGTAACAGTTAATGGAAAATGACCGGTGATTGCAAACTTGGCAAACAACATTGTTTCTTCCACATCCAGACCAACGGTCACTGGATCAACCATGACCTCAAAAATTTGGAGAGAACTGATTATGAGGGTCTACAGTTTGAACATAAGAAGGCCTCTGCACAGGTGTACCTGTGGTGATGTGGTTGGCAGCAGCAGGTACGGTGAGCGGTGAACTATCGAGTAGAGAAGCTTGTTATTGAGAAGCAAGCCGCCAAGTTCATCCATGAAGTTGGGGACCAGACGGGCCATGACAGCGGTGGTGAGAGAGCAATAATCTGGCCCAAGTTGGTGACAACACAATCTGTTGTTCAGAAGAAGAGGTTAATAGGAAATCCTGAGATCATGAGAATGTTTTTGACCTGTTGTAGAAAGATGACAATCAAAATAGTTGCTTTCTTGAAGGAGTGAAGTTGGAACTCCAGTTGCTGAATGCGACTCTGGGAGGTAGATGCATAAACCACGGCTAGAGCGTGCTAGATTGCGTAAGATAGTCATAGCCAAGAACTTGAGAGAGCTTAAATTCGGTGCGAGAGAAGATGATCCACATTAGAATCAACTGATCAGTGTAGAACCACGTCAAGTAGTCAGAATTGGGAAGGCAACTGGGTAGAGTCGGCGAGGGAGGGGGTAGGGTTCCATCAACATACCACATAAGGTGATGAGCTCATAATATGTGGATGAACTGCAATCTCCAAAGAGTGTAGTTTGATTTGTTGAGCTTGACATTAAGAATATGATCCACGTTGGATAGGGATGTTGCATTGCCGACCTTCAGAGCTATGGAAGACAGGTGGAGAATCTTTGATTTTTCCTTCGACGGGAGAATTAGAGAGGCACTCAACTCCATCCAATGTTGAACAAGAGAAGATTACGAGAGAAAATTACGAGACGCTCTGCTCTGATACCATGTTAAAGAATGGAACACAAAACAAAGAATGTTCTTTCTATTCTTGAATAGAAATGAAAACATGCGCAAAGCCTGATACATATAGGAAAAATGTACACAGCAACAATTACAATCGCTGTGGTCGAATGGGATGTTTATCATATGGCTTAGATGGAGGCGGATACTTTTTTAATTAAATTTTAAGAATATCAAGTACTTTAAAAATAAATTTAAGAAATTTAATCCCCAAAATTTGTGATATTTTTTATATTTAGATAAATATTCTCAAATTTAATCCCCAAAAAAGTGTAGATATAGAATCAAAAGAAAACTTAAGGAGAGAAGGGTAAAGAAGAAGGTTAAAGATGACTCATACCTCTGTTGTCAAGAATATCATAAAGTTGAGTTGCAATAAACTTAACAGAAAAAAGAAGGCATATTTTAACTAGAGGTTTAACTAAGGGCTTCTGAATTCCACAGCTAAAGTTGTTGAACATGAGGTCAGCATCACCACCAAGGATGATACCAATGAGCATTTAAATATCTGGGTGGCCCTATCCAAATTCCTAGCTAAAGCATGAGCCAAGAAGATAGAAAAAAAGAATGTTAAGCTAGCCCTGCTAACAACTTGACATGCCGAGTTCGAGATAAGAGCTCCTTCACTTTCAATTCCTATAGACCGAGTGAAGTGGAGGTGATAAATAATCAATTTTCTAAAGAGTATATTGATGCCTTGAATGGCTATATCCAAGGGGTTTTCGCTCTATTACGAAACAAGCTTTTATATGAGAGGAAGATGGATTGCAATACATTATAGGCCATGGGCTACAATTCTTGTGTGGATCTAAAAAATGCTCCTGAAGAGAAATCGGTTGCATGTTTTGAGCTTGCTAATGATCCATACTTAAGCCCTCCACTTGACGAGTGCAACCACTTCAAGAAGACTGAATGATTCAGCAAATGTCTCTTTTTAGATTACTTTATTTGACTGAATGATACAAAGCCATTTCACTTTTGTACTCTATTTCTTGAGCGATGGATACGTGTGGTTTAGCCAAGCTTTTTAGTACGACCCCTCTTATGAAGTATTCACAAGCTTTTCAAGTTACCTCCTTTATCATTGTTTTAGTGCTAGAGTGTCGTCGTATGATCGCTACATACAGCAAGGAAGTAGGTCGACTATATTAACAAAAGGGACTCTTCTAGGTTCCAAGTCAAGCGTTACTCTTTAGAATTGATACACATACTTGAAGACTAGGCAATTTTTCATGTATTACAGAAAAATAGCATTCCAAATAGTTGTTTAACTTTCATGCCGAGTAACCAAGCACATTCTTACTATGTACTTGTATATTTATTTGTTTATAATTATTTCCTGTATAGTTGTGGTGTGTATATTTGTTTGTTATGAGTTTGCGCTCTAAAATGAAAATAAAAAACTTTAGGTTCCCAATGCTTATAGTATAAGGACTCAATGTATTCACATCTAAAGATGCCAAATTGTTGTAAAAAGGAATTTTCTAGAGTTTTCCTAGGCCTTGGGCTTCCCAAACACTCTTAAGCTGTTAACTGTACCCCAAGCAAGGAAGTAGGTTAACCGGGGATGACTAAAGGGGCTTCCCAAGTCTTCAATTCCGGGCTTCTCTCAAAGGTGCATAGATTAAACACTCAAAGAATCCTTTTAAACACTAGGTAAGCGCAATTCTAGTAAGAGCATTAAGCAATAGTACATCCATCACAGAAGAACCTACACAATCATTAGGTTATTTGACCCATTTTGTAGGTCGTAAATATCTTATTTAATAAATAAAAGAATGGAAATAATAACTATAGCATGTGGTATATCTTCTTACTAAAAAAAGATAAGCATCGAATCATGGAGACCTCTATTATGTTCCTAGCTGAGTTTACTATAGCATAGATGACTTCATCTCAAGTGTTTTCAGTGCTTTGCTCTATTGTAACCTAATTCTTACTTGATACAACTAATTGAGAATAAAACCTTTTTTTAGATTAGAAACATTAAGGGGCTATTTGAATTGTGGTAAAACGGGTGGAGTAAAAAACTTTTGGGTAAACTGAGGTTATCGGTGTTTGGATTGAAGTAAAATGGGTGAAAAACTTTTACTCTGGTTTTGATTTTGCGTTAATATAAATAAGGGAGCAAAATAATTACGCCTTATTTGGGTGAATTCTCATAATGTGTGGGGTAAAGCACGCATCAGAGCGGAGGACATAGCGCAGCAGAGGACGTAGCGCAGCGGAGGAGTGGAGTTCGTTCGCTCGCGAATGAAACCTAAATAGTTGAATGGCAAAATCGATTTCGTCCACGGCAGAGGAGCGGAGGAGGCTCATCTTCTCCGCCCTCAATGAAAGCTATCTCCTCGCTTCAAAATTGATCTAAACAAAATCGATTTCGTTCGAATCGACTTCATTCGAAATCATTTCACTCAAATCGATCATGTTCGAACTCAATTACGTCCACGACTGAAGAGCAGATGAGGCCCAACTTCTCTGTCCACGGAGAAAGCTATCTACTCGCTTCAAAATCGATCCGAACGAAATCGATTCGAACAAGTGAAATTGATTTAGTTCATTTCGTTAAACCTAAAAAAAATTGAATATTTTTTTGCGGTAATTTTATCCCCCAAATGTTTTATGAAAAACCAAACAGAAATAAGGTAATCTCATTACACTGTAATCTGTTTACATTGTAATTAGGTTACTTAACTCTCAGATTTCTCAAATTTCCTAGTGTCAAACAGACCCCAAGAGTTTAAGGAAGTTTGTCCTCCTTATATGCTTTTAATTTATAAGCTTAATTTATGGTTAAATCTTTTATTACCAACAAAATATCCCAATTTGATGATTTTTTTTTTGGGTTTGGTGTCTTGATACCTCGGTTTTTCTTAGTGCTAAGCTGTATGGAAATAATTTAGTGAGTTAGAACCTCCTAATGAAATGCCAAGTAGTTGACTCTAAGTGTTGGGTTTTATTTATCTTCTAGTTTGATTTTGATGATTGCAAGTTATAATTTTACTTTTGCTTAAAATCTAATGATATTTGTCTAAGTGCATATTGCATAATATAAATTTAAGTCTAAACTTCAGTTCAAATGATTTAGATGCCCGCTTCAAGAATATTTTATTTTATTTCAATTTTATTGTGCTTATATTGAATACAATAGCAAGTGATAGCCTCTGTATTATTTTTACTAAAGTTTGAGCAAGAGAAGCTTCTTAGACCATACTAACCGCCACATAATCTGCCCTCATGCCTAGACGCGCTACCATTTGCACCCATGTGTATACCAAGGTGCATGCGACTAAACTAGAGAAATCAAACCCCTAAAGGTTCTAAAATTCTACGACTTGACTCATGGGAAGGCAGTTTGATGCCTAAACTCACAGCTAATCTAAGCCCAGATCGCCACGTCACATGCCCAAGAACGCCATGTATTGCGCCCAGGTGCCCTAGGCGGCCAAAATATCGACTCTACATAAACTAACCCCATCATAACACCTATAAATAAAGATCATTTGCCAATCATTAGCATTAATCCAAATTACAGCTAATCATTCTAAGCTAACATCTAAGGTACTCTAAGTTGTTCAAAGATATCTCAAAGTTTAGAAGGATTTGATCTTGAGGGCTTAATCTCAAGGCTGTAAGTGCTTTTATTTTCTATAATTTTATATTTATTTCTCTACTTATTTTTGGCATTATGCATGAGAACATTTAGCAACTTCACTAGACAAATTTTGCAAAAGAGGCTCAAGAAGGCTCCATAACTTTGGAAATGAGAGACAACTCCACAGCCAAAGTGTATGGAAGGATCATAATAGCTCAGTCAAGGCACAAATTTTAAAATTGTTACTTCACTGAAAATTATTAGGTGCTGATGATTGCAAATTCGAGAAGGAAAGTGACCCTTCTCCAAAGCTAAAGTATATATCAGCACCAAAAAATATTAGGTTAACATTATTAGTTGAGTACATAAAAATCTAGCAATTTAATAAAGTTATTCATACATCAATATATGTCAAAGGCGTAATAAGGTTTTGTTTAACAAGAATATAAATATGTGAAGCATTTATAGTATGTGTAAGAAAGCATGTTTATAGTATGAGCATAGCATTACAAAAATCCAAAAATCAATATACTACAACTATATGATTGTCATACCATGTAGGATTCAAACCCATACATCTTCTCGGGACTCAACACATTTTGTCGACTTCCGCTAAGAATGCATACAATCATATGTTTGTTAATGTTCAAAAAAAGTAGAAGAGCTCTGCACATTTAGCAAAATCAATGCCCTTCCTAGTGAACACGACACTTTTTATTTCTCTGTGTGTTAGTACATAATATAAAATAAATCCTAATAAAAACTTCCTTGTCAGTCAACTAATTTAAGGGATTTCAATGAAAAATTTTCAAGTGTAAATAAAATAGCAAGCAAAGCAAAAAGTAGCAACAAACTAGGATGTATGAAAGAAGGAAATTTTCTAAATTTTTATATTCCATGGTTTTTTAGGAATTAAGTTAAGAAATCACCAAAATTTCCAAATTTTAGTGCTCAATCAAATTTTTACAACATTTGAAATGAATGAGGTTGCGGGTTTTGAATTCCAGTGAAATTAACAGATAACTGTATATAATTATATAAATATTATATTATTTATATTAGCTAATATATATTGCATTTCCCAAGAAAATAAACTCTAATTAATGTCAAATTTACCAAAAAATAGTAAAATATAAGAAAACAAAAATAAATTAGTATTATTATGATTAAACATTTATTTTATGTATCTTCCTAAGATATAAACTTTAATAATTAATAATAAATAAAATATATTTAAAAAATTAATAAAATTTAAGAGAAAATCTCTAAAATTATTCTTTATTTGGCATAAAAATATTGTAAGAATATCAAGTACTTTAAAAATGAATTCAAATAATTCAATCCACTAAATTTTGTAATATTTCTTATATTTAAATAAATATTTTTTAAATTTTAAATAGAGAATTAAGCATAGGTGTGGAAATAAAATCAAAAGAAAATTCAAAAAGAGAAGGGTATAGAAAGAAGTTATAGGTGACTGTACCTCCATTGTTAAGAATCTCATCAAGTTGCATGGAGAGAAAATAAACAAGGCAAAGTTTAAATAGAGGTTTAACTAAGGGGCTTCTGCATTTCAAGGCTAAAGTTGTTGACCTTGAGGTTAGCATGACCACCAAGGATGTACCAATTAACATTTAAATGCCTAGGTAGCCATATCCAAATTCCTAACTAAAATTTGAGCCAAGAAGATCAAAAAGGACGATGGTAAGAAAGCCTTGCTAACAACTTGACATGACGAGTTTGAGACGAGCTTCTTCACTTTCAATTCCTAGGCCGAGTGAAGTGGAGGTGATAATAATTATCAATTTTCTTAGGGAATATTGATGTCATAAAGAGTTATATTTAAGAGGGCTTCGCTCTATTACACAACAAGCTCTTATATGAGAGGAAGATTAATTGAAATACATTATAGGCCATGGACTATGATTCTTGTGCGGATCTGAAAAATGCACATGAAGCGAAACAGGTTGCAGGTTTTGAGGTTGCTGATGATCCATACATCAGCCCTCCACTTGACAAGTTCAAGCCCTTCAAAAAGACTAAGTGACTCGGATGACGACTCTTTTGAGATTACTTTGTGTGACTGAATACTAGTAATCCTTGCTTTTATAGCATGTACATCTATTTGTGTAATGCTTTAACTTCATGACAATATTTCAAATGAAATGATATAAAACCATTTCCCTTTTGTACTCAATTTCTTGACTGATGACTAATTGTGTTTTAACCAAGCTTTATAGTATGATCCTTCTTATTAAATTATTCACCAACCTTTTCAAGTCACCTCTTTTATGCTGGTTTAGTACTAGGGCGCCATCGAATGATCGCCACACAAAGTATGTAAATCAACTAGGTTGACAAAAGGGACTCTTCCAAGCTCCTAGTCAAGTATTACTCTTTAAAACTAATATACATAATTGGAGACTAGCAAAGAGATTTATTCAAGCGCAACTTTTCAAGTATTATAGAAAAATCATAGCATTCCAAATAGTTAATAAACTTTGATTTTAAGTAATCATGCACATTCTTACTATGTACTTGTATACTTATTTGTTTCCCTTTAATTCTTGTATAGTTGTGGGTGTGTAAATTTGTTTGCTATGTGTGTGCGCTCAATAATGAAAATAAAAAACTTTAGGTTCCCAATGTTTATAGTATAAGGATTCCATGTTATTTTACATTTAAAGAAGCCAAATTATTGGGCACAAACAAGTTTTATGGTAGAACATTTCTAGAGTTTTCCTAATCCTTTGGCTTCCCAAATACTCTTAAGTCGTTAGTTTTAGTGTCAAATTTCATAACCAAGTGAACTGTATCCCAAGCTAGGAAGTAGGTTAACCGAGGTTAACTAGAGGGGCTTTTTTTGGGTGGTAATTATCTCATTTAATAAATAAAAGAATAGAAATAAATATAATTAGAGCATGCAGTAAATCTTCTAGCTAAAAAGAAGATTATCATTTAGTAGATATGGTTCCTTTATTACGTTCTTAATCGAGTCTTCTACAGCGTAGATGACTTCATCTCAAGCATTTCAGTGCTATGCTCTGTTGTAACCAAGTTCTTACCTGATCATGCTAATAAAGAATAAAATCTTTTTTAGATAAAAAGCCTTATAGTTTGAGGAAGTTTGTCCTCCCATATGTTTATAATTTATATGCTTAATTTATGTCCAAATCTTTTATTACGAAAGCATCATCCCAATTTGATGAGATTTCTTTTTGAGTTGAGTGTTTTGTGCCTTAGATTTTCTTAGTACTAAGTTACATAGAAATAATTTAGTGAGTTAGAACCTCCTATGGAAATGCCAAGTAGCTGTCTCTAAGGTTTGAGTTTTATTTATCTTCTAATTTTAATTTGATAATTGCAAATTATTATTTTATTATTGCTTAAAATCTAATGATATTTGTCCAAGTCTATATTGCATAAAATAGATTTAAGTTTAAACTTCAATTCATATGATCTAGGTGTCTACTTCAAAATTAGTTTATTTTATTTTATAATTATTGTACTTTTATAGAATATAATAATAAATGTCAGTCTTTGTATTATGTTTACTAAAGTTTGAGTGAGGAGCTACTTAAACCATACTAATGCCACTTCATAATCTGCCCTCATACCTGGATGCACTAACATTTTCAACCATATATGTTCACCTGGGTGCGTGCGACTTAACGCATGAAATCACACCCCTATGCATAACTAATTTCTACAGCCCTACTTGTGGGAAGGCGGTTTGGCACCTAAACCTCCCGCCTAATCTGAGCCACAGATCGCGGCGTCATGTGCCCAAACACGCCATGTATTAGGCCCAGGAGCACTTAAGGCCCAAAATATTCACCTTTCCTAAACTAGCCCCCTCATAACACCTTTGATATAACATCATTTGTCAGAAATTATCATCAATCCAAATTACATATAAGCATTCTAAGATAACACCTAAGATGCTCTAAGTTGTTCAAGGCTTTCTCAAAGTTTAGAAAGAGTTAACCTCAAGGCTATAGGTACTTTAGTTTTTTATAATTTCCTACTTAATTTTAAGCATACCTTTTGGCTTTATGCAAGAGAGCTTTAGCAGCTCCATCAAACAAAATTTGCGAAAGAGGATTGAGAAAGCTCCATAGCTTTGGGAATGAGGAAAAGTTCCATAGCTCCACAGCCAAAGTGTATGAGTGGTCATAACAGTTCAGTTAAGGCATATATTTAAAAAGAGTTACTACTCTGCTACAATCAAAGTGCGCGCAAAAAAGAAAATTATATGGCTTCACTACCTGCTTGGGCAAAGCAAAGCGTGTTGCTTTTTTAAGTGAAACTTCAAACATGATCAACCTTCGAAAAGTAATGTATGGACTCAAATTGACTCAAACTATTACAAATTTATGTGCTTTAGCTTTTAATTTACTGTGTTTGCGCTTTATTTTTTTCTTATTCTTTGCATTAAAATATCTCAAAGTAATAAAATTTCTTAAGTTTAATTTCATTAAGTAAGAAAAACCAATGCAGCCTCTTACGGATAGCATCATTTTAGCACTAAAAAGCTAACAAATTATATCTAAGTGTGTTTCTATTTAACAATATCAAATGACTTGTATAGATTCACTCGAATTACACTATTCAAAAAGGGTACATTCGAGCATGGGAGGGTGCTTTCTATACTCGACAACTATTATTCAACTAATTAGATTTTGACTTGTATAAATTTAGAAAAAACTTTGTACAATTTGTAGATTATCAAATGAGAATGATGACAGAACTTGTTAAACCAAGCCCACCATTCCATCTAAAAATGGAAAATGCATATTTTAGAAACACATTTAAATGTTAAAACAATCACTTACTTTTAGGGTACAATGAAGCACAAAAATTATAAATGCATTTCATTGGGCACCACTACAAAAACTTTGAGATACTTTAGTTCTATCTATAAAAGAATTGATAAATTAAACAATCTCATATAAATATGTTAACTACTATATATATACTCTCTTGGATAAAACCCAAAAAAACCATATGTAAAATGAATACGAAATGGATCAAAGTTATTATAGCTCTTCATCCATTAATAAATATTTTCACTAATAAAGAGAAGATAAGTAAAATTCTTGAGAGTACTTTTTAGCTAGGACCCCAAAGTTTCAACTATAGCAAAAGTTAAAAATTTAAATATTTCTATTTAGATCAGCTTCTAGGTTCTTAAGTAGTTTATAAACAGGTAATAGAAAGTCGCAAAGAAGAAAAAACTCCAAGGAATATAATAATCTCCTTTAAAAATAAATATATTTTTTTTGTAATTTTCCTTTTATTGAAATAAGATTCAGTGTGCACTTACATGAAACCTATAATAAAGACTAAAGCACCAACGAAATGTGTAAATATAAGCATTCTAAAGAAATAGCAAAACTGTTAAAGACACCATAAAAACTGGAAAAAAATGTAAGAAAAATTGCAAATACATTCTGGGCTATCCATATCCTGCTGCAGGTTCTCAAACTTTCGTTTCTAAGCCCTAAGTCATCTTCAGATACAAATCTCTGCTTGTCCATTCTTCGTCTCGGGCTGTCAACCATTTCAAGTGCAAAACATTCTGGCTAATTCTACACATTTTCAAATTTTATACTACTCCAGATGTTGCTTGTTCGTAACAGCATCCCAACATAAAAAACAACTTCAAGATTTTGTGGATGCTCAATTTTTCAATTTATCCATAGAGCTGAAATTGTTGTTAAAATGCAAAACAAAAGCAAACTTTTCAGTGTTGAAAAAAACAAAATGCATTAAAAAATTCCTTCATGACAATCCCAAAGCAGTAGCAAAATTTCCTCCCAGAGCAAAGGCAAACTTTCTAATGTTCTTGGTAGAAAAAAGCATTAACTAAGGAAATGATGTGCATCATTCTAAAAAATAAGGAAGGTTTCTTAAATTCATCATACAAATTGATTTTAATTTATTGAATAAAGATAAATATTAAAAATATAAAAACCTACTTCCTGATTGCCTTTATTTGCAAGGAGATCAACTGCAGCATTAGCTTCTCTCCAAATATGAGAAAAATAACATGCTTCAAGTTGACCAATAAAGAAATAAAGATTCCACATTAAATAAAATAGATTTCAGTCACCACACGAGTGTTTCTTAAAAAGGGCACTAGAGTCATACAATCCATCTCTATCCACAACTTTTTATATTTCTGGTAATACATATCTCCAACCCACACAGTAAAACTTTAACTTCAGCAATTAAAACATTTTGAGCATGAAATTGTTTATGAAAAGCAAATAAGGTCTTTTCTTTGAATTTCAAGAATGCCCCCACCACCTGCTTTTGATTGATTGTCTTTATAAACACCATCCACACTAAGTTTGAAAAAATTCTCCATATGTTTTGATCAAAAAACCAAAGCTTTCATTTGTTATTGGCGTGACTTGTGGGCTTTTAAAAATGAATGACAATAATAATCTCCTTTGAAAGAAATAAACTTCAATTTAACGGCCATGGAAATATATGTAGTAAGTTTTCCTATAATTCTATTACCATTGAAAGTGAGGTTTCTATATTTGCAATTATTTCTTTCTTCCCAAATATGCCACAGCAGTAATAGAGGAATGATAATACGACAATGTCCTTCAAAAACAAAATCAACTGACAAAGTTCAAAATTTTCTTAAAGGATGAATATTATCAAAAAGCTAATTCTTCAAATAAGAATAATTTTAGCACCCCTATTTATTTTGAATGCAATGAAAAAGGACATATAAGACTTGAGTATCCAAAGTTAAACAATAAGAACAAAATGCACAATTGGGGGATCACCTTCAGAATGAACTCATACTCAGAGTTCAAAAAGCAGAATAATTGAGGAGAACAGCCTGTACTTAATAACAATAAAAAAGAAAAAGAACTCATCATCATCAGAAGATGAAATAAATAGTGGATTCTTATGTGAAGAAATATTATTATTTTTAATAGAATTTCAAATTCTTATGTCAGCTAAAAAAAATAAAACAAAACCATAAGATATTAAAAAAAATATTTACTTGAATCTAAATTATAAATACAACTATTAAATGGGAGACGTCTTAAGAGAAAACTTAAATAATTTACCTTCAATGATAAGACTAAATCAAATGAGGTTGTCCACAAAAAAAAATTTAAGTTAATTCAAAAAATAAAAACCATAGCTTCAGTAGGCCACGTGATTGTTCTTCCGCAATACATCTCAACACAGAACTCACTGATGATGCCGCACAACCACCATTTGTTCGGCTCCGTATTGTGACGTGAGCTTATGCTAAGGATCTGAATATTTGAAAAATTAATTTTAGTTTATTTTATGAAGTTTTAAAAGTTATTTCATGTAATAATATTATATTTTTATTTTCATAAACATGTGGGTCTAGTTTGTTGTGTTAGTTCAACGAATGGGTCATGTTTTGAGTTTTGAGTTAATCTGGTGGACTAGATTATTTATTTTTATTTTATTTTTATATTTTCATGTATGGGGTTGATGGATAATATTGTCATGATGCATTAGGTCGTCCTCCATCAAGGTTGAGGAGTGGAAGGGTCACTTAGGAATCCAAAGGGCGTTAAGGAGGAGTATTTTTCTCTGAATTTTGACTTAAAACTTTTGAGTTTTGGTATAGACAACCGGAACAGCCGTTGGGGTGCACAACTGACAAAGCTTCGAGGTGTGTATAACCTCGAAAGATCATGGTGTGGATAATCCTAGTAGTAATCCCTTATTTTTTCCTTTTGTTTTCTATGATTTTTTAGTGTGTTTCAAAGTGTTCTCTATTAGATTCGAAACGTATCATGTTTCGTTCGATTCTGACTCTGTTTGCCCATTCAATCGTCCATTTTGCGAACATTGCACAAAGTAACATTTAGACACTCCACTCATCATATCTCTATCAAATCCACACTAATTGCTTTCAAATCAGTGCCTACAATTTTCCAACATTCATCCACACAACACTCTAAAATTTCATAACATTCCAACTACGTTTGGTCCTCCAAAATATAATTCGAAGTCAAACGGTGGTTTCTCGCTTGCAAACCACTTTCACCATTTCACCCCATCAACTAAATTTTAGGATCCCAATATGAATAGCCTTACTTATCATTTCAAGGCACTTTCCTAAGTCTCATTAGTATCAAGAACTTGATAAACTGCTAAATGTGATTATGCAATGAATACAAGCTTATTAAGAAAAATATCATACTTAACTTGGTTGCTAACCACCTAAAAATTTAGTTTTATGGAAGATCATAAAGCTATGTTTTCAAGACTTAGTAAGAATATACCTGCTCCAAAACAGTAACCCATATTCCCAGTCAACAAACATAAACCAAAAGTCACTGGGACGTCTTCCTCTATAGTCAAGTCCTTTTACTCATTATGGGAAGAGTCAACAATAAAATCGGGTAGTGCTTGTTCCTTAATGGTATTTTAGGGGACAAAACCTATATAGAAAGCAGATAACTCGACATTCCATTTGGTAAGTTGGCTAGCTTGATAGGATTTGTGTATTCTTTTGAGTGTCTTATCGGTTACGAAAAAGTTGTTATAGCCTCCTAGGACTTTTTCTATAAGGTGAAAACTAAATTAGTCGAATCTCTCTTGTAAGGAGAACATGTGTACAATAATGCACAAGCTTTTGGGTATATTCATATTTCAAAGTAAAATTGAGCTTGCTGCCTCTCCATTAATTCTTACATATCAAATTAAAACATTACTCAACTGAAGAGCTTGGGAGAATTGGTAGGCAAACAAAGTGTTGCTTTAAATGATCAAAAGCTTGTTATCTTAACTCTCGATCCTTTAGAATGCTCCACTTGGCTAAATTGCTTCTTCCTGATGTGTTTCCTCGTGCCTTTCAATTATGAACTCTCTCAACTATCCCTTTTTGATAAAAGTTAAGAGAAATATTTCAAAATGAAATATTTTGAGGTATTGTGTCCCTTATCATTGTGATACAAACAATATTTGTTGGTCTCTTGGCAAAGTTTCATCCCCTGATTATGAATAATTCTCTATTAATGATTTGCCCTCCTACCAAGTGTAAAAGACCAAAGTAAATTATGGTAACTTGTTCATATATGGACGTTAATGTACTCTTCAGAATTGAAGACATTTTCCCCCGTTTGGGCCTCAGTTTCTTAATAACTAACCTCGTATTTACTAATCTCCCCGAACATTTTGAAGCGCTCATGTTAATGGTGACCTTAAGACTTTGCCTTATACTTCATGTAGCTCATGACCTCTTCACTGATTAGATAATCAGTTGCTAGAAAGAGTAGCTTTGACACGAATTTTGGTGGCTTCTTTGCTATCAATAATTAGACCCGAGATTTCTTGAGTTTATTCACTAATGCTAGGCGAGCTATGTGCTTGTCCTTGTTAATTAGATCTTTTACTCGAGTGAAACAATGACACTGATAAAATAGAAAAGACTCGTACAATCTACAAAAGGGTGATCATAAAGAAAGAAAATATAAATTATTATTTGGCAAAAATTAAAATATCATTGGTGTCAAAATGCAATGTCACAACAGTTATTCAAGATTTTGTTACAGAATGGTGAAACTATAAATCACAAAACATGATCAAGAATTGCTTACAATACGTTTACACAATTATTTTAACTACACAAGTTTCATACTTGATTTCTTAATATTAACTTAATAAACAATGATACCTACCCCAACAAACTCTAAACGCCATGCACATGAACATTTATGCATATGGTTTAGAATCTTTTTAAATATTTATTCAACTCCATTATCGTCATCATCCAAGATTAGTTTTCTATCATTAGATATGTTGTCACTAATCTTTGTTTTTTGGCTCATCCACTACATTTTCATGATCTAACTCTTAAATGACCTTAAATAACCTTTAATGGGCATGCTTTGGCCATTAATATTTTCTCCATATTCTCACATGCCAAGTTATCATGCCAAAAACTAGCTCACCTTTACCATTTATAGAATCAACATTCATCTTTAAAATCTAGGTAAATTCTTACCTTACAACCTAGACCATATGGCAGGTACTTAATTAGAAAATCTTTAGTGAGGACACATGTGAGATATATGTGTATCGTTCTAAACTCATTTTGCTTCGCCTAGCTCAAACAACACAATTACCTTTAATAACAAAGAATACCACACATCATCAAAATATCTACTTTTCGATGAATACCCTTTAGGAAAGGAAAATGTTACATATACTAAGAAAATCAAGCAAGAGTAAGGTGGGGATTTAGTGCTGAAGTAGAAAATGTAAAATGAAAAGAATAGAAGATCCATAAGGGAATTCTACCAACAATGGAATGTCCCAAACCACACAAAAAAATTTACCTTGGTACAAATGCATACAACCCCTATCTGATATCACTACCGTACATCAAACAAGCTTTCCTCTATATTCTCTAACCTAACAAACTTATGAAAATTCACTAAGAGCAACCCTTTCCATTAATTTGCTATGATATATATGAGATTGTGTTCTAGGAGGCAGACTTTCATAGGAAAAATTAACTGTCTCTCCACCCATAATGGATCAAACTTCAGCATGAAAACTGGGTAAAGGGGTGCGATGCCTTTTGGTTTTGTTAGGGTATTACAGTTATGATCAAGATGCATTGTCATATTGCCTTTTTTTAGGTGACAATCAATGTCAAAAAATTAGAAAGAATAATTTAAAAAAGCATCAGCAATGCTCAGAAGTAAGCCTAGAGCTCAGTCCATTGTTTTTTTCTCCTGGAATCATGAGATGAAGAGCAAAAAAGAGAAAGGAAATATTTTAATAAGAAAAGGAAAGCTTGATTAATCCATTGGCTGCATCCAGATTTACCTTCTTTTCCAAGAATAATGGGTCTTTCTCATCTATAGTGGGCAGGCACAAAGTTAAAACACCATCTCCCTGTACTTGCTCATTGCAGGCTACATGAATTTCCTGAAATGAACAGAAAGCCATTTCAATGTAAGACATCAGCACACAATGATAGCTCTCGACTAAAACGTGGTCTAATTAGAAAAGAAGGAGGGCTCTTAGGCTTTTACTTCTTTTAGCTGACTGATTTCCATTGCGGCACAAACTGAGACGCTCGCACTGTTATCAAATGTCAAAAATCTAGTATATATTAATTTAGTTTAACCGTTAAACCATCTGCAAATCCAATAATTATGCCCCAAAAAGATTTAATTTTGGCAAATATATATATATATATATATATATATAGAAATTTCGGTACTCCAAAGGATCAGTTATTTTTTCTAAATAATTTATTTATTTTAATAAATTTATGATCATAATTTTGATTAATGAATTTTAATTATTATATATTAAATATTAAATATAGAAGTTTTACCGATAAGAATATATATATATATATATATATATGAAAAATGCTATGTATATATATATATATACTCTACATATGATTTAGAGTAATATAAGCACATGATTATAAAGAGAAATGTTGTTTTAATGTACAAATTGTAATTAAAAAAAGAAAATTTTATGTATCTATCATAAACTTATTATTATTTTATAAATTTAACATAATTTTTTTTAATATTTTATATATAACACAAAATAACAAAAAAAAAACATTTTTATTAAATCTAAATTATATTTTAGTATACAAAATTTATATAAAAAAAGTTTCAAAAAGAACAAAAAAGACTTTGTTTTAAAGAAACAAAAAAAAGAGAAATGCTAGATCCGTTGAGGTAGCACATAAAAAAATTCATCCAATAAAATTTTTTAGATGTATTCAATATAAATTTTAAAAATAATATTTATATTATTTTAATGTAAATAAATATCCACTAATGAAATATATCCAAATTCTATTAGATGAACTTTTTTAGGTGCCACCTCAACGGGTCTCCGAAAAAAAAAAGCCGCCTATGCACAGCTTCGCAAACCCCTTTCTCTCCTTCAGGTGCGGAATGTTGGCGTCTTTCGATGCTTGAAAGACACCAATACTCTACTATTGGCAGGACTCATTTCACTTTCCTCACTTAAAATAGCCTTTCGAGATTATCCTTTTCTCGATCTCACTACTAGCAATAGTGTCCATTGATTAGTGCCTTAACTTGTAATAATACAACGATTAAGATTATAAAATTTCGATGATTAAATTAGTCGTCGTCATAGATCCATTGAGATCCAATGGCAAATGAACCTGGTACTACAGTATCTTCTCACCCAACTTAACTCGCGACACCCATCGATAGAAGGACGACACCATAGCTTGCTGAGAAGATCATGAGCCATCCGATCAATCTTAGGCCTTACCGAACCCTTATATCATCTCCATGTGGTCATGCACATCTACTAAGACGTGGGATATAAGCCCATGCATTTAATGGTAACTGTCTTAGCATGACCTAACTGGATGGATCACCATCACTGATCTAAGTTGCATCAAACGGTAGAGAAAGCTAAAGAACCTCCTGAATAAACTTTGAGTAACTATGGATGATATTTTTTTTGAAATGAAACATTAGAGCAACATCATCTTTTCTAAAAATGCTTCTTTCATTCTCTTGGATTTTTTATTAGTTGATGATCCCCGATGACCCGCCAGCTTCCTCAACCTAGCAACATATTCCTCAAATCCTTGGCAAGCTTCCAAGAACCTTTGAGGTCACTTGTTAAGCCCATAGCTACCTTGGATTCTTCATGTTCCAATGGGACTAGAAGTGTAATGACCAAGTCGTTATTAGGCTAATTAAAAGCTATATCCGACTCAAAAATCAGAATTATGAGCTACTTCAAAATTAGGTCAAACCAAAAATATCATTGATATAGTATATTTTTGTGGCCGTAATGCTCAGGTTTGGGAATAATCTGAATAACATTTAATCCTAAAATAATTTCTGAATATTTAAAATTCATAAATTTAGAAAAATTAAATAAAAATTTAAATTTAGTAATTTTAGTATTGTTGGATTAAGAAGATTAAGAAATATTATACAAAAAGTTTAGTCTAATTCGAAGCTCCGAATTGATCATAATTAAATTTTAAAGTTTTAATATTTAAGAATTTAATATAAAATAAAATATAAGTCCAATTTGAGAAATTTTAGTACATGTGTATTTGTTTTATCTAAATACGCATTCACGTCAAGTTTCGTTAATTTTGGAGATCAAACGATGGGAAAATATGAAAATTTAAATTTAAAATTCATTATTTCAAAATTTCCCATGCTTCTCCATCTCGGTAAATTTAAAATTCATTATTTCAGCAGCCCAACCCACCGTCGCCCCTCCCTTCTTCTTTATAAAAGAGACCCCATATATAACGCTCTGGTGCAAAGTTAAGCATACACTAACCCAAAATTAAGAGTTATTGTAATGCTTAATACTAAATTAGTAGAAAATTAATTCATTATTAAGCACTATGTAGCCAATAATTTTTTGAGATAAGAAAAATAAGTAATAAAAATATAATGTATACAATTATATCTATCATCCAAATAATCCAGAATAAAAGAAAGAAAAGTCATTCATTACAGAAAAGAAAAGCAAGAATATCCAGAATAAAAGAAGAGAAATAGATATTTATCACAAAAAAAAACAAAAATATCCAAAATTATAGTTATTACAAAATAGTTTAAAATGTTATAAAAGCTCTTATCATCACAGAAAGCAAAGAAAATTGTTGGGTTTTCGCAACTACTTCTAAAGGTTAGGACCTGCCTCAAGTCCAAGCTCCTTTCTAAGTTTCTGATCTACCATGTTTGATTTATAATATGATAGGACACACTGTAGCAATTATAGTGCTGTTATCCATTTTTTGGGTAACCCAATTAGCTCCACTTCACTTCCAGTGCACTTATAATAACATTATGATCATACACCTAAAATTTAGTGTAATTTAGAGATTGTTTGCAATCGATGAATATTTTTTATTATTTTATTCAACCTGAAAATACAATCTAAATTGATCTTATAATCAAAATCGAAGTTCGTCATTGGACTCCTCACCCCCAAATTAGCTATGAGCGATAATTTGTGAATGTTTTGAAATTGCTATTTTTTTTAGAATATTTTAATTTAATTAAATACTCATACAATAAGATAGTTAAATTAATCTTTGATTTGAAATTTGACTTTATTTTTGAGTTCCTCACTCTTCATTTAGTTAAGAGTTAATTTTTGAAATTTTCAAAGTTCATTTGATTATTTAATTTTGATTAAATAAAAACTTATAATTTATTAATTAAATAACATAATTTAAATAAATAATTTAATCTATCATAATGGTCATTAATTGGACTGTGCGGATCTCGTGCGCGAGTCCAACGCACGGTACAGTCGTGTGGGTGAATCTAGACCGTTGCAGGTTTTTTTGAACTGATCCAATAACGCTCAACGGATCCTCTAATCCGACCATCAGATCGAGAATCTGATCAGACGGTCAAATCCCTGTGCATCCCTGCTTATGATCTGAGGTCGTGCGTTTGCTGCAGTGCAAGTCGTGCTATGGTGCCTGTTGAGCCTCTTGGGGTTCTACTTGAATCCCATTAGTCCCATTTTCTCCCCTTATTCACTTGATTTTCTACCGGGAGCTCAGAACCTGAAGGAAGCTGAGGTAAGCTGTCGAGAGCTGCGACCTGCGAACCCTAACCCTAATCTAAGGACAAAGACGACAAGGTATGCTCCTTCCCTCGCATTCTTTCATCGAATCACTCCAATTAAATTTTGAAAATCTATTCCATCAATGGGAGAACCTTCTCGTGGGGTAAATTGAGCTCTATTGAGCTCGATTCGACCTCAGTTCATGTGGATGTCCGTAGTGCTGATCAGTGAAGCCCAAGCTAATTGGTGTCCAATCTTGGGCATCTTTTTGCGATAGGCTGAGTCACTAGCATATGAGGCTTTCGGGTCCAAGCGGCCATCCTCGGTGAGGGCTTCACGCTGAGGGGTCGTATGCGCCATAAAAAGCCCATAGGCGAGTGTGCGGTGCTTCCCTAGTTTGGCTCGTACAGTCGCCTGTCAGGATAAAGCTTTGAGCGGTCGGGCTCTGCTGAACGGGCTAGTTCTGTTTCCCCCGAATCGCATCGCTAAGTCGCACAATCACCATGGATTTCAGCGCTTAATTGATCTGCCTTGCCATTTGCGCCTTCAACCAATTTTGGCCTGGTTTTCTTCACCGAACGGGATTTAGATTGATGGATTATTATAATTAATAATAAAACTAATTAAATACAGATTTTGTTTATTGCATAACCTTAAAAATAATTATCCAAATCATACAAAATTATATATCATTTCATTAAGAAAAATAAGAGGAACATATGGTGAAATCAAATTTAGAATTTGATGCTTAATTTTCTTAATCATTTTTTAATTGCAATTAGTAGTTCAGAAAACTTTAATTTTCTAATATTGTCCAAATTTGACTTACTTAGTGTTATTCTTCTCCTTATAATGTGAGGATTCCATATTTATTAACATTGTTATGATTGAACATCATTTGGATAATTTAGGTTTTGGCTCACCAAATCTTCGTAAATGTGAATTTCTGAACTTTATAGCTTTCATATTCTTGGACTTTTGCTCGTGGACAACAAGCTTAATTTATTATTTGGACTTTCATGTTTTGATTATTATAGTTAGATACTTTGAGTAGCTTAGTAAACTTGAAATTTAAGCCTCAACAATATGAGAGATAGTGTAGGTTGAGAATCCAGTCTTGTCTAATTGCCATTATAAGTGTAGCAACTTATACATTAGGTGTAATTAACTAATAGCTTGCCTCTACTAGTAAGATGTGATCCTATTATGACTATTTGCTAGCACTTGACTTTAGACTCAGTGAGTCTTCCCTTTCAACTTCAAACCTCATGTTAACCTCCCTATTCTTTAATTTAGTACCTCTTATCTTTCTAAGAGTGATCTAGATTCCCTTTAAGTCTTAGTGTCCTTATAATTATAAGTTAACCTAGAGCTAATAGATTGTAATTTTTTCTTAACTTTGCTTGTATAACCCTCCAAATGAGTATTTTATCTAACTTAGTAAGTTTTAGAGCTAGAATCCCTTAGATTTAGTTATCTTAGCAAGATTATAAGTACTAAACCTATAACTTGCACCTTTTAATTGTAGTGAACCTTCAACCTATATTATCTCAATGTAACTTAAGCCTTAAGTTTAGTAACTAATGAAGATTATGTGGCTTAGGAATAGTATATAAATATATATATATAACTAATTCCTAATGATTGCTTTAATTAATTCATATGCAATCATATAATTATTAATGCTTCCAATTTATTTTAATCATAACTTTAATAATACACCTCCAAAATATATGTTATTATATATCATTTTGATCAGAAAAATGAGATGAACATAATGATAAAATAAATTTAGGTTTTGAACACTTATTTTCTTAATGACTCTCTAACCCTAATTAGGAGTCCTCCTAATCCTAAAATCCCAAAGTTGTCAAATTTTGGCCTACTTAGTGTTATTCTCCTCCTTATGATATATGGATTTCATATTTATGTATATCATTTTATTTGGACAATAATTAGATATTTTAGGTATTTCGCTCCTCAAATTAGGTAATTTTGTAGTTTCATAGTTTCTATTTATACTTTTTTTAGGTATTTAAACCCTAGGACATCAAACATATCTCATTTATTAACTTCTTATGTCAGTTTTAATTGCATGATTTGAGCTTAATTTTTATAAATTAGATGCTTGTATGCTTAGTAAAAATCATGAATTCAACTTTTAACCTTAGGAGAAATACTATAGGATTAATATATAACTTGAATTGTTAGTGATCTTTAGAGCTATTTAATGTATCCAATAAGTATAGTTAATATTAATGCATGTGTAATTATAGATTGTGAATCTATTTGGACTAGTCCTTAGTAACTAAATTGAATCCTAGCTCACTCCACCCTTAGTTCTTAAATCTTCATGTATGCCCTTTAAGGATTTGAATTAGGATCCCTTAATTTATTAGTATAGTTAAGAAATCCTATGGATTTCATTAAACTAAAATCTATAATAAATGTAGAGTTTGTATCTTACAATCCTTTCTTTCCCATACACTTAGATTTTTACTATTGCTTGATCTTAACTATATTAGTGATTGATTTGGATAGAGCCTTCCAATTACAACTTAGTTAGATGAGTTTAGTATGTAAGACATTAATTTGTATTTTCACACTATTGATTGGCCATCTATCGAGTTCGATTGGCTTGATCGAACCCAACTGCGTCTGACTAGCCAGGTCAGCTATAGTGCTGAGCAGTGGTTGGGGTTCTCTTGAAACCCTAAAGGCTAAGGCTGCCTTGTAGCTCCCCGCCCCTTCGTCGCGCGCAAAAGATAAGTATAGTCATATCGGCGGTGGAACGGTGCGCCACTCGGGGAGGAATAACCCTCCTCCTCGAAATAGCTAAAAACTAAGCCCGTCTGAAGGGCTGCTGACTCAACCTCAAGGAGGGTTGAGAGTTAATACTTAAGATAAGAGTAGTAACCTTATCCTAAGTATTAGATAAATACATACATTGGATTTAAAATATAATAGGAATCCAATATATGTATAAGACGTCAGCATTTCCAGTATGTTGATCACATCATAATACTAAGTATATGTAGTATATAACAGAGTGCGGAAGCTTAAAGCAAACATCCAGAAACATTCATCACAGAAGCTGTATGAAAATATTCATCTCAGAAAAGAAAAGAAAATACATCCAGAATTATTACAAACAGTTACTGAATAACAGACATAGAGCTAAGTACTGAACTAAAAATACTAAGCAGAAAAATAAAACTGAAGAAGAGTTCGCTAATGCTTCACGGGCTCCTCCTGAATCTCCTAGGTGTCCTCCTGACCTAGCTCAATATACTGCTCATGATCTAGCAAATTGTCAGATCCCAAAAGTACTCTGTGTTAGACAATAAGTCTAACACATCGAAACTAATCTAAACAGTTCTAGTTATTCATTTAATGCTTACATAATATAATTAAATCTGCAGAAATACAGTAAAAGTAACTGATAGTACAAAACTGTTTAAAACTATACAAAATTGAAGCAATGTAAAGTAAAACTAAATTGTAATTGAATATTAAAAATAAATCAAAACAGTACTGAATCTGAAGCTGAGTAATCATGTGTATAACTATATTGTATGTCACTGAAATTGTGCATCTAAATATGCCACAATAATGTATGCTACTGATGTGCAACCAAAATATCACTGAACTATTATGAGTAGTATGGTCCAATGTATACATACATCCAATTGGGAATACTGCTTACTAATGATACTGATACATCCTAAAAATTTCCCAATCAATGTATGCAACACTCCGTAACCCAGAAATCATCACTGATACTCATACATTATTCTGATACTCACACGTTATGCTTATGCTCATGCTCATGCTTATGAGATAAATCTAAAATCTAGAAAATGCTTCGAAATCTGATAATGAATTCTAGGTCTCCATTGTGCAGAATCCTACTAAAAGGATTCTGACTCCTAGATTCTAGTTCAATAATTGGTTAAAGTTGAGAGTTTACTTAAAAATCATTAGCTAGGATGTTGTATACACATAGTTAGCATGTTTGCAAGAAAGGTGGATTTAACCCTTAGCTTATTTAAATTGTACTTAGTGAAGCGCACTACAATAAGAGGCGGAACCTGGTCACAATTTATATATCAAGCTAAGCTGTTAAATAACCTAATTACAAGCATACTTAATGGTCTACGCAAAGTGACTTAAGATACTTAGTTTGCTTAAACTGTACTTATCGAAGTGCACTACGATAGGAGGCAGAACCCGGTCGTAGTTTATTTCTCAAATTAAGGATCTTATTCACTAATTGTAACACTCTTAGTCTTTGAAGATTTACTATAACAGGACTGTATTCGTCTAATCCCTCAGGATAGCACCTCGTCATAAGTCCACATTGGAGTGAATCAACCAATCCTAAATACTACTGAAATGATCCAGTACTATGGGTATACCCTACTATACCTAACCAATAATCTAGTTCAGAAGATTCTATTTAATTAACAAGGATTGATCAAAGCTATTAATCCTTACTCTAAATGGGCGAGTCCTACTCAAGGCTCCAAGGGTGTGATCAAAGGATCACTCAATGTAGGTTACTACCACAAGGAATAAGTCTTACTTTAAGTACTTTAGGTGACTCCTACCATAAGGAATAAGTCCTATTGTAAGTACTTTAGGTGACTCCTACTACAAGATATCAAGTTCAACTTCTAAAGTTATGAAGGATCATCTAAGTTTTCTACCTCAATAAGTTTTAAAAGTCCTTCTTACCTCAATGTATCAATAATTAAGGTCTTTAAATATTTTAGTAATGATCCTGTAGCAAGACCCTTAAGATCTCTCTTTTCTACTCCTTACGATTTACTTATTAGACTTAGGTTAACGTGGTTAGGTCAGACGATTAAAATTCATCTGATCCCCTTTCTACTCTATAATTATGGGATAAAATCAAAGATCTTATTAGAATTAGATCATTTCATAAATCTTTACAATTTTATTATCCATTTTATGCTAATAGTCTTATATAAGAGAAAATCAAAGATCTAAAGCTTAGATTCAGACGGTACAATCACATATATTCAATATTAACCTTAGCACTTCTAATTTAATGATTTAAGAGCAATATCAAATCATATGCATTATTAGAATAATGTCAATTGAATTATCTTACAATCAAATTAATTGATTAAGTGATTAAGATTTAGATCTTAATCAAGATGGGTTAGGGTTTAACCCCTAACCCTTTTACCATTAAGACCAAGAGTTAATTTAAAGGTCAATGACAAATTAAGGTATTATTAGTATATTATTGATGTCACACTTTAAGTTTAGACTAAGTATCATCTACTTAATCAAGTTATCAAGATTCTTAGGTTCAAGTTTAGTTTAATGTCAATTACACACAATTAGGTGTCCAAATAAATGCTTAGAGTTTTATAACATACATCCTAACATCATGAAAGCATACAAATGTAAATTCAACATAAAATGGAAAGTAATTAAGGCTAACTGAATTTCAAATTAACCAAAGAAGTTAGCACTTGATTACAAATCTAAAGAACTTAAGTTTCTTGCCATTTAGTTGTTAAAATTATACCTATTCAATACAAGCTTCTAAGGATTCTATTATCTAGCAATTGGCACCATACATTTAAGATACACAATAGGTTTTGAGCACTTGGTAAAAGTAACAAAGTTTCAAATTTATATTCAACATAGAATTTTATGCAATGCTCAATTTTAGCTAAAATAGGTTCAAATTTGATATTATTTAGTCCCACTCGGGTCCTAGGGACCTTAAAAATACCAAAACAGTGAAGTTTTGGCCATTTCAGCCAAAACTAGGTAGTTTTTCAGAATTTTGGGCAGTTTCTTGCAAGTTTGAGCACTGTAGCGTGCGGTCGTGCTTTTCACGTTGCAGCGCAGTCGTGCTTTTCACGCTGTGGTACTTTTTGTGAGGCAGCACGCGGTAGCGCTTTCTGCGTGGCAGTGCGTTGCGGCCCGCTACGATGCGCTATGGCACACTGCAGCGGTTCACTTTACAAAAATATTGTTTCATTAAATAAATTTTGATCTTTCCTAAAGTTTTCCGAAAATTTTCGCTACCGCCCGCTACAACCAGCTGCAGTCCGCTGCAGAGCGCTACAGCGCACTGTAGCGGTCTATTTTGCAATTTTAATGTTCAAATAGTTAAATGACTGGTTTCCTAAAGTTTCTACCAAAATATCGTTGCAGCCCACTGCAGCGCGCTATGGCGCGCAGCAGCGGCCTATTTTGCAATTTTGGGCGTTGCAGCGCGAGATGGTGATTTTCACCTGGACGAAACCTGGAAGACCTATTTTTGAGCTCAATTACTCCCAATCCAGAGCGTTCCATGAGCAGTGCCATATATCAATGGAAAGGTCTTTTTAATACCTTTACGTTGACACTAAAATTGGCACAAACGGAGTGTTCTAACTATACAAAAAATGTGAATAAATTTAAGGGTATGCAGAATAAATAAAAATAGAGTAATTTCCTTTCAATAAATATGATACTTTTTAAGAGCCTTAATGGCTTCCATACATGCTTATAGAGTTTCTCAAGCTACAACAAGCCTAGTAGCAATATATAGGAGGCAAGAGGAGAGAAGCAAGTGAGTACCTTAGCCTTGCAAGGGGGTGGAGGAAGAAGGAACCTTTATCTTTCTCCAAGCCTTAGGGATGAGCTCCTTCTTTCAGTATAAGGGATCAATGGAGGAGAATATGAGAAAATTTTCAGCAAGCCAAGGAAGGGGGGGCTGAGCTTCTCTTTAAAGAGGGAGGAAGAAAAGATATGCCATCATGATCCTATGGAGCTAGGATGTGAAGAGACATCCTACTTGCCTAGGGAGGGCATGGCTAGGTGGAGAGGGGAGGGATGGCCTCAAGTAACTTGCTTGGGGGGAAAAATGGCCAGCTAAAATTAGGGAGGAAAGAGGGATTAAATGCAAATTAAGGAGTAATTAATTATTATTCAAAACAAAACTTTAATTTATTAAAAATTCAGATTAATTAAACGTGCTCCGAAAAATCTCAAAAATTCACCCCTAGCTAATTTGGGGGTGAGGAATTCAACGGCAAAGTCAGATTTCGATTCCGACGATTATTTAATTATTCCATTTTTTGGTGCATTTAATTATATTAAAATATTTGCAAAAATCCGATAACTTCCAAATGCGTTCAACAGATCACCCTTAGCTAATTTGGGGGTGACGATCGCAATGGTGAAGTCGGATTTCAATTTCGAGGTCAAAATAAATAACTTAATTTTCTAATTAATTAAATATTAAAACAATCCAAAATATTGGATTTAGCTCTGAATTGCTCCAAACCTTCAGGGTTTGGTTCTAAAAGCTAGATGAAATTAACAGAATAATAATTAAGATATGATTAGGCTCAAATTAAGCTGGGTAACAACCTTGGGTTATTACATTCCTCTTAGCAGAGGCTCGGACCTCCTCAGCCTTCATACTGCATGTTATAAGATAGCCCTCCTCATGTGCTTCTTAGTGGTATACAGGTTGGTCCTAGCCGCTGTCGGGACCATCACTCCTTGTCATGCCCTAGGCGCGTCGGCCGAACACTCACCCAAACATAGCCAATTTGGGTCTCATTCTAATCAGGATATCCTCAAGAATGTTTTACTAGTGTTAATTTCTCTATTTGGTGTGTATTTTGCTTAATCACTTTTAGGACTCTACCCTAATTACACTCATAAACCTTAGAATTTCAATTAACCATAACTTGATCAATTGAGCTCCAAATTAGGTCTTATAATATACCATTTTGATTAGGAAGACCTAATAAATCATAAACTACATGAATATTTAGGATTGGGTAATTAGATTTCTTAATTAGCCCTAATAACCCCAAAATTAGATTAGTGAAAATTAGCATATTTAGTGATCCAAATTAGGTGATTTAAGTTTCTTATAGTTCCTAGAGTATATTAGAACCTAGAAGTGTGATTGGTTCTATAATTTTTTGATTAATTTCACTAATCACTTACTAATCATCCTTAACCCTAATTAGGTCATAACTTAACCAAATGAGATCCAAATTGGGTCTACTGCCAATTAATGTACTCAGTGAGTTATAGGGAAGCTATGGCCACTGAGTTTGTTAAATTTGGATATCAAATGGAAAAGTTGAGTTTTTGACCTAATCTTAAGAACCCTAAATTACATAACTAAACCCCAAATATTACTTTGCTTATAACTTAATCATTAGACTTTAGAATTTAGTGTTCTTAGACTCTATGAAATTCTTGAATAATAAGCATTAATAAACTACATAAAAATTTAGATTTCATTATGTTAAATTACCAAATTACCCTTTTGAGTTAAATTCTTTAATTCGATCTCATAAAGCTTAATTCTCATCCAAATTGGGTGTTCTTACTGTCTATCTTCATGTTAGATAGTAAGTAGTCATTTGCCATTTATAAATTTTAATTTGGAGCCATAAATCAAAAAGTAGCTTTTATACCATTAAGCAGGGGCAAAATAACCATTTTGCTCAAATTTAAGTTTAAGTGTTCTTAAACCCTAGATTCATGTTCTAATCATTAAAATTAGTAATTGAAGTGATTCTAAATTTATTTCATATGATTTAGATTTCTTAATCAGGTTTCCAAATAAAACCCTAAAATTTACATTAAGTAAATTTTAAGTATTATTAAGCTTCATGATGTGAATTTCGTCTCACATTATACCTTCCTTTTATCTTCTAATCTTTCTTTCAGTCTTCAATTAAAATTTAGTTAAGGTTAGTGCTTGAGTTTTCATCTTAGTCCCTTAAGATATTCCTTAGGAATTAGGATTAGCACTTAGGTTAGAATTCATTCATTGGGTAAATTGGGTTACTCAATGAATGAACCCTTGGTTTTAGTAGTTTATAGATTTTCATAGTTTGTTTATGATATTTTGATCTTTCAACCTTAGATCTAAGATTAGAGATCTATCCTATTAAGTTCAACTTTACTTAATAGGATTCACCTTAATATTAATTTGTGAGATTTGGGTTTTAAACCTTAGTCCTTTAGGACCACCTTTAGATTAAGTGATTAAACTATAATATTTTGAGTTTAATTCTTAATCATTCCATCTTGATTTGTCTTAATAAAGATGGGCTTGGGTTACTAAAATCATCAAAATAGGTCAGTTTGATTTACTTACTTAACTTGTATAGTCGACATCGATTAAATCATAATTAGGACTTAGCTAGTCCAAATTACTTTCAACTTATAAGGTTGTGAATCTGAGTTACACTCGATAATAGGAATTGGACATTTTGTCCTTGTGTGACTTAGAGTAGATAGAACTATTAAATTATATAACAAAGGATATTACTATGTGTTTAGTAGAGTCTCTTGCTCACTTTGATATATAATGCTTTGCTTACCTTGTAATTGAGCTTTATACTTTGGATATATATAGTGAACATAAGATATTTGATGAATATTTTATGTCAACTTTGAAATTGCATAAAAAGCATTTGAATTTTTATCGATATTTTCAGTTTTTCTGGCTTTCAGTTTACTAGAGTGTAGCCTAAGTAGTTTGTCTCTTTAGTTTGTTCGACCTGGGACCGGCCTAGTACTGTAGTTGCTAGCAGTCGGTAGTCTATCCATGCTTAGCCCTATATGGAAGTCTAGGCTGGTGCATAATAGACTCTTTGCCCCCATGACTTTATTAGTCAGGTTCTGATATGGCAGTACTAGTTTTAAGTGCACTTCTACTCAGTAATTTCTGCCTTAGCCCAGCAGGCTAAGTGAGTTTGTGCTTATTCAGTTCAAACTTTTGCCTTAGCCCAATAAGCTAAGTGGTGCTATTGTGTATTTGCAATTGAGTGGCTTGTTTAGCCATATCAGTTTTCAGTTCTATATTTACTATTTTCAGTTTAACTTTATGTATTTCAGCACTTTCTTAATTACTACCTTACTGCATTTGCTAGCTTATTCTTATAATAGGATGCTTAATTTGTTTATTTATTTAATTAAGAATTAGGATGCTAGCTTTACTTCATATATATATTTAGGATGCTAGTCTTGTATTTATTCATAGGATGTTAGTTTGCTTATTTGCACATATTTAGTATGCTAGCCTTATTCATTTATAGAATGTTAGATTTGTATATTTTGATTATCTAGGATCTTAGATGTATTTCTAAACTATTCATTTCATGTTCATTATGTTATGTAAATTTACTTTGATCATAAGCATGTTTTAGGATGAGTTTCCTTTTCAGTTATTAGCAGTTATTACCTCCTTTTATTACTTAACCTTATTACAGCTGTGGTTGGAGGTATGTGCTTACTTCCTCATTTGTTTAAGTTATAAACTTATTGTTTATAAGTTCTTTTTCAATTCATATGCTTTCTTGCACCTATATTGTTGTTTAGCAGTTAATCAGTGGTAATATCTAAAGAACTTAATAAATTTATCAGCCTAAAATGTATTTAGACATTTTGTCTATGAAGATTTTTTTCTTTAGTTATTCGGGGCCCTATCTTTATGAAACCAATAATGATAGATCTTGAGCTATTTGAGGTCATAGAGACATTTGAGGATCTACATCAAGAGGAGCGTGCTGCTGAAGATTCTTAGATCCTTAGCTCTTACTTCTTTTGCTTGTGAGGATGAACATTTATTTCATTTCAGCTTTTTCTATATAAATGTGTTGTAATAATACATGATTATTTTGTATTTTTTTTTACTGCACTTATTCTGAGTTATACATTTCTACTTACTGTATTATGATGGAATGAATATTATATTTTGCTTCCGCACTCTGATTATATTTCTTGTATTTATCATGTAGTGAAATACTCTTGTAAATGATAATTTCATTAATTATACTGGATTAAAATGAATGCCTAATCTAGCTATAAGTGAAGAACTTGTTATTTGGTGACCACTTCATCATAATCATGTTAACGTAAGAGTTAATAGGACCACGGTGAGGCTGGGGTGCCACAGTTGGTATTAGAGATATCCATAAGGTGTCAGATTAGAATTTGAATTCCTCTCTACCTAATGGATTGTTCATTTGTCACATAATATCTAAATGTGTACTTGAAACAACATCCATACCATTATGATTAAAACTTAGAATAAAGTAAGAAACAAAAATACACATGAAATGCTTAAGTATAAAAATCTATATATTAATATACAGCTCAATGAACTTATTAAGTTTGATAACATCCATAGTTTTAAAATACTCTTAAAAGATGTCAATCACAGATTATCTCAATGAATTCGAGTCTATTTGGGAATTTGATTTTCAAATGGGCCAAAAGTATGGAAGAATTATAGAAAATGTCTCGGATCAAGGAATAATGGTGCTGGAAAAGATGTTGCGAGATTGCATATTTAGAGGATTTTATTTTCCTATCTTGGCCAAAGAGTGGCTTGAAAGGGTGGATTCCATCTTTGAATCTACAGGGTGGCCGGATGATGTCAAGGTCTCTCTAATGGCCTTTCTTCTATTTGTCGTGGCTGAAGAATGGTGGGCTACCACCTATTTTCAATTGATAAGAGGACTTCGAAGGGGGTATGATGAAGTCACTTTTGAAGACTTTTGTGTAGCTTTCACTGCAAAATATATAGGCTATGATTTTCATCAAAGTTAATTTGCAATGTTATGATGTCATTTGTACTTCTTCAATTGTAACAATTCATTTTTGAATAATAAGAATTCAACAATGTTTTAATCTTCTTTCAAATACTAAAAATAATCATTTTTATTTTAGAATGAATCCCGTATCTTCTCCTAACAACACCACGATCAACACCACCCCTCCTTCTAATAACATCCCGATCAATACTATCGTGGCATCAAATGATAATTATACAGATGAAGTTACCTCCCTTAGAAGTATGGTTAATGCAATATTGGAAAATCAAAACCAATAAGCATTAGCTATTCAAAGGTTTGTATCAGTGCTGCCATCTGCAAATGCCTGTACATCGTCAACATCTCCTGCTCTCTATATTCTCAACACCACCCATCATTTTGCCAACGGGTTACTACATAGTTTCCTAAGACTGAGATTGCCTACTTATAACAGAAGTTTATCCCCAATTGATACAATAGCTTGATTAAGAACAATCGAGAAGAATCTAACAAGTCTTAGTTATCCCAACTATCAAGCAGTCCTCCTCGCTACACATCTGCTTCGGAACGAAGCAGAATACTGGTGGGATAATATCTGCGAAACTTGCTTTGAGGAATATGAGTTAGAGGATATATCTTGGAACTGGTTTGTAGAAGCATTTGTACCAACGTCCACCAAAAATATAATCGACAATTCTCTACTAAGGCTAACTCAAGGAAGTCGTTCTGTAGCTGATTATGTAGCAGAATTCAGAAAGCTTATTTTCTTAACTCTAAATTTGTCTCCCACAGAAGTAGATAAGTGTTATCATTTCCAAAGCGGCCTTTGTGAGTCTATCCAAGACCACATAATTCCATTTATCCTAACCAACTTTGAGCAGTTGGTTGAGACAACACAGGTGGTCGAGCGTCACCAATCGACAAAAGATCTTAAGCGAAAGGCATACGTAATGCTTAGCCATAATGAAGCTTTCGGATGTCACAGGAACAAATAAGGGAGAGCCTATCAGATTGAGGCTACTGAAATCATAGAACAAAATCCAGAACATACCCGACCTCACCCTTATGGTAAGTGCTACCATTTTGGTCAAGCTTTCTTCACGAGCAGTTGTCGGGGCCATGGATATCAACAGTGTAATGCACAAAAGACAATTGATGCAGTGATAATTGATCGTTCCCATTGAAACCAAGTGTTTTAAGCTAATTCAATCAATAAGAGGGAACCAAGGATGGCTCTCATTCCACCTCCAACTCAGGAAAGCCATATTCTTGCTAAGGAGCAAATAGCTGCTCCTAAACCTTCTATGCAAAATAATATGAGAGTTATAATAGTTAATAATCAACCTGCGAAAAAAGCCCGAGTATACAACCTCACTCCGGTGGAGGCAACAGAAGACAACAACGTTGTATCATATACATACATATACATATTTTTTTATATTCAGCACCGCAATTTTCAGTAAATGATTTCTTGTTAAAACTAGGCACCTTATGCATAAATGAAAAGCCATGTAGCGTATTATTTGATACTGGGGCTAGTCATTCTTTCATTTCAGAGAACTTTGTTAAAAGCTTGAATTTACCATGCTACAAACTTTTCAAAACATTAAATGTTGGACTTCCATCCAGAGCCAAACTTAATGCGACTACGTTTTGCAATCTACAAGTATCGGTAAATAAAAGAACCTTTTAAGCTAAATTAATAATTTTACCCATAATGAATTTTGATGTCATACTAGGCATGAATTGTCTTAGTATGCATAATACTATTATAGATTGTAAAAAGAAGAAGATTATTCTTCAAACATCCGATACCTTAAGAACCTTTGGAGGAAGATTTAGTACTCAAAGTTCCCTAATCAATGCACTAAAGGAAGAGAAGTTAGTGAATAAAGGTTGTATAGCCTTTTTGGTAATAATGATGGGTGACATTAAAGAAGAAGTCTCTATTTTTGACATCAAAGTAGTTAAAGAATTCACATATGTATTTCTAGAGGAACTATCTAGATTACCACTAGCTAGGGAGATAGAATTTGCAATGAACCTAATTCCTGGTACACAACCATTATCAAAAGCATCTTATAGAATGGCTCCAATGGAACTTCAAGAATTGAATGAATAATTGCAAGAACTTTTGGATAAAGATTTTATAAAGCCTAATATGTCCCTATGGAGAGCCCCTGTTTTGTTCATTAAGAAGAAGGATGGGTCCATGAGGATGTACATAGACTATCAGGAACTAAATAAGGTAACTATTAAAAATTAGTATCATCTCCCACGAATCGATGACCTATTTGATCAATTGTCTAGCGCAGTCATATTTTCAAAGATTGACTTAAGATCTGGATACCACCAGTTGAGAGTGAAGGATTCATATGTGGAAAAGATAGCGCTTTGTACACGTTATGGGCATTATGAATTCCTTGTGATGTACTTTGGCTTTACTAATGCACCCTCAATATTTATGGACTTAATGCAGTGAGTCCTTAAACCTTACTTGGATAAATTTGTTATTGTTTTTATCGATGACATTCTCATATATTCGAAAAACTAAGAAGAGCACGAGAATCATTTAAGAGTGGTCCTAGAAACACTTTGAGAACGTGAACTATATGTAAGGTTTTCAAAATATGAGTTTTGGTTAAGCTCAGTATCTTTCTTGGGACATGTGGTAGATGCCTAAGGAATTCATGTGGATCAACAAAAGATCATTGCTATTCAAGACTAGGTGCAGCCTAAATCAGTGACATAAATTCGTAGCTTTCTGGGATTGGCAAAATATTATCAAAAGTTTGTTCAAGGATTCTCCTAGATTTCTTCTCCCCTAATGAAGTTAACTCAGAAGGCGGTGTTGTTTATTTGGACATCAGAATGTGAGGAAGCCTTCTAGACCTTGAAGGATACACTGTCTTCTGCTCCAGTGCTAGTTTTTCCTAAAGAAAGTACAAAATATCAATTGTATACAGATGCATCAGGAAATGGCCTATGATGTGTTTTAATGCAGGAAGGAAGGGTTATAGCATACACATCTCATCAACTAAAACCACATGAGATAAATTATGCAGTTCATGATCTCGAATTAGCGGCAGTAGTTTTTGCTCTAAAGGCTTGGCACCATTATTTGTATGGAGTTTAGTGCTCCATCTTTACAGATCATCAGAGCCTAAATTACATATTTACCTAAAGAGAACTCAACTATAGATAAAGAAGGTGGCTAGAATTGATCAATGATAATATAATCTAGATATCCAGTATCATCTCGGTAAAACCAATGTGGTAGCAGATGCCCTTAGTCATCATGCTACGCTTATATCCATGATTGTTGTTAGTTCTTTGGAAGAAGAGTTCTACAAATTAGATACAAAACCAGTCCGTGGGGATATGTTGAATGAAATGATCTCTATGAGCAATGTCGAACTGACTTTCCATAGAGACATTTCTATAACTCAAACTAAGGATGATGACTACCTAAACTATAAAGTTACAATTGAAAGCCGTCGTTATCTAGAGCCGAACTTCAAGAAAAGTGCTATATTCATGATTAACCGCCTTTGAATTCCCAAATCCATGCACAAGGAGATATTGATGGAAGGCCACAACTCAGGATATCAGGTTCACCTAGGAAGTTCTAAAATGTATTAGGACCTGAAACAATCCTTTTAGTGGCCGGGGATGAAAAGAAGCGTAGCAAATTTTGTTGCAAAATGCCAAGTGTGATGTTTGGTTAAAGCAGAACAACAGAAACCAGGTAGTTTGTTACATACGTTGGAAATTCCATAATGAAAGTGGATAGATATATCTAGGGATTTTGTCTTGGGATTACCTCGTGCAAGATCCGGTGCTGATGCAGTGTGGGTTATCATGGAATTGTCTTACTAAATCAGCACACTTTATCCCCATTCGTCAAACAGATTCAGTAGAAAAGCTAGCCAAGCTCTACATCAAAGAGATTATCAGATTGCATGGGATACCTAAATCAGTAGTGTCAGATAGGGAATTAGATTTACATCCAAGTTCTGGCAAGCAGTACATTAAGATCTGGGGACAACCCTAGCAATAAGTACAGCCTTTCATCCACAAATGGATGGTCAAACTGAGCGTGTGAATCAAGTCCTCAAATATTTGCTTAGATTATGTATTCTCGACTTTGCTGGTTCTTGGGAAGATCACCTCCTATTGATAGAGTATGCATATAACAACAGCTTTTAGGCCAGTATCAAAATGGCTCCATATGAGGCCTTGTATGGCAGGAATTGCAGTACTCTATTAGCCTGGTCTAAATTAGGAAGTGTGCAGTTGTATGGATCTAAATTAGTTGAGGAAACTAATAAGAAGATTCAGCTAATTCAACAAAGGATTTGTACTGCTCAAGACCATCTAAGTAAGTATCATAATATTAGCCATCGAACTATAGAATTTAGTGTTGGAGATTTTGTATATTTAAGGGTTAGCCCAATGAAGGGAATCTTTAGATTTGGTATAGCTGGGAAACTCAGTCCCCGCTATGTTAGGCCATTTGAAATAACGAAAAAGATAGGATCTTTTCCTTACAAATTGAACCTACCCGATGACTTTGCGGCTATTCATAATGTATTCAACGTATCATTATTAAGGAAATGACTCAGGAATCCTTTTCACTTAATTCAGTTTCAAGAAATTCAATTTTAGCATGATCTATCCTTCGCTAAAGAGCTAGTCCAAATCTTGGCTTGAGATCGAAAACAACTAAGAAATCGTTTTATTGATATGGCCAAAATTCAATGAAAAAATCATTCCCAAAATGAAGCTACTTGGGAGAAAGAGGTGGATATGCGCCAAAAAAATCCGAATCTTTTTAATTCAGGAACTTCATTAACTTCTTCATTTCCTTATCTTTTATCATGCAATTATTCTTTACACTTGAGTGATGTCGAGAATGATATCATTCTTAAGTGGGGGAGTCTGTAACAACCTAGGTTGTTACTTAGGTCAATTATGACTAAATTAAGTTCTGATTATGATTCTAGTGCTCAAATTAAGTTATTAAGTACTCACCATGAAAACTTAGTTCAAATCAGGAGTCAAATGGATCAAATCATAATTTTAGGAAATTTTAGAAATTATAGAATTTGACCTATTTAAGTTGAACTCAAATAAAAAATCTGACTTTTCCATTGCGCTCACCACCCCCAAATTAGCTATGGGTGATGTTTTGGAAGCATTTGGAAGCCATTGGATTTTCAGCGAATATTTTAATATATTTAAATAATCATAAATTTGAGAAAATTTAATTCTCGTCGAAACAAAAATCCAACATCGTCATTGCGTTCATCACCTCTCAATTAGCTAGGAGTGATTTATTGGAAATTTTGCAATGCATTTGGTTAATTAAATTTAATTAAAAAAATAGGGTTGAAGTTAATTAAATATCAATATATTTAATTTGATTAAACGATGCCTGTTAATCAAATCGTGCATGACCATTTAATCCTTCTGCACCATTATCCCTTCCGTTGCCCAATCTTTCGATCGATCTTGATCGTCCGATCGAGAATCGGACTATCCTAGCTTGTCTTCCTTGTCTCGCACTGCGCATGGTGTACGCAAGCGACGTGCGGCAGTCGTAGGGATGAAGCCGCTCCAGATGGCCTCCGCCATTGTAAATGCCACCATTGTAGGCTAGTTTAAGACTTCTAAATTTTTCCCTTTGCTTGGTTGTATTCTCTGGATCCTAAGGAAGCCCGAGGCTCTTAAGTTGAACCCTAAGCTCCCTCTATTATTCATTCGAGGTACACTCAATCTCTCTAATTCCTAATCAATTCGCATAAATTCAATTCTGTTTATCTATTTCACACTGTTGACTGGCCATCTATCGGGTTTGATCGGCTTGATCGAACCCAGCTGCGTTTGACTAGCCAGGTCAGCTACAGTGCTAAACAATGGTTGAGGTTCTCGTCGAACCCTAAAGGCTAGGGCTGCATCTTGGCAGAGGCTCGGACCTCCTCAGCCTTCATCCTATATGTTATTAGATAGCCCTCTTCATGTGCTTCTTAGTGATACGCGGGTTGGTCCTAGCCGCTGCCGGGATCATCGCTCCTTCTTGTGTTCTTGCGCGTCGGCTCTGGTTCCTTGGGAGGATGGAGGGGCTTTCGGGTCGGGCCAGGTCGACCCGAGCCTGCCCCGCGTGCAGTGCTGCATCGTACTCGCGTGTCAGCGCTGTTCGTCAGCTGGGGCCTGCCTCTGAAGAATGCAGTGGGTCCCACCGTTAATTGGTTTAGGTTTTAGATTTTTATTATCTATTGATTTATTAATTTAAATTGAATTAATGTGTTAACTACAAAAAACTTTAATCCTCCATAATTTGCAATCCAATAGTCCAAACATAATGATATTATATGTGATTTTGATCAGTAAAAATTAAGGATCATTTTGGTACTGTCAATTTTCCATTTGGAGATATTTTTTCATAGTGACATTTTGGACCCCTAATTAATTCCCTAAATGCCCCAAATTTTCAAACTATCTTAACTTTGCACACACTCATCCAAACATAGCCAATTTAGATTTCATTCTAATCAAGAGATCCTCAGGAATGGGTGATTCAAGTTTTTGATAGTTCCTAGATTATATTAAAATCTAGTGGTGTGGTTGGTTATATGATTTTGTGATTAGTTTCACTAATACTCACTAATCACCCTTAATCATAATTAGATTATAACTTGACTAAATGAGGTTCAAATTGGGTCTACTCCTAATTTAAGTACTCAGTGAGTTATAGAGAAGCTAAAGCCACTGAATTTGCTGAATTTGAACATTAAATGAAAAAGTTAAGTTTTTGATCTAATCTTAAGAACCATAAATTACATAATTAAACCTCAAATATTATTTTGCTTATAACTTAATCATTAAATTTCAGAATTTAGTGTTCTTAAACTATATGGAATCCTTGAACAGTAAGTATTAACAAATTGCATAAATTTTTAGATTTTATTAGGTTATATTACCAAATTGCCCTTATAAGTCAAATTCCTTAATTTGATCTCATAAAGCTTAATTATCATTCAAATTGAGTGTTCTTACTATCTATTTTCATGTTAGACAGTAAGTAGTCATTTGCCATTTATAAATTTTAATTTGGAGCCCTAAATCAAGTAGGGGCGAAATAGTCATTTTGCCCAAATTTAGGTTAGTGTAGATTCATGTCCTAATCATTAAAATCAATAATTAAAGTGATTCTAAATTTAATTCATATGATTTAGATTTATTAATTAGGTTTCTAAATAAAACCCTAAAATTTACATTAAGTAAATTTCAAGTATTATTAAGCTTCATGATGTGAATTTTGTCTCACATCATACCTCCTTTTATCTTCTAATCTTTCTTTTAGCCTTCAATTAAAATTTAGTTAAGGTTAATCCTTGAGTGTTCATCTTAGTCCCTTAAGATATTCCTTAGGAATTAGGATTATGATTTAGGTTATAGAATTCATTCATTAGGTAAATTGGATTACTCAATGAATGAAACATTGGTTTTAGTAGTTTATAGATTTTTATAGTTTATTTATGATTATTTGATCTTTCAACTTTAGATTTAAGATTAAAGATCTATATTAAGTTCGACTTTACTTAATAGGATTTGCCCTAATCTTAATTCATGAGATTTGGGTTTTAAACCTTAGTCCTTTAGGACCACCTTTGGATTAAGTGATTAAACCCCAATATTTTGAGTTTAATTCTTAATCATTCCTTCTTGATTTGTCTTAATCAAGATGGGCTTGGGTTGCTTAAATCATCAAAATAGGTCGATTTGATTTACTTACTTAACTTGTATAGTCGACATTGATTAAATCATAATTAGGACCTAACTAGTCCTAATTACTTTCAACTTTTAAGGTCGTGAATCTAAGTTACACTCAATAGTAGAAATTGGAGATCCTGAACTTGTGTGACTTAGAGTAGATAGAGCGATTAAATTAGACAATAAAGGATATCACCATGTGTTTAGTAGAGTCTATTACTCACTTTGATATTTAATGCTTTGCTTACCTTGTAATTGCTCTTTATACTTTGGACATATGTAGTGGATATAGGATATTTGATGAATATTTCGAAGCTATTCATTTCATGTTCATTATGTTATGTAAATTTACATTGATCATAAGCATGTTTTTACTGAGCTAATCAAACAACCTAGATTCTGTAATAACCTGATGTTGTTACTGAGCCGTTTAGTCATAATCTTGATCAAATAAGGCAAAAAATCAAGATCCTAATTTTTAGTTGAAAAATAAAATTAAATAAAAATATTTGAAAATAAAATATATTGAGAGGATCCTCCTGCGAAAGTGTGAGCGCAATCGGGATCCCGGATCGTCATAAATAAATTCGTGAAATTTAAATTTCAGAAGCTGATAATATGTAAGATAAAAATTAGAATTTAGAAATTTGTATTTATTTAATTTAAGCATCATATGAGGATGCTATGTTTTAAGTTTCACAAATTTTCGAGCTACGGATTAATCGTAGCGAATTTTTGAAGGTCTTTCACTAAAATATTAATATAAAAAAAACTACTTGTCCAAATTTGATGATTTTTAGATGCGTGCGTTCATCTCACCGAGACGCTCGTTTTGATACCAAGTTCTTAATTTTTGGAGTTCAAATATCTATAGATCTTAGCTCAAAAAATTTTAGCAGTATAATTTAAATCTAATGGCTGCATTAGATTTTAGAGGTTGCTTTATATACCTCTTCTAACCTAATATATTTCTCTATTTCCCTTAGCCAAAATCCATCCTCTTTCTTTTATTTCTCCATCTCGGTTTCCAAACAAGTGCCTCCCTCCATTTCGCTCAGTCAATCCTTGTCCACCCCCGACCCAGCAGATGATGAGCTTCCTCCCTCTCGGCCGAGCTCCGATCACCAGCTGATAGTCGCCGATTCTTGCCTCTCAGCTAGAGGCCCAGTCCCTTCGCCAACCTCTTCTGCCGATCTTCCATTCGACGCCATCAAGGTAAACCCGTATCCTTGTATGTGTGGCATTATGCTATTTCATTCTGTGATAGAGATTTCCATCAAACAATTCCTATCATTTTTTTTTATAAGAACCATTAGCATCCTTTCCATTACTTGAAAACGTGAATGAAACCTAGTATGTCATATTGGTACACCATGCTACAATAAAATGTCATCTAAATTGCTGCATTAAGAAGCCTAAAAAAAAAAGGATCATAGGACAGAGAAAGTTACACAGAAATCGTTAAATCATTTTTTTAGATATTGAAAATGACTTGAGAGGCATAGTAAAAGAAGAAAAAAATCACCAAAATAGATATAGGATTAAAAGAAAATTGAAAAATTCAGATGAAAACATTTATCATTTATAACTCTTAATATGATAGAACCATAAAAGTTATCAATAACAAATATTACACAATCATTAAAATATGTTAATGATGGTAGTTCTGATGCATAGAAACATTGTAAGAAAAAGGTTTATTTTTGTTGTAAGAAAAAGGTTAAGGATTATAGTTTTCCCACAATAATTTCATCTCTTTGTAGTACTATCCACTGAAATAAATTCATGAAAATTATGGTTAAAGTGATGGTAATGTTGATTTTCAGCAATTTGTTAATCAACTTTGTTTAAATTTTGTAATGTTAATTTTCTGCAATAGCTTGCCTAAAGGATGAACTAAAAAAAGAAAATTCTTAGACAACCTATATTATTATTTTCTTTGTTTAAAACAATAGTTTCTTTAAGGCAAATTTCTTTTTATAGGGATAATAGTGAACCCCATTATTCATATTCTTTTTTTTTTTAATTGGGAACTGCTAAGTGACTTTTTAGCTCCATTGGAGCATAATGAAAGAATGAAATATATCCATTTAATTATTAGAATTAGTTATGGATAATACTACTTTCTTCAGCTGGTGCAGTATTAGGAACACTTTAATTGGAAACTATTATAGCAAGCATAAGCCTTGCATACCATCATGTGATTGATGCTTATGGAATTTTGTTTGTGACAACGACTTTTTTTTTTTAGTGCTATAAGAAAGCATGAATATTGTGAAGGACGAGAGATATTTAAGCTGCCAATTTAAGACTTTATAAAGTAGAAAATTTAAGACAGTAGATATGTTGATGATATCAATAAGGAAGGATTTTTCAACGATGTTGATATTAAATACAAGTAAATATATTATTTTTCAACATGACTGTACTTAGTATCTCTAATGATTATAGTAATTGTTACTTTTGTTGTATATGTAAAATATACTTACTTTTATATGTGTTCTTTATTGAAGTACCAAAAAAAATGAAATGTGATACATTAATTTATCTAGGTTCATGGCACAATTACTAATGTTTTGTTTTGTTTTTAATGCATGGTTTCTTTATCCATTTATGCTACTTAAATAGCATGTCTTACTTTCACTATCTATTTCATTTATTTATATCATTCTTCAATTTGATTCAATAGCACATCATTATTACAAAAGATTAAATATTTAGTTGTGCACGTATTTATTCTTCAGAGTATATATCATTATAATTATAAATGTAAATGCTACTTAATTTATGGGTAAGCGTTGTTATTGTTAACTACATCATATGATTGAATCAACATTGCCAAACTGCGAAATGAATAGTAAACTGTGAAATAAATAATAAACTACGAAATGAATAGTAATAAAATTGCATTATTAATAATAATAGAATTGCAATGTGAATAGTATCTTTTCTTTTATGCAAAATAGATAAGTCTTAAACTTCATGATATGAGATTCATCTCACATCATGCTTTCTTTAAATCTTATAATCATTCAATTAAGCTTATAATCAAGATTAGTTAAGGTTAGTGCTTGGGTGTTTATCTTAATCCCTTAATAACTTCCTCTCTTAAGGATAAGGACTAGAAAATTATGTTAGACTTTACTTATTAGGTAAATGGGTTATTCAATGAGTGAAATCTTGATTTTTATTAATTTCTAATTTTCTCCTTTTAGAGTGGTTTGTTTGCATTTAAATTCTAGCTTAGACCGTCTGAATTCATTAATTAGGACGATTGATTATCTATTTAATCTAAGTAGGCATCATTGATTTAACATACTTTATCTTATTGGACCGTAGTGCTGAGATCATGCTAGATAGTAGGATATTGGAGATTCTGAGCTTGTATAATCTCAAATAGTTATAATGGATTAAATTAGAAACTAAATGATATCACAGAGTCTGTATAATATTGTTCATATTATGTTTTGCATACTTTACTTTCCTAATTGATGAATTTTACTTACTGTGCCATTAAATTATGAATGCTGAACATTACTTTGTCACCTTATATGATTTAGGATAACATTATCTTGTCATGTTAGATGATTTAGAATAATATAGTTTGTCACCTTAGATGATTTAGGATAACATTACTTACTTTGCCACATTATATGAGCTAGGATAACCTTACTTACTTTGTCACACTTGATAATGCATAATAACTTTATTTACTTTGCCCAGTTTTATAATGTGCTGCACTTATTCTGTTGTCGCAATGTTACTGCTTATATTTTGTACTTATATATACCTAGGGAATGTCTCCTAGATGACTTATGTCCTGTATTGCTGATAACCTAGGGAATGTCCCCCATATGATTATATCATGTATATCTAGGGAATGTCCCATAGATGATTTTTATTTGATATTCTTGTTAATCTAGGAAATGTCTTCTAAATGCAGGAAGTCTATATTTATTTTACTCTGGGAATGTCTCCTAGTAGTATCCTTCTGTAGCCCTAGGAAATATCTCATAGATGCTTCTGTACTTGATTTTGGATTGTACTTTCAGCATTGCTTCAGTATTTTACATAGCATTTTCTTTAAAATTATTTTATTTTAGTCTTTACTTTATATATTTTAGTAGTACTTTTATACTTTTAGTTTTTATTTCTGTAGTATTTATTTACTTCTTATGCTTCTGTAAATCTTAATTTTTCATGTATATATAAGCATGTTAGGATGCTGGACTTACTTTAGTTCTATTCTTTCACATTTTATTTCATAAAACTTGTATGAGTAAACTTGATTAATTTGCTTAGAGTGTTGTGATATCATTAAATATATGAACTTAATCAACCTAAAATGTACTTAGACAATATGTCTAACCAGATTTTTTTTTAGCTGGGGCCCTGGTATTGTGAAACCGACAATATCAGTTCCTGTGGAATTTAAGGATCCAGTACCTATAGTTGAGCCACTTCAGGAGGAGTATCAGTCCAGAGTTGAAGAGATTTAGTTATCTTTTTCATTAGTAAGGATGAGCGAGATTTTCTTTTATTTAAGTTTATTTAAAATTGATGTAATAATTCAAATATTCTTTGTATTTCTTTTACTGCACTATTTTTTATTATGAGCTGTATATCCTATCTGTGTTATGGTGGAACTAGATGTAATATTATTTTATATTTCTTGCTTCCGCACTCTGAGGTGATATATACATAGTGATTGATTCCCTTGCTTATATCCTGAGCACATCCTTTCTTTATTAGTGGATTGAGGATTTTACCTAATCCAATGATAAGTGAGGGATTTGCCAGAGTGGCACACCACTCCCTTAGTCTAATGATTATGGATTTGGGAGTGGGGCGCTACAGATTTGATCTTATTCAATCTAATTTTCATTGTTTAATTCTAAGCATAATCAGATGGCCAGCAAAACCCCAACCACTATTCAGCTTCATCCTCATTTGTGTTCACAATCCTGACAGGATATCTAACTATCTCAACCATGGTCATACGGGGGAGATTTCTGTCTCTACTATTCCTCTGTGCAACAACAGCCTGGAACCTCCATTATTCAGGGTCTGCCCTCATCGGGCCAAATCTAAATACCAGAATCCTCAAGCCAACCATTGATAGCCAGCTTGAGCTCTCTAATAACTTTCAGAGCTATAAATAGCCATGATTTTATTTTAATTATCCTTTTGCTCACAGTAAAACCCAGCTGGACCCCCCTAATTCACCTCTACCAGCTTCATCTCCACTACATTCTATCCTTCTATTCCAATCAACCTCAGTAGTTTCCAACATTCGTTCTCAGCATTTAGTAGGTGTAACTTGGTGTTCAAGTCCGTAATAATCCCAGTTGGTACCATAGCTAAACCAAGTTAATTTAAGCTAAACAAAACTTTAATTTTCATTATATTAGACTCAATGGGTCATTTAAACTTAACCATAGAAGTTTGAAATCCATTAGAGCTCATTTAAGCATTTTACCTATTTTACCTATTTTTGGATCAAAAACATTAGCTAAATTAATTTGATCTCCAAATTAAAATCTAATTTCATTTTTAAATTCATCATACCTTAATTAGCTAAGAGTGAAATTCTGGGAATTTTTGGAACTTATTTGGTCCTAAATTGGATTTAGGAATTTTTAGAATTAATTATAATTAATTAAAGGTTCTAAGAATTAAAATAAATAATTTTAATTAAAATATTATGTGGAATTTGTTGTCGGCATCCCATCCAGCGGCATTCACTTCCCCGTGCCTTGGTCTAATCCTAGTCGACGGATTAAGTCCTCGCATCCAATGAATGGCATTCCATCCACAATTCTAATTTCATTTTTAAATTCCTCATGCCTTAATTAGTTAAGGGTGAAATTCTGAGAATTTTTGGAACTTATTTGGTCCTAAATTGGATTTAGGAATTTTTAGAATTAATTATAATTAATTAAAGGTTCTAATAATTAAAATAAATTATTTTAATTAAAATATTATATGGAATTTGTTGTCGGCATCCCATCCAGCGGCGTTCACTATCCCGTGCCTTGATCTAATCCTAGCCAACGGATTAAGTCCTCGCATCCAATGAATGGCATTCCATACACAATTCTATCAAATTAGAAGCGCATCTAGCCCTCTATCTCCAACTATCTCAAGATCAAATAACTCACAAATCATCCAGCCCTGCTCACCTTCATCCCTAGCTCACTCGCCCGATAGCTGAAGATCCTTCGTATAATTCACTGCTAGCTTGTCCCTCGCTCCTCTCTGCCATATTTTCTTGGCCGTTACGATCCTTCCCGCTAGTGGTCGAGCTTTTTGGCAAGTTAAGAGGGTTGAATCCCTCTGATTGGGGTAAGCTGAATAAGCCTCTTGGCTTGAGCCTAAGGCCTGGCCCTCAGCCATGGCTCCTACCCTAGCACCTCCCAGAGCCCTATATATACCTCCCTGAATTCATTGTGAGCACTTTTTACTCACTAAGAACTCTCAATTGCTCTCAGTGATCCTAGCTTTTTCTATGTGCCAACTTTCGTGAACCACTGATAGTGGGTGTGGTTTGACGTTCAAACGCCTAGTGCCAACAAGGAGTCCAAATGTCGTCAGTGTTCCCATCAAGCCCGACACTGTCATCTTCCTAGCAATTCCAGGTACATCCTCTACTCCCACTTCTATCATGCTGATTTTAGCTCGACCCTCGCCTAATTACGCCTTAGATACTATGCTCCTCACCCCAATCTATCCATGATTAGCAGAGGCGCTAGAGGGGATTGATAGTGGACCAGACCATGTAATTAGTATTCAACTGTGCACTTCCTGCCGACTGTAATGCCGTCGCAGGCCACATCAAATCCTTGAGTATTCAAATCTCCATTTGATGCTCAATTCCCTCAGTAAACGATTATTTTGTCATAACAATTATTGGGTTCGATCTGATTGATTGATTCAATTGAAATCGATCGACTCAGATGTAACTCGTGACTATTTTATGCCATGAGTAGCACCCCAACAATCTAGACCTTTTCAGAACATCTCGACTCATCCAATGGCTTTGCCCTTAGTTCATGATTGTGAAGATCGTTAACCTAGGTCGTCATATTCCCTCTATGAGGATAATTCAATCCTCGCCGCTCAGCGCGGAAAGCTGATTAGGATGAGTAGCACTCGATCGATCCAGCGCGTTCCAGAGAGGGGTTAAGGGTGGGATTGATACATCCCAGTCCGTGAACATTTTGCGATTTGAACCAGGTCATGTGCTGTGGGGCCCCGCACCCTCCGCGGCCATGCAAATACCGATATTAGCATAATCGCAAGGAGTACGGTGCTCCAACTGTGGCGAATCCCCAACTTAAAGTAAAGTCAGGTAAGACCCGACCTGCTTTAAGCCAAGGACTTGTCACTTGGAACTGTGAACTTACATCAATCAAAGTAGCAAAAGCAGAAAAAACAACATAATATAACATCCACAAGCATAATATAGTATAAAAGAAGCAAAAGTAATAGTAACTCAGTTCAAGTGCAGAAAGTAAATACATTCAGAATTTAATTATTATAAACTAAATTAAATGAAAGAAAATATCTCTCAATCTCACTGCAAGAAAATGAAAATCTATCTAAGCAGCAGTAGGAAGATCCTCCTACTGCACTGGCTCCTCTCTTGTAGTACTGCCAACGAACAACTCTGAATCTGACATTTGTTGGTATCACAAATGCCAGGGCCCTAGCCAATAAAAGAAAAAGATTACAGTTATCTAATTGTCTAAGTATATTTTAGGCTATTTAAGTGAACTGAATATTTAAGATATCATATTTAAAGGTTTTAAACATGCAAGCATTATAAGGTGCTACAAGCAATAAAGGATAGGATAGCCATAAACTAATCATTTATAACTAATCAACAAGTATGTAAAAATAACATACAAAACAACAACAAAACATGGTGAGGCTAAAAGCAAAATAACTATAACTACTGAAATAAATCAGATCTTAACATGCTTATGATCACATGAATATATGCTGAGTATATAAAGAATACAAGTGCTAAAATAAATATAAAATTCTAATATCCTAAACATGCCAATATTTAATATTAATCAATAGGAGCATTTATACAAGCATGCAGATTAATATGTAAAAGGCTGCTGAGGTATGTGGCAAAAGTAAACTAAGTACATGAATGAGCAAAAAGTAAAGCCACTGAAACATATGGCAAAGCAAGCCAAGCACTAAAATAAGGCCACTGAAGCATGTGGCAAAGCAAAATAAATACTGAAAACTGAACTAAAGTAGAAGAAAGCCTAAGACATAGTACTGCCATAACAGAAACAGGCCATATAGGACCTCTGAACTGAAAGTTCAACATGTGTCCATCCTAGGCATCCGCAGAGCTATGTCCGAGTTGAACTTATAAAATAAGACATGTATCCATCATAGACATCCACAGAGCTAGTCCGAGTCTATTCTATAACAAAACTAGAATTAAAGAGGCAGACTAAGCTAGGACATACTCTACTAACTTAAAGTACTGAAAGAATTGAATGAATGCTATGCTTTTCAAATACTAACTTAGGATGTATCTTTCATATCCTAAGTTCTCCTATTATGCTCAAGGAACAAGGCTCAATGTTCAAGGTGTACAGTGCAATCTAAGTCAAAGTAAGCAAGAGACTCAATCTAGACTTATATGATATATATTGTTGTCTAATTTATCTAACTAATTATTCTGAGAAAATACAAGTTTAGGATCTCCAATATCCAGCTATCGAGTATAATCCTAGATTCACGACCTTAATGTTAATAATAGAACTCAACATGTTCTAATTCATAATCATATGATGACTATAAATATTCAAAGTAAATAAATTAATGACTTAATTGTTATTATTTTCCTCTGTTAACCCAAATCTTGATTAAGTAAATCAAGATTAAGGATTCTAGATCCAAACTCCACTTTGGAGTTCAAATCCTGAATCCAAGGTAAAATCCTAATAAGGATCTAGGGTTCACACTTAAAACCCAAATTAAAGATAAGGAATCTTATAAGATGAAGGATTCAAAAACTAAGATCTTAATTGAAAGGTCACTCTACTGATTATAAGATAAAATAATCAATTAAGAACTAAAAATCTAAGATCTATATTTAATCTTTAGGATAATTATATTATTCTATAGATTGAATCTATCCTACACCCACATGGAGGATTCAAAAATATTGATCAATAAATCACTTATGAAATTCCAAATGAAGGTAATTCAATTCAATTAGATGATTTAAGGCTAAGATCTAAGATCTAGGGTCTGAAGTTTGATCACTTAGATCTAACTAATAAGTCTAAGTTTTAGGGTTCTTTAAAGCTTTTGCTTTTACTTTCTTGAAGACTATAACTCATGAATAAACTTTGGTAAGATAATTAGGATTATAAACTTTAACATTAATATTGATTAAGCTAAGACTTTTAGGAAGGGTCCTAAGATCACTTAAGATCTTAAGAGCTTACTTAAGGATTTTAAGATTTAAACACTAAGATTAAATCATGAGGTGATACCAATTAACAATTGATGTTAATACATTTCATTACTGACTATAATCATTTTACTTGAGATTCTTAGGGTTTAGGGGTACTTAAGCATATTTTGGTTAAAATGACCAAAATACCGCCCCTTAAGGCTAAAAATGGGATTTTGAGATTTAATCATCTAAATTAATTCAAATATGTTTTAATGAGCTTCATATTGATTAATGAGGTGGAATAAAGACTCATATTAGGGTTTGATAAACTAATTAGCCTAATTAGCACTAATCTCAATTTAAGGCCAATTAAGGTGACTAAGGAAATTAGGGCATACTAAGATGATCCAAACTCAAGTATAGGTGCTAACATACTTAAGAAGACATTAGGAACTAGATTCATTAAAATTAGAGACTAACCTAAGGCTTAATTTGCTAATCACATATTAGGGTAAATAAGGAATGATTAGAAAAATTAAGGATCCTAAGTTACTTCTAAGGGTTTATATAGGTTCTTTATGGTCTCATGAGAAATCAGAGATCTTAATTAACATTTTTGGATAATAAATGAATTTATTATGATTTAAATGAAAATAGAGAAAGATTAAGCAATTATTTTAAATCTAACCATTAGATCTTTGATTTTATTTTATATTATTATTCCTTGATTTTTCTGATTAAAATGGTATATTGAATCATACCATTTGGATAAGTATAGCTAACATTATTTAAATAATTCATTCTGTATTTATTTAAATCAAACCATAGGGTGTTTAATTAAACGTATTTACATAGGAATTAATAGAAGCAAAATAATTCCTAAAAAATTTAAATAAAGCCACGGCTCGAAATCAGAACAGCGTGGGTCGGGGTCTGACCCGGCCCGAAGCGCCAGTGCTTCATCCCCGCGTCTCCTTCATTAGGGTTAGCTTCCGACACGCAGTTCTTTACACACACTCCACGCCATGTCCTGATCTCAACGACTACACCTTCAGGGAACTAAGACACGTCGATTGAGCTAAGACCCCCATCTGGGTTGCTCTGGATCGTTGGGGTGCTACTCGACCAAGCGGTGCTAAGGTAGGAGAATTATGGTTCACTGTGAGCAAGCAATTCTCCTCACAGAGGCTATTAAATAGACGGGGCTCGATCCCTACACCATCAGTGAGGTGAGGCGAGTTAAACCCTCATGGTTTCGCAACCTAGGGTACAACCGATCGCTGGGTCCTTACTTGGACTCATCCATGGCTTGGCTGCTAGCTTGATCGATCGATATGATCGATTAGAGCTAGCTCAAACCCTGGTGACAATCATGACAGATTTCCTAAGTGGCTAAGGTTAGCTAGATGTCATCTAGAGGCTCACTCTAGAGGCAAGAATGGAAACTGAACTTATGAAATTTAGTGGAAAAGTTGTACCTAAATTTAGAGGTTGCAGAGGTGACAGAGGCAAGATGAGAAGCTTGGACTCCTACAGATGATCGCAATGGCTCAGCAAGGGAGTCTGAACTATAAACCACACCCTCTATCAGTAGTTCCCAGTAGCAGAAATCATCAGGAATGTCGAGAGCTCCAGGGACTTTAGCTGGATAATTCAGAGATCATAGTGTGCAAAGGGACTCACTGTGACAACCCAGAGGTACTTATAGGCTGAGGGAAGGTCTTGGGTGGCTGCCGAGGTCGGGGACCATGGCATAGGCTCGGTTCGAGGGTGCTCCCTAAATTTCCAAAATTGCAGTGGACCGGGTCTCAACCTTGGCTGGGAGTGCTAGGGAAATGAGGGCAAAGTCGCAACGACCTCCCTGACATGGCATAGGAGTGGCAGACTGGTTTGAGGATGTGGATATATGAAGGGATTCGGCTGTCGGGTGCGAGCTGAGGAGGAAGACGATCCACAATCGCGGGGGACTCCAGCGTCGTCTGATCAATCATCAGTTGACGCGAAATGGCTTTGATCTCCCGATACCTAATGGCTGAGCGAGGAGGCTGGATCAATCGTCGGATCGGCTCTAAAGATTGGACGGGCGATCAGACTTACTTAAGACTAATACTTAGATGCCGTCGGATTAGAATCTTGGAGCCGCGGAACGGTCTAGATGAGACGGATCCTGATTGAAAGTGTGGGCCATTGGATCAGATCCATGGGATGAACGGCCTGGATGGCACCCGCAGTTTGGGGTCAACCGACCATTGGGGGAAGGGTAGATATGCAATTAGGGATTGTTTTAAACCCTTATGTGCAATTGAACCAAATTAAATAAATTTCAGGATCGGTTTAAATGACCTCCAAAAATTCCCAAATTTTTACCCGTAGCTAATTGAGGTGTGAGGAATTCAAAAATGAAACCAGATTTTAATTTGGAGATCAAATTAATTTAGGTATTTTTTTCAGGGCTCAAAAATAGGCAAAAATACCAAAATTCTCAATTTAGGTCAGATTGATCCCAAACTTCTAGGGTTACGTTTAAATGACTCATTGAGTCTAATGGAAGCAAAATTAGAACTTGATTTAGCTTATTTAATCTAAACTTAGCTATGGTGACAACTAGGTTTATTACATGTGCTGGTCTGGAGCTCGCAAATTTCTTGAATCAAGCTAACCCAAGAGGCGTTGCATATCGGGAAAGTCCGTGAGGATGACACACAGTGATGGGCCGGGTTAGACCCTTGACCTGTGCATTTCTATTTTTGGGCAGAGTTTAATTAAAGTTTTATGGACTTATTTTCTTTCTGGAAATTAATTCAAAAAATTAAACCCCTATTATTTAATTATCCATTTAATTCCATTTAAATTAATTGCATAACTTTGGAGTTTCTGGAAAGCTCAGTCCAAGGTACATTGGACCTTTCAAAATTTTACAAAAGATTGGTTCAGCAGCTTATAAATTAGAACTTCCAGAAGACTTCGCTGCTGTTCATAATGTATTTCACATTTCATCTCTAAGGAAGTGTCTTCGAGATCCTTCTCATCTTATTGAACATCCTGCAATTGAAATTCAGCCTGATCTTTCTTGCACTGAAGAACCAATTATAATCCTAGACCATGATCTGAAGAAATTAAGGAATCGATCTATTCCAATGATAAAGATTCAGTGGAAGAATCGGTCTTGTAATGAAGCCACCTGGGAAAAAGAGGTGGATATGCGTCAAAAGTACCCAAATCTTTTTAATCAAGGTAATTCTTCAATTTTATCTTATTTCAATTCGTTTCTCTATAACTGCTTAAATTCTTTTTTTCTCACTTGAGTGATGTCGAGGACGACATCATTCTTAAGTGGGGGAGTTTGTAACAACCCAGGTTGTTACTTTGCTCAATTAAGACTAATCTAAGTCTTAATTAATGTTCTAAGTCACTAATTAAGTAATTTAGAACTCGCCTCTGAAACCTAGGTCAAAACCAGAAGTCAACAAAGTCAAACCAGAAATTCTGGAAAATCCCAAACCCTAGAAAATTGACTTTTTATATAGACCTCAGATTGAAAATCTGACTTCGCCATTGCACCCAGAACACCCAAATTAGCTAGGGGTGAAATTTTGGAGGCATTTGGAAGTCGTTGAATTTTCGTCGAATATTTTAATAATATTTAAATACCCCAAATAATCAAATAAATAAATACTCATCGAAATAAAAATCCGAGTGCGCAGTTGCGTTCCTCACTCTTCATTTAGCTAAGGGTGATTTATTGGGAATTTTTGGAATACAATTAATATGGTAAATTTAATTAATTAAATCTGAGTAAATTAAATTAAATAATTTTAATTTTATTTAGGGATAACGGCGCCGTCAGCTATTCCTAACGCCGTCACCTTTTTCTCTTTTCGCGCCGTCAATCTCGGTGACTCCTCCCGCGCCATCTGATCGCGGGATCAGACGGCTGTGAGCCGTCATCCCTGCGTGAGTGCCGTGTGGCCGAAGGGGGGCTGCACGCGTCGCCATAGCCGGGGTGTTGGAGCTCGCAGAGGCCAGATGTCCTCCCCCACCGCATGAAATCGCCACTTTAGAACTAATATAAGACATCTAAGACTCTATCTACTCTCGGTTTCATCTTTGAAGACTTGATTTTGGCGATCGAAGCTCAAACCATTCTCTGCCGTCCATCTAAGGTACCCGATCTCACCCGATCTCAGTTTGATTACAGATATTATTATTTCTATATGCAATCCATATCCTAATAATCAATCCATACGGTTTGATTAAGCTAAAGAGTCTTCGATCGAACGGGATCTTCGATCAAAGATCCCCTTCTCGAAACCCTATTCTTGCGACTCTCGGGGAAGACGAAGCGTCACCCCGAGTGAACCGGCCACTCCAAACTGGTTTAATGACTCGTCTGTTCCCGGTCCGGTTCGGGAGGAAGGTGAATCGCCGCTCGTCTGCAGCCGTCGGATGAAACGGTGATCCAACCGTTAGATCTAGGAATAGATCAGATCTGGTCCAATCGATTGCGAACCGGTTCGATCCAGAACGGTTCATCTGGACCGGTCGAACCGCCCGCGGTCGGTGCTCGGTGATAAATGGTGGGACCTGTGCGCAGGCGACAAGCCAATCCCGCGAGGACACGTGTCTCGCGGGACAGAGCCTGTCGGGGTCTGCAGCGTCTGTGGGCCCCACGTACCTGTTCCAGCCAATCTTGGCCTGCCGCGTGCCCTGCAGAAATTAATAAATTGATTACATATATATATATATATATATATTATATAACAGCTAATTATAATTGAATTATTAATATAATAACAGTTATATTAATTTAATTAAATCAGTAATTATTAATTAAATTAATTCTAAACTTTAAACCTAAATAACTCCTAAAATACACATCCAAATTATGCAAATAAATATATCAAATTGATCAGAAAAATATGAGGAATTTATTGATGCCAATAATTTTGCATTTAGACCAGTATTTTAGCAAAATGACATTTAGGGTTTAATTAAGTTCAAATTTATGTCTCAAATTTTCAATTAACCATAACTTTGTGTAGGTTAATCCAAACATACCCAATATGGATCTTAAAGTGATCAGAAAACCCTAAGGATTAATTTAATAGTGTTTATCTTGCTGTTTGGATTAGTATTTGCCTAATCACATTTAGGACCTAACCCTAATCACCTTAATAAACCCTAGAACTTAAATTGACCATAACTTGGTCAATTGAGCTCCAAATTGAATGATCCAAATATCAATTTAGATTAGGAAAACCTAATTAACAGTAATCTATAAAAATATTTTAGATCCAACGGTTAGATTTGTTAAGCACCCTTAATTACTCTAAATCTTAATTAGTAAATATTAGCCAAATTAATAATCCAAATTGAGTATTTTAAGTTTCAGAGGACTCATAGAGTCATTTAAAACCTAGCTGTAATGTTAAATTAGTATTTGAGTGATTAATTTTGCTTATCACTCACTAATTACCCTAAACCCTAATTAGGTCTTAACTTAGTCAAATTAGGTCCAAATTGAGCCTACCACATGTCATTATGATCAGTGGGCTATTTGTAAATCATAGCCACTGATTTTGCTTAATTTGGACACTAGTTGGCAAAGTTAGGTTTTTGACCCATAATTAAGGACCTTTAATCACCCTTAAATCTTAGATCTTGTATTGGCCATAACTTGGCCAATACTTATCAAAAATTAGCAAATTTAGGTTCTATGAAAATTTTAGGCAGTAAAGAGCAATAATCTAAATGAAAATTTAACTTTTATTTAGCCAAATTACTAATTTGCCCTTATGAGTCAAATTCACTAATTTGATCTCATATGGCTTAATAATTACCCAAAATTAATTTAGTTACTGTCTAATCTTACATTAGACAGTAAGAAGCACTTTCTAAAAGAAAATTTTAGAATTTAAGCCCTAGATCAAAATTTGATCTTTTGAACCCTTAAGTAGGGGCAAAATGGTCATTTTGCCCAAATTTAGGGTTTAGCCTTTAAAAAAACCCTAAATTCAGTTTCTAACCACTAAAATCAGTAAATAGAATGATTTAGAACTGAAATTAATCAAATTCAAGTCTAAATAAGGGTTTGATTAAAATCTCAAAATATGCTCTTTAAGAAAATTCCTAAGTAAATTTTGAGTGTTTATCTTTCCTTAATCATTCTTAGACCCATCCTTAGGTCTTATAACATTAGTTAGGATGTGCATCTTGAGAGATACTCTTAGTAATTAAGAGCCTTATTTCCTAAGATTAGGAATAGATCTTAAGTTAGAATTCATCTATTGAGTAAATTAGGTTACTCAATTAGATGAAACCTTGAGTTTACTAGTTTCTAGATTTTTCTTAGTTTATTAAATGATTATTTGATCTTTAAACTTTAGAACTAAGAATAGAGATCTATCCTAATGAATTTGATTTATCATTAGGATTTGCCTTAACCTAATCTGTGAGTTTTGGGTTTTAAATTTAGACCCCTAGATTATACCTTTAGATTAAGTGATTAGACCCCATCATCTGGAATCTAATTCTTAATCTATTCATTTTGATTTGGCTAATCAAGATGAGGTTGGGATGAATTAAATTACAAAACTAGGTCGATGATTTATTCATTTTAACCAAATAGTCGTCTTTTGATTAAGTTATAATTAGGACTTGGCCAGTCCTAATTATCTTCAACAAGTAGGATTCGTGATTCTAAGTTACAGAATGTGTAAGAATTGATAATTCTGAAACTTATGTAACTTAGAGTAGATAGAACGAATAAAGTAGATAATAAAGGATATCACCTGTGTTTGAGATAGAGTTTCTTGCACTTTGATTTTGAGCCTTATACCTTGAACATGTATTATGTACATAAGATATTTTGATAAATATCTTATGTTAATTTGGAACATTATTTATAAGCAGCATTATGTTCATTTCACAAGTGGTATGTAAGGTGTAGCTTGATTAGTATACCTCTTCGATCAACTAGTTCGGGGTCGACAACCTTTCGAGGGTTTAATGTCCGACAGTCTATTGGCCATGCCTAGTCCGAGTGATAGGATGGATAGACTCTCGCCCTACTGACTATAGGGTCAGGATTTTGATATGGTTATACTAATTCAAGTACACTTACATTCAGTTCTGTCTTAGCTCATCAGGCTAAGAGTTTTCAGTGATGTTCAGTTCAGAGTTTCTTAGCTCATCAGGCTAAGATTTGCTGAGTTCGTGTTCAGTTCAGGTGACTTATATAGTTACTGTAGTTTTAGTTTACAGTTACTATTTTACTTATATATACTGCATTGTAGCACTGTTTTACAATTTTCCTGCACTATATAGGATGCTAGTTCTACATACTGTTTTCATATGCTCACATAGTATGTTAGTGTTTTTAGTTTTATACTGTTCAAATTATGTATGTCACCTAGCATATTTTGTTTGATCATAAGCATGTTTAGGTTGTACTTTTCTTACAGTTTTACTTTTCTTTTACTTACCTATCTTTGTTGCAGTTGCTTGGAGGAGGTATGTATTACTTCCTATTTGTTTAGTTATAAACTGTAGTTTATAACTTATTACTGTTCTTTTGTACGCTTTTTCTGCACCTATTTTGCTCAGTTCTGTTTTTATGGTGATATTCAGTTAACTTAAACTAAACTTTTACCCTAAAATGTACTTAGACATATTGTCTAACCAGTTTTTCTTTTGTTGGCTGGGGCCCTACCATTATGAAACTGATAATGGTAGGTTCTGAGTTTGTTGAAGCAGCAGATCTAGTGGAGAGCTTGCCATTGGAGGAGGAGCTCGTTCCTGAAGACCTTTAGCTTTAGTTTCTGTTGCTTGTGAGATCGAGAGTTTCTTTTTTTCAGTTCTCTTAAACTTATTAAATATTGTAATAATACAGGTTAACATTTTCTTTTCAATATTTTACTTATTCTGTATTGTTGTATTTATACTGTATGGGATGGATGTTATGTTTTATGCTTCCGCACTCTGAGTTCTTGTATGATCATTTAGTGATAGTATTTTTGGAATGAATGGCAAAGTCCTTATTTAAGTTGGATTAGAATACGTGTCTAATCCAATTATAAGTGAGAACCTTGTCATTTGGTGACCCCTCCACCGTAATCATGTTAACTTAAGGGTTAACAGGATCACGGCAGGGCAGGGCCGCCACAGCTGGTATCAGAGAATTCCATAAGGTGTCAGATTGGAATTCATTCCTTTCTACCTAATGGACTGTTATTCTGCCACTTGATCACTAAATGAATACTTGAATTGACATCCATCACATTATGAGTATAACTCAGAATAAGTTAAGTTATTAGATAACTATAAAAGATGATAATTATCAAATTATGTATATATATATATATGCTCAACAAATCTAAGTAGAATGTTATAATTGTAGGAATAAGAGATCATCTAGAAATGGCATTCATGACTTACCTAAAGGAGTTCGAGACTATTTGGAAATATGAACATAAATTAGGTAAGAAGCAAGGAAGAACAATTGAAGGAGTATCAGAACAAGGATCGCAAGTAATAAACAAATTACTGAAAGAAGGCGTCTATAGAGGCCTTGACTTTCCAGTACTAGCAAAGGAATGGCTTGCGAGAGTTGACCACATATTTGGTGTTATGGAATGGCCTAGTCACATCAAATTAGAAGTGGCGCTATGTCTTCTGTGTATGCAAGCAAAGGAATGGTGGATTATGTCATACGAAGAACTGTTTCGTAAAGCACAAGAGGAGCATCGTGAAGTGACTTATGAAGACTTTCGTAGAGCATTTTTCATTAAATATATAGGATAGAAATAGTTTCATAAATCTATGATGATGTATTCTGTTATTTCAATAAAATTTTAAATAAATGAGAAAAGCAGTAGTTATCTTACGTCTTGTTTTAATAAAGAACTCAAGATAGTTGTTTTGATTTCAGGAAAAATGAATCCTGCTACTTCTCCCAATAATACTCCACTCAACCCTCAACCGTCTGTGAGCAACGCTCCAAATAATACCGTGGCCGCTTCCAATACTATTGATGAAATAACTTCTTTGAGAAATATGGTTACTGCAATGCTAGAGAATCAAAATCAACAAGCTCTAGCTATTCAAAAGTTAGTATCTATAATACCCATCACTAATGCCAACACCTCTTCAGCATCTCCCGCTCCACAAGCTCCCAATACCTATTGGCAGTCTGCAGATGGGATACTTTACAGTTTCCTAAGATTAAGACCGCCTACCTTTGAAGGATCTGAATCCCCGATGGATACTTTAGCATGGCTGAAATCTATAGAGAAGAACATCACTAGTCTTGGTTGTTCAAGCAACCAATTTGTAAGACTAGCTACTCATCTTCTACAAGGAGAGGCAGAACATTGGTGGGAACAAGAAAGGAACACACGTTTTGAAGAATTTGAGTTAGATGAAATAGAATAGAGCTGGTTTGTCCAAGCCTTCAAAGAATCATTTATCCCACCCTCCACCAAGAACATAATTGGTGAGTCCTTATTGAGGTTAACCCAAGGAAGTCGATCAGTGGCGGAATATACTTCAGAATTTCGAAAGCTCATCCGATTTTCACCTCATTTGGTTCCTACTGAAGAGGATAGATGTTTCAGATACGAGAATGGACTCCGAGAGTCTATCAAAGATCATGTAATTCCCTTACTACATACCAAATTCGAGAAGCTGGTTGAGACAGCTCGGGTAGTAGAGCATCATCAAAATATTAAAGACATGAAGAGAAAGGCTTTCAATATGAATAAATACCCTCAGAACTTCAAGCAACAATGAACAAATCAAGGAAGGGTATATCAAATGGAGACCACTGAAACATCAAGCCAAACTGCCACATGTAATAGGCCACATCCTTATGGGAAATGTTATCATTTTGGCAGAGTATATTTTACGTGTGGAAGGCAAGGTCATGCGTATAGAGACTGTCGATCAAATAAAACAATAGATGGAGTAACTATTGATCGGAATCGTACAAATAAAGTATTCCGTGCCACTCCCATCAATTTCAGAGAACCTCAGAAAACTCTTATGCCACCTCCTGCTCAAGAGCGAACCCTTGCAAAGGTTCAATATGCTGCAAAGCCTTCAAACCCAAATCAATCAGCAGCTCAAACATCTGACAGCAGATCTGCTGGAAAGGCAAGAGTGTACAATCTCACTCCAGTAGAAGCAGCAAAAGACAATAATGTAGTCTCAGGTACAATTTGCAACTTTTGTTTTTCTTATTGAATTAGAACTTCCTAAAATTTATATTTTTATTAGGTACCCTATACTTTAAAGATGAGCCCTGCAGTATATTGTTTGATACTGGGGCTAGTCATTCATTCATCTCTAAAAATTTGCTAAGAGATTAGGATTATCATATTACAAACTTGCAAAGATTTTGAGTGTTGGACTTCCATCTGGAGCCCAACTTAGTGCAAACAAATTCTGTGACATTCAAATACCAATCAATAACCATACCTTCCAAGCAAAGTTAGTAATGCTACCTATAGTAAATTTCGATGTCATACTAGGCATGAATTGGCTTAGTATGCATAACGCTACTATTAACTGTCAAAAGAAGAAGGTTGTTTTGCAAACTCTAGGAGCTTCAACAATGTTTATTGGGAAGATCAGCACTAGTAGCTCCTTAATCAACGCAGTTCAAGCAAAGAAAATGGTGTGCAAAGGTTATAGTTGTATTCTGATGGTGATGATGGGTAGTAGCAAAGAAGTAACCCCAATCTCTAAAATAAAAGTAATTAGAGATTTTGAAGATGTTTTCCCTGAAGATCTGCCTAGTTTACCTCCAACCAGAGAAGTAGAATTTGAAATAAATGTAGTTCCAGGGACACAACCTCTATCAAAATCACCATATAGAATGGCCCCGAAAGAACTGCAAGAGTTAAATGAGCAATTACAAGAACTGCTAAATAAGGAGTTTATTAAACCAAGTATGTCCCTGTGGGGAGCCCCGGTACTATTTATAAAGAAAAAAGATGGGTCTATGAGAATGTGCATAGACTACAGAGAGCTGAATAAAGTCACAATTAAAAATAGATACCCACTTCCTCGTATTGATGATCTGTTCGATCAACTTGACGGTGCTGTAGTGTTCTCTAAAATTAATTTAAGGTCAGGGTATCATCAAGTGAAGGTAAAGGACTCAGATGTAGAAAAGATAGCATTCAGAATGCGATATGGGCATTTTGAGTTTCTTGTAATGTTATTTGGTCTCACTAATGCCCCATCTCTGTTCATGGACTTAATGCAGAGAGTTCTGAAACCTTATCTAGATAAATTTGTAATAGTATTCATTGATGATATCTTAATTTACTCCAAGACAGTAAAGAATCATGAAGAACACTTGAGATTGGTTCTGGAGAAGCTTAGAGAACATGAGTTATATGCTAAATACTATAAGTGTGAATTTTGGCTGGATTCTGTATCATTTCTTGGACATGTGGTTGATGCTCGAGGAATCCAAGTAGACCAGAGTAAGATTAGTGCTATTCAAGATTGGGTGCAGCCCAAGAGAGTTACTGAAATTCGTAGTTTTCTGGGTCTAGCCGGATACTATAGAAGGTTCGTTAAAGGCTTCTCCCAGCTTGCCGCACCTCTTACAAAATTAACTCAGAAGGCAGTTCCATTTGTTTGGACAGAAGAATGTGAAACTGCATTTCAGTCTATAAAGGATGCATTAACTTCTGCTCCAGTTTTAGTTCTTCCGAAAGAAGGAGTCAATTATCAGGTGTATACAGATGCATCTGGAATTGAGTTAGGATGCGTATTAATGCAAGAAGGCAAAGTTATAGCATACGCATCTCGCCAGCTTAAAACCCATGAAAGGAACTATGCTGTACATGATTTAGAATTGGCAGCATTAGTTTTTGCACTAAAAATCTGGCGCCATTATTTGTACGGAGTTCAATGCTCTATATTCACGGACCACCAAAGTCTGAAGTACATCTTTACCCAAAGAGAATTGAACTGTAGGCAAAGAAGATGGCTGGAATTAATTAGTGACTATGACTTAGATATCCAGTACCATCCAGGAAAAGCTAATGTGGTAGCTGATGCATTAAGCCGTCACATTGTTCTTAACAGCTTAATTTCAGAAAGTCCGTTAATGAATGAATTTCATAAAATGTAAATTTCTCTTGCTAAGGGAAATTCAGTCAGTACAATAATATCTATGAATAATATAGAACCCACATTCCATAGAGATGTTTCAATCTCTCAAAGTAAGGATGATGAATATTTAAACCTTAAAGTGGCAATAGAAAGTGGTCGTTGTCCAGAATTGCAGTTTAAGAAAGGTACTATTTACATGAATAATTGTCTCTGGATTCCTAAATCCATGCAGAAAGAGATCCTGATTGAAAGTCACAATTCAGGATATCAAATTCATCCAGGAAATTCTAAGATGTATCAAGATCTAAAACAATCATTTTGGTGGCCAGGGATGAAGAAAAGTATTGCAAAATTTGTGGCAAAGTGCCACGCTTATTGCTTAATAAAAGCAGAGCATCAAAAGCCTGGTGGTTTATTGCACCCACTAGAAATCCCAGAATGGAAATGGACTGATATATCCATGGATTTTGTCATGGGTTTGCCTCGATCAAGGTCTGGAGCTGATTCAATATGGGTTATAGTAGATCGCCTTACAAAATCTGCCCATTTTATTCCAATCCGTCAAACTGACTCAGTGGTGAAATTGGCTAAGCTATATATTAAGGAAATAGTCAGATTGCATGGAATTCCAAAAATAATTGTATCCGATAGAGACAGTCGTTTTACTTCTAAATTTTGGCAGGCTGTCCATCAAGATTTAGGCACAACTTTGGCCATGAGTACAGCATTCCATCCTCAAACAGATGGCCAAACAGAATGAGTAAATCAAGTCTTAGAAGATCTCCTACGTTTATGTATGTTGGATTTTTCTGGATCCTGGGAAGAGCATATCCCTTTAGTGGAATTTGCATATAACAACAGTTTTTAGTCCAGCATAAAGATGGCACCATATGAAGCCTTATATGGGAGAAAATGTTCATCCCCATTAGCATGGTCTGAGTTAGGAGATACTCAATTATATGGATCTGAGCTAGTGGAAGAAACAAATAAGAAGGTTAAACTAATTCAACAAAGAATTAGAACAGCTCAAGATAGGCAAAGTAAATATCATGATAATCGTCATCGTCCTCTAGAATTCAGCGAAGGAGATTTTGTGTACTTAAAAGTGAGCCTGATGAAAGGAATCTATCGTTTTGGAGTTTCTGGAAAGCTCAGTCCAAGGTACATTGGACCTTTCAAAATTTTACAAAAGATTGGTTCAGCAGCTTATAAATTAGAACTTCTAGAAGACTTCGCTGCTGTTCATAATGTATTTCACGTTTCATCTCTAAGGAAGTGTCTTCGAGATCCTTCTCATCTTATTGAACATCCTGCAATTGAAATTCAGCCTGATCTTTCTTACACTGAAGAACCAATTAAAATCCTAGACCATGATCTGAAGAAATTAAGGAATCGATCTATTCAAATGATAAAGATTCAGTGGAAGAATCGGTCTTGTAATGAAGCCACCTGAGAGAAAGAGGTGGATATGCGTCAAAAGTACCCAAATCTTTTTAATCAAGGTAATTCTTCAATTTTATCTTATTTCAATTCGTTTCTCTATAACTGCTTAAATTCTTTTTTTCTCACTTGAGTGATGTCGAGGACGACATCATTCTTAAGTGGGGGAGTTTGTAACAACCCAGGTTGTTACTTTGCTCAATTAAGACTAATCTAAGTCTTAATTAATGTTCTAAGTCACTAATTAAGTAATTTAGAACTCGCCTCTGAAACCTAGGTCAAAACCAGAAGTCAACAAAGTCAAACCAGAAATTCTGGAAAATCCCAAACCCTAGAAAATTGACTTTTTATATAGACCTCAGATTGAAAATCTGACTTCGCCATTGCATCCAGAACACCCAAATTAGCTAGGGGTGAAATTTTGGAGGCATTTGGAAGTCGTTGAATTTTCGTCGAATATTTTAATAATATTTAAATACCCCAAATAATCAAATAAATAAATACTCGTCGAAATAAAAATCCGAGTGCGTCGTTGCGTTCCTCACCCTTCATTTAGCTAAGGGTGATTTATTGGGAATTTTTGGAATACAATTAATATGGTAAATTTAATTAATTAAGTCTGAGTAAATTAAATTAAATAATTTTAATTTTATTTAGGGATAACGGCGTCGTCAGCTATTCCTAACGCCGTCACCTTTTTCTCTTTTCGCGCCGTCAATCTCGGCGACTTCTCCCGCGCCGTCTGATCGCGGGATCAGACGGCTGTGAGCCGTCATCCCTGCGTGAGTGCCGTGTGGCCGAAGGGGGGCTGCACGCGTCGCCATAGCCGAGGTGTTGGAGCTCGCAGAGGCCAGATGTCCTCCCCCACCGCATGAAATCGCCGCTTTAGAACTAATATAAGACATATAAGACTCTATCTTCTCTCGGTTTCATCTTTGAAGACTTGATTTTGGCGATCGAAGCTCAAACCATTCTCTGCCGTCCATCTAAGGTACCCGATCTCACCCGATCTCAGTTTGATTACAGATATTATTATTTCTATATGCAATCCATATCCTAATAATCAATCCATACGGTTTGATTAAGCTAAAGAGTCTTCGATCGAACGGGATCTTCGATCAAAGATCCCCTTCTCGAAACCCTATTCTTGCGACTCTCGGGGAAGACGAAGCGTCACCCCGAGTGAACTGGCCACTCCAAACTAGTTCAACGACTCGTCTGTTCCCGATCCGGTTCGGGAGGAAGGTGAATCGCCGCTCGTCTGCAGCCGTCGGATGAAATGGTAATCCAACCGTTAGATCTAGGAATAGATCAGATCTGGTCCAATCGATTACGAACCGGTTCGATCCAGAATGGTTCATCTGGACCGGTTGAACCGCCCGCGGTCGGCGCTCGGTGATAAATGGTGGGACCCGCGCGCAGGCGACAAGCCAATCCCGCGAGGACACGTGTCTCGCGGGACAGAGCCTGTCGGGGTCTGCAGCGTCTGTGGGCCCCACGTACCGGTTCCAGCCAATCGTGGCTTGCCGCGTGCCCTGCAGAAATTAATAAATTGATTATATATATATATATATTATATAACAACTAATTATAATTGAACTATTAATATAATAACAGTTATATTAATTTAATTAAATCAGTAATTATTAATTAAATTAATTCTAAACTTTAAACTTAAATAACTCCTAAAATACACATCCAAATTATGCAAATAAATATATCAAATTGAACAGAAAAATATGAGGAATTTATTGATGCCAATAATTTTGTATTTGGACTAGTATTTTAGCAAAATGACATTTAGGGTTTAATTAAGTTCAAATTTATGTCTCAAATTTTCAATTAACCATAACTTTGTGTAGGTTAATCCAAACATACCCAATATGGATCTTAAAGTGATCAAAAAACCCTAAGGATTAATTTGATAGTGTTTATCTTGCTGTTTGGATCAGTATTTTTCTAATCACATTTAGGACCTAACCCTAATCACCTTAATAAACCCTAGAACTTAAATTGACCATAACTTGGTCAATTGAGCTCCAAATTGAATGATCCAAATATCAATTTAGATCAGGAAAACATAATTAACAGTAATCTATTAAAATATTTTAGATCCAACAATTAGATTTGTTAATCACCCTTAATTACTCTAAATCTTAATTAGTAAATATTAGCCAAATTAATAATCCAAATTGAGTAATTTAAGTTTCAGAGGACTCATAGAGTCATTTAAAACCTAGGGAATAATAATATACAATAAAATTATAGATCCAATGGTTTGATTTTCTAATTTAGCCTAATATTTCTCTAATATTAATTAGTGATTAATTAATTCATTAAAGGTCCAAAATTCAAGATTAAGATCTTGAATTGTTCATAAGATAGATGAGAACTTAATTATGCCTTCAAAAATAATTTAAGAGTTCTAAATTTGTTAATCATCTTCTAATTACCCTAAATCTTAATTAGTGATTAATGACCTAATTAACCTTCTATTTTGGTAAACAAAGTTCTTATTATCTTCTTAAGAGAATTTAAAATTGCCTGTGTTTAGATTCCCATTTTAAATCCTAATTTTCTTAATCATTTTTCTTAGCCTTAAAAAATAATTAGTGATAATTAATCTAATATTAAGTTAAAACAAAAATTTAAGTGCCTCATTTCTCTTATTACTCAATACTAAGCCTATTAGAACTAATTAGAGTCAAATTGGATGCTTAAATCTTAAAATCCCAATTTTAGCCTTAAAAAGGGTATTTTGGTCATTTTGGCCAAAAATTTGTTTAAGAACCCTTAAATTATAAAAATGTCATTAATATGCTTCCAATCGGTGAATTATCTATAGTGCTTAAAACTTAATTCTTCTTAAAATTCTCTTAAGAAAATCATAATGATCTTAAAGTTATCTTAGATCCTTCATATAATAAAATATAATCTTATGGGATTAGTCTTAAGTGCCATATTAAAATTAATCATAATATTATTCTGAAGAAATGTCTTAATAAAAACGCTAAGTCTAAATCCAATCTGAAGTCATAAATGATTAAACCTAATACTTAGATATTAGATCCTTAATCATCCATTTGAATTGTGCTATCTTATTCTTGAAATTACTAAATAATTTAATCCTTTTGAATCCTTCTTGTGGGCTTAGGTTGGTTCAACCTATAGAATAATGTGATTATTCTATATATTGAGCTTAGATCTCATATTCTTATGTTCTTATTTGATTATTTTGTCATATAATTATAGATTCAGCCTTTCTTTAAGATCATAGTCTCTTAATCTTTCAGCTTCTAAAATTCTCTACCTTTAGAATAAGTGTGGGTGTGAACCCTTAGATCCTTAGAATATTAGTACCTTGGATTCAAGATTGAACCCGAAGTTGGAGTTTAAGCCCAGAATCCTTAATATTGATTGGTATAATTAAGATTGGCTTTGAGTTATTAAAATACATTAATTAAGTTATTAATTTAATTACTTAACCTTTATATTTGTCACTTCTGATTATGAATTAGAAGTTTAAGTTCTAATGTTAATTTTAAGGTTGTAACTTTGTGATTTTACATGATAGTTGGATATTGCAGATCTTAAGCCTGTACTAGCTCAAAATAGATAGAACAAATTAAATTAGATAACAACAGATATCACATATGTCTAGTTGAGTCTCTTGCTTACTTTGATTATTAATGCTTTGCACACCTTGTGTTTGGGCCTTTTTCCTTGGACATATTAGTTAAATAGAAGATATTTGATAAGTGTCCTAAATTAGATTTGAGATTGCATAAACATGCTTTAACTTCATTCAGTTCATTCAGTTTATTCAGTTCTTAGTACAGTAGAGTGTGTTCAAAATTAGTCTGCCTTCTCAGTTCAGTTCTTTGGATATATATATGACTTGGACCTAGCTTTGTGCTTGGCTAGGTGGATACATTCCTGATTCTATAAGCTTAGAAATGATTTAGCTCTGTGCTTGGCTAGGAGGATACATGTTGAACTTTATATATAGTGGCCCTATTTTAGCCCATTTTCTGTTATGACAGTACTACTTTAGGCATACTTCTACTTTTCAATTTAGTTCCAGTTCAGTGGCTCATTTAGCCATATGTTTTACTTGCATTTTTATCATTTTCTGTATGCTTTTGAAGTTCATTACAGTTCAGTATTTTCAGTTCAATATTTTATTCAGTGCTTGCATAACTAGGATGCTAGTCTTATTTCAATTTTCTTATGCTTCAGTTCAGATTCTTTTATATAAATCAGCACATTTTCAAATGATTATAAGCATGCTAGGATGAGTATATTTTCAGTAATTTTTAGTCATTTATATATTACTGCCTAACCTTATTACAGCTTTTGGTTGAGTTATATTAATTGACATACTTTTATTTATTTAGCTATAATTATTAATTTATAGCTATCCTATTTCTTGTGCCTTGTTGCACCTTAATTACTTGCATGCTTAGTAAAAGTTGTGATATCTTAAATGTTTAGTTTCATTTAAATTAGCTTAAAATATGCTTAGATAATTTGTCTAAATGTGTATTCCTGTGTTTAAATGTATAATTTGTAAAGTTGCTGAGAGTATTATGCTTAAATGTTTAGTTTCATTTAAATTAGCTTAAAATATGCACTTCTTCCCGATCCTATCAAAAGAATGGTTAAGCCGTGTGGAGTGAGTTCTAAGCCATATTTAATGTCATGTGTCCATCAGCATCGATATCATGACCTATCAACTTCTAAACTTTGTGAGAGGTTGGTGGGATGTCACTAGTGGGAAGATCAAGAAGAAGTGCAAGGAGAAGCATCGCGCTGTAACATTTGAGGACTTTCGTCTCGTATTTTGTGTAGAGTTTATTAAAGAATATTAGTGCTAGTATAGTTAGAGTGATTGTGATCCTTTATCATCTTATGAACTCAGTAATTATATGAATTTTCTATTTTCTTTCATCATATGTAAATTTTTATTCTTAAGTAATAAAATTTTTGTGGTTGTCAATGGAATGTCAAACTTGATCTTGTTTCCTTAATCTAGTTTTAAATCAAGATTTGTCTTATTAAATTAGGATGAATGCTAAATCACCACCAATAACCACACCTATTAAGTCAGCTATAACTTCTAGCAGCTCTACTAACGAAGTAGCCTATCTCCGAGGAATGGTAGCAGCAATGCTGGAAAACCAAACAAGCCTTGGATATCCAAAAGCTAATTGTCATTCACCACTCACCAACAAACCTAACAATCCTACACCAGCTATTCCTACCCAACATACATCTGTCTCCTCCCATCATTCTGTTGATGGTCTTCTCCATAGTTTCCTGAGGCTGAGACCTTCTACTTCTAGTGGAATTAATCCCCTATGGATATAGCCAGTTAGTTGAAGGTGGTTGAAAAGAACCTGATTGATCTGAAGTGCCCAAACTCTGAAGCAATCCATCTCACTACACATCCATTTCATGAGGAAGCCAAGTACTAGTGGGACAATATTCAGAACACCCAATTCATTGACTACGACATTGAGGATATCCCATGGGACGAGTTTATGGATGCATTCAAATCTGAGTTTATTCCTCCGTCTGCATAGAATATCATTGAAGATATAATTTTAAGGCTGAAACAGGGAAGTTGTTATGTCTCTGACTATAAGATGGAGTTCGAAGACGGACTCATTTTGCCCCAGAACTTGTTCGATTTGAATCTGCAAGGTGCCATCAGTTCCAAAGTGGATTGCATGATACACTCAAAGATCACATTGTTCCACTTCGCCTTACTAGTTTTTTTGAGCTTGTGGAAGTAGCAAGAGTGGTGGAGCACCACCAATTAGAAAGGGATCTTAAGTGTAAGACTCATGTAGTTTCAAACCGACACAAAACCTTCAAAAGGAACAGACCTCAATCTGCTAAGGTCTATCAACTTGAAGCTACACCTTCTTCTGAACCTATTCAAGGCTATAATCAGCCTCATCCCAATGGCAAGTGTTTCCACTATGGCCATAAATGCTACACTTGTGGTCATCCATGCCATCTGTAATATCACTACGCGCACACAGAAATAGTGGATGCTCTCCGTATAAATCATTCACAAAGGAAATAGATCTTTAGCGCAACAGCTCTGGGCAAGAGAGATCCTTGATTGGCAATAATGCCAGCCCCTGCTTCTGAAGCAGCTCAGGAGCAACCTACTACTCCAAAGTTCCAAAATTATTTAGAAAAGCACGTGAATAATCATTCTGTTGGTCTTGGACAAGTATACGCTTTAACATGGCTTGAAGCTATAGAGGATAATAATGTGGTTTCAGGTACACATTTTTGAATCTCTCTAAATTTAATTTCTTGCACTTTAAATATTAAAATTAGTTAGTGCAATTCGTATGAATAATTCTTAGGCACGCATTATTTTAATGACAAGCCCTGCATTGTGTTATTTGATATTGGGGATAGTCATTCGTTCATCTCTGAGCATTTTATCAACCTTCTTAAACTGCCTACCTATAAACTAGCTAAGTCGTTAAATGTTTAACTTCCATCTGGAGAACAACTTAGTTTTCATAAGTTTTGTGACGTCAAGATTCTGTTGAATAATCTGATGTTTATTTCTAAATTAATCATTCTGCCATTAGCCAATTTTGATATCATTCTTGAAATGAATTGGCTTAGTAGTCACAATGATATGATAAATTGCCTTAAGAAGAAGGTCACTCTTCATTCCTAGGCCAAGCATGCAACATTCATAGGAAAGATTAGTACTTAGCTATCGATAATAAATGCTTATCAAAGCTAAGAAATTCATCAGTAAAGGATGTGATGCTTTTCTTGTCACTATGATGGGTGAAGCAAAATAAAGCATTTCTATCTCCAATTATAAGGTGATGAAAGATTTCACGGATGTATTTCCTAAAGATCTTCCAGGAGTACCTTCATCTAGAGAAGTAGAATTCCCTATTGAGTTAATTCTCGCTACTCAACCTATATCTAAAGCTCCACATATAATGCATCTAATAAACTGCAAGAGCCTAACAAACAATTGTAAGAGCTCTTGAGTAAAGGCTTCATCAGGCCTAGCATATCTCCTTGGGGAGCGCCAGTTCATCCAGACATTACTAAAATGTACCAGGATTTAAAGCAATCTTTTTGGTGGCCCAGTATGAAGAAGAGCATAGCCGATTTTGTGGCTAAGTGTCATGCTTGCAATCTGGTGAAGGCTGAGCACCAAAGGCCTGGTGGTCTTCTGCATCCTCTAGAAATCTCTAAATGGAAATAGTTTGATACCTCAATGGATTTTGTTATGGGATTTCCTCACATAAAATTTGGTGCCGATGCAATCTAGGTTATCGTTGATTGATTAACTAAATCAACACATTTTATTCCTATCCATCAGACTAACTTTATCGAGAAGCTTGCAAAGCTTTATATTAAAGAGGTTGTCAGGTTGCACTGTATTCTTAAGTTAATAGTATCCAAAAGAGACAATAAGTTTACTTCTAAGTTCTGGAAAGTATTGCACCAAGATCTGGGGACTACTCTGGCTATGAGTACAACTTTTCATCCTCAAACAAATGGTCATATTGAAAGAATAAATCAAGTTCTTGAAGGTTTTCTTAAGCTTTGTATTCTCAATTTTGCCAGTTCCTGGGAAGATCATATCCCATTAGTGGAGTTTACATATAACAATAGTTTTCAAGTCAGTATTAAAATGGCTCCCTATGAGTCCTTATATAATAAAAAGTGCAGTACTCCATTGGCATGGTTAGAAATAGGAAGCGTTCAGCTTTATGGATCTGAATTGGTTGAGGAAACTAATAAGAAGATTCATCAGATTCAGCAAAGAATCCTCTCTGCTCAAGATTGTCAGTGCAAATATCTTGATACTCATCATCGTCTCTTAGAATTCAGTGTTAGAGACTCTTCTTATCTAAAAGTAAGTTCGATGAAGAGTGTCTACAGATTTGGCGTAGTAGGGAAACTCAGTCCCCACTGTATTAGACCTTTTGAGATTTAGCCAAAGTGCGATCATCAGCCTACAGGTTGAATCTTCCTGATGACTTTGCAGCTATTCACAATGTGTTCCATGTGTCATCATTAAGGAGATGTCTCAGAAACCCCTCTCATATTGTTTAACTTATAGTAGTGGAAACTCAGCCGATCTTTCTTATGCAAGAGAACTAGTTAAAATCTTAGCTTACAATCAAAAGCAGCTAAGGAATCATTCTATTCCAATGGTTAAAATTTAGTGGAAGAATCGATCATTAGAAAAAATCTACATGGGAAAAAGAAGTGGATATGCGCCATAAATATCCATAACTTTTTACAAACTCAAGTACTTTTTATATTCCTTTCTATTCAGTTGTTATTCAATATTTTATTTTGTAGTGTTTTCATCACTTGAGTGATGTCGAGGAAGAAACAACCCTAGTTATTACCATAGCTAAACCAAGTTAATTTAAGCTAACTAAGCTTTGATTTTTATTCTATTAGACTCAATGGGTCATTTAAACCTAACCCTAAAAGTTTGAAATCTATTGGAGCTTATTTGAGCATTTTAGCTATTTTGCCTATTTTTGGATCTTGAAAATTAGCTAAACTAATTTGATCTCCAAATTAAAATATGATTTCATTTTTAAATTTCTCATGCCATAATTAGCTAAGGGTGAATTTCTAGAAATTTTTGGAACTCATTTGGTCCTAAATTGGATTTAGGAATTTGTAGAATTAATTATAACTAATTAAAGGATTTATAAAAAATTATTTTAACTAAGACATTCTGTGGGATTTGTTATCGGGACAGCGGTAGATCTGCTGCGGGGTCCCGATTGCATCGCATCAGCTCTAGCGAATAAGCGCACTAGTACGCATCTTGGCGCATCTGTAACAATTCTGATATTGTTACCCTTCAATTAGTGATCCAATTAACTCTAAACCTCTTTAATTACTCTTATAATAGAGTTAGGAGTCTCCACCTCAGTTTTCGTGCAATTTGACAACCGTTTGATAATTTCTAATATTTCCTGATTTTCTAATAATTCTAAAAATGCCTAATTTATTTAGACTTCAGAATTGAAAACGAAGTCCGTCATTAGACTCACCACACCCAAATTAGCTAGTGGTGGTATTTTAGAAGTGTTTGGGAGTCGTCAAAATTTTCATAAATATTTTTAATATTATTTAATACCCAAAAAATTAGGTAAATTAAATACACCTCCAATTAAAAATCTGATTGCATTTTTGAGTTTCTCACCCCTCAAATAGGTAAGGGTGAAAATTTGGAATTTTTTGGAGTGCGTTTGGGTATTTAAATTTAAGAAATAATTTAAGGAACTTTAATTAATTAAATAATGCAAATAAAATAATTAATTATAAATAATAAATTAATAGTAATATCTAAACAACTATTTTAAAATGGCGGAGATCCGCTGTTCGCCACATCACACGGAACAGCGGATCAATGGAATCTCGTCCGTCGCCTCATTCTTATTTAGATCAAACGGCTGGCACGAGCTTCATTTAATCATATTTGATCTGGCAGTTCGATCAAAAGATCGAACGAATGACCATATCTTATTTCTTGATTTTCTTCCTCTTTGCTTTTCACACGATGGCTGACAAAGGAAGGAGTGGGCATATGCATTACATCTGCCCCCCTTTTTCAACCTTATCTTCCTACGCATCCTAAACCTCTTAAGCATTTTTCGGGCTTAAGCATTTTTGCTTGCGGGGAAAAAGGAGAGCTGTGGAGGAGTAAGAAGGAAAGGGATGAGGCCAAGTCTTTCTTAAAGGATCAGCCACAAATTCCCTAACCCTAAATCGGCAAAACAAAAAGTTAACGGAAAGGGAGATTCAAGAGCTGAGGCGATCTTCAAGATCTTAAGTTGTCGAGAGGTATTCGTCCTTTGCTTATACGTCCTATCAGCAATTTCAACCTCCACCATCGTGATCAAGAAGCATTTATCTGGTACCACCTCTACCTTCACCTTACTTCTTTTCTGGCAATTAGTTGATGTGCTGTGAATTTTCTATAGGATTTGGTAGCATCTATTTAATCTACTGAAGGAAGGTATTTAGTTGATTAGAAATAATGTATAGTATATCATTATCATAATAATCTCTCAACTCATCCAATATGTTTTCCTTAACCTTTATTAACTTATTGAGCCAATATCTATAACGTTCGTTTGACATTTGGCTTTTAAGACTTTTAGTCAGTGGGTTTTAATCGGTCACTATCATGTTCATATTATACTGTCGAACAATGCTATCAGTCCCTTAGAAAGCATTAATGTCTATAAATTTGTATTCCTTACCAAGCATTAATGCCTTAATAAATACAATTGTTAGTTTTAAGATTTTCAGTTTACCTGATACAAACTCTAGATACAGCTGAACAACGATAAATATGAGTGACATAAATAACTTTGATTTCATTTCTCCATATGACACATGTTATAAAGATATACTAATTATTCATTAAATATCATTTACTATTATTGGTTTTATGTTATTTTAAAAACATACATCTGTAACTGTAGCTATAATTATTATTGATTTTTGACATTAGATTTAGTATCTCACATATTTAAATTGGCTTATAATTGCTGATGAATGTATGTTGCAATACAATTGTTACTACTTTATAATTAGTACAATGATTTGTGGATTATGAAGTGCAAATATATGATTTTATTTATCAGTTGTTTGTGACATCTTTAAACTGATCATTCTTAGTAAAGTCTTTTCCTTATTACTAGAAAACATCATTGTTGATTCTCATAACTGTGAAGGTTGTTGCGAGAGGCCGTGGTAATTTATCAATCATATTTAGTTGTAGAAGATAACTCATCTGCTTCATGTACTTTACTTGGTGAAGCTTGGATTGAGTCTACAAGTATTGTAACAACTAGTAGTCAACACGCATATTCATCTCCCTTTCTAGTATAAATGCCTAAGTTTCATTGGAAATGAAGAGATAACAATTTTTCATAAATTGAACAAGTCTAAAATAGACCAATTTAGATTTCATTCGCTAAACTAATTAAGAAGAATTCAAACATGTTGCCTTTGATCTCATTTGTTTGGCTTGCTTTTCTTTTAAATAACCTTAAGGATAAACATAAGATATCATGTTTATTATCTCATTTCAAATTACTTCATTTGTACAGATGAATCTTTATCCATAAAATCTCTTATTACTATTTCAGTAAAAGATTCAATGCCTCAGAATATTCATGAAACATTTGAAGATCCAAATGAAAATTGTTTCTTCATTAGAAGAATATAACTTACTAAAACAAACAAATGAGTGATAATTAATCTTCAGAGCTGTCTATATAAATAGATGTTATAGTAGATGTAGGGATCTAAATATACAAGTTCTAATTGGTAGTTTAATGATTTATGCAATCCTATAGTAATTAACAACATGGTAACAATATAAATTGTTCATGTGGCAAAGTATTTATTTCTTCTTGTATAAATCTTGGCTTGTGTAGATGCAATATTGAACCAAATTTTACTACCTCTTGTAATACAGGATTAAATGTTATTATCTATTGAAATGTGAGGTCAAATTAAATGTTGTTTGTAATAACTGAGGGCTCTCTATACTAGTTATTGAAAGTTTATATTGAACAAGAGTTTTTATTTATTGCTTCCAATGTATGTTCTATTCTTTATTTTATGCAATTTTCTTAACTATCCTTTGAACATCTTTAGTTAACAAAAAAAATAGATTTGAAAAGCTGCTCCTATTATTCAAATAGAGGCTAAGAAGATAGTATTAAAATAGAGGCTGGGAAGGTAGTATTCAAATAAAGGCTGAGAACATATTCACATAACCAATGTTGTCCCTATTGAAATGAATGATGTCTTTTATATTGTCCCTATTATAAATGATGATGCTCCAATAGATATGCATGATATTCTTAAATATGATGATGTGCTTATCATAGCAATTTCTGCTAATGCTGCCATCAATTGTATATGAAAATATATACTGTCTTTTCTCGTATTATCATCACATGCTGCCATCTTTGTATATGAGGTAAAATGATCAAATGCTGCCATGTATTTATTAGGATCATATGTTGCCATTAGATGAATGTGAGATTAATGTAATATGAGAATAAATGCTATCATATTCCTGCCATCTAGTTGTGATATACAAATGTTGCATGCGTTTTATGGGATCTAAATGTTTTCATAAGAGAACAAGTGCTGCCATTTATTTTAAGGTAAATCAAATGCTATCTTGAGTCAAATGCTGCCATCTTTAATATTAAAAGATCAAAGGTGATCAAATATTATTAGTCAAATTCATGTGATCAAATGTTGCCATTTTACTCTAAAGTAAGATCAAAAGTGATCAATGCTGCCATCTTTTATATTGTGAGATCAAATGTGATCATATATGGCCAATTATATAAATGAGAGAATCAATGGATCATGTGGGATCTAATACTATCTTTTACATTGCTATAACTAAATTAATTGTCATCATTAAATGCATTATTAAAAGAAAATGTTGTAATGATGTTGCTTGCTATTCATTTATGTATATAGTGCTTTTATACATGATTTTCTTTACTTGATTGTTAATCTTCTCCTATTCCATGCATCCTTATTATTACTGCATATAATATTATGAGTTAATTAGATCACTTGAGATTGATTTAAGAATTATCTCATTTATCTCTGCATATCTTTATATATACATAGTTTACTATGTCTCTCATACAGCACTCAGTTTTCTCTTTCCACATGCTAGAAAAAATGTTGAAATGCTTTACAAAGTTGGATTTAAATTGCTATATTTTATAATGCTGAGTTAATATTTCAATACTTCAAAATATTGAAGGAATATTGTTTTACTTTACATGCTGAACCAAATATCATGAGCTTTGGTAACATGATCAAGTGTTGTCATTAAATGCATTGTAAGAAACACATGCTATGCTAGAATTCACTTTAATGGATTCTTATTTCTTTTTTATATAAATGTTAAACTAAATACTGTTATTCTTTGTATATGAAGTTATAAACTAATGGCAATTGAAATGCTGAACTAAATGTCATTGCCTTGTGCATATTAAGTCAAATGATGCTACCCTTAAATTGCTAATTTAATTACTGCACCTTTTATCATTTTTCATAAATGTATGATTTAAGAGGTGTGAATCTTAGGTTAGCAAATTGCTTCATTTGATTTTCTCACATAAAATTATTAGAACTGGAAATAGCAAATCATATGTAATTGATTGACTTATAAACTGATGTTCTTTACAATTATTGAAATTATTAGAACTGGAAATAGTCAATCCCATGTAATGGATTGACTTTATTTTAGAAGTAGAAATAAGCAATCCCATGTAACGGATTGACTTTACTTTAGAATTGGAAATGAGCAATCCTATGTAATGGATTGATTATATGTTAGTTTTAGTTGTTTTTCTTTCAATTATAACTTCTATTAGAATGGGAGTCTTGTATGTCTACCTTGCAGGTGTTTCTTTAGCAATTTACAGTAGAAATTCTGCCAAAATTTTTAAGAATCTAATAACTTAGAAATTTTCTAAAAATTTGTAGACTTATGTTTCACATGTTAAATACTTATTAAATATCTATAATTTCATATCTAGGATTGCAAGTATTCACTTCAATTGTAAGTATTCACTTCAATTGTTTATTTTAGAACACTAGTTCTCAATTAATTAGATTGAGTAATAACTTCCTTTCATTCTTTAGATAAGCTTTTAGATTTCTAATTCTCCATAATTTTAAAATGAATTATTTCATGTAGGGTGTAATCTATCTCTTTTCTTAATTTCAAATATTCAATATTAATTAATCTTAGATAACTTCATGATTGAATTGAGTTGATACCTATAGTTTATAAGTAAAATAGGTGAAGCTAACAGAATATCCTTTAGCTTATACTTTCATTAACTTAGAAATCTATAAACATTATTCTTCCTTACTAGTTTCTTTAAACTTTAATCATAAATCTATTTGATTTGATTAGTTTAGGACTAGTACAGGAGAAACTTCAATTGCATGAAAATACTATTTTGCAAACTTAACCTTCTACTTTTATCAAAATTGACTTAAAGATCAATATCTATAAGTCAATTTGGAGCTCAATTAGCTCCAATCATTAAGTAGATTATTAAAGTTTAGATAACAAAAAGATATCACATAGTTTATAATTATTAAAAATTATTGAATGCTTGCTTAACTTTGAGCCTTTTTTCTTGAACATTCATTTAAGATCTTTGTACATAAATAAAGATTATCATAAATCTTTATTGGGAATGCCTAATGGCAAATTTGAATAAGAAAGATAGTGCTTATAATAGGGCTTCACATCTTAGAGAGGGTAAATGTGAATGTTTGACCTCCCCACTATATCTAGTTAGGCATACGTGCTTAACTCCTCGCCCCATTCTGTTGAATACTCTCGCAGAATGAGGTAGCTTCTAAATATAACTTCAACTAATATTATAAGATTTTATTTGCAATCTTATTAATTGGAAGATCTCTTCATAACTATTTAGTTATGTTTACTTTTCATAGTCCTAGGCTATGTTTGTCTTAGATTAAGAGTCTAAGATACTTCTTTATTTTTATACTTTACACTCTCTATTTCCAGTATTGTATTTTGCTCACTTATAATTCATTTAAAATATAGTGTATGTTGCTTAATTTTCATTTATGCTTCACTGTATTTCCCTTGCTTACTTAGCAAAAATTTCATTGAACATATATTACTTTCATTTCATTTACTTAAATACGCATAGTAGTTTCTAGCATTTAGGATGCTTTCCCTTACTAATTTTGAATGCAGGCTAGGACTTATATAAAAGTGAGTATTTTTACTCAACTTATTTTAAATTGTCTCCTTTACAGCTATGCTTAGTTCCTTTTTCCATACTTGACAGCTTTTATAGCTTCGCTGCTTACTTTAAATTGTAAATTATGTTTGTGATATCTTATTAAATTAAAAGTATAGCCAATCTTAAAATATGCTTAGACTGTTTAGTCTAACTACACTTTTTCTTTTTTGGCTTTGCCCTATCATATTTAAATACCAAAATATGATAGATCAAGAGCCCTTTGATTCAGGTAATGCAGGTCCAAGTGCTTGAATGGCTTATAGAGAATTTTGCTTTCGCTTAATTTAGAATTATTTACTTGTATTTTATTACAAATGAGAGAGTGACCTACTTACTTTCTTTTACTCCTACTTTTAAAAGGTTTGTAATAATTAAATTATAAATTGCTTGAGTTTGTTTAAGTTACTTTTACTTATTCTTAAATATCTGTGTTGTGTTTACTATTTTATAACTACTTGGGATGAATGAGTGGATTAATCTAATTATTTGTATTGAAAATACTTGCAATATTGTATTTACATGTATCTCCTTATCATGTATCTTTTATTGCATTCAATTGTATAACTTTATTTTAACTTAACAACTACTCACAAAGTGACTTAGACACTTAGCATCTATACTTGATTTGTTTTCTTCTAATCGAGTATTGGGTGCTAAGGTAACATCCCAATGTTTGGATTAATTTTCTATCCAATTATTGGGGTCATTACAACATCCCATCCAGTGGCATTCACTACCTCGCGCCTTAATCTAATCCTAGCCCCGACCTTCCATCCGTAATTTTGCTTAATTAGAAGCGCATTTGGCCCTCTATCTTCAACTATCTCAAGATCAGATGGCCTGCGGATCATCCACCTCTGTTCACCTTTGTCCCCAACTTGCTCACCCGATAGCTGAAGATTCTTCATACAATTCATTGCCTTCTTGTCCCCCGCTCCTCTCTGCCATATTCTCTTGGCCGTTAGGATCCTTCTTGTTAGTGGCCGAGCCTCCTTTGCAAGTCTAGTGTAACAACTCAAGATTATTACCCAGCTTGATTTTAGCTTAACCGTATTTTAATTTAATTTATCTAGCCATTAGAATCAATCCCTAAAGATTTGGTGTGATTCAGAGCTAAATCAAATATTTTGGAATACTTTAATATTTAATTAATTAGAAAATTGAGATATTTATTTTTGACCTCAAAATTGAAATCTAACTTCGTTGGTGCAATCATCAGCCCCAAATTAGCTAGGGGGGTGTTTTGGATGCATTTGAAAGTCTTCGAATTTTTTCTCATATTTTAATATAATTAAATAACTTAGAAAAATATGATAATTAAATAATCGTCGGAATCAAAATCCAACATCGTTGAATTCCTCACCCAAAATTAGCTTGGGATGAATTTTTGGGAATTTTCGGAGCGCGTTTCTAAAACCTAAATTTTCAAATATTTAAAGAAATAAATAATTATTTATTTCTATTTCTTTTCTTATTTTTCTATTCCTATTTTCCTACCTGGCTTCTTCCCTTACCTCATTCGGCGCCCCATCTCCCTGTTTGCACGCAAGAGGAATGGCTGAGAGCCATTCCTTCCTCCCATGCCTCCTCCCCTCACCTCCTGGCTCCCTAGCTCTTGATGGCCTCTCCCTTCTTTCTTCTTCTTTAAGAAGGAGCTCATTCATTCATCCTCTCCATTTGCAAAATCTGAGAGCTCCTCCCGCTTCATCCATTGCTGCACCTTGAAGAAGAAGCTCCTCTCCAAGTCTTGAAGAAAGCAAAGGTTCCTTCTTTCTCCACTCATTGCAAGGCTAAGGTACTTATTTGCTCATCTTCCTTATCTACTTCATGTTGCTATCATGCTATTTTGTATCTTTAGAAGATCCATAATTGTATTTGGAAGCCAGTAAAGTTCATTAAGGTATCATATTGTTTTGAAAATCTCATGCTCTATTTTTCGTCCATTATATATACCCGCACCTTTAACTGCACATTTCGTATAGCTAGGATAATCAATTTGTGCCAATTTTGGTATCGATGGAAAGGTATCGGAAAGACATTTCTATTGATATATGGCACTGCTCATGGAATGCTTTGGATTGAGAGTATTTGAGCTCAAAATGTGACCCTTTATGGTTTTCGCACAGGTGAAACCATCATCGGGCGCTACAGCGCGTCGTAGCGCCCAAGTTCGATCTGAATCCACCGTAGCGTGCTACCACGCGCCACCGCACTTCTGGAGCAAAAATAATGGCCTATAAGCAAATTGCTGCAGCGTGCTGTAGTGGGCTGCAGCATCATTCTGGAGAAAACTATAGGAAATCAAGAGAAAAAATAATTGAATAGTAACCCGCAAGATGGACCGCTGCAGTGCGCCATAGCGCACCACAGTGGGCCGCAACGTCATTTCTAGAAAACTTAATGAAACCAGAAGAAAAATTAATTGAACATTGTTTCTGCAAGTTGATCCGCCAATGTAACAACCCTAGGTTGTTACCCTGCTATATGTATAGCTTAATCAATCTTTAATTTCAATACCATTGCTTATATAATATCAAATCGAGCCTATCTTAAAAATTTGAAGTCCATTGGATTTCTTTAAGTTCAAAATGATATTATGATCAGTCTAGATGCCTTAGATTAGATCAAAAATATTTTGATCTCAGAACTAAAATCTGATTGCATTTTTGAATTCCTCATCCCCAAATTAGCTAGGGGTGAAAGTTTGGTGTAATTTGGAAATCATTTAGGCCATAATTCACATTTAATTAAAATGGATTAATTGCATAAGAGGGTTCCGAAGTTTTCTAAATTGCAAATATACCTTTTAAACTAAATTAACAGTCAGGATCCGCTGTGGAGCCCAGGTCGTGCAACACCTAAGTCCCGCAAATCTAACCGTCATGCTTAACTAAAGGATGGCTAGGATTAGATCCAGCAGAACCGCGGATCTGCCATTGGATGCGCCCCGTGAATCCTACGGCACAGATTCAATCGGATCCGGCCGTTAGGATCTGGAGGATTAGGACCGTCGCATCTTTCTGATTGATCAATTAGACGGCTCTGGACCCTCCTGCGACTGTGGAGCTTCGTCTCCACTAGCTCGCACACCCGACCGAGATCCTCCATGTACTGCCAGCTGCCCTCCTTGTCTCCCACTCGCACCTCCAACTCAGCAAGCCGTATGGGATCCTCCCGTTATGGCGAGATGCCCCAATCGGGCCTCGTTGCCTGGCCGAGCTCGAATTGGAAATTCGAAAGCTCGGCCATGGTCCAGCCTCTCGAGTCTTCCCCAACCTGAGACAACCCTCTAGAATCTTCTCCATTCCCTGCTGAAGCTATAAATAGCCTCAACACCCCTCCTTGATGCCTTTTGCTGCTTAATTGGGTCCAGTTTTGCCTTTGCCCCCAAGTCGCCATTGATGTTTGGCCGAGCTCTCCTAGGCTTTCTCAATGTGTGTACCCCTGATAGAAGAGTCTCCTAGCATTCAAAAACTCTTAAATAAATCTCAACAAGCTTTGCAAGTTGAGCATTGACCCCTACTACGTCTACAAGTTCTCCATTAAAACCAGGTACCCCTGTTTGCTAGGTTTGAGCCAATTGGGCTCAGACCCTCTTCCTTTCTTCATAATCGTGTGTTTGTTGGAACGAACCCAAGGCTATCGAACTTAAGCCCTAAGCTAGTCCCGATCGATTGAATCGATTAATCGGGCTAAGTCCTTAAGAAATGCCATGGGTCGAGTAAGGCCCCAGCATTCTAGCCCACCTCAGGCCCTTAGACTAGGGGGATTCAATCTGTCTCACCTCCTTAATGGTGTAGGGATCGAGCCCTGGGTCTGGCGTGGCCTTTGTGGGGAGAATTTCCTCACCATAGTAGTTTTGAGGTGAAGCCTCTCGGGTGAGTAAGGTCTGGGCTACCTCGACCACCTCATAAGGGGCTAAGGGGTTTAATCGAAGCATCTTGGCCTACTGATGGTGTGAGGATCAATTAGGGGTCACGGCGTGGCTGAAGCGCTCAGAATTTTGCCACGGAAGCCAACCCTAATTCCCTGGGTATCGGGGAAGGAGGGTTGGGGACGACGACTTTGTGCGGGCCGGGTCAGCCCATGACCCGCGCTGCGTGACAGTGCCGGGTTCCTCGAGCCCCGATCGACTCGTGCAGTTCGGCTAGTGGGCCGAGCCCGTTTAATTAAAATCTGATTAATTGGATTTATTTTCCTTAAGGAAAATAATCCAATTAATCAAATCATAGGAAATTATTTAAATAAAAATATAGAATGTATTAATTGAATAACTTTTAATCCACTTGTCCAAAACCTATGATATTATATATCAAATTAATTAGAAAATCCTCAAAAATAAAAATATAAAATAATATTAAACATCCAATGGATAGATTTTCCATTTTTGCTTAGTTATTGCAGATCTTGATTAGGGTTGTTTAGTAATTATACTAAACCAAATTGCATGTTTAGGGTGCCATTAGCTTCTTTATGATTAGTAGAATGAATGTGCTAAGTAGTATAGTTTTCTGATTTCTGCATTTCAACTTATGCCATAATCTTGTTAAATCATGATTAGTGAAAATTAGGGTTTATAACAATTGGATTTCAGCAAACTTAGTCTTTGATTAATTGTATGATAAGATAGAACTTATGAGCTAAATTGCATGAAATTTTGATGGTTAGATTTGTAGTTATGTGCTAATCCTTTTGGATTGGTTTAGGGTTTAGTTAGCACTAATTATTTTCTATTTTTATGAATTTTTTTGTTATTATGCTTCATGAGAATAAGTTAGATGTATTGAAGCCATATATCCAAATTTATAATGTATAAAATTGAATAAACCTAACTTGAAGAACTTAAACATCTTATTTAATCTTAAGAAGTGTTAAGACTTTGATCAAGCTATTAAGACTTGATCTAAGTCTAAGATTGCTACCAATAATACATACCTAATTCACTGATTTGACATTTGATCTATAAATGAACCCTTGATCTTAATTAGACATGAGTAGGGGTTAAACCCTAACATGCTTAATTAAGATCCAAACTCTTAAACCTTAATTAAATGGACATGATTATAAGATAATGTAATTGATATTATTCCAATAATGCATCTAATTTTATATTGATCTTAAACATTTGGATTAGACATGTAAGGGTTAATAATAAATTTATGTGATTGCTTAATCTGAATCTAAACTTTAGATCATTAATTTTCTCCTAAATAAGACTATTAACATAAAAAGATTAATATAATCATATTGCTTGAACAAGTGATCTAACTCTAATAACATCCTTGATTCAAATTCTATAATCTTAGAATAAGTATGATCAGATGACTTAATCATCTAATCTGATCACTCTAAATCTAAATGATGGGTAAAACCTAAAATGTTAGCATTAGAGTTAAGAGTGTGAGATCTTAAGTATCTCAACATAAGATAGTCACTGGAATATTTTAAAGACCTAAATTAAATATACATTGAGGTAGGAGAATTTTGTATAACTCATTGAGGTAGAAGCTTAGATGATCCCTCAACTATAGAAGTTGATCTTAACCCCTCGTGGTAGAAATCACTTATAATATTAGAATGATACCTTTCCTTGTGGTAGAATTTATATTGAGTGATCATTGATCATATTTTTTCTTGAAGCCTTGTATAGGACTTACCTATTTAGTATAGGAATTAATAACCTCGATAAATCCTTATTGATTAAATAGAGTTGTATGAACCCAGATTATTGGATGGTGTAGTATGGTATACCCAAAGTACTGGATTCCTTCAGTAGTATTCAGGATTAGTTAATTTACTCTAATATGGACTTATGACTAGGTGCTATCCCGAGGGATCAGATGAATATAGTCCCGTTAAAGTAAATCTCCCAAGACTAAGAGTGTAATGGGGACTCATTCTTTAGTTTGATTGAAATACAAATTGCCAACGGGCAATGCCTCCTAGCGAAGACCGCTTCAATAGGTATGGCTCAAACAAACTAAGTAATTAGAATCACCTTCTTGAAGACACTGAGTGTGATTGTGAGTTGGGCATCTTAATAACTTAACTTGAGATACAAATTTCCAATGGGCGATGCCTTCTATCGAAGGCCGCTTCATTAGGGTGGCTTAACCAAACTAAGTGTTAAGAACCACCTTTCTTGCAAGCATGCTAAAAATGTGTATAAAATCATCCCATCTAATAATTTTAAGTAAATCTTCAACTATAACCAATTATTATTTAAGAAACTAAGAGTTAGAATCCTTTTAGCAGGATTTTGCATAATAGAGACCTTGAATTCATCATAGGTATTTAAAGCTTTATGGATTTCTGGATTTTCTTCATATAGCATAGAAGCATGGGCATAAACATGAGCTGGAGCATGATGTATGATTTAGTGATGATGTATGAGTATCAGTAATGAATTATGGGTTACGGAATGTTATATACCTGACTGGGGAATTTCAGGATGCATCGGCATCACCGTACTGTCTTCCCAACTGGGTGTATGTGCACCTTGGACTGTACGACTCATAGTATTTTAGTGATAGTTCTGTTACATATCTGTGGTATATCGTGTTGTGGCATATTTGAGTGCATTTTTCCAGTGACATATAGTACAAGATTGGACAATTTTCACATTGATCTCTAAGCATTTGATATTTTTGCTTACTTGAGTATTCAATTTTCGATGTAGTTTTACTTTGCTTAGTCTTTACAATTCATCTACATGGTGTTTTTACTATTGTTTTCTACAGTCATGTTTACTTTACTGTCTATTGCATTTACTTTAGAACTGCTTAGTTAGTTGCGATGTGTTAGACTTCTTGTCTAACACGGGGTACTTTTGGGGTCCGGCAATTTGCTAGATCCCGAGAAGCTTGTTGAGATAGAGCAGGAGGACTCATAGGAGATCCAAGAGGAGTATGTGGAGCCTTAGTGGATTCGTCTTCCACCTTTTTACTTTATTGTTTCTGCTTTAGTACTTCAAATAGACTTTACTTTTGCATCATTTAAAATCAGTTAGTAATAACTTTGGATGTATTTTACTTTTCTTTTCTTAGACAAATGTTTACTACTGCTCTGTGATGAATGTATTCTGGATATTTTGCTTTAGCTTTCGCACTCTATTATACTACTATACTTAGTATTGTGATGTGATCAACATATTGGAAATGCTAATATATTGATAATGTATATCAGATTCATAATTACTTCCTTAAATTCAGTGTACATGTTAGTATAATACTTAAGACTAGTACTCTATACTTATCTTAAGTATTGACTCTCAATTCTACTCTTAGGTTCGAGTCAGTAGCCTTCAGTGTGGCTAGTTTCAGTAAGCCTATTTGGGAAGATGCTGTTGTTTGTTCATCCCGAGTAGTGTGCCGTTCTGCCGCCGATCTGTTGTACCGTTGCACGCGGCAACGGAGTGGGGCGCTACAGCCATAGCGCGCCACAGCGCCTGAAAGCACTGCAACGCACCGTAGCATCCAGCTCTTGAATGGGTCCAGCCATAGCGCGCTGTAGCATCAAAAGCGCTGCAGCGTGCCACAACATCATTTTCCACTGTAGCGCACCGCAGCGCCTGAAAGCACTGCAATGCGCCGCAGCATGTCACCGTACACCGTAGCGCCCATAATTTTCTGAAAGTGCGCAGAATTGGCTAAAATGGCCAAAACTTCACTGTTTTTGCATTTTAAGGTCCCTAGGACCCTATCGCATCACAGTTTAGTTAAAAATGAGCATTGCATAAAATTTTGTATAATAATCAATGTTGAAAATTTGCTATTTTATGGCATGTGCAAGGACCTCTTATATGCCTTAAGTATTTTTATGTCAAATGCTAAATAATAGAATCATCGAATGCTTGTATTGATTAGGTACATCCTATTAACCAATTTGTATGAAACCTAAGTCTTTTAGAGTTGTAATTAAGTGCTAACCTCTTTAGTTTGATTTAGAATTTGATTAGTATTAATTACCTTCTAGTTTATGTCATCTTATATTCTTATGCTTTCATGATTTTAGCATGTATGCTAGAGAACTTTAACAGTTATTTGGATACCTAAATGTGCTTAAACTAACATTAAATTATAAGTGAACATAAGAATCTTGAGAACTTGACTAGGTAGATGATACTTAATCTAAATCTAAAATTTAACATCAATAATACACTAATAATATATTGATTTGTCATTGATCTATAAATCAATAATTAGTCTTAATTTTGGTAAGGCTAGGGGTTAAACCCTAACTTATCTTGATTAAGATCTAAATATTAATCACCTTAATCATTTAACTTGATTGTAAGATAATTTAATTGACATTATTCCAATAATGCACATGATTTGATATTGATCTTAAATCATTAAATTAGAAGTGCTAAGGTTAATATTAAAAACTATGTGATTGAACCATTTGAATCTAAACTTTAGATCTTTGATTTTATCTTATATAAGACTATTAGCATAAGATGAATAATAAAATTGTCATAATTTATGAAATGATCTAACTCTAATAATATTTTTGATTTCATCCCATGATTATAGAATAGAGTATAATCAGGTGGATTTTATTCATCTGATCTGATCACTTTAATCCAAAACTAGCAAGTAAATCTTAAATGTTAACTTAAGAATTAGAAAAGTGAGATCTCAAGGGTCTTGCTATAGGATTGTTCTTGATATGTTTAAAGACCTTAATTATTGATACTTTAAGGTAGGAAGAGCTTTTGTAACTTATTGAGGTAGAATCTTAGATGATCCTTCATGACTTTAGAAGTTGAACTTGATACCTTGTGGTAGGAATCACCTAAAGTACCTAAAATAAAACTTATTCCTTGTGGTAGCAACCTGCAATGAGTGATCTTTTGATCATATCCTTGGAGCCTTATGTAGGACTCACCTATTTTGAGTAAGGATTAATAGCTTTGATAAATACTTGTTGATTAAAAAGAATTGTCTGATCCCAGATTATTGGTTGGGTATAGTAAAGTATACCCATAGTACTGAATTATTTCAATAATATTCAGGATTGGTTGATTCACTTCAATGTGGACTTATGACCAGGTGATATTCCGAGGGATTAGACGAATACAGTCTTGTAAGGGTAAATCTTCCAAGACTAAGAGTGTTATAAATATGGACTCATTCTTTAGTTTAATTTAAAATACAAGTCGCCATCGGGTGATGCCTCCTAGTGAAGATCGCTTCAATAGATGTGGCTTAAACAAACTAAGTAATTCAAGTCACCTTCTTTAGGACACTGAGTGTGATTGTGAGTTGAGTATCTTAATAACTTAGCTTGAGATACAAATAGCCATCGGGTGATGCCTCCTATCGAATATCGCTTCATTAGGGTGGCTTAATCTAACAAAGAGTTAAGAACCACCTTTCTTGGAAACATGCAATTTTTAAGTAAACTCTCAACTTTAATTAATTATCGAACTAGAATATAGGAGTCAAAATTCTTCATTTTTATAGGATTCTGCACAATGGAGACCTTGAATTCATTATCGAATTTCAAAGCATTTTTTGGATTTCTGGATTTATTTTATGTAGTTTAGAAGCATGAGCATGAGCATAAGCATGATGTTGAGTATCAATAATGATGTATGAGTATCAATGATAATTTATGGGTTACGGAATATTGCATACATTGACTGAGTAATTTTAGGATGTATCGGCATCGTAGTTCCCAACTGGATGTATGTATATATTGGACCGTATGACTTATAACAGTTCAGTGATATTTTGGTTGCATATCAGTAGCATGCAGTAATGTGGCATATTCAGATGCATAGTTTCAGTGGCATACATCATAGTTTTACATGCTATTACACAGTTTTAGGTCCATTACTATTTTTGTTTACTTTTAGTATTCAATTTTCAGTATAGCTTTACTTTACTTTACTTTACTTCAGTTTTGTATATTTTTATACTTTCAGTTATATTACAGTTGTTCTGCAGACTTATTTACATTATGTAAATGTTAAATAAATAACTAGAACTGTTTATATTAGTTTCGATGTGTTAGACTTATTATCTAACACAGGGTACTTTTGGGATCCGACAATTTGCTAGATCTTGAGCAGTATATTGAGCCAGGTCAGGAGGACACCTAGGAGATTTAGGAGGAGCCCTTGGAGCACTAGTGGACTCTCCTCCAGTTTTACTTTCTTGCTCAGTTTATTTCAGTTCGGTGCTTAGCTTTTATGTTTGTATTTCAGTAAACTATTTGTAATAATTCTAGATGTGTTTTCTTTTTTTTTTTCTGAGATGAATGTTTTATATAGCTTCTATGATGAATGTTTCTGGATGACTGCTTAGCTTCCATACTCTGTTATATACTACTTATACTTAGTATTGTGATGTGATCAGTATACTATAGATGTTGATATCTTAAACATATGTTAGATTCCTCATGTGTTTTATATCCAATATATGTATTGGTCTAATACTTAGGATAATGATATTACTCTTATCTTAAATATTAGCTCTCAACCCTCCTTGAGGATTCAACAGCCCTTCAGATGAGTTTTGTTTCAGGCTATCCAGGGAGACGAGTTATTCCTCCCCGAGTGGTGCACCATTCCGTCGCCGAACTTAATTATGATTATTTTATTTGCGCACTGCGACGGGTAGGGTGCTACATCTAGAGGGTTGAATCCATCTGATTGGGGTAAGCTGAGTATAAGGACTAGCCCTCAGCTATGGCTCTTACCTAAGCACCTCATGAGCCCTATATATACCTCCCTGGATTCTCAGTGAGCACTTTTTACTCACTGAGAACTCTCAATTGCTCTCGATGAATCCCAGCTCTCCCGATGTGCCAACTTCTATGAACCACTGATAGTGGGTGTTGTTTGATGTTCAAACTCCTAGGCGCCAGCAAGGAGTCCAAACATCATTAGTATTCCCATCAAGCCCGACATTATCATCTTTCTAGCAATTCCAGGTACAGCTTCTACTCCCACTTCTCTCAAGCTGATTTCAAGTTGACTCTCGCCTTAAATGCTTTGCTAGGACCTCGCTCCAATCTATATGTAAGTAGCAGAGGCGCTGAAATGGACTGGCACTGAACCAGACATTGTAATCACTATCTGAGTGTGTACTTCCAGTCGACCGTAATGCCATCGTAGGCCACAACGAATCCTCGAGTATTCAAATCCCTATTTGATGCTCGATTCCCTCAGTAGGTGATTGTTGTGTCAAAATAATTATTGGGTTTGATCTGATTGATCGATTTGACTGAAATTAATTGACTTGGATATAACTCGCATCAGTGTTATGACATGAGTAGCACCCCGGTGATCCAAACCTTCTCAAAACATCTAGACTCATCAAATCTGTGGCGACCCGCACCCTTAATCCACCGAAGGATTAAGCCAAGGGTGGAGTGTCACTCTGGCTAACCCCTCACTTACTATTGGATTAGGATAAAATCCACAATCCACCTAATTAGGGAAGGATTAACACAGAATCAATCTAACAGTTACTATATAAGTAAACGTACAGAGTGTGGAAGCAGTAAATGACATCCAAGCATCACAATATAATATAAGTGCAAAATATGGCTCAGAATATAAGCATATAAATCCAAATACACGATCAAGGGTGCTTGTATTATTACAACATTTAAAGTCTAAATAAAAAGGAAATTTAAATACACTCATCCGCACATATAAATCTAAAGACTAGATATGCTCTGGCCCGAGCTGCTGATCCTCCTCTAGGTATAGCTCCTTCTCAGGTACTGGATCCTCTATCTGCTCTACGCCTGCCATTATCGGTTTCACAATGTAGGGCCCCAGCAAAAAAAAAGAGAAAATCTGGTTAGACAATTTGTTTAAGTACATTTTAGGTTGATACATTTTCATATATTTTATAATATCACCACTATACATATTTTTCCTAAACAATAATATATAAAGGAGCGACTGGCAATACAATAAGAAAGATGAAAAGCTATAAATAACATTTATAATTTAAGCAAAAGGAGGCTAAGACATGCCTCAAAAGTGAGGTAAACAAGATAAGGCATATAATATAAGTAACTAGACATGTGCTGAAAGAAAATACTACATCCTAATACATGCTGGTGATCAAATAAAATATACAAATTACAATAATAAATCTCAGCAGTAATACATATAAATAGCAGCAAAATCTAACATCCTACTGTATATAAGCTGTACAAAGAAATAGCTGACTGAATAAGCAATGCTAAAACATAGCCAAATACTAAAACTGCACATCAAACTCTGTATACTGACTGCCATATCAGAAGATTTGGCCAAATTGGCCCACATATATATACATCTCAATCTGTAAACATACTGAACATACTGCATGACTGAAGAGGCAGACAATACTTATGCAATATATTTTAGTTGTTTTACTTTTGTTTCTATGGACAACTGTTAGAAACAACTGAGGAGTCAAGCACATCTGCAAGACTATACTGGTCCCAAGCCTAACACACTCTCCTCAATAAGAATGTTAGGCATCCTGTCTCACCTTACCCCTGTCCATTGGGGTAAATGTGCACCATAATTACTATAAACCGGACCCAAAGGCAACTGTTATCATATTATTCTAAGTTTTCATTTTCATGCACAAAGTTATCTTATATGAAATGTCCAAGGAAGTAAGCTCAAATATACAAGGAATGCATAGCACAAAGTATCAAAATAAGCAAGGGACTCTACTAATATGATGATATTATTTGTTTTCTATTATCCATTCTAACTATTCTAAGTTACACAAGTTCAGGATCACCGGTTTCCTACTATTAAGTGTAACTCAGAAACTCGTCCTTATAAGTTAAAAATGATTAGAACTGATCAGGTTCTAATCTAGTTCAATCAGATAGACGACTATGAGTTAAATCAATAAATCACCCATCCTAGTTTTGTAAATTTAGACGTTCTAACTAAGATCTGATCAAGATCTTCTAAAACTATAGATTATGAATTAAATACTATGAGATTTAGGTTTAATCACATAATCCAAAAAGGACAAGACCTAAGTTCTAGGTTTCATTCTAATAGTGATCTACTAAATAAGGCGAACCCATTAAGTAATCAACTTAATATGATGAATCTCCTATCTTAAATCTAAGGTTAAGAGATAAAATAATCAAAATAAATTAAAAAATTCTAGAAACTAATAAAACCAAAGTTTCACTCATTGGGTAACCCATTTACCCAATGAACAAACTCTAACCTATGATCTAGTCCTATTCTCAAGTATAATCCTTATGTGATGTGTGAGATCCTAAGAAAGAGACTTAGAAGGATTTTCAGGGATTTCACCAATTTGACCTAAAGAATGATTTTACTCATTCAAATGACTCTAATATAGTGCTAATGTTAGTTCTAGTTTTTAAAGTGTAATTTAGAGGTTAAGGGTGTTTATCCAAAACTCAGGGAAAAATGACTATTTTTGCCCCTACCTCAAGGGTCTAAAAGTCAACTTTTGACTTGAGGGTCCAAAACTAAAGTTTCTCTTTTCCATATGATTCTTTACTGTCTAACTTGAAGATAGACAGTAAGTACGTCCAATTTGGATGAGAAACGGGTCCTACAGGTCCAAACTTTGGTTTTTGACTCAATGGTATTTCAGTAATTTTCATTCTACTGAAACTTAAACTTTTATATAGTTTATTGTTGGTGGCTGTTCAAAGATTACATAGAGTCTAAGAATACCAAATTCTGAGTTCAATTGACTAAGTTATGGATATTTTAAGATTTGTTAAATTGAACTAACTACTGTTTGATACTAACTAATTCGTTTATCTTAAGATTTCATTAATCAAATAAAATTTATTAGCATCAATTTAATAAATCCTCTAGCTACAACTTATTGTTATCATTCTAAACTAATTTATTAAATACAATTAGTGTTAATCATTTTAATTATCTTAATTAATTTAAGAAGGCGATTAAACTATAATAATTAGGATACAATTTTACTGCTTAAACTTTAGTAGGTTAATACAGTTAATTAGTCTACATTAATTGATATTTAAGAATGACTAAATAGTCGAATTAACCTGATTATAATACTATATATAAATGTGTTGTTTATTCATTAAATTCAAATAATAATTTAATCAAATTATTTAAGTAAATTTTATTTAGTTTAACTAACCTATTGTCATTAGGTTATCTACTATTATTATATTTGTTCTGGTAGTTATCTATGATAAATCAACTAGTTAAATGTAACTATTCGTATATGCATATTATTTCCTGCTTACAGTATATATATATATATATATTAGAATAAATGAACCAATTTGTTTAATTTTATTAAGCACCCATTTATGTCTCATAACTTTAGTTAATCAACTCACTGTTAGTAACCATAATAGCCCACTTAACTCCTAATTATCATGCAACTTAATTGGTTAAATTAGAATCAAACGATACATATATATCTTATTACATTATTACTATATTTATGTATATAATCATTATTTATGGCGGAATAAATAGCCTTTTCGTATCTACTTCTCAATTTTCACAAATGTACTCATTGTTTATGGATGTCTGACTATTGCAATTTTTTCTTGTCTTCTAGAGATCCATTCTCATTTGGTTTTTGGCAGTTGGATCATTTATGCGTTTTGAATTTCTCATAAAATGAGAAAAGAATTTGATTTCCTTCTATGTTGCGCTACATTGGTCGTTTGCCATAGCTGATAGTAATGCATTATTTAAAGTTTAATTTGATTTAAAGCTTGGTTTATCAATCACAAAACGTTAGAGAATTGTTTCATAAGTTAATGATAGGATTCTTCCTGAATCAGACTATTTTTTTTTTTTCACACATCCATCATAAACAGCTTAAAGCCGCACAAGGTGTGAAAATATCTGCACAGGTACCATTGATTTTTTTATCTGTTCAAATGAAGCCCGCGGTGGGGTCCGCACTTGCCGAATTCGGTGCCCGCGGGGCACGCCACTGAGCCGCGCCGGCGCGAACCATACCTTGCGGGTCGGGCCCGAAACCTGACCTGACTCGGCCTCGCTCTCAAGCCGAACCCCGCTTACCTAGGACACCGCCTTGCCGGACCTCCCGCCAACGAAGGAAGGCGGTTCGCATGGCGACAGAGAGCTCTCGTGGAGACCTTCAGAATGGTACCTGAATCGAAGCTTGCAGCAGGCGGAGACGACGACAGATTCTAACCCAAGAGCGAACTCCTACACGACGGGGAAGGATGGAGAGGCGAATTTGAAGTTGCAGAAGTAATGCTCAATCGACGTATCGATTGATTGATCCTATTCGATCTACACAATCCAATTGCCAACGAAATATTAAACAACCGAGACTTGACTTAAAAAAAATCAACATTGCATGACTTTCTTAGTCATCTGCAGATGAGCCAAAGTAGAACAAAAAAAGAGTGGTATTGTATTATTATAGTGCTGCCATATGAAAGGATGCCTAAATAAAAGCAAAATTCTTTCGATAATCACAACCATAGTACTCAACTTCTACCTCTTGCTTTTATTATCAATCCACAGAAAAGCCGACATAAGCAGAAAGATATAAGTTGTTTAGTGAAATGCTGCCATGATGAATGCCATGCCAAAACTTCTATACTCGTCGCAAGCTTAGCCGAATGATACCAAAAAGAGGGATAGTGACATCTAAAGAAGCAAAAACTTCTGAAATAAGATAAAAGTTACCCGATGGTAATCGCATATTTTACTTTTCTTCTCAATGAGCAGAAGAAGTCACAAGTTAACACTAAAAGTTGTGGCAGCCAACATATTAACATACAACACTTCCTGAAACACTTCTCCACCAATTGAAAATATAAGCCTCATTCAAAAAGATTACATATATAAATTTCAGTTCAACAGGTTTTCCAACTAACTCAGCAGTTAAGGAGCATCGGTTCATTCAAGAGCGAATAGATGACCACAGCAGTTGGTACTTTTAATCGGATGGGAAAGGAGGGGTACATTAAAGATGTTTTGCTAAGTTATGAACACCAAAGAGATGTCCTAGGGTTATATGTAGCTAACCTTGCTGGGTTACATACTAAGTGATGTGGCAACCATGAGGATTTGGTGAGAAGTTGTGAGGTGTTGTAAAGGATGAGAAAGTTGTGGAGCTAAGAGGAAAATGCTCTGAGAGCTCCAAGGGTGAGAGAAAAATCCCTTGTATCTCCAAATTTTATATAGTGCATCATATCATATCAAAATATATGAAATGCATCATGATATGATCAAACATTTTCGAAATGCAATAGCCAAGCACTTATAAATTTGAGTTTTGAGCAAAAATGGTGACCCTGCACACCTCATTGATTAAATTTCATTGGTTATTTATAACTCAAGGTCAACTATAGCCTTTTTAGTATTTGGCATATACACATCCCCATTACACATTCACATTTAGGGAAAATATGGTTTCATATTGAACCTTCTCAAACAAGAATCCTAAATAAGATTTTAACTAAAATCCCAGCACGAATACTAGCATTCAAATTAAATTATAGTTTACCGCAAAGATTATAGTTCCTAAAAAGATGTAAGGATGGCAACTATAGTTTACCGCAAAGATTATTTTTTTCTTTTTGTCCTGACACACAAAATTAAATTTAAGAAGATATCTATTCATGTTTGATATCCAAGGTGTAGCTTATTATAATGAAACAATAGTATTTGGTCTTAGTCTTTAATGGGATGGTCAAGTTAAATTTATCTGGAAATGATACAAGAATGAAACTGCAGTGTGGTTGATGAATGAAAAACCAAGCATCAATCTCATTAAATCTATGGACTAATTAACAAGATCAAGGCATGCACTTCCAATCATGCTTGAAGGATAATGGGGTACCTGCTTGCGTCGGATGAAAGATCGGCAGCTCCATGCTGTGCTGAACGGGGAAGGGGGAGCAGCCGCAGCGCCAATGAGGGCGAGGGCTGAAGGCTCGGCCGCGAGGAGAAGAGTAGGGCAGCGGTCGACTGAGGGGAGAAGAGACGCTGCCTTGGCTTGAGATTGGAGGGTTCGGCCATGGGGATTCCATCCGAGAGGAAGCGGCGCAGCCCATAAGGCTTCGGCTTTTATCGGGCAAGAAGGCGAAGATTGCGAGGAGGCGAGGCAACGGAGACTCCGAGGAGAGGACACGTGGCGCGCGAGGAGGCGAGGAGGAAGGTGGGTCGGCCGATCGAGGAGGCGTGCGAGAGGGAGGGTGCGACTCGCAATTCTTAGGGCAGAGGAGAAAGGAGAAGAAAAAAAAAAAGAAAAAAATAAATATAAGTATTTATATTTGATAATTAAATTAATTTAAAATTTTCTTAATTTAATTAATTTATTAAATGGTTTCCAAAAATCACCAAATTATTCACCCCTAGCTAATTGAGAGGTGATGAACGCAACGGCGAAGTCGGATTTTGATTCCGACTAGTTTTTAATTTCCTCATTTTTCGGATATTTAAATATTATTAAGATATTCGTCAAATTTTGACGACTTCCAATTGCCACCAAAACTTCACCCCTAACTAATTTGGGGGCAATGAGCGCAATGGCGAAGTTCGTTTTTTGATCGGAGGTCAAAATAACATAGGTCAATCTCCGAGGTTCCTGAAATTCCCAAAATAAGGATTTGATCCGTTTGACCTCTGATTTGGACTGGATCTTAGTGGTTGACTCATAATGACTTAAGTAACACTTATGATTAAGATTAGGACCTTGATTAGTCCTAATTAACTAAGGTAATAACTTGAGTTGTTACAAAATCGCTTCGCCCTTAGTTTTTGATTGTGTAGGAATTTAACCTAGGTTGTCACATTCCATATGTGTAATAACCGTAGTGTTGTTACACATTAATTTATGACCTAATTGACTCTAATCTCTTTCCATTAGTCTTATAATAGTATTAAGAGCTTCCATTTTAATTTTCATGCGATTGGAACATCATTTGGCAATTCCAACATTTCCTAGTTTTTTGAGAATTCTGAGAATGCCTAAATTATCTATAACTCAAAATTGAAAACATAGTCCACTATTGGACTCACCTCACCCAAATTAACTAGGGGTGGTATTTTGAAAGTGTTTGAAAATCATCGAATTTTCCTCGAATATTTTAATAATATTTAAATACTCAGAAATTAAAATAATTAAATTGACCTCCGATCAAAAATTCAATTGCATTTTTTAGTTCCCTGCACCTCAATTAGGTAAGGGTGAATTTTTGAGATTTTTCGGAGTGCGTTTAGTTATTTAAATTGGCTAATAAAATGCATTCAATTAATTAATTAAATAATACAATTAAATTTAATAATATAATTATGATTTAATTATTCTTTAAATGGATATTTTATTTGCGTGCTGATCCCGTATGTGAGGCCAGCACACGAGACAGCGGTTAGGCCAAATCGTGGTCGTTACGCCTTTTTCCAATACAATTGAACGCTCAGATGTAAACTTAATTTTTTTGCGCGATCTAACAGTTGGATCCTTTCTAGAATTGGATAGCGTTGTTCTATTCCCTGTACGTCTCGCTGCGCCACTATCGGGCACAGAGGTGTACGCATCTCAGTGGACAGCTACCCCCTTCCGCGGTATTTAGACCCTTTCCACTCCTCAATTCTTCACATTTTTGTTCTTCATTCCGAGACGAGCTGCCTTGGAACCTAGGGAGTTGAGAGGAAAACCTTTGGAGCACGTCTGGAGCACACTCAAATTTTTGGCAACCACATCATATACAGGTATTCGCCCTCATTTCTGATTGCATATTTCTTTATCCTAATTACAATGTAAAATTTTTACCCCATTTATTGAAGCTTAATCGAACTTTATTCCTTAATCCGATTTAGCCTGGGGTATCTGATCCATCTCCAAGGTTTGTTTGAGTACGGTATTGAGGATCTAGGTGTGGGGCCCTGTACCCTCCGCGACCATGCTAATAATGATATTAGCATAAACACGGGGAGCATGGTGCTCCAACTATGGCAAATCCCCAACTTAAGTAGAGTTAGGTAAGACCCAACCCGCCTTAAGCCAAGGACTTGTCACCTGAAACTGTAAACATACATCAATATATAAAAGTAGCGGAAGCAAGAAATAGTATAGTATAACATTCACATCATAGCATAGTATAATAGAGTAAAAAAAATAGTAACTCAGCTCAAGTGCAGAAATTAAATACATCCAGATTTTAACTATTATAGACTGAATTAAAAGAAAGAAAATATCTCTCAATCTCACTACAAGAAAAAGGAAAGATCTAACTAAATGGCAGTAGGAAGATCCTCATCCTACACTGGCTCATCTACTGCAGAACCACCAATGAATAGCTCTAAATCTGACATTTGTCGGTATCACAAATGCTAGGGCCCCAACCAACAAAAGAAAAATATTACAATTAGACAAATTGTCTAAGTACATTTTACGCTATTTAAGTGAATTGAATATTTAAAGATACCATGCTAACTACTTTAAACATACAAGCAATATAGGGTGCATCAAGGTACAAAGAAAAGGATAACTATAAACTATTTATTTATAACTGAGCAATAGGTATGTAACATAAACATACAAAGCATGAAATTAAGCAAGGTGACGCTAAGGAGTAAAAATAATTACAAGTACTGAAATGAACTGATCTTAACATGCTTATGATCCCATGAAGACATGCTGAGTTTATAAATGTAAACTGTATTGAAAAGTACTGAAATGAACATACAAAACTAGCATCCTAAACATGCCAATACTTAATAACTACTCAATAAGAACATATATACAAGCATGCAGATTTAATATATAAAAGGCCACTGAAGCATGTGGCAAAAGCAAGCTAAGAGCATAAATAAGCTAAAAAGTAAAGCCACTGAGACGTGTGGCAAAGCGATTGAAAGCACCAAAAAGTAAGGCCACTGAAGCATGTGGCAAAACAAAACAAACCACTGAAACTGAACTAAAGTAAAAGTAAGCCTAAAACATAGTACTACCATAATAGAAATAGGCCAAACAGAGCCTCTGAACAAAGAGTTCAACATGTGTCCATCCTAGGCATTATCAGAGCTAGGTGCGAGTTGAACTTATAAAATTAGACATGTATCTATCCTAGCCAAGAACTGAACTAGGTTCGAGTCTATTCTATAACAAAACTAAAACTAAGGAGGTAGATTAAGCTAGGACATACCTTATTGGACTGAATGCATTGAAAAAGCTGAGTGAATGTTATGCTTTGTAAATACTAACTCAGGATGTATCTTTCATATCCTAAGTTCTCCTATTATGCTCAAGGAACAAGGCTCAATATTCAAGGTGTGCAGAGCAATCAATGTCAAAGTAAGCAAGAGACTCAACTAGACTTATATGATATTTGTTGTTATCTAAATTATCCAAATATAACTATTATGAGAAGATACAAGTTTAGGATCTCCAATATCCATATATCGAGTATAATCTCAGATTCACGACCTAAATGTTAATATTAGAACTTAACAAGTTCTAATTGCAAATCAAGTGACGACTATAAAGCCTTAAAGTATTAATTCAATGACTTAATTATTATTGTTTTCCTCACTTAACCCAAATCTTGATCAAGCAAATCAAGATTAAGGATTTTGAACTAAAACTCCACATATGGGGTTCAAATCTTAAATTTAAGGTGATATCCTAATAAGGATCTAGGATTCACACTCAAATATAAACTAAAGATATAGAATCTTATAAGTTGAAGGATTATAAATTAAGATCTTAATGAAAGGTTTTTCTAATATTATAAGATAAAATAATCATTTAAGAACTAAGAATCTAAGATTTATATTCAATCTTTAGGATAGTCACATTATTCTATAGATTGAATCAATCCTACACCCACAAGGAAGTTTTAAAAGGATTAAACAATTAATCAATTAAGGAAGTTCAAAGAAGATGATTCAATTCAAGTAGATGATCTAATGTCTAAGATCTAAGATCTAAGGTTTGATCACTTTAGATCCAAGTTAAAACTAAACTTAGAACTTTTAAAGTATTTACTTAAGATTTATAGCTTATGAATTAACTTAATAAATTAATTAAACTAAATATTTAGCATTAAAGCTATTTAGGTTTGTTCTTATAAGGAAGTGGTTTGTGTACTCTTAAGATCTTAAGATCTTAATTATAACTTCTTAAGATTTCTTCACTTAACTTCACCTTTATTAACATAAGATTTCAGGGAGGTGTTAAATGTATTAACTAGATAACTTTACTAAAATTTCAAGACTTAAGGGGTGCTTAAACCTATTTTAGTCAAAATGACAAAAATACCCCTCTTAAGACTGAAAATGAGATTTTAAGATTTAATCATCTAAATTGATTCAAGTCTATTTTAATGAACTTTAGATTGATTATTGAAGTGGGTAAAATACTTAACTTAGATCTTTGATGTCTAAATTAGCTTAATTAGCACTAATCACATTAAGAGGTCAACTAAGATAATTAAGAAAATTAGGGCACTATAGGGTGATCTAAATACATTTATAGGCTCTACTATATTTTATAAGGCATTAGGAGCTAGATTCACTAAAATTAGAAACTAATTCAAGGCTAAATTCACTAATCTCATTTCAAGGTAATTAAAAGGTGATAAGCAAATTTAAGGTTCTTAAATTCTCTTTAATGGTTTACCTAGGTTCCTTATGGTCTTAGGAGTAATCAGAAACCTAAATCAATATTTTTGGGCAATTAATGAATTTATTATGATTTAAATACAAATAGAGAAAGATTAGATAATAATTTAAAATCTAACCATTGGATCCTTGATTTTATTTTATATTATTGTTCCTTTCATTTTTCTGATTAAAATGGTATATTGGATCATACAGTTTGGATAGGTATTATCAAAGTTATTTAAATAATTCATTACGTATTTTTATTTAAATCCAAATCATAGGTTTTTTGATTTACTGAATTAATTTCCTTAAGGAAATTAATTCAGTAAATCCTTAAATCGCTGTCAACCCGAAATGCGTAACGCGCGGGTCGGGGTCTGACCCAGCCCGGCACTGTGGATCATCTTCCGCGCCGAGGGGTCCCGACATGAGCGACCTAGGGTAACTTCCATCACCGAATTCTCCTTCTCCAGATCACCCTGCGCCCTAATCTCGATGGTTACACCATCAGCATCACCTGGCTCATTGATTAGATGAAGAAGCCCTCTCTAGAACATCTTGGATCGATGGAGTTCTACGCAGCTCAACGAGTTTCTAGGGCAAAGCTATGTGGCTTGGAACACACTCATAGGAACCAGATGCCTACCCGAGTTTGTACTCAAAATGATCAAGAACTCAGGACAAATAAGCTGGACGGGTTGATATGGATTGAGTAGACCTGGATGGGTGAAGTGCTACTCCGGGCAGCTCTACGGGCAGGGGCTCAATCTGAGTCAGTCAATTCTATGGGATCCTTGATCATATCAAACATAAGCCCTCCTATGCACCTATCGTTACTGACATAGGAGGTTTCAGCATCAATTATACAGTAGTAAAGCCTGAGGGAAACCATGACTTGGCGACTCAGAGATTGACTGTCAATGCACAATCAGATGGTATCCCACCTATATGGTCCACTACCAGTCTCTACTTGCACAATCACTACCTCCTGGAACTCTCACATGAGATCTTAGCACAGCATCTATGGCTAAATTGAATGAAAATGGAATGGAAATCAGTTTAAAAGAGGAACGGGGATTGAAGGCTATACCTGGAGCTGGAGTGCCAGAGGTACTGAAGAGATGCTGGAGTTTCTTAGAGAGTTGCCGTAGCCTTCTAGGGGGTCTGAACACCAGACTGACCCTCTATTAGCAGTGCACAGCAGGGAGTTCCACCGAGAGGCTTCGACTAGCAGCTCGACTTTAGCAGAAATGGCAGAAGCTCCAATGCTTTAATGCCAGGGAAGATAGTGAGTAGCAGCTTCACTAAAAGGAGCCACTAGGACTATTTATAGCCAAGGAAGGGGCTAGGGGTGGATTCCATGGTTGGCAACCATGGTTTAGGCCCGACGGAGATGGAACCCCGAGCCACTTCAATTGGGGCAACTAGACCCTCATGTCCCCACGATCCTCTCCCTACCAGAATCATTAATGTCTAACGGCCAGAGGGACATGGCAAAGGGAGTGGGGGATAAGGTTGGCGTGGCTAAAGCGAGGGGATCTTTTCTATCGGGGGAGGATCACAGTGGGAACGATGGTGAACAGCGCTCGAGTAGGCTCCGTCGTCTGATCTACAAAGCCGTTAAAGATGGATGGCCTAATGCAGCTTCCAAATAATAGACCTGCGGGCAAGATCCTGATCGTTGGATATGCACAAATGATCTGATACTCCTAATTAGATCATGGCGTGTTTTTATCTTGTCGTTGGATGGGGCGCTGAGATGCGTGCAAATGCATCCGGTGGCTAGGACCTAGGCTCCGCCGTCGAGACCTCACAGCGGATCTGCCGCAGCCCCGATAGCAAATCCCGCAATTTAAAATTATTAATTATTTAATTTAATTATTAATTTAACCCTTTAATTAATTAATTAATCCTAATAAATTCTTAAATTCAATTTAGAATTAAATGAGTTCTAAAAATTCTCAAAATTTCACCCTTAGCTAATTGAGGTGTGAGGAATTCAAAAATGAAATCAGATTTTAATTTAGAGATTCAATTATTTTAGGTATTTTCTAGGGCTCAAAAATAGACAAAAATACAAATTTGTCAATTTAGCCCCGATTGATCCCAAACTTCTCGGGTTAGGTTAAATGACCCATTGAGTCTAATAGAATCAAAATTAAAACTTGATTTAGCTTAATTAATCTGGATTTAGCTAGGGTAACAACTATGGTTATTATATTAGGGCATCACTTTATCGACGCCTTAACCTCCTCTTAGCCCTGATCTTTGTTTGTAAGGATCGGTCTTCTTGACGGCTAGCCGGCGGTATGCGGGCGACGTCGTGACTCTCCCGGGTTTGACCGGGACTATCAGGACTCTTTAGAGATGAAGCGGTTCAAACCACTAGTCTCTCGATTCTTGCCCTCTAGCTGAACTGGGCTGGTTCTTGAACAGGCCGATTCATTGGCATTGCGGGACCCGGATCGACGCATGGCTCCTTCTGTGGATGACACACGTCTTCTCGATGTGTAAAACCACACGCCATTTTCATCAATTATTTATAATTGGGGTTATGGAATTCTGCGCCATAAATTTCTGCGCCGCATTTTCTTTTATTATCTGTGAGCAATGATTTCTGGAATCATTAATTTATTTCGATTTTTTTTATTAATTGCTGTGATTAATTATAAATTATTTAGAATTTATTTCACTCTTAAATTATAAAATACTTACCAAAATAATACAATATTATATATCATTTTGATCATAAAAATGAGTAGATTATTAATATGCAACTTAATTTTTATTTTGATAAATATTTTAATTAGCTAATATTTAAGATTAATTAATTAATTACAAATTAATATTCATCATTTCATGTGACATAATTTGATCATTTAATGTCCAAATTAAATGATCAAATAGTCTATTTCACTTACAAAAATATGAGGAACAATAATATGAAATCAAATTTAACATTTTAACCCTAATTTTTTTAATTATATTTTAACATTAATTAGTAGTCTTAAGAACCTAGCTAGTGAGCTTTAGTAGATTAAACTTTAACTTCTAATTCCTTAAGTTTGATAATTTCTTAATCTCAATCTTTCCTACTAGTCACCTAACCCTTGATTTAATTATCATAATTGAATCTTATAGTTTAGAACTAGAATAGAACTAGCTTCTATTTGGATTGATTATACTTATAAACTATTTTGTCATATCATAATAAATAAATTAAAACTATTATTTTCAAAACCCCAACTATTGCTATATTTACAATTAACTTGAGATCAATATCTCAAAGTTAATTGGGACCTCAATTAGCTCCAATCATTAAGTAAATCATTAAAATTAGAAAACTTTAAATATCACTTAGTTGTAATTATTGAATTATCCTTGAATGCTTGCTTGGCTTTGAGCCTTATTCATTTGAATAATTTATATAAGATATTGTGCATGAATAAAACTTTCACATTAAAAACAATAGGAGTTTATATTGCTGGATCAGCCAAGAGCAGGCTAATAAGGAGTAATAAGGAGACCTCACATTCTCAGAGGGTGAATGTGAGTGTTACTCATTTTGTGGCGCCCCACCCCTTAATTCACAAGATTAAGCTAAGGGGTGGTGTGTCACTCTGACTAATTCTTCACTTATTATTGGATTAGGATGAAATCTACAATCCACCTAATAAGAGAAGGAATATCATAGAATCAAATAATCAGTGACTATCTAAGAAAATCATACAGAGTGCAAAAGCGATTTAAAATGAGAAATATCCAAGCATCACAGTATAAATGGAAGGAAATATAACTCAGAATATAAGCATAGAAATCCAAATATACAGTTAAGACTACATGTATTATTAAATCAATTTAAAGTTTAAGTAATGAAAGTAAAATGCTCTCATCCTCACATAAAATAAAGCTAAACAACCACTTCTTCCAAAGGCTCCTCCTCTGGATAAGGCTCCATACCTAGCTCTTAATCGTCCAACTGAAGCGAATATACCATTGTCAGTTTCACAATGTAGGGCCCCAACCAAAAAAGAAAAATCTTGTGTTAGACAGTTATCTAAGTACATTTTAAATTAATGAATTTTATGTGTTTTATAATATCACCATTTTACATTTTCTAAGCAATAACTACATCAAAAATAGGAGCAACTAGCAATACAATAAGAAAAGGAAAAGCTATAAATAATATTTATAACTTAAGCAAAAAAGGAGGATAAGACATGCCTCAAATATAAGCTAAATAGGGTAGGCATATATAAATAACTACACAAGTGCTGAAAGAAAATACTACATCCTAAACATACTGGTGATCAAAAGAAACATACAAATTAAATAATTTAACTCAGCAATGATATATATAATAGCAATAAAATTCTAACATCTTAATATATATAAGCTGAACAAAGGAATAGCTGACTGAATAAAAATACTAAAAAGTAAGCCAAGTATCAAAACTACACATGAATCTGAATATATGTGTACTAACTGTCATATCAGAAGAATTGGCCATGGCCCATATATATATATATATATACATCTATCCATCCTTATAGCCTTTTTGGGCTAGGGCAACATATCTCAATAATATTGTGTGACTAAAGAGGCAGATAATACTATGCAACATCTTTTAGTAAATTTACTTTTGTTTCTGTGGACAATTTCAGAAACAACTGAGGAGTCAAGCATGTCTGCAAGACTAAATGGGTCCCAAGCCTAACACACTCTTCTCAATGAGTAGTATTAAGCATCCTGATCTCACCTTACCCCTGTCCATTAGAGTAAATGTGCACCATAATCCACCATAAACTAAACCCAAATGCAAATATTTTCCTAATTTTCTAAGTTTTCATTTTCATGCAACAATATTTTCTTATATAATATGTCCAATGAAAAATGGCTCAAACATCAAGGAATGTGTAGCAAAAAAATATCAAAAGTAAGCAAGGGACTCTATTAATATGGTGATATCAGTTGTTTTATAATTAAACCATTCTAACTATTCCAAGTTACACAAGTTCAGGTTCACCATTTTCTTAGTATCGAGTGTAACTTAGAAATTTGTCCTTACGAGTTAAAAGGATTAGAACTGATTATGTTTTAATTTAATTCAATCAGATGACGACTATGAGTTAAATCAATAAGTCATGTGTCCTAATTTTTGTGAATTTGGACATTTTATTTAAGATCCAATCAAGATCTTTTAAACTATAGATAATGGATTAAACACCATGAGAATTGGGCTCAATCACATAATCCAAAAGGATAAGACTTAAGTTCTAGGTTTTATTCTATAAGTGATCTACTAATTAAGGCAAATCCTACTAAGTAATCAAATTTAATAGGATGAATCTCCTATCTTAAATTTAAAGTAAAAAGATAAAATAATCAGAACAAGTTGTAAAATTCTAAAAACTAATAAAACCAAGGTTTCACCCATCGAGTAGCCCATTTACCCAATGAATGAACTCTAACTTATGATATAATCCTAGTCTTAGGAATAGTCCTTATGTGATGTGTGCAATCCTAAAGAACATGACTTAGAAGGATTTTCAGGAATTCTTACAAATTAGCTTAATTATTGATTTTTACTCACTCAATTGATTCTAATATAGTTCTAATATTGATTTTAGTATTTTAAAAGGCTAGTTAGAAGTTAATAATGTTTAATCTAGAATTTGGGCAAAATAATCAATTTTGCCCCTACTTAAGGGTCTAAGAAGTTAACTTTTGATTTAAGAGTCCAAATTAAAGTTTCTTGATTTTAAATGATTCCTTACTATCTAACTTGAAGATAAACAGTAAGTATCCTTAATTTGGATGAGAAACGGATCTTATACATTCAAATTAAGATTTTTGACCTAAGGGCATTTCTATAATTTTCACTCTATTGAAACCTATATTTTTATGTAGTTTATTATTGGTGACTATTCAAGAATTCTATAGAATCCAAGAACACTGAATTCTGAGTTCGAATAGTTAAGTTATGGACGTTTTAATTTTTAGGGGCAATTTGGTAATTTTGTTGGTTAACGGGTGATAAAAACCGAACTTTTCCGTTTGAAGTCCAATTTCTGTAAACTCAGTTTCCATAGCTTTCCTATAATATACTGACTGTGTTGATAGAGAGTAGACTCAATTTGGACCTCAAATGGTCAAGTTATGACCTAATTAAAGTTAGGAGTATTTTGGTCATTTTCTAAACTTCTAGGGTTTAGATCCTAAATATTATTTCAGTTTATTGATGATATTGAAATTCTAAACTAGTTAGCATCTTGAATTTTCAAATTCGGAGTTGAATTGACCAAATTATGGTCATTTGAATTCTAAGGGCATTTTGGTCAATTTTCCTTAAAGTTAACTATGAGATCTAGGGTTGACTTTTTTATCCTGATGTCCAAATGGGAAAATTAATACTACTACAGTGATAGGGCTATTCTCCTGAATATTTTAAGACTCATATTGGTTATATTTGGTCAACTAAGTCAAAAGTTATGGGGTCTTAAATAAGTTCTAAAATGCTACTTCGTTATGTGTATTCCGAAATTAATTTTTACATTACGTCATTTGATCTCTTTTATTTTTCTGAGTAAAATGAGACCTATCTTGGCTATGTTTGGATCATTCTATAAAGAGTTATTAAACTTTTAAGTTTTATTTAATTTTAATTAATTAAATTACTATTCAAAAATAAGATTTATATTATTTACTATTCATTCCTAAAGTTAAATATTTTTCTGCATTAATTATCTATAATTAATTAATTACTAATTAATTAATAACTAATCTATTTTTAATTAAAATGTTTTGATTATATCCTAAAGTTTCATTATATATATATATATATATATATATATATATATATTTATTCTAAAGTTTTTGAATATGCAAATGTATAGATATATATATATATACATATATATCCATATTATTTATCCTAATATTTCTATTATTATGAGTATATATATATATATATATATATATAGTTTCTCTAGAGTTTCTGTATATATATAAAGTATACCTATAGTTTCTAGGATTAAACAAACCTAATTATATGTAACTATATAGTTATACTAACTTAATTACTAAATAATAATCTAACTAACATTGTTTTAATCTAATTAAGTTTTCTGCAAATTATTATGGCGGTGGGACCCACTGCCACATGGCAGGCTGCCACTGGCTACGGTAGGAGAGATGGGACCCACGGATACACGTGGCGGGGCAGTATTTGCCACGGGCCTCTAGGGTGGGTCCCACGGACGTGTGGTACCTGCCGATTGGCCGCGAAAGGCAAGGACGGGCCCACCTACGGACGCGACGCTGACAGCGCCAGGGTGGCGGGCCCCGCCACCGTCTCGCTGCGCTGACTGACGCGGACCTAGGCCCGCTGAGGGCGTGACGTGTGTCCCATGCTTCGGGACCTGCGTAGAAGTCATGTGGGTCGGGCCCAGCCCGACCTAAACCGAGCCAGCTACCCCGCCTTCGATCGCAGCTGGGACATGGCATCTACCAGCCTCCCCGGCGCTGGCAGGACTTGACCCGCATGTTGACGGGTGGGGGATGACGAGAGCATCTCAGCCAATATACGATCGTCGACAGAGGCGGCCCGAGCTGCCCGTAGGAGCGAACCCTAATGCTTGGGGATTCTGGACGCGACTAACCTACCCGGCGAAATCCAGATCCTTTGCACAATGGCTCAATCGGGGTCGACCTAACCCTATCTAGCCGATCAACCGTTGATAGAGCTCGCATAATTGCATGTGGAACTACAACTTACATTCGAGCAGAGGGATTTGGGAGGATTAGGGCATACTTGGAACGAATTGACGGAGGGAGAACTAGGGTTCATGGAAGAGATCGACTCAGCGCTTCCCGAGTCCCACTGCATGCCCAGTTGACGCCACCGAGGTTTGAAGGGTTCAGGAGTTAAAGGGAGGTGTGGTGGAGGCGACGAGGGCGGCGGTGGCGGTGGCCTGGGTGAACGGATGTGCGCCACGTAGGACACCTTCACGTGTTCGGGGGAGATGAACTCCTGATCGTTCGATCCCTCGATCAGACAGTTTGAGGAAATCGTTAGGTCCTAACGGCTAGGTTCGACGACGTTAGTTTTCCAAACGGCAGCCGTTAGTCTAAAATAATAATAACTAAATCAATTTGAATTTTAACTAATTTTTTATTTAAAATTAGACTATTAATTGAGTCCAGAAAAATTCTAAATTTTAACCCCTAGCTAATTGAGGGGTAAGGAACGCAATGACTGGGTCGGATTTTTGATCTGACGAGTATTTTAATTTCCCACTTTTCGGGGTATTTAAATATTACTAAGGTAATAACTTGGGTTGTTATATGTTCTGACCCCGCTTTCCCTTACTTGTTAAACAGACGTGTTTAACTCATCGCCTCATTCTGTATTTGCCCGCAGAATGAGTACTTTCTAAAATATTTTTAATCAATTAATATATGAGATCTTCTTCAATTTTATAGATTGTTAAGATTCATCATAGCTTTTAGCTATGTTACCTTCCATAGTTCTAGACTATGTGAATCTTAGACTAATAGTCTAAGATCTTCCTCTAATTTCTATACTATGCATTTTCAATAATTTAGTACTGTACTTTACTTGTTTACAGTTTACTTAGATTACAGTGAATATTATTAAAATTACATTTAAATATTTCATTGTCACTTTTCATTATTTAGGATAAGTTCATTTGAATATATACATGCTTTACTTTATTTACTTTCATATGCACTTTATTTTTTTCTAGCCTATTTAGAATGCTTTTACTCTTGTTTAATTTACATGCTATGATGTATATTTTTGTGAGTATTCTAACTCACTTTGCCTTTTTCCTTACTTACTTTTTTTCACACTTGTATGCTTACCTTTTTGCACCCATACTTGTGCTTATATTGTAATTAGTAGTGATATCTAATTAAATAATAAAATGCTTAGTCCAATCTTAAAATGTACTTAGACTATTTAGTCTAATTATATTTTTTATTTCTTAGCTTTGCCCTATCACATTTAAATACTAAAATGTGATAGATCAGGTGCATTTGGAAGCTAGTGGAGCTGGACTAAGTGTAAAAAGTTAGCTGCTTCCACTTAAAAATAATATAAAATATAGCTTATTAATTCTGCAAGTGAGCTATTACTTTCCTTACTTTTCTTTTAAATTACTGTTGGCTTGTAATAATTATGTCGTTTACTTTATATTTACTATGTTTGTGTTGGAGCTTAGCTTTATACTTAATTGCTTGGATGTGGTGAATAGATGAATGTATGTATGTAAATGAATATTAACTAAATCATTAGTTGCATATTTACTATGTATATTAAATGGAATTAGTAGTATACTAGATTTCATATAGAATTGGAAAATAGCTACATGTTTAAGTTGAGAATCTCTCCATATCCATCTTGTATGTATTAAGTGATAATTGAATTGTGCATACTCTAGGATAGATAATTGTTATATATATGTTTTCTCACTTCAAACTATTAGAATTGTAAATAAGCAATCCCATATAATGGATTGACTTTATATTAGAATTAGAAACAAATAATCCCATGTAACGAATTGACTTTATATTAGAATTGTAAATGAGTAAATCCCATGTAGTGGATTGGCTCTACATTAGAACTGGAACTAAATAATCTTATGTAATGGATTGATTTTGTATTAGTTTTAAGTTGCTTTTCTTTTAATTTAATCTTCTATTAGAATGAAAGACTTGTATGTTTAAATTGCAAGTGTTTCTTTATCCAAACACAGTAGAAATCATGCTGAAATTTTTAAGAATTTAATGACTTAGAATTATATTGCATGTTGAACCATCATATTATAAATGTTAAATATTTAGAATTTTCATATCTTGAATTACAAGTATTCATATCAATTACTTTTAAATTACATTCTCACATGTCCTTACATGTATCATATTTTAATATGTATTTCATATAATATTCTTCATAAAAATCCCTTCCATCTTAACTTAAGATCCTCTTCTAAATCCTTGGCCAAATATAGTATCTAATGATTTGGATTAGTTTTCTTCTTATCTAGTATTAGATATTGTGGTGATGTATCAATGTTGAGTTTAGTGATTCTCAATATTGGGGTTGTCACACTATATGAGGATAATTCAATCCTCGCCACTCTGCACTAGAAGCACTCCATCGATCCAGCTCATCCCATAGAAGGGCCCATGGTGGGATTGATATGTCCTAGTCTCATGAACATTTTGCAATTTGAACCAGGTTGTGTGGTGGTCTGGAGCTCACAAATTTCTAGAATCAAGTTAACCCTAGAGGCGTTGCATCGCGGAGAGGCCGCGAGGACGACGCACAGTGCAGGGCTAGGTTAGACCCCTGACCCGCGCATTTCTGTTTTTGGGTTGAGCATTTAAATAAAGTTTTTTGAATTTATTATCCTTCTAGAAATTAATTTAGAAAATTAAACTCTATAGTTTAACTAATCCATTTAATTCCATTTAATTCCATTTAAATTAGTTGATAACTTTGGCTAAATAGTATGATCCAATATATCATTTTGATCAGAAAAATATAAAGAACAATAATATGCAATAAAATTCTAGATCCAATGGTTAAATTTTCTAATTTAGCCTAATATTTCTTTAATATTAATTAGTGAATAATAAATTCATTAAAGGTCCAAAATTCAAGATTAAGGTCTCTCCAAAACCTTATAGCAGTTCCTAAGAAAGACTCCCAGCCCGATTCCTAATCGCTAAATCAACTTTGTTGATGGAAAAGGAAGTAACTTCTAGTTATCAATCCGCTACGCAGCCTAATCAATTTAGATAGAGAAAAAAGGCTAATTGTTTATAAGACAGAGGAGAACTTAGTTATGTAAAAATAATTTAAGTGTTCTAAATTTTTTAATCATCAACTAATCACCCTACATTTTAGTTAGTGATTAATAACCTAATTAGCCCTCTAATTTTAGTAAACTAAGTTTCTATTATCTTCTTATGTGAATTTGAACTTACCTATGTGTTTAGATTCCCATTTCAAACCTTAATTTCCTTAATCACTTTTCTTAGCCTTAAAAAGTGATTAGTGATAGTTAATCTAAGCTTAAGTTCAAACTTAAATTTAAGTGCCTCATTTCTTTTATTAGTCAACACTAAGCCTATTAGAACTGATTAGAGTCAAATTGGATGCTTAAATCTTAAAATCCTAATTTTAGCCTTAAGAAGGGTATTTTGGTCATTTTGACCAAAAGTTTGTTTAAAAACCCTTAAACCATAAAAATGTTATTAATATGATTCTAATCAGTAATATAATGTATTAAGATCATTCATTTAGCTTTTAGACCCAGTTGAATTATCTAAAGTGCTTAAAGCTTATTTCTTCTTAAAATTCTCTTAAGTAAATCGTAAAGATCTTAAAGTAATCTTAGACCCTTCATATAATGAAATGTAATCTCATGGGACCTTTCTTAAGTGCCTTATTAAATTATACATAATATTATTATGAAGACATATCTTAATGAAAACCCTATGTCTAAATCCAATCTAAAGTCGTAAGTGATTAAACCTAAGACTTAGATCTTAGATCCTTAGTCATCCATTTGAATTATACCATCTTATTCTTGAAATTTCTAACTGATTTAATCCTTTTGAACCATTCTTATGGGTTTAGGTTAGTTCAACCTATAAAATAATATGATTATTCTATAGATTGAGCTTAGATCTTAGATTCTTATATTCTTATTTGATTATTTTATCTTATAATTATAGATTCAGTCTTTCTTGAAGATCATGGTCTCTTAATCTTTTAGCTTCTAAGATTCTCTACCTTTAGAATAAGTGTGGGTGTGAACCCTTAGATCCTTAGAAGATTAGTACGTTGGATTCATGATTGAACCCCAAATTAGAGTTTAAGCCTAGAATCCTTAATATTGATTGGTATAATCAAGGTTGGGTTTGAGTTATTAAATTACATTAATTAAGTCATTTATTTAATTACTTAACTTTTTAGTCATCACTTCTGATTATGAATTAGAATGTTTAAGTTCTAATCTTAACTTTAAGGTTGTAACTCTGTGATTTTACAGGATAGTTGGATATATCCTAAGCCTTTACTAGCTCAGAATAGATAGAAGGAATTAAATTTGATAACAATAGATATGACATATGTCTAATTGAGTCTCTTACTTACTTTGATGATTATTGCTTCACGCACCTTGTGTTTGAGCCTTTTTCCTTGGACATATTAGTTGAACAGAGGATATTCAATGGGTGTCATATGTTAGATTTGAGATTGCATAAACATGTTTTAACTTCATTTAATTAATTCAGCTCATTCAGTTCATTCAATTTATTCAGTTCATTCAGTTCATTTAGTTTTCAGTACAGTAGAGTATGTTCTAACTTAGTCTGCATCTTCTATTCAGTTCATTGGATATATATTAGACTCAGACCTAGCTCTGTGTTTAGCTAGTGGGATGCATGTCTGATTCTATAAGTTTAACTTGAACCTAGCTCTGTGCTTAGCTTGGAGGATATATGTTGAACTTTCTGTACAGTGGCCCTTTTTAGCTTATTTTCTATTATAATAGTACTACTTTAGGCATACTTCTACTTTTCAATTTAGTGATTCATTTAGCCATATATTTTACTTTCATTTTTACCATTTTCTGTACACTTTTGCAGTTCTTTACAGTTCTGTATTCTTAGTTCAATATTATATTCAGTACTAGCATAACTAGGATGCTATTCTTATTTCAGTTTTCTTATGCTTCAATTTAGATTTCTTTTATGTAAATCAGCATATATTTATATGATCATAAGCATATTAGGATGAGTTTATTTTCAGTACTTTTCAGTCATTTATATATTACTACCTAGTCTTGTTACAACTTTTGGTTGAGGTATGTTAATTTATATACTTTGCTTTGTTAATTATACATATTAATTTATAGCTATCTTATTCCTTGTGGCTTGTTGCACCTTAATTTTTTGCATGCTTAGTAAAATTTGTGATATTTTAAATGTTAAGTTTTATTTAAATTAGTTTTAAATGAGCTTAGAGAAAATTTCTAACTATATGTTTTTTTTTTTTTGGCTGGGGTCCTGGCATTGTGGTACCAATAATATCAGATTCGGAGCTGTTCATTGAGGTTACTTTTGGAGAGGAGCTTGGCAAGGAGGAGGACCTTCCTGTTGCTTTAGCTTAGTTAGATTTATTTTCACCTGTGAGGATGAGTGTTCCTTCTTGCTTTTAAATTTTAGTCTATAATAATTTCATATTCTTGATGTATTTATTTTCTGCATTTTTTATATTGAGCTGAGTTATTGTTCTACTTTCATTACTGTGCTGTGATATAAATGTTATACTCTTTTCTACTTCCACTACTTTGATATTTTAATGTATAATCTTCAGTTTCAGATGACAATTCTTCTAATTAAGGTAGGTTGGGTTTATACTTGACTCAACTATAGTTGGGAGATTTACCATAGTTGGTGTAACGCTCCCAATATTGAGTTAGAATTAATCCCAACATTGAAGCATTACATTAGCATCTAATATCTAATAAGAGAAAATCTAAGTAAACACTAGATGCTAAGTTTGGCCAAGGATCATGAATAGGGTCTTAAGTTAAGTTGAGGAAAGTAGAAGAAGAAAACATGAATATAAGTAATTCTAATTACATATAATCTATAGGTGCAGTTGCAATTATAAGTAAAGGAAGTGAAATATGTGAATAGAAGTACTTGTAAATTCTATGAAGTAAATCATAGATATAATTATAATCAATAATAGGAATAAAAGTGATTACAATTATATGTATGAGAATAGAATTTACATGTATGAGTAATAGTAAGCAATCACATATAACAATATGAGCCTATAAATACGAGGTGTATATGCAATTTTACTACAAGTAAGAGTAGAAGCAATTAATCACATATACAAATGAGTTTATAAGTATGAAATATTTGTACAATTTATCCATCCATTTATCCAAATCAAGCATTTTAGTAAAAGATCTAAGTTTATTATAGAATAGCATAAAGACAAAAGCAGATAGTTTAAGTTATTACATGCCATTTAAATTAAAGCACAATTAAGTAAAAACTCTCTCTCACTTAAAAATAAAAACAAGTAATAACTTTTAGGTGGAAGTAATTATAATAACTTTAAGAACTTAGTCTAACTCCACTTGCATCAAATTGCAGTTGATCTATCATATTTTGACATTTAAATATGATAGGGCAAAGCCAATAAAAAGAAAAGCATAGTTAGACTAAATAGTCTAAGCGCATTTAAAGATTGGGTTAAATATTTTAATATTTATTTTGGATATCACAACTTATTTACAATATGAAAGTATGCAGTGGAGAAATTGAAAGCATTTAAATAAGGAAAATAAAGTAAGTAAAATAGTAAGAAAGACTAATGAAAAGCAAATTAAGTAAGAATACTCACAAGTTTAGATACTTTAGCTTGCAAATAAAATAAGGGTAAAAGCATCCTAAATAGACTAGAAAAGTACAAAAGTGCATATAAAAGTAAATGGAATGGAGCATGTATATGATCAATGAACTTATGCTAAGTGAAGAAAAGAAGACTGAATCATTTAAATAAAATTATAACAACATTCAATGCAATATAAATGAACTGTAAGAAGTAAAGTGCAATACTAAAAATATATAAAATGAAAAATATAGTGATTGAAGGAAGATCTTAGACTATTAATCTAAGATTTACATAGTTTAAAACTATAAAAGATAATATAGCTTGAAAGCTATAATAAGATTTCATAATCAATAAGAGTGTGATAGAACTCATATTTTATTTAATTAAAGTTATTTTATGAAAATATTCATTCTGTGAGCTAATACAGAATGAAATGAGGAGTTAAGCATGTCTCCCTAACAAGTAAAGGAAAGCAAGATTCAAAACAAAATAATACTCACATTCACCCTCTGAGAATGTTAGGTCTCCTTATTACTCCTAATTAGCCTGCCGTTGGCTTAACCAACATTGCAAACCCCTATTAATTTAGATGTGAAGTTTTATTTATGCACAATGTCTTATATGAATGTGTCAAATGAAATAAGCTCAAATCTAAGCAAGCATTCAAGGAAAAATTCAAAAATTGCAAACTATATGATATTCAAAGTTATCCAATTTTAATGATTTACTTAATGATTAGAACTAATTGAGCTCCCAATTGACTTAGAGATATTGATCTCAAGTCAATTATAGGTAGTAGTATAAGTAGTTGGGGTTTTGAAAAATAATAGTTTAATTTTATTTTATGAGATAACAAAATAATTTATAAGTATAGTGATGCTAAATAAAAATAGTCCTATCCTTATCCTAAATCAAAAGATTAAAATATGTTAACTAAATCAAGGCTTAGAAAACTAGTTGGGAAATATTGAGATTATGGAATTTCCATAATTAAAGAAAATAAAAGTTAAGGTCATATACACTAAAATCCTATAGCTAGGTTGTAGCTAGAAGGATCTATCCAATTATAAACTAATCTAGCTAAATTAAGGTAAAAGGAAAGGTCTAAAAGTAAAGGAGAGAAATGAATATAAACCACATGTTCTATGTTTTCTATAGATTGAAGGTTAAATGAAATCTATAGGATTCTTAAAATATACTAATGAATTAAGGACTCCTAATTCAAATCCTTAAAGGACTTAAATAATGAGGATTTAAGAAAAAGGTAAAGTGAGATATGATCCAATATAATTACTTAAGGCTAGTCCTAATTGATTCACAATCTACAATTACACAAGCATTAAGGTTAACTACACTTAATAGATATAATATCTAGCTCTAAAGATCACCTACAATTCAAGTTATGAATCAATTCTATAGCTTCTCTCTTAAGGTTGAAAGATGAATCAAATAATTTACTAAGTATTCAAGCATCTAATTTAAGAGAACTAAACTCAAATCATGCACTTAAAATTGACATGGGGAGTAAATAATGTCATATGATTGTTGTCTGAAGGTTCAAATACCTAAACTATATAAAGAAACTAAGAAAAAATTATCAAAATTATCTTAATTTAGGAGCCAAAAACCTAATATTACTAATTGTTGTCCAAATGAAATAATACATGCAAATATGGAATCCTTATTGTGTAAGGAGAAAAATAACACTAAGTAGGTCAAATTTGAATAATATTGGGTTTCTAAGATTTGGGAAGACTCCTAATTAGGGTTAAAATTGTTATCAAGAGATCTATGGTTTAAAACCTAAATTAAATCTCACATCATTATTCCTCACACTTTTGTGAGTGAAAAGGACTATTTGATTCTTTTAATTGGACATTAAATAATTAAATTAAGTCACATATATTATTAAAATTAAATTGCATTTAATTAATTGATCTAAAATAATAATTAAATAAAATAATTATTCAAATAGAAAATAAATGGTATATTATTAGTCTGCATAGTTTTATGATCAAAATGATATATAATATTGCATACATTGGAGGTGTATTAATAAAGTTATTAATGAAATAAAATTTGTATTAATTTTGAATTAATTAACATTAATTATATCAGGTATTAATGTCGACACTTAAAATAAGGTGCGCAGAAATCCAGGTCAACGAATCGGTACGGAAGCGGATGTAGATGTCGCACGATTTTTGGAACCGTCGAACGCGAATCTCAGCGCAGCACTGTAAACGGTAAACACTATTTTGACATGCATCAGCCCTTATCGACGACGCGTGTCGACATTTGACGAATGCGGGAGTCCAAGTTGAAGCGCAGTTCAGGGAACCCAGACCAATCTAGCTCAAGTGAAATGGTCGAACCCTTGTATACCCGGTGTTGAACCACTTTTTCCCAGCAATAAAGACGGGAAAAAGAGACACCATTAGGGTTTTAATCCCCAATAAGACCAGTGCCTCGTTTGTGATGATCTATATGTGGACAAAGAGGAAAGACCAAAGCCAACATAAAAGACATATGGTCATCATCGATCATCAACAATATCGTTAGCGGAGACTGAAACAAACCCTAGTGTGTTACCCATTAATTAGTGACCTATTTGACTTTAATCCTTTTCCATTAGTCTTATAATAGTATTAGGTGTCTCCATTTCAATTTTCATGTGATTTAGAGACCGTTTGGCAATTTTCAGCATTTCCTGGCTTTTAGATAATTATGAGAATGCCTAAATTATTTAGACCTCAAAATTGAAAATGGAGTCCACCATTGGACTCATCACACCCAAATTAGCAAGGGATAGTATTTTGAAAGTGTTGAAAGTTATCAAATTACCCCTGAATATTTTAATAAAATTTAAATACCCAAAAAATTAAGATAATTAAATTGACCTCTAATAAAAAATTTGATTATATTTTTTAGTTCACCACACCTCAATTAGGTAATGGGGAATTTTTTGGATTTTTTGGAGTGCATTTGTATATTTAAAATTAAATAAATAAATAAGTATAATTTAACTAATATAATATAACATTTAATTAAATTAATATGTACTATATATTTTAATGTATTCAAACGGCTAAATAAGAAGATGGGGATCCTATGCATTACTCCATACACGAAACAGCGGCCCGCATTTTTTCGAACTGTCCATTTCACTTCCTTTCTAATCGAATGGCCTATTTTTAATTAGAGATCTGGACCGTTGGATCGCTGTCCAGATCCAACGGCCTTGATCTTTCCTTCACCCAGCATATTCCTTGCCAGATCGCAGAGACGCGATCATGGGTGTATGCCTGTAACAGCCCAAACTCTTAAGCACCAAGGTATTGTCCACTTTAGCCTAAAAGGCCTCACAGTTTTGCCCTCAAAAGATAACTTCCCAGTATGTCACCCATCCTGGGAGTGCTCCCACATGAGCACGCTTAACTTTGGAGTTCTTATCAGGAACTCCACTGTTATCTGAAAGGCGCCTCGATATTTAAGTAGGTCACCTGTAGCACCCCGTCCGGTCGCCGTGCGCAAAGAGTAATTTGGCGACGGTACGGTGCGCTACTCGAGGAGAAAATAACCCGTCTCCCCGAATAGCTGAAAACCAAGCCCATCTGAAGGGCTGCTGACTCAACCACAAGGAGGGTTGAGAGATAATACTTAAGATAAGAGTAGTATCCTTATCCTAAGTATTAGATAAATACATACATTGGATTTAAAATACAATAAGAACCCAATATATGTATAAGATATCAGTATTTCTAGTATACTGATCACATCACAATACTAAGTATAAGTAGTATAAAAATAGAGTGCAGAAGCTTAAAGCATACATCCAGACACATTCATCACAGAAATAGTATGAAAATATTCATCTCAGGAAAGAAAGGAAAGTACATCCAGAATTATTACAAACATTTACTGAATAATATACATAAAACTAAATACTGAATTGAAAGTAAATTAAGTAGGTGAAGAAGAGTCTACGAAAGCTCCACAGGCTCCTCCTGGATCTCCTAGATGTCTTCCTGACCTGTCTCAATATACTGCTCAGGATCTAGCAAATTGTTGGATCCCAAAAGTACCTCATGTTAGACAATAAGTCTAACACATCAAAACTATTCTAACAGTTCTAATTATTCATTTAACATTTACATAATACAAGTAAATCTGCAGAAAAACTGTAAAGGTAACTGAAAGTACAAATCTGTCTAAAACTGTACAAAACTGAAGCAGTGTAAAGTAAAATCGAACTGTAAATTGAATATTGAAAATAAATCAAAACAGTGCTGAATCTAAAACTGAGTAATCATATGTACAGCTATGCTGCATGTCACTAAAATAGTGTATCTGAATATGTCACAATATGGTATGCTACTCATATGCTACCAAAATATCACTAAACTATTATGAGCAGTACGGTCCAATGTCTACATACACGCTATTGGGAATACTATTTATTGATGACACTGATGCATCCAGAAATTCCTCTGTCAATGTATGCAACATTTCGTAACTCATAAATTATCACTGATACATCATTTTGATTCTCATACATCATTCTGATAATCGCACATCATGCTTATGCTCATGCTCATGCTTCTAAACTACATGAAATAAATCTAGAAAATGCTTAAAATCTAATAATGAATCCAAAGTCCCCATTGTGCAGAATCTTGCTAAAAGGATTCTAACTCCTAAATTCTAATCTTGATCATTGGCTTAAGTTGAGAGTTTACTTAAAAACTATTAGCTGGGATGATTGTATACACATATTTAGCATATTTGCAAGAAAGGTAAATTTAACTCTTAGCTTGTTTAAACTGCACTTATTGAAGCACACTACGATAGGAGGCAGAACCCGGTCACAATTTACATCTCAAGCTAAGCTATTAAATGCCTTAATTACAAGCATACTTAATGGTCTACACAAAGTGACTTAAGATACTTAGTTTGCTTAAACTGCACTTATTGAAGCGCACTACGATAGGAGGCAGAACCCGGTCGCAGATTACATCTCAAACTAAGGATCTTGTTCACTAATTGTAACACTCTTAGTCTTGGAAGATTTATTCTAATGGGACTGTATTCGGCTAATCCCGCAGGATAGCACCTGGTCATAAGTCCACATTGGAGTGAATCAACCAATCCTGAATATTACTGAATTCATCCTGTAATATGGGTATACCCTACTATACCCAACCAACAATCTGAGTTCAGAAGGTTCTATTTAATCAATAAGGATTTATCAAATCTATTAATCCTTACTCGAAATAGGTGTATTCTACACAAGGCTCCAAGGATGTGATCCAAAGATCACTCAACATAGGTTGCTACCACAATGGATGAGCCACATTCTAAGTACTTTAGGTAATTCCTACCACAAGGTATCAAGTTCAACTTCTAAAGTTTTGAAGGAGCAACTAGGTTTCTACCTCAATAAGTTACAAAAGTCCTTCCTACCTCAATATATCATTAGTTAAGGTCCTTAATCATTTCAATGATGAATCCTATAGCAAGACCCTAAAGATCTCACTTTTCTACTTCTTAAGGTTTATTTGTTATACTTGAGTTAAGATGATTAGATCAAATGATTAAAATTCATTTGATCATTTTCTGTTCTATAATCATGGGATAAAATCAAAGATCTTATTAGATTTAGATCATTGCATAAATCATTACAATTTTATTCCCATCTTATGCTAATTTTCTTATATAAGAGAAAATCAAAGATCTAAAGTTTGGATTCAGATAGTTCAATCACACATATTCAATGTTATCCTTAGCACTTCTAATTTGATGATTTAAGATCAATACTCAATCAAATGCATTATTGGAATAATATAAATCAGATTCTCTTACAATCAAGTAGATTGATTAAATGATTAAGGTTTGGATCTTAATCAAGATGAGTTAGGATTTAATCCCTAACCCTTCTATCATTAAGACCAATTGTTAATTTAAAGGTCAATGGCAAATCAATGTATTATTAGCATATTATTGATGTCAACTTAGGTTTGGATTAAGTATCATCTACTTAATCAAGTTATAAGGATTCTTAAGTTTATGTAAGCACACTTAAGTGTCCAAATAAGTGTTAAGGTTCTCTAATATACACCCTAGGTTCATGAACACATAAAAATGAAAAGGTAACATAAAATAAAAGGTGATTATTGCTAATTAAAATCTCAATCAAACCAAAGAGATTAGCACTTAATCATAGTTCTAAAGATCTACTTTGCATGCCATTTAGCTGTTAAGGTTCCACTTATTTGATTCAATCATTCATGTATTCTATTATCTAATGATTGACACAATACATTTTAAGGCACATACTAAGTGTTGAGTACTTGATACTTGTGAAAATATTTCAAACTAAATTTTTATGCAATTCTTAATTTTAGCTAAAATAGGTTCAAATTTAGTATAACTTAGCCCCACTAGGGTCCTAGGGGTCTTAAAATACCTAAACAATTGAGTTTTGGCCATTTCAGTCAAAACTGGGCAGTTTTACAAAATCTGGGCAGCTCTGAAATTCTGGAATTTTGCAATTTTTTGGGCGCTGAAGCGCGCTGCAGTGCGCTGGAGCGCGCTGAAGCGCGCTGCAGTGCGCTGGAGCGCGCTGAAGCGCGCTGCAGTGCGCTGGAGCGCGCTGTAGCGCTTTTCGCGCGGTAGCGCGCTGTAGCGCTTTCCGCAGTGTAGCACACGATAGCGCCTTTATGCTGCGGTCCACTGCGATCCGCTGTAACCCGCTGAGCCCCGCTGCAGCGCGCTATAGCCGCTGTAGCGGTTCATTTTGCAAAACTACTGTTCAATTAATTTATTTTGTCATTTCCTAAGATCTAAAATATTTTCGCTAAGGTCCGCTGCAGCGCGCTGTAGCGTCCCATTTTTCAAGTTACTGTTCAATTAACTTTTATGGTCGTTTCCTAAGTTTCGTGAGATGTCGCTGCAGCATGCTACCGCGCGCTGTAGCGGTTCATTTCACAATTTAACTGTTCAATTAATTAATGTGCATTTTTCCTAACTTTTCATGTCCACTGCAGCCCGCGGCAATCCGCTGCAGCGGCAGACGGTGATTTCGTCAGGTGCGAAACCCATGAGAGCCATTTTTCAAGCCTAATTACTCTCAATCCAAAGAGTTTCACAATTCGTGCCATATATCCATGGAAAGGCATTTCTGATACCTTTCCATTAACACTAAAATAGGCACGAATGGAGCATCCTAGCTATACTAAAAATATGAATGAATAACAGGGTATATGAAATAGATAAAAACAGAGCATATTCCTTTGAAACTTTTAAGAGCCTTAATGGCTTTCATACATGCATATGGACTTCCAATGGCTACATTCTAACATTATAACCGCATAAGAAAGATAAGGAGAGGAGCAAGAGTGTACCTTAGTCCTTGGAAGGAGTGGGGGATGAGGACTTCTTTGCTTTCTTTAGGACCTTGGAGGGAGCTTCTTCAAGGCATGACAATGGAGCAGCAAGGGAGAAGGGAAGGTGAGAAATTTCAGCAAGAGGAAGAGAGGAGGCTGAGCTCTCCATTTAAAGGGAAAGAGGGGAAGAGTAGCTTCATCATTAGCTAGGGGCCTATGGAGCTTAGGGTGAAGGGAAGGCAAGGGAGGAAGGGGATGGGAGGAGTGGCCAGCCAAAAACTACAGATATGGCCAGCCGAAATAAGGATTTGGAAATAATGGGGAATTTGCAAATAAGGGCCTCAATGATTGCCTATTTACCTATTTATTTTCCCTAATTATTTAAAAATTATAATTTTTGAAACGTGCTTTGAAAATTCCCAAAAATTCACCCCTTGCTAATTCGGGGGTGAGGAATTCAACGGTGAAGTCAGAATTTGATTCCGACGATTATTTAATTTTCCTATTTTTTGACGCATTTAATTACATTAAAATATTCGCTAAAATTCAATGACTTCTAAACGCGTCCAAAACATCACCCCAAGCTAATTTGGGGGTGACGAATGCAACGGCGAAGTCGGATTTCGATTTCGAGGTCAAAAATAAAAACCTCAATTTTCTACTTAATGAAATATTAAAATAATCCAAAATATTGAATTTAGCTCCGAATTGCTCCAAACCTTCAGGATTTGGTTATAATGATTAGATGAACTTGATGGAATGGTGATTATGCTAAAATTAAGCTAGGTAACAACCTTGGGTTGTTACATCACCCATCCTGGGAGTGCTCCCACATGAGCACGCTTAACTTTGGAGTTCTTATCAGGAACTCCACTATTATCTGAAAATGCGCCTTGATATTTAAGAGTTTCACTTATTACTACTTAAGTGGGTATTCATAATGCCCACTGAGTTGGGCGTACATCTGCATTGCCGAACCTCAATAGCAACCAAACGAGATAATTCTCCATTTAATTTTCCATTCTCCTTATTTGCTACTGAGAGCTTGAGCTGCTGTTGTTTCCCAGTCCGTCCACAATAAACTAAGGAACCCTAGCTGACGAAACCACCATGTATACCCTACACTTCCACCTTGCATAAATTTGATAATAACAAGTTGTTTAAGATTCATTAGTTTTGTTTTTAACCTATTAATCGAGCTCTAATAGCTCGACTTAAAAGTGAAATTTTCTGATTTTAGGATTTAAACCTAATCAAGATCTTCATCTTCTGTCAATAAATAAGTGATGCTAAGGAGGTGATTTAGAGAATTTGAATTCTTTTACAAGAGCTCGTCAATGGCTCTCCATCGATGGGTCGTGGGATCCGTGAGATCCCCTAATTCCGACGAAATCCCTAACCCTAATTTCCTTCCTCGGTGACCTAAATTTTTGGAGAAGACAATGTTTTTTTTTCTGGATTGAACTGGTCTACTCTGTCTTCCTGGACTGACCGGTTCGAACATCCAAAAATCCGCGCCGTTACTCGTAATACGAGAATGACGCGTGTCGACCTCCTGGCTAGCCACGTCAGCGGTGTTGATCTTTGTGCCGCACTGATTTCGGTGCTCCAAAATTCGCGCCGCCATCTTTTTTGATAATCCGTGCCAACCATTTAATTCTGCGCTGTTTTTCGTGTTTTCCTAAATTTTTGTGCTGCTAATGATTAATACAGATTAATGTTATTATTAGTTTTGTATTTAATAATTGTTATTTATTCAAATTTATTTCAATTATAACCTTAAAAATACAAATTCAAATAATACAAAAATATTTGCCATTTTGATCACAAAAATGAGTAGATTAATAATATGCAATTTATTTTTTATTTTGACAATTAATTTAATTAGTCAATAATTAAAATTAATTAATTAATTAAAAATAAATTTCATCATTTCATGTGATTTAATTAGATCATTTAATATCCAAATTAAATGATCAAATAGTCCATTTCACTCACAAAAATATGAGGATCAATAAAATGAAATCAAATTTAATATTTGAACCATAATTTTCTTAATCACTTTTTAACCATAATTAGGAGTCACAAAAGCTCTAATTTTCCAAAGTTATCCAAAATTGACATACTTAGTCTTATTTTTATCTTTATGATATAAGAATTTCAATTATATGTAAATCATTTCCATTGAATAACAATTTATGATTTTAGGTTTTTGACGCTTACTTAGTGTTATTGTGAGTATTCTAAATTCCTAGATAGCATGTTTTAGGTTTTATAAAATCCTAGGATAGCTAACATGTCACATTTATTATCTCCCTTATCAAATTAGATTACATTTAGTTTGAGCTAAGTTCTCAATTTTCTAACCATGTCAATTAATTGCCAAGTGCTTAATTCACCTTTCAACCCTAAGGTAAAAACCCTATGATTAATTTACAATTAGATCTATAGTTGATCCCTAGATCTATTAGTTACACCCATTAAAAATAGTTAGTCTTAATGCCTTCATAATTGTAAATTATTGAATCAACTAGATCTAGCTTTAGTGATTAAATTAGATCTTAGTTCATTCATCCTAATCCCTAAATTTTTTCTTGATTATTTAAAGATCTAGTAATAGGAATCCCTAACTTACTTAGATTAGTTTAAGAATCCTATTGAATTCCTTAAACATCAACTATTATAGTACTTAGAATTTAAAATTCATAAGTCCTAACATTTACTTATCTTAAACCTTTCACTTTATTATAACCTAGCTAGATTAGTACTTGATTGATTATATCCTTCAAACTATAACCTAATTAGTGAACTTTAGTGAACTCTAGAGAACTTTATTGAATTTGCCTTAACTCCAATTTCTAAGTTAGATATTTTTTTTATCTTAATCTCTTCCTACTAGACACCTAAACGAAGCCATAGATTGGCTAAAGGCCATTGAAAAGAAACTAGCGAGTATTAAGTGTTTGGAGAGTGAATGTCTCCATCTTGCAACCTATCTATTCCTCGGAGAAGCTGAGTATTAGTGGGATAGTGAATTGAAGACTCACTTCTTAGAGGTTCAAATAGAAGACATCCCTTGGGATGAATTTGAACAAGTGTTCCGTGAGGAATTTATTACTTTTTCTGCTCAAACTATCATAGAAAATGATTTCATGCAGCTTATCCAAGGAAATCATTCAGTGCACGACTATGAGATGGAGTTCCGTAAACTCTCTTGCTTTGCTCCAAATCTAGTCCATGCTGAAATGGCTAGGTGCACTAGATTTCTTTCCGGTCTTAGAGATTCCGTTAAAAGTCATTTGATGTCTCAACATCATGACAATTTTCCTAAGCTTTTAAAAGGAGCTCATATGGTAGAGTACCATCAATCTCAGATGGATTTGAGGAAGTGCTCCCATTCTCAACCTTCTAGATCAGAACCCTTCAAGAGAAACTATTCGCATGGTCCAAAAGTCTTCCAGCTTACTTCTGGCCAAAACCCAAATCAAAATCCTAACCAAAACCTCAGGCAAGGCTAGCAAAAAAGACCTAGAGCAGTATGTAACAGACCACATCCATATGGGAAATGCTACCACACAGGTGGTAGGTGTTACATAAGCGGCAGAACAAATCATAAACATTGGGACTGTCGTGCTAACTAGACTGTGGACAAAATAAAGATCAACCATCAAGGTCCTGTTCAGAATCCAATTCCTTTAAACTTTCAAGTGCTAGCGCTTGCCTTGATGCCTCCTCCTATTAGTGGAAGTGGTTAGCACCAAAATGGAGTACCTCCATCTTCCTCCAAGCAAGGCCACTATAGTAGAAAGGATAAGGGCAACTCTGTTGCTCAACCACCTGCAGTACCTAGGGTATACGCTATGTCTTCTTCAGTTGCCCCTGATGAAAATAGCGTTGTTACCAGTACGTTCTAAATTTATTTTCCAATTTCTGTCTTCATTTTCTTCTACAATTTTATTTTCAGCATTTTCCAGCTTTAATTTTCATTAGTGTAATTAGAGTTTATTTTCCCTTATATAGGAACTCTAATTATTAAAAACCTATTCTGTGACACTCTTTTTGACACTGGTGCTAGTCACTCTTTCATGTCAATAAGTTGTGCATCTTCCATAAATATTTAACATTTCAGCCTAGGCAGTCCCTTAGTAGTTCAAATGCCATCTAGTGCTGAGATGTGTACTAACGAGTTTTGTCTGGTAGACATCCCAATTAGTAACCAATTCTTCCGATCCAAACTTATTGTTATGTCCATTACGAATTTTGATATAATCTTAGGAATGGATTGGTTAAGTAAGTTTAATGCCATAATAGATTACTTTCGTAAGTGAGTTTCACTTAAGGTTGGAAAGAAACCTGAAGTGTTTGTAAGAAAACTTGGCTTGACTGTATCCTTAATCAATGCTATTGCCAAGCATCTCATTAATAAAGGTTACTATGCAATCCTAGTAACTTTAATTGGTGAAGAGAAGCAAGCAAGTAGTCCATAAGAGAATATTATCGTTAGAGAGTTCCTAGATGTGTTCCCAGAAGACTAGCCTGGACTATCTCCTCTATGTGAGGTAGGGTTTTCTATTGAACTTGTCCCTGGAACTCAACCAAAATCTAAGGCTCTTTATAGAATGGCTCCAAAAGAACTGCAAGACCTTAAAGAGCAGCTGCAAGAGTTGTTAGAAAAAAAATTTGTTCGCCCTAGCATGTCACCTTGGGGAGCTCCTGTCCTATTCATTAAGAAGAAGGATGGTTCAATGGGGGTGTGTATAGACTACTGTGAGCTTAACAAAGTGACTGTGAAGAATAAGTATTCTCTCCCTAGGATCGATGATTTATTTGATCAACTCACCGGAGTGAAGATTTTCTCCAAGATTGACTTAAGATTAGGTTACTACCAGATTAGAGTCAAGGATGAAGATGCTTCCAAGACTACATTCAAGACCCAATATTGGTATTTTGGTTTCTAGTCATGTCTTTTAGACTGATAAATGCTCCTTCAATCTTCATGGACCTGATGCAGCACATTCTTAAGCCGTATCTCGATGAGTTTGTCATCATTTTCATCTATGACATCCTAATCTACTCGAAGTCAGCTGTTGAGCATGAAGATCATCTTCGTACCATTTTAGAATTGTTAAGAGAGAATAAACATTTCACTAAGTTTTCTATGTGCGAGTTTTGGCTCAAGTCCATAGCATTTTTAGGTCACGTGATTGATGCTGAAGGCATTAGAGTAGATCAAAAGAAAATCCAAGCTGTTCAACAGTGGGTTCAACCTAAATTTGTAATAGAGATATGTAGTTTCTAAGGACTCACTGGTTATTACAAAAGGTTTGTTCCTGGATTCTCTCTAATTGCTTTGTCATTAACTCAGTTAACTAGAAAAGACATTCCGTTCATCTAGAGCACATCCTGTGAAGAATCATTTTAGAAGTTGAAACAGTTATTGACTTTTGCTCATGTTCAAGTACTACCTTGTGAGGGTAAGGATTTTCAGGTTTATACAGATGTCTCTAAGGTAGGACTTGGTTGTGTTCTGGTGCAAGATTGTCGTATGATAGCCTATGCTTCTAGACAGCTTAAGCCCAATGAGAAGAACTATCCTGTACATGACCTTGAACTTGTAGGAGTAGTTTTTGCTCTAAAGATCTAGAGACACTACTTGTATGGAGTTAAGTGTGAGATGTTTACTGATCATTAGAGTTTGAAGTACATCTTCACCTAGAAAGAACTTAACTCCCATCAGCGTAAGTGGCTAGAGTTACTTTGCGACTATGATATGGAAATTCAATACCATCCTGGTAAAGCTAATGTAGTAGGTCATGCCCTAAGTTGTAAAGCGACTTTATCTTCCCTTTGTTGCAATGAATCTTTGATCAAAGATTTTGTTAGATTAAATCTTGAGCCTATCAGTTCAGCTGATTTAGGCACTTTACTATTTGTTATTCAGTCAGATGATTCCCTAGGATCTAAGATTGTTGAAGCTCAGAAGGAAGATTTGAGTTATCCTGTGTTAGTTTCTGAAATCATTAGTGGCAAGAGACCTAAATTATGTCTTAATGACGAAGGTGTAGTATTTCAGAATCTAGATTGTGGATTCCTAAAAGCTTGCAGTTACAAATATTATATGAAGCTCATAACTCTGGCTATGCAGTGCACCCTGGAAGTTATAAGATGTATTAGGATCTCAAGTAATCATTTTGGTGGTCTGGCATGAAACGAGATATAGTCATTTTCATTTCTAAGTGCCATCCCTATTTCTTAGTCAAGGCCAAACACCAGAAGCTTGGCAGACTTCTTAAAACCTTAGATATTCCTGAATAGAAGTGGTCTAATATCTCCATGGACTTCATTGTAAGTTTGTCTAAGAGTAAATCTGGTTCTGATTCTATTTGGGTGATAGTCGATAGACTCACTAAGTTAGCCCATTTTCTAGCTATTCATCAAACAGATCTAGTTGTGAAGTTAGCTAAGCCTTATCTTAAGGAGATCGTTCGTTTGCATGGCACACCAAACTGTAAAGTTTTTGATAGAGACAGTAGATTCACTTTTAAATTTTGGTCAGCTGTTCAGCAAGACTTGGGGATGAGTTTAGCTGCTTTCCACCCCCAGACAGATGGTCAGAGTGAGTGTGTTAATCAGATCTTGGAAGATCTCTTGCATCTTTGTGTTCTAGACTTCGGTGGATCATAGGAAGATCATTTAGTGTTAGTTGAGTTTGCCTATAATAATAGTTATCAGTCCAATATTGGTATGGCTCCTTATGAAGCTATTTATAGAAGGAGTTGTACAACCCCAGTTGCTTAGATTGAAGTAGGAGACTCTCAACTTTATGGTTCTGAGTTAATAGAAGAAACCACTAAGAAAGTCCAACTAATCAAACATAATATGACTGCATCTTAGGATAGACAGAAGAAATATCATGATGCTCATCATCGTCGGTTGGAGTTCCAAGTAGGCAATAGAGCTTATCTTAAAGTTAGCCCGATGCGTGGTGTGCAGAGATTCAAAGTGTCTGGAAAGCTGAATCCAAGGTATTTGTGACCCTTTGAAGCAATTGAGAGAATTGGGACATCTGCACACAGATTAAAGTTGCCATAATACTTCTCGGCTGTACATAATGTGTTTTATGTTTCATCACTAAGAATGTGTTTGCTAGATCCAAGTCAGCAAGTTCAGATACCTGTAATGGAACTGCAACTTAATCTAACTTTCATCGTTAAACCTATTGCGATTCTGGGGTGGGATCTTAAGCAGTTAAGAAACCGCAGCATTCTTATGAGCAAACTCCACTGGCAGAATCATACAGCCGGAGAAGCCATGTGGGAGAGAGAAAAGGACATGTTAAAGAATTTTCTAAAATTATTTTCTTAATCAGTAGATTTAGTTCTTTTAATTTCGTTATCATTTCTTTAGACTTCCTTTGCATTTACAATTTCCTTATTTTTATTTGTTGTGTCGTGGGCGACACTCTTTTAAGGAGAGCAGTCTGTAACAACCCTAGTGTCGTTACTCATCAATTAGTGACCTATTTAACTCTAATCCTTTTTCATTAGTCTTATAATAGTATTAGGAGTCTCCATTTTAATTTTCATGCGATTTGGAGACATTTGGCAATTTCCAACATTTCTTAGGTTTTTGATAATTCTGAGAATGCCTAAATTATTTAGATCTTAGAATAAAAAATTGAGTCCACCATTGGACTCACCACACCCAAATTAGTTAGGAGTGATATTTTGGAAGTGTTTGAAAGTTGTCAAATTTTCCCCGAATATTTTAATAATATTTAAATACCAAAAAATTAAGATAATTAAATTGACCTCTAATCAAAAATCTGATTGAATTTTTGAATTCACCACACCTCAGTTAGGTAATGGTGAATTTTTGGGATTTTTTGGAGTGCGTTTGTATATTTAAAATTAAATAAATAAATAAGTATAATTTAACTAATATAATATAATTTTTAATTAAATTAATATGTACTATATATTTTAATTTATTCATACGGCTAAATAAGAAGACGGGGATCCTATGCATCACTCTATACACGAAACAACAACCTGCATTTTTTCGAACTATCGATTTCACTTCCCTTATAATCGAATGACCCGTTTTTAATTAGAGATCTGGACCATTAGATCATTGTCCAGGTCCAACGGCCTTGATCTTTCCTTCACCCAGCATCTTCCCTGCCAGATCGCAGAGACGTGATCGTGGGTGCACGCCCACTGAGCTGGGCGTACGTCTGCATTGCGAACCTCAAAAGCAACAAAAAAAGATAATTCTCCATTTCTTTTTCCACTCTCCTTACCTGTTGCTGAGAGCTCGAGCTGCTGTCGTTTCCCAGGACGTTCACAATAAACTAAGGAACCCTAGCCAACAAAATCACCAGGTATACCCTACACTTCCACCTTGCGTAAATTTGATAATAGCAAGTCATTTAACATTCTTTAGTTTTGTTTTTAACCTACTAATCGAGCTCTAAGAGCTCGACTTAAAAGTGAAATTTTCCAGTTTTAGGATTTAAAACTAATCGAGAACTTCATCTTCTATCGATAAATAAGTGATGCTAAGGAGGCTTAGATTTAGGGATTTTGAATTCTTTCACAAGAGCTCGTCAATGGCTCTCCATTGATGGGTCGTGGGCTCCATGAGATCCTCTAATTCCGATGAAATCCCTAACCCTAATTTCCTTCCTTGGCGACCTAAATTTTTGGAGAAGATGACATTTTTTTTTTGGACCGAGCCGGTCTACTTCGTCATCCCGGACTGACTAGTTCAAGCATCCAAAAAGCCGTGCTGTTACTCATAATACAAGAACGACGCGTGTCAACTTCCTGGCTAGCCACATTAGCGGTGTTGATCTTTGTGCCACATTGATTTCGGTGCTCCAAAATTTGCGCCGCCATCTTATCTGAGAATCCGAGCCAGTCGTTTAATTCTATGCCATTTTCCGTGTTTTCCTTAATTTATGTGCTGCTATTGATTAATGCAGATTAATGTAATTATTAGTTTTGTATTTAATAAGTGTTATTTATTCAAATTTATTTCAATCATAACTTTAAAAATACAAATCCAAATAATACAAAATTATATGCCATTTTGATCACAAAAATGAGTAGATTAATAATATGCATATTAATTTTTGTTTTGACAATTAATTTAATTAGTCAGTAATTAAGATTAATTAATTAATTACAAATTAATTTCATCATTTCATGTGACTTAATTGGATCATTTGATGTCCAAATTAATGGATCAAATAGTCCATTTCACTCACAAAAATGTGAGGACCAATAATATAAAATCAAATTTAACATTTGAACCCTAATTTTCTTAATCATTTTTTAACCCTAATTAGGAGTCACAAAAACCCTAATTTTCCAAAGTTGTCCAAAATTGACATACTTAGTGTCATTTTTCTCCTTATGATATAAGGATTTCAATTATATGTAAATCAATTTCATTAGACAATAATTTATGATTTTAAGTTTTTGATTCTTACTTAGTATTATTGTGATTATTCTAAATTCCTAGAGAGCATGTTTTAGGTTTTATAAAACCCTAGGATAGCTAACATGTCACATTTATTATCTCCCTTATCAAATTAGATTACATTTAGTTTGAGCTTAGCTCTCAATTTTCTAACCATATGAATTAATTGCCAAGTGCTTAATTCACCTTTCAATACTAAGGTGGAAACCCTATGATTGATTTATAATTTGATCTATAGTTAATCCCTAGATCTATTAGTTACACCCATTAAGAATAGTTAGTATTAATGCCTTCGTAATTATAGATTATTGAATCAACTAGATCTAGCTTTAGTGATTAGATTAGAACTTAGTTCATTCATCCTAATCCCTAAAGTCTTTTCTTAATTATTTTAAGATCTAGTAATAGGAATCCTTAACTTACTTAGATTAGTTTAAAAATCTTATTAAATTCCTTAAACATCAACTATTAGAATACTTAGAATTTAAAATTCTTAAGTCCTAACGTTTACTTACCTTAAACCTTTCACTTTATTGTAACTTAACTAGATTAGTACTTGATTGATTAGATCCTTCAAACTATAACATAGCTAGTGAAGTCTAGTGAGCTCAAGAGAACTTTAGTAAATTTGTCATAACTCTAATTTCTTAAGTTAGATATTTTCTTTATCTTAATCTCTTCCTACTAGACACCTAAATCTTGATTTAATTATAAAAATTGAATCTTATAATTTAGGATATGAATAAGGGTTAGTTTTTAATAGTATCAATTATACTTATAAATTGTTTTGTCATATCATACTAATTGAATTGAATCTACTACTTTAAAAACCCCAACTACTATTATACTTACAATTAACTTGAGGTCAATATGTCAAAGTTAATTGGGAACTCAATTAGCTCCAATCATTAAGTAAATCATTAAAATTAGATAACTTCGAATATCACTTAGTTGCAATTATTGAATTTCCTTGAATGCTTGCTTAGCTTTGAGCCTTATTCACTTGAATCATTCATATAATACATTGTGCATAAATAATACTTTCACATTAAAATTAATAGGGGTTTATATTGGTGGATCAGTCTAGGGCAGGCTGAAAAAGGAGTAATAAGGAGACATCACATTCTCAGATGGTGAATGAGAGTGTTTTAGGATTTGACCCCTCTTTTCTTTAATTGTTAAACATACGTGTTTAACTCCTCTCTTCATTCTGAATATGCCCACAGAATGAGTACGTATTAAAATAACTTCAATTAATAAATATGTGAGATCTTCTTCAATCTTATAGATTGTTAAGACTTACCATAGCTTTTAGCTATGTTACTTTCCATAGTTCTAGACTATGTGAATCTTAGACTAATAGTCTACGATCTTTCTTCAATTTACTTACTATGCATTTTCTATGATTTAGAACTATACTTTACTTAGATTACAGTGAATGTTATAGAATTATATTTAAATGCTTCAGTATTTCTTTTATTTACTTAGCATAAGTTCATTTGAACATATACATGCTTTACTTCATTTACTTTCATATGTATATTAGTTTATTTCTAGCCTATTTAGGATGATTTTAGCCTTGTTCTATTTGTAAGCTAGGATGTATACTTAAGTGAGTATTCTAACTCACTTCAATTTTCTTACTTACTTTTCCTCACTTGTATGCTTACTATATTGCACCCATGCTTGTGCTTATTTTATAACTAGTAATGATATCCAATTAAAATAATAATATGCTTTGTCAATCTTAAAATGTACTTAGATTGTTTAGTCTAACCAGATTTTTTATTTCTTGGCTTTTCCCTATCACATTTAAATGCCAAAATGTAATAGATCAGGTGTATTTGGAGGCTAGTAGAGCTGGACCAAGTGCTAAAAATTAACTACTTCTGCTTATCATATATTAAAATTATATAGCTTAATATAAATTTCAAGTGAGCTTTCAATTTCTTTCTTTCATTTAAGTTTACTGTTGGTTTGTAATAAATGTTATTTACTTTACTCTTACTACACTTGTGTTGGAGCTTAGTTTATATTTAAATGCTTATGATGAATGAATGGATGAATGTATTGAATAGACGATTGTATTGAATGGATGGATGATACAAATGTATAAAAATGAATATTAACTAAGTCATTAGTTGCATATCTACTTAGGATGTTAATTGGAATTAGTTGTATATTACATTACTTATAGAATTGGAAACTAGTTTCTTATTTAAGTTGAGAAGCTTTTCTTTATCTACATGTGAGTACTAAATGTTGTGATGAAACAAACCTTAGGGTAGACAATTGTTACACATGTGATTTTCTCTCTTTGAACTTTTAGAATTGTAAATGAGCAATCCTATGTAATGGATTGAACTCTATTTTAGAACCGGAAATAAGTAATCCCATGTAACGGATTGACTTTACTTTAGAATTGGAAATGAGCAATCTTATGTAATGGATTGAACTCTATGCTAGAATTAGAACTAAATAATCATATGTAATGGATTTATTACATATTAGTTTATATTATCTTTCTTTCAAATTATAACTTCCATTGGAATGGAAGTCTTGTATGTCTACTTTGCAGGTGTTTCCTTAGCCATTTACAAAGGAAACTCTGCCGAAATTCTTAAGAATTTTAAGACTTATAATAATTTGGCAAAAATGTAGACTTATAACTCACATGTCAAATACTCATTAAATATCTAGAATTTCATGTCTAACAATGCAAGTATTCACTTCAATTGTTTGGATTACATTCTCATGTCTCCTTATAAGTATCACATGTTTAATTTTATTGCACCTTCATATATAAATTACTTAACACCATACAAAATTTCCCTTCCATCTTAACTTAAGACCCTCTTCTAATTCCTTGGCCAAACACAATATCTAATAATTTGGATTCGTTTTCTTCTAATCTAGTATTAGGTATTATGGTGACGTATCAATGTTGAGCTAAGTGATTCTCAATATTGGGGTCCTCACAGAGACGATGCCCTAATATTAAGTTTACGGGTAGGGTTATTTTGATCCAAAATTAAAACCCTAAATTTAGTTTAGGTTGAATCAAACTTAGCTAGAACTTGATTAGTTCTCCCTCACATGTTTGATAAATATCAAAATGAAAGGAGAAGAGCATTGATTAAATGGGAGTTCAAGGAAGAAGTACCTGAGGTTCGGCATACCTAGCTCCAACGGTTCACTCCTTTGCCGATCAGTTCCAAGCTCAGCAAAGCTATCTTTAGCTTCCTTAGGTTAGAAAAAATTGACCAGCTGCAGAAAAGGGAGCTGAAGGAAAGGTTTAGAGGCAGTGGAAGGTCCAGATGGCACCAAGCGTGTGCCCTTCTAAGATTGCAAGTTACAAGAGGGGCTGGTTCACGGTAAGAAATGGTGGTATCGGGCGGGGAAAGCACAACACAACCAGGCGATCGTGGAGGGAGATGTACAGGAAAGTGATCACAGACATTAGATCCAACATAAGATCCAATGATCTGATCAGATCCATGCAAATCCACAGTTTGATCCTTCTCAAATGTCGTGCAATGGATCAGATGGCACAGGACCAGTGTTTGGTATTTGGCGCACAACGCGTGATCTCCGCAGTTTATAATACATTCGATGGATTTAATAATTAATATTAATTTAAATTATATTATTTAATTACTTAATCTAATACTCAAAATTAAATAATAAAACAGACTCCAAAAATCTCAAAAATTCACCCTTACTTGATTGAGGGGCGAGGAACTCAAAAATGCAAACAAATTATCTTAATTTCTGAATATTTAAATATTATTAAAATATTCAGAACAAATTCTATGACTTCCAAATACTTTTAAAATACCACCCCTAGCTAATTTTGGTGTGGTGAGTCCAATGATGGACTCCATTTTTGATTCTGATGTCAATAAATTATGCATTCTCAGAATTATGAGAAAACTAAAAAATATTAAAAATTACCAAATGATCTCCAAATTGCACAAAAATTGAAATAAAAATTCTTAACATTAATATAAGAGTAAAGGAAGAAGATTAAAGTCAATTAGGTCACTAATTAATGGGTAACACCACTAGGATTGTTATAGTTGGAGACTGTATTCATCGTAATTATGTTAATCTCTGTATTAGAATGATTACAGGAGGTACAGGGCCCCACAAATTCCCTAGTAAATAGTTGAGAATTCCAAAAAGCTGTCAAGCTAGAGCCAGCCTCTAATTCATCTCTAGTAACCTACAATTCAGCAAAGTTCCCATCAGCTAGGTACTTACACATTCCTGAGCAAATCATGCTCATTCTCTTCCATTACCTCCTCAGTTGCTTGCTGTGATAAATGGTGATAGCCTTAATATTTCTTGAGATTATTTTTTGGGCATCGAACATGTCTGATAGTAGGCCAGACAATGAAGAATACTGTATAAAGGGGTGCTGCTAGCCAGCACAACCACCGAGCATTCACGGGCAATTAATAACACTACTGATTATCTAATTTCCAGTGAGCATTATTGTAAGTCACTAGTGATTAATCGATAGGATTGATGTCACTCGGGCTAGCCCGAGTGACTGTGGATCATAGAACAAGTAAGAGTACCCTACAGTGCAAAGTTGCAAGTAAGGTTCTAACAATCCAGTCGACCATTCAACACATTGGAGTATCGCTTCTTTTCGTCTTGGAATGTTGATCATTGCAAGATGAAGTAGAGGTCGTGGCATTGTCTTTGTGGGGAGAATTAGCTCCCCATAGTAAATCCAAAAATCAAATTTAGGTATAATAAGTTCCTGATGATCTTGGTGTCCTCGCAGAGAGCTTCATTGTGCAATCGATACATCTCGATCTACTAAATGTTTAGCATTCAAGATCAAGCTAAGGCATGGCCTTTGGAATCGTGAATCCATTTCAAATTCTAACCATAATTCCCCATCGGCAGGATTTTGACACAATGAAAATGTACAATGTTGGGCTGGGCTGAACCCTGACCCGCATCCTTTTGCTTTAGGTTAAGTAAATAAATTGATTTTCAAGAATTACTTTTCTTTTGCTAATTATTTTGTAAATAATAATCATATTGTTCAATTAATGAAGACATTTCATTTAATATAATGAAATTAAGTAATCAATTCAAATCCAATTTCAGTGATCCTATATAACATTTTATTCAAAAAATCATAAATAATCAAATTCTGCAATAATTATTAACTTTCTTTAATTAGAATCCTTAATTATTTGATAATTATCCTATAAATGGATTAGTGAATATTAAGCCTAATCCTTAGCCAAATTTTATGATTAAGGTCTTGATTTTCTCATTTGAAAGAGAAGAACTTAATTATGTAATTAATTATATTTTTTGTGGCTATTTTCTAATTACCCATTCAAAGTCCTAAACCTTGATTACTGAAAATTAAGATTATTAGTTTTCCAAATTAAGTGTTTAAGGTATCAAATGACCCCTTAGACACTAAACATCCTAATTATGAAATAAAATTCTAAATCTGTTAGTATATTTGCTAATCATCTATTAATGAGCTTAAATTATGATTATTGGAGTTAATTCTTAACAAAATTTAGTGTGTAAGATATTAATATTCTCCTTAGACAGTAAGAAGTTATTTAGAATATAGAAAATTTAATTTGAGATCTTAGATATTAAGGTTAATATTTGTGGTGCCCGCCCCTTCTAATCATAAGGCTTAAGGAGTGATCGTCACTAAGCACATCTTATACTTAATATTAGGTCAGAATTTTAAGACTCCAATCCAATCTTAAGGAAAAGATGTACTTTTCATAATAAGGAAAAGATTAACAATCACTTAATGAGTATCAGAGTGTGGAAGAAAAGAATCAACTGAAGTAATCATCCATATTATAAAATAAAGACATCCAACTCATAATATATATACAATGCAGGAAAGTAAAGCACAATTTAGTCCTGTATTATTACAAACATTTAAGGTTTAAAGAATTGTAATATAAGATGCTCTCATCCTCACAAAGTAAATGAAAAGCAATCTAGTAAATAGACTAAGGTCCCTCAGTAGTCTGGACCTCCTCCTGGATCTGCTCCTCTATAGACTCAATCTCCTCAAAAAGCTCATAATCTACCATTATCAGTTTCATAATGGTAGGGCCCCAGCCAACAAAAGAAAAATCTAGTTAGACAAAATGTCTAAGTACATTTTAAGGTAATGAATTTTAATGTATTTTAATGATATCACAACTGAAATTTAAACAAGCATAGCGGTAAAGCAACAAGAAAGGAAGAACAAATTATGAGGTAGAAACATATCTCAACTCAGGCTGCAAAACAAAGTAAGTAAAGTATAAATGTAAATCTACTAAGTACAAAGAAAAGTCCTAAGGAATATGATCAAACTAACATGCCAGTTATAGTATAAGTAAAAGTACTGTACTGAAAATATAAAGACTAGCATCCTAATATACTCTCAAGTAAGTAAAACAGCTGATATACAGAAAGTTCTAAAATGTAAAGGAACTGCAGAAAATGAAAAATATGAAAGAAAAATATGCTGAAACGGTAAAGTAAAGTAAGTCTGAAGTGTAAAGAAAACACGTAAAGTAATTGTAAAGAGACTGAAAAGTAAATGTAAGTAATGTAGATTAAAGTACTGTATGTGTGAGATACTCTTACTTAGTTTCCCAAAAAGTAAAGTCCATCTGATAATCTAGGAGAAACATCCCAGATTAAAGTAATATCTACCAAAGTGGCATCTAGGAGAAACATCCCAAATCCTAAAGTAAAATCCACAAAGTATCTAAAGAGCATATAGGAGAAATATCCCAATGCCAAAGTAAAGTACCATAGGGGAAATTCCATAGGCAAAAGTTGTCCTACAGTAAAGTCATACTAAGTGGCAGGCTAAGTAAAACATAAATCACAAGTATAATATTATTTATTAATGTTTCTTTTAAGATTATGCATATGATATGTGAATGAAATTCAAAGTATATTATAAAGTATGTATCAAGTATTAATGTTAAGTATGTCCAAAAGTATAAAAGGCTCAAATGACAAAGAAAGCATGGCAATTCAAATTCAAGGAACTAATAGCACTACACAAATTTTATGATATCACCTGTTTTCTAATTTAAACATTCTATCTATTCTAAGTTATATAAGATTCAGAATCCTCAATTCCTATACTGTCTGTAACTTAGAATTACTAACCTACAAGTTAAACATAATTAGGATTAGCTACGTCCTAATTATAAATGAATCAAATGTCACCTATAAAATTAAATAAGTAAATTAATCATCCTAAATTATTATCTTATAAATCCCAAACTAAATCTTGATTAGCCAAATCAAGATTGAAAGGATTAAGAATCAAACTCCAAAGAATGAAGTTCAATTACTTAATCACAGGGCCATCCTAAGGACTAAGGTTTAATCCCATCTCACTGATTAAATGTTAAGGCAAATCCTATTGAATTAAGTCAAGTTCAATAGGATAGATTTCTAATTCTAACTCTAATATTAAAAGATCAAATAATCAATTAATAAACTATGAAAAATCTAATAAACTAGTAAAATCAAGGTTTTTCCTTAATGAGTAACTCACTTTACTCATTAGATGAATTCTAACCTAAGATTTATTCCTAATCTTAGGAATTAAAGCTCATAAATTCTAAGAGTATCACTCAGATACATATCCTAACTAAGATTATAAGACCTAAAGGATGATCTAAGAAGTCTAAAGGAAATGAAATATCTTTTATATTTTACTTAGGTTTTACTTAAGACTTAACTTAAGATTTTCATTAAATTTCTAATTTGAGACTTAGAATTATCTAAATCAAGGCTTAAATCATTTTAATTAATATTTGATATAATTTAGAGATGAAATCAGGTCTAAATTTCATTAATCCCTAATTTTGGGCAAAAAGATCATTTTGCCCCTCCTTAAGGGCCTAAATCTCACCTTTATGAATTAGCACTTAATTCTATATTTTAATAATGTGGAATGATTACTTACTATCTATTATGAGTTTAGATAGTAAGTTCATTACATTTAGTTAAGTATTAAGCCTTATATGGTCAAATTAAGGAATTTGACCTATAAGGGTATATTGGTAAATTTACCCTAATGACATATCATTTTTCTGTCAGTTTATTAAAGGTTAAGTCCTAAGCTTTTCATAGAACCTAAAATCATTGAATTCTAATGTGTATTGGCTAAGTTATATCCAATACAAGTTCTAGGGTTTAAAAGGGTAATTAAGGATTCTTAATTAAGGGTCAAAAATCCTAACTTTGTCATTTGGTGTCCAAATTGAATCATTTAAGTGGCTGTATGTCACAATTGATCCACTAATTCTAATGACTAGTGGTGGGCTCAATTTGGACTCCATTTGGCTAAGTTATGGCTTAATTAAGGTTTAGGGTGATTAGTGAATGATTAGTGAAACTAATCACCAATTTACTAATCTAATCTTACAGTTAGGTTCTAATAGGTTTTAGGAGTTCTCTGAAACTTAAATTGTGAAATTTGGATCATTAGATTTGCTAATATTTGCTAATTAATTTTTTAAGGTAATTAAGGGTGATTAACAAATCTAACCGTTGGATCCTAAATATTTTTATAGATTACTGTAAATTAAGTTTTTCTGATCTAAATTGGTATTTGGATCACCTAATTTAGAGCTAAATTGACTAACTTATGGTCAATTGAAGTTCTAGGGTTAGTTGGGTTAACTAGGGTTAGGTCCTAAAAGTGATTAATCCAAAACTAATCCAAACAGCAAAGTTAACACTGCTAGGTTAATCCTTATAGTTTGCTGATCACTTTAAGATCTATATTAGATATGTTTGGGTTAACACACAAGGTTATGACCTATTGAAGATTTGTGAGATTAGTTGAACTAAGTTAATACCCTTAAATGTTATTAGGCAAAATATTTGATCCTACAACAAAATAATTGGTTTTATTAAATTTCTTATATTTTTATGATGAATTTGGTATATTTATTTGTATAATTTGGATTTATATTTATTAAGATATTAGTGTTCAAAGTATTAGTATTTAATTGATTAAATTAAAGTTGAATAAATAAATCTTAACAGATATTTATCTTTATTTATCTCTAATATATATATATATATATATATATATTTATTTAAAATCAAATTCTTCTGCAGGTGGGCCCCAGGAAGCCTGGCACAGCAAACAATTTCATCAGAGGACGGGCCCACACGACACGCGTCAGAGAGGGAGTGGGTGAGGAGATGACAGATGGCGCACTTGGGGTTTGACACGCACCTAGGTGGACCCCATCTACTTTCGCACCAGCAGCCCGATGCAAAAGAGCGGGTCAAGTCAGGCCCGACCCGACCCAGGGATGATCTTCTTCTCCACGAGGAAACAGAGGTGCAAATTTAGGGCAAACAAAACTTTGTCGCTCTCTTCTCTTCTCGACTCAAAACACATGGCAAATGGAAGCTTACAACCTGACCCTTTGCTAAACTATGAAGTTCCAAACTCAAATATTCTTCCATTCAAAATATATGATGCCCTAGAAAACTAGGGCACGATAGTTGCAGAAATTCGCATGCCCAATTTGTGAAATTTTTGATTTAAATTAGGACCATATGTATTCAAGCAATAGCAGAGTAATTGACTTGTCATTTAATCAATAACAGAAAGCAGACAGAAGTGTTAGAATGAGTTCGACCAAACATGAAAGATGAAAGACGATTTAACTGAATAAAACTTCGAATAACACATCACATTAGATTTGTTTAATTCCATAAGAAATATAATTCATAATCTTGCAAGGTTCGAATGATACAATATCGTGGACTAAATTTGAGTTCCTTTGGGATGGATGGTACCTGTGGGATTCGCCTCGAACTAAGGATGCAAGATTAATACGATTGATTTGTAGATTGAGGGACAGAGGATCGCATAATGGAGTAGTCGAGAATCTGTGGAGGATGCCTTGACGACGCACGGCGATGGACGCGTGTCCCGCTCGATCGACGCATGCCCTAACGCGCGCGGGGAAGGCGACCCGTGGCTTGGCTGAACCGGCCCAAAAATGGAGGAAGCCGGTTCGCGCTGGATCATCGCTCTAGTCCAGAGAAAATGGAAGGCAGAATTAATGCAAGTGGGTCCCATCTTAAATTTGAATTTTAATAATTAGTTATATATATATATATATATATATATATATATATATATATATATATATATATATATATATATTATTTAAATGAGATTTTTCTTTATAAAAATTCATTAGTTAAAGGCATTCCAAAAATTTCCAATAAATCACCCTTAACTAATCGAGGGGTGAGGAACGCAATGGTGAAATAAGATTTTCAATCCGACGAGTATTTAATTATTTAATTTTTTTAGATATTTAAATAATATTAAAATATTCAACAAAAATCCAATGACCTCCAAATGCATTCAAAACTTCACCCCTAGCTGATTTGGGGGTGGTGAACGCAATGGCGAAGTCAAATTTTTAATTTGAGGTCAAAATAAAAAGTCAATTTCTAGGGTTTTGGGGTTTTCCAGAAATCAAGTTTTGATCTAATAGATCTTTGATTTGATCCAGATCTTAAAAGTGAGTTCTAAATGATGTAATTAAGGCACTATAACCATTTTTAGAATTTAGATTAGTCTAATTGACCTAAGTAACAACCTGGGTTGTTACAATATTAGAATCCTTAAATAATTTTATTTTAATATAAAATGTTAAAAATGTCAAAATTGAGAAGTTTGAACTTCTACTTAGTCCATTTCTTTTTAGATCAGTGATTAAAACACTTAGAACATTAATTTGGCTCAATTTGGTGTAATAAGAGTCTTGTTGGCCTAAACCCTAATTTTATCTTAAGTGATTAAGTTTAACTAATTAAGTGACCTAGATGTGGATTTAAGATTCACATTTTCCTTCTAAAACTGTTAGAATGTTCTTATAGTGAATTAAAATTAGTGTTGATTCATTTAGTAGATAAATTAACCATTAAGACTAAACTCTAGTCTTGACCTAGTTAAGGTAGTTCACCCTTAATTCATTTTGAAATGTGGATCTAAGATTCACATTCTTTCTTAAGTTTTAAATTAGTATTGTTTTAATATTAGATTCTATTGAGATAGGTTTTCCTTAATAGGATTGCCTCTAAGTTAATCCTTTATCCAATTTCATTCATATTTAGTCTAAGCCTTAAAAGATAATAATATGAATGTATGATCCATATTATGTTCCATAACCCTTGAAATTAATAAAAATTAGTGCAATTTAATTATATTGAAACTTATTAAACTCAATGAAATTCTCTTAAATTATCCTTAAGTCAAGCCTATTTTTGAGTAATCTAGACCCTAGAGGCTTAGAATCCAGTTAAGAGCCTAAAACCACATATTTTGGAGCTTACTATCTTAACTTCTAAATCTTAAAAAGATATATCAGGATTGGGTTGAGTTAATGAAAATATTAGATAGGACAATTGATTTAATCATTTAATTTTTATAGGCGCTATTGTATGATTTTGAATTAGAACTTGTTAAGTTCTTATGTTTAATCTTATAGAATTGTGAATCTGGAACTATATTAGATAATAGCATATTAGATATTCTAAACTTGTGTATTCTCATAATAGTTAAAATGAATAAATTAGATAACAACATATGTAGTAGATCTTGTTATAGAATTATTGTTTAATCATTGATTTGTTGCTTGCTCCCGTATATTTGAACTATTAGCCATGAGCATATAATACTTAGAATACCGTTGTGTATTTGATAAATAAATAATGATATTCTTATGCATATAATAAAATCAAATTATATCAGCAAGTAAACATGTTAAGCAAGTAAGATATTTAGTAAAATTTGTCCTAGTATTTTTGTCTCCTCAGTTCTTGTTATTTAAATTAGCTCATATCTAGCTCTTAGATTGTTAGATGATACATGCAAGATTCTGTAGTCCAGCTCGGATCTAGCTTTTAGATAGCTAGATGATACATGTGGAACTTTCTTTTTAGTAGTTCTATTTTAGCCAGTTACTGTCATGGCATATTTACAGAGGCATATTCTCAGATTATATATATATTCATTCTCAATTATTCATTTCAATTACATTTATGTATTTTCAGCTTATTCATAATTTATAGTTCAATCATTTTTCAATTTTTCTATGGACTTTTTAGTCATTTATATACGCATGTTAGGATGCTAAATTTCATTTAGTCTTTACAGTACTATTTAATTTAAATTCAGTATACTCAGCATATTTTCTTAGTTGATCATTTTCCTATTTAGAATTTTTTTATTACTGCAGTCATATTTATATTATATGCAAATCTTGTTTGCAGCTTCTGAGTGAGGTATATTTCTTTATTTATCTCAAATTTTCTTAAGTTATAAAAATTTATTTATATCTTTTCTTATTTTTCTTATTACTAATTGCACCTAAATTGCTCAGGATAGTCATGTGATATCTTTAATTTTAGTTATAAAATATTATGTCTAAAATGTATTTAGACAATTATTTAATACAAAATTTTTATTTTTTGACTGGAGCCCTGGTATGTAAAAGTCAATATGTCAAATTTAAAGCTGTTCGTGGACCATACTACAAGTGAGGAGCATGAGCATGAGGATAAATCTACTGCAGCTGTTTAGTTTTTGTTTGTTTTTCGCAGTAATAGAGTTAATATTAACATTTCATTCTCTTTTATTTCCTTAAGTATTGGTTTGTAATATTAATTCAGAACTTCTATGTTTTCCTTACAGTACTTTTATTCTAAGATAGTTGTATTGTCTTTCTCTTATTTTTATCTAGATGTAATGTATAGATGTTGACTTTTTGCTTCTACACTATGTGATGTTACAGTTAGTATTTAATTAATTTACTTAGATTAGTACTCTAAATTATTATCATTAATTGTAGATAATAACTCAGGGTATTATAGTTGGCATCCGAAATGCCTTAACAAACATCTAGGTATCAACATCTTGTTAGCAATGACTGTCTCATCGTAATCGAATTAAGGTTCATTGTAATCTAGCGGCGACGGGGCCAGGCATTACAAAAAATCAGCCATTTTTTTCTAATAACATTTCCAATGCTATTGATCTAGCATGTATTTTTATTTTTAATATATTTATGCTTCCAAAAACATATCTTTGCCTCCAAGTTTCAAGTCTCTCAATCAAAGCTAAAAATAGCTCTCCCATAATTGACAAGGTTAGAACTTGGACTGCAAGTTGAACTCAAAGATTTTTAACTTTCGCTAGTAGACCTTAATTATTAAGGTATTGTATATGGTTCTTTACCTCGATGCATCATTATTAAAAAAATGGTGGAAGGTGAAGAAGCTGGATATCTTATCTTATAATAATGGTGGCGGGATAAATTCTTCCTCACTTTGGAAGAAATTCAATCACGGGAGTTAAATTGCTTACATCATGATAAGTCTTGAAAATATACTAAAATCATTACAATATTTTGTGCTATTTCATATTAGAATATATTATTTCTTAAAAAAATTTAGAGTGTTTATTTTCATTTGTATTTTTCAGGTAAACAATAGCATATTTTTACTCAATTATGCATCGAAAAGGGCATTTGGGTGCTCAAGCGAACCCTATTTATACACATGAGCAGCATTCAGAGACTTGGCACCTAGGCGCGCTCAAGCACCTTAGTGGCAGAACCTCACGACCTCGGGCGCGCTCATGCGCCAAAAGCTTGCGCGCTCAAGCGCCAGAAGCTTGCACTCTCAAGCATCATATTGGCAGAAGTGTCCATGCTCAGGCGCTAGGTTGGCAGAACTTCCCGCACTCAAGCGCCAAGTCAACAAAACATCACGCGCTCATGTGAGCTCCAACCCTGGATCGGCAGAACCTCACGTGCTCCAGCGTGCTCAAGCGCCCGATGGGTACAACTTAAAATAGGTCAAAGCCATGAAGGAAATGAGGCATATTTTGGCCCTCCATGGGCGGTTTGGGGGTGATTCCAATGCCAAATAAAAGCCTGAAACCGTTAAAAGCACAGAAGGAAGAATAAGATAGAAGAAAATATAAGAGAAAATTGGGGCTCCAAGAGGAGAATTTTCCAACAACCATTAAGAGAAAACTCTATGCGGCCATTAGAGACTTAAAGGAGAAAGAGTAAGAAGAAGAAGAAGAAAGCGAAGATGAAAAGAACTCGAGGGACGTTCCTTTAGTAACATCTTTTTCACTTCATTATTCATTTCTTTTGTATCATAATAGTTCATTATCTTGTGTAAAAATTATGATGCTCTTGATAATCTTTTTTATCTTTGCTTGTAGCCTAAATTTCTTGTCTTTCATGTGCAGTTCCTCAAACAATCTTGTCGCTTAGACATAAGGTAAGATTGAATAAAGAATTGCTAGAGTAAAGAGATCTACACGCTTTCCTAAAAGCATGGAGATGCCTATGTGCAAGTGAGAACAAAGATGAAAATTTTGTTCCATTCGCACTAGATAGGGAATGCCGTTAAAACTTAAGGAAGTCATCATTTAAACATTAAGGTTTGAAGTGAAGAGGTCACGTACGAGATTGAATAAAAACTAACTTAAAATTTAATAATGAGTGACTCATGTGCGTGAGATATCACTAATTGGTTTAACTATCTGTAACTCCTAGAAGTATAAATTAGCAATCTCACATTATTATCATTTAAAGAACTCAATAATTATTAGGAAGGTTGAATCATAGTCAACTAGTCTAACTCTCCATGACCTTTCAATCATAATTTTATCCTCGTAATCTATATTTATCATCTTGCATGCATAGATTAGTTTAGTTTAAAAAAGAATCATCAAATTAATTGTCTAACCATTAAAAGAAAGAAAATCAACTAGTAACCCTCGATTAATCCCTGAAGACATTGAATCTAGGACTCACTATTCCTATATTACTTTAGATCATGTATACTTGCATGTGATCAAAATCACATTATTTTGTGGCCTGTCACACCACACATTTCTATTATTAAGATGGTTAATGTTATGATCTAATGATTATCTGTTCTCTCTTTCTCTTTCCAAAATCATTGAAAATATATCCGAGATAAATTACATGGTTGTGCAAGGCCTCTCTCTTCTCTCTATTGGGATCATTATAAACTATGCATGGATCTTTAAGGCGCATTTAATCTACGGTAATTATATTGGCTCTATTCACGGCTGCTTTCGTCCTGCTGATTTCGACATTATCAACATCATACATCTTGCATAAATATTATGAAAATATATAGATGATATTTCAATCTAATGTATAAATAAATTATTAATTGAATATATTTTTTATGAAATTTATATATAAAAATAAAAAAAATTTTATTGATCATAAATATTTTTAAATATATATTATTGTGTACGTGTACATTTATCTTTTTATATTTGACTAATACAAAGAAGTATCATTTCTCTTTGACCAAAACATTTGACACTTTACTTTGACCAAAACTTTTAGGCATGTCACTCGAATTTCTCGGAATTTTTCATCACTATTATGTGGCGTTAGGCTTATAATTATACTAAAAAAAATTATTTATTTTTGATAGTGACATCTAAAAATATCTATTAAATTAAATTTATATTTTATTTTATTAATATTTATTTATTTATATTAGAATGATATAAATATTATTTTTAAAATTTATATTAAATTATATGTTCAAATTTTAATAAATAGATATTTTTGAATATCAGTAGATCTAAATAATATTTATATATATATTTATACGGATATATATGGTATAAATATAATATTTTTTTTATTAAAATGGGAAATTTCCTCCATCTAACCCCAAAATCAACAAACCCCTTCCACGAGCTTTAATTACCTTCTCCATATAAGCTTTATATATACCATCCATCCAGCTTCCCCTTCTTCAGGAGCACAGAAAGCAGCCCTCCTCTCCATTAATCCACTCACATCAACGAACAATGGGCTCCTATTGCGGCGACGTCATCTTCCGCTCCCAGCTAGCCGATATCGCCATTCCGAATCACCTCCCGCTCCACACCTACCTCTTTGAAAACCTCTCCGCGGTCCCGTCGGACCACCCATGCCTCATCGACGCTGCCTCCTCATCCGTCCTCTCGTACTCCGACGTTCTGCGCTCCTCCAGCCGTCTCACGGCCTCTCTCCGCCGCCTCGGCATCCGCCGCCGGGACGTCGTCATGCTCCTCCTCCCCAACTCAACCGAGTTCGTCCTCTCGTTCCTCGCCATATCCGCTTGTGGCGCCGTCACCACCACCGCCAACCCATTCTTCACCCCCGCCGAGATCCGCAAGCAAGTTTCCACCTCCTCAGCCCGCGTCGTTATTACCGACCCCGCCACCTCGCTCAAGCTCCGGGGCATCGATGCCATCTCCACCGTAGTCTGCATCGGCCCGGACACCCCGGAAGGCTGCGTGTCTTTCGACGAGTTGCTCAATGACAGTAATGATGATGATGATGAGGAGGACGATGATGAAGAATTCAGCCCGGACGACATGGTGGCGTTACCGTACTCGTCCGGCACGACGGGGATGCCAAAAGGGGTGATGCTGACGCACAGGGGAATGGTGACGAGCATCTCCCAGCAAGTTGATGGAGACGACCAGAACGTGCATCTTTACTACCACAGCGGGGACGTGATGCTCTGCCTCCTGCCGATGTACCACATCTACTCCCTCGTCACGGTCCTCTGCTGCGCCCTCAGGGCGAAGGCCGCCGTGCTGATTGTAAAGAAGTTCGAAATGAGGGGAATGATGGAGCTGATCGAGAGGCACCGCGTGACCGTGGCCCCCCTCGTCCCTCCCATTGCCGTCGAAATAGCGAAATCTGCGCCCGCCGTACACGACCTGTCGTCCGTCAGGATGGTCATCTCCGGCGCCGCTCCCATGGGAAAGGAGCTTGAGGACGTCATTCGCGCCAGGATGCCCAATGCCGTGATTGGCCAGGTTAGAACCCAAAGAACCAAACTTCTATGAATCAAATTCTGAGCCTCGGCTGCTGACTGACTGAGTGTGTGATAAAATTACGCTGCAGGGGTACGGGATGACGGAAGCGGGGCCCGTTATATCGTTCTGCATGTCGTTCGCGAAGGAGCGGATGGAATCGAAGCCGGGCTCGTGCGGCATGGTCGTGAGGAACGCTGAGCTGAAGGTGGTGGACACGTGCACCGGCGCTTCTCTCCAACGCAACCAGAGCGGAGAGCTTTGCATCAGGGGTGAAAATATCATGAAGGGTAGGCACTCTTCTATCTTTCCCTTAGTTGATTCATGCATATATACAGTAGATAGAGCAAGCATCTGAATAGAGAAAATGCGAGCGCAGGGTATCTGAATGATAAGGCGTCGACGGAGAGCACGATAGACGAGGATGGGTGGTTGCACACCGGAGATATTGGGTACGTGGACGGCGATGATGAGATCTTCATCGTTGATAGGCTCAAGGAGATTATAAAGTACAAGGGCTTCCAGGTCGCTCCCGCAGAAATCGAAGCCTTGCTTCTGGCCCATCATGACGTCATCGACACCGCTGTTGTCCCGTAAGTTTTCCAATAGCATCTGCTCATAACTAAAAATTAAGCTGAATCGCAACATATTCCTGTGGCCCCAAAATAATATGAACTCGCAATTGCTATTGGCAGGATGAAGGATGTCTCTGCTGGAGAGGTGCCTGTAGCCTTTATTGTGAGAGCAAAGGGATCTCGCATAACTGAGGATGACATCAAGAGATACGTAGCTAAACAGGTACTTAATTACGAAATCGATCTCCTAAATGAGTCGTTAATTCCTCGCTGCCTTCACAAACTATATTTGCTGATGAATGTAATTAAATTGTCAGGTGGTGTTCTACAAAAGGGTTAGCAAGGTGTTCTTTGTCAGAGCGATTCCCAAATCCTCGTCAGGGAAGATACTGAGGAAATGCCTGAGGCAGAATTTGGAAGCTGGCTTGCCTGTTGAAAATTTGATTCTCCAGTGATCATCACACTATTTATACGTTTCCATTTTCATATAATTTTCTTTTATTCTTCTTCTTTTGTTTGCTTCTTTGATTTGTAAATTTATGAGGATGATGAATCAGAGAGGACACTGTATACAAGGCTCTCTTCAATTAATCTTCTTTGTTTTATTTTCTTGAGAGACACTGTATACAAAGCTCTCTTCAATTAATCTTCTTTGTTTTATTTTCTTGAGAGGAAAGAACGCATGTCTTAAGAGCTGCAGGATTAATGGAGTTAATGCTATTCCTTTTTGAGCCAGGATTTGATTTGAATTTGAATTTCATTCTCTCTCAGATCTACGCGCGTTGCTTTTGCCTTTCAATTGGCTGCCATTTTGCTTCGAAGGCGGTCAGCCATTATGCTTGACTGTTTGCCATTAGTATATGCTGAACATCGTTCATAATTTTTTTCTTGGTGTGGAAAAATGTGCTTGACCCAATTCGAATGCATAGCACAGCTGAGTTTTATTTTTGATGCCTCGGGTGCTCGGGCGCCAGACTGGCAAAAACTTGGGTGCTTTTCACTAAATCACATTTTGTGTTGTGTTGTGTTTTTCTATTCTTGCATTTGTGTTGTGGTGAATGTTTGAGATAGCTTTGGTTTGATTCATAGAATAAATTCTAACAGGTAATATTAAAGAAAATTTTAGCATTCTATGATTCAATATTGTTTGGTTATTCTTGAAGATTAAGTGACATGGAAGGAATCATGGAAGGTAGAGGAAAAGAAGGGAGTTCAACATCATCGATAGTGGAATGAACTTTTCACTAAGTTGTGACACATCCAACAAAAATAGATGTGGTCAAGTTTGATGGGAATAACAATTTCAGAATGTGGAGGTGTGATGTGACGGATGCACTATGCTCCATAAATCTGGAAGAAGTTCTCGATGATGAAGAAAAACCCAAAAAAATTTTAGTGATGGATTAGACTAAAAGGAGTTCTAGTGCATGTGGTTTGATCATAAATTATCTCACTCAAGATATCAAGTATGCTGTGATGTCGGAGATTTCAGCATGGAAGTTATGGAAGTTCCTGGAAAGTAAATATCTGACAAATGGTGTGGAGAATTGTCTTCACATGAAAAGAAGACTCGTGGAGATTGTCTTCACATGAAAAGAAGACTCTATATGTTTCAGATGAAAAGGAGGATTTCTATTAATGAGTAGATTAATGAGTGCACAAATTTGTTGACAAATTTGTTAAACTTAAATGAGACTGTGAAGGATTAAGATAAAGCATTGCTCTTATTAAATTTGCTACCATATGAGTTTGAGAAATTCACCATAACATTAGTACATGGGAAGGATGCTCTGAGGTACGAGGAGGTGATCAACTATAAGTTTTGGAGAAGGGACAAAGAGTCCACCAAATTAAAAATGGCAGAGGCACTTACCCTCCACAAAGGAAGAACATAAAGGAAGAAGCAATGGCCTAAGAACACTGCAAACACTCAAAAAAGGGGAAAATCCAAAGGCCAAAGTATTGGATGCAATCAGTGCCCTTTTTACTTAGAAAATGGACATCGGAAGAAGGACTGTCCAAAATTGAAAGAAAAGCATCAGGCTAGTGCGTCTTCAAATGCAAAGGCATATGTAACTCAGAATGTTGTGGAGAGGTTAGACTCGAAAGTTTCTCTCGTTAAAATTTCAAATGGGTTTGATAGCATATAGTTCCAACTAGATCATGGACATAGGTGCGACATGTCATATATGCGCACATAAGAACTAGTTTTGTTTGTACAAAGAAACAAACACAAGTGCGACATGTCATATATGCTCTCATAAAACAGAAGAAGCTTGCAAAGCCAAGAAATCAAAAGGAAGAGCCAAAGAGAACTATAACCTGCAGCAAATAGAAGCCACAACCAAGCACACTTGAAAAGCAAACCGAGCAACCAAACAACCAGAACAACCAAGACTAGCTATAATCAGCCTCCAAACAGAGGGAAAACCTTAGCATAAAACTAGCAGGAGCCTAACACCAAACGAACAACACAGATGAACCAGAAAGAACACCTCCAACAAAACCAACCAAAGCCTCTCAGCTCATTTTCTCTATCAAAAATGAATTTATTTTTTCTTATAAAGAAAATCTTACAAAAGGATTTTAAAGGGGAGAACGATCAAACCGATTCTTAGGAATCGTCAATCTCAGCAGCTCTAACCTTATCAACGTTTAGGGACGAGACGTGAAGGATCACTCGGTTAGCGTCATCGCAAACCCTAGTGGGAGCAAAACGGGGAAAGGGAAAAAGGAAAGCTGCTTGGTGAGACTAGGCGAGACGTGAAGGATCCTCGGTTAGCGAAACGAGACGTGAAGGATTGCTCGGTTAGCGGGGCCGCAAACCATAGCGGGTGCAAAAGAGGGAATGGAAAAAGTAAACCTGCTCTATGAGAATATGCGAGACGTTAAGGATCACTTGGTTAGCAGGACGAGAAGTGAAGGGATTTTAGGAAAAAAAGCTGACGTGGCATGGAGTGTCACGTCAGCTGCCACGTCATCTAAAATGGGGGGTATTAGAGGAGGTACTGTAGTATTGTCCTTTCCAAAATAGAAGAAAAATCATTCATTGTTAATTTAAAAAGTAACAAGGATAGGGAACAACCCTATCGAATCCACTTAGCGGATGAAAAATATTGTATAAATGCACTGTTTGTACCGACAGATAAAAATGCATTTATAAGAAATGATCCATAAACTAAATAAATCACTCTCAAATATAAATTTTCCTTAAAATGGTTGAAAATATATAGGAACAATAAATTATGCTCTAAACTAAAATAAAAAGAAATGATTAAATCACAACATATTAAGTACAAATGCATGAAGCATGGCTTTAGATTAAAATGATGGTTAAAGCCTAAGTGTATGCTCTTTGATGTAAATGCCAAATCTCCATCTCCTATAACCTAATACGAAAAGGCGTTTGACTGAACCCTATGGTTTCCTAAGAATATAGGCTTCAAGCTTTGCTTGCTTTATCAATGATATTTAAATTACAAGAGAAGTTGAAAATTATACATAATATAAATGCAAAATATATTTATATATATATAAGTTATAAAGCAAGATGTTATAATAGAGTATATGGAATGTTTCAATATATTTTTATTGTGGATCTTTTGTATTAATATTTTCTCTTTAATTTTCATTTTGAGATTATCCGTAGGATTTTATAATATATAAATGAGTATTACTACACTTACATGTTAATATATATCAAAATATATAGATGATATTTCAATCCAATATATTGGTAATGCATAAAAAAGTGTATTCAACTGATAGTTTACTTACACATTAGATTGACACATATCTATATATTTTAATATATATTAATATGCAAGTGTAATAATACTATTAATTGAATATATTTTTTATGTGACATATATACAAAAAGAAATAAAAAAAAATTGTCTTAATAATTCTGAATATTTTTTAATATATATTCATGTGTAAATTATAAATATAATAATATATTATTTTCTCTCTTTATTTTAAATTTTTTATATTTTCTTACAGTAAATTAAGAATTTAAAATATAGTAATGTTTTCAGCTGGTAATACGGCGGCTCAAAGCAACAGTACGTGGAACGGCTACATTGCCAGTGGTCAGCCTATCATCACGTGGTTCGGGTAGGTATTTCAAGCTCAAGCTAATAGATTTAGCGACTTCGTGTATTCTTGAACTCTATTATCCTATTCACTATATTAAGAAATTAAATAATAGTAAGAATCTTTCTTAATATAAACCGCTAGACTCTGAAATATTAGCAACATTGTGTGATACGGCTAGTTGATCAATACTTCGCACCTTCGCACCTTTGTCATCTTCATCAGATTCTACATACATTATACATCTGCTTCAAAATACGGATGATGCGGTCGCGGACGCGGCACTTCAAGCCACGTTAGCTTCATAAAAAAGTATAACATAATCGCATACGAATCCTAAAATCTATTGATGTTGACTCATTTTTATGGTGCGTACTATAGATATGTGGCTAAGATTAACAACATAAAGAATTGCACTAAAAGAGAGCAGCAGTGCATATAGCTTGATTAAAGTCGAATCATCAACCACTTAACTTTTTGTAAAAAAGATCAAACTTGTTGAATATTAAAAATTCAAGAAAATTTACTACAAGTATTATAGTCATAACATAAAACACTACAAGTTCCAAACAATTGCAATAAAAAATTCCATATAAAATGCATACATATACATGCTTTCAAATTACTTGCATATATTAATACAAATAGAATGCCATAGTTTTCTTCAGCGCAATTCTTTTAGCTATTCAGATAAAGCCTTCAACGACTGCTTACAGTTTACCTATATGTATAAACCCAATATCAATCCAAGAGCAAACAAAAAAACAACCCGCATCCAAGACCTTCCCATGCCGAATGAGGTCATGCAAAAAGCTCTCACAAGAAAATATAATGATTGAAATTGGCTGAGGGAACATACCAGCGATACTGAACGGGGGATTGCAAGACTGCAGTTCGAGTAAAAGGATGTCCCACCTGCAAATATAATGACATAAGCAAACTTCGACACAACGGTGCAATCACAGCAGTATTCAAAAAAGGATCATTTGAGCCTGACGTTATCAACAGCCAACAAATATATAATCTCCAAACGATTAGAGAGTAGGGTCTAAGACCCAGCACTTTCAAATAGCACAAACCATAGGGGACAAAAGTAATGATACATCTGATTTTAATGGTTTGGGCATAACATCCGGCGAACATTATATCATGTAAGCCTAATCACTTAAGACCTTGAACATTAAGATATTTTAATGACTTGCTTATAATCACTATATGTTCATTATATCATGTAAAGCCTAATGGCATTGATTAGAATCAATTTCCATAGTTAATTTTATTAATTTGCTGCTAATTGTATAAAATTTTAATTATTGAATATTAGTCTCATTACTTAACTAATTTTGATGAATTTAGCATCTAAATGATCCTTAAGTAGTAAATAACTCAATAGCATTTCACTTCAATTCTTGCATGTTTGAATCTTAATTATACTTAATTAACCTAAAACTCAATTAATGCATTTTAGAAAATTAAAATTGGAAGTAATTACTGATTTTGCACTCAATCACCAACAAGGACTAATTTAGCATTTACTAATTTTTGTCACTTAACCTTTAATGGCATGCTAGATGGTTAAGCTCAAATGGGATTAATGTGATTTTTCATCTTAATCTAAATCTTAAACTCTCCTGATTTTCTCTTGAGTAAGAGAATAAGCATGAATTGTTCTTGAATAATTAGTAAAATATGCTTGATTTATCAAATAACCAACCCTTAAATATTTAATTTATCTCATAACTTGAAGGTTCAAATTTTAAGTCTAATGGATCTGCATCTTGATTGTTTGCTTTAATCAATGATTGAACTTATGAAGTTTGCATAAATTACACCACCCTGATTTTAGAGCAAAACCCTAAGTAGTTATAGATTGTAGAGGTATGTGATAAGAGTTTGTAGACCACCTTAAAGATAAGTGATAGTATTATATCTAAATGAATGAATACAACTTTATTTAAGATAACCTTAAGGTTGGACAACCTTAATTGTGATGCATTGAGGTAGTATCTTAGCTGAACCTTATCAAACTTAAAAGGTTGATCTTATGCCTTGTGGTGAGATAGCCTAAAGAGAATTAGATTGAGTTATCTTTTTGTGGCAGTTAAACAAAATTGAATGACTTATATATCACTTCTTTGGAACCATTTGAGTAGGACCTACTACAATGGAGAATGTATTCTATAGTTTGAAGTTCTTTGACTTCAAAATTAGTCAGTTTAGAAATATTAGTGTTACTATATGGAGTTCATTGCGCATGTCCATAGAGTTGACTTGATTCAGAAAGATAGGGAGTTGGTTCATTCATCCATATTGGAATTATAGAGTTCGAGTCTTACCTTAGATTAATATATAAGTACAATTTAGGATAAATTTTTCATTTCTAAGGTTTGTTATAAGCAAGGGATTGAACAACTTAGTTTGAGAGAATAAATTATAAAATGACTATGTACTTATTTTTGTGCGTATTGATAAGAGCAGTTAAACAAAATAAGTGTTTCAAGTTACCTTTCATGGAAACATACTAAATTTGTTTATGTACTCTTAACATATGGTAATTTAGCATAATATAAAATTAAAGTTTTGAATAATACTAGTTTTCAATTGAATTAAATATGAATTATGGTAATCCATACTGGATTAAGTATTCTGATTTATATGGTATTTAAGGTAAATGTGCATATTAGAGAAAATAGGTTAAATAGTTAGATAACAAGAAGGAATATTTACTTTTATTTTCAAAGTTTTAATGATTTAAAAGCATTTGTTATATTAAATTCTTGGCATAAATTATACATAAGCATAAGTATCAAGATCATTTGTGAACTATAGGATGCAATGTGCATCAAAGTTGAGTAGAAACTACGAGATGCAATGGGCATCAGGATATCTAGGATTCCTTTGGAGTTTCGAAGCAAAACTTATAAGACTCCCAATTGCAAATTTTCACATAATTCTTGAAATGAATTAGCTAAGTAAGCATGATGCCACAATAAAGTGCCAGAAGAAGAAAATCACTTTAAACACTGGAAGTCAAGCCAAATCATTCTTAGGCAAGTTCAGTACCCAAGCTTCTTTGAATAACATATTAAAGGCAAAAAGCTAGTCATAAATGAATGTGATGCTTACCTATTGACTATGCTAGGAGAGAATAAAGAAGATGTCCCTATCAATAAGAACTATATTATTTGCAAATTTTTTGATGTCTTTCCTGAAGGCCTATCTGGTCCTCCGCTAGTTAGAGAAGTGGAGTTTGCAATTGAGCTTAATCCAAAAATGCAGCCTATCTCCAAAGTTCAGGATTGTATGACACCCAAAGAGCTACAAGAACTAAGCAAGCAACTTCAGGAATTGCTGGAGAAAGATCTCATTAGGCGATAGTTATTTTTGTTAAGAAGAAAGATGGTTCCATGCGTAAGTTCATAGACTATCGAGATCTTAATAAGGTGACAATCAAGAACAAGTATCAGTTACCACGAATCGATGACCTATTCGATCAGTTATCAAAACCTAAGTTTTTTTTAAGATTGATTTGCGATCAGGTTACCACCAACTGTGAGTCAAGGATGAAGATTTTGAGAAGACGACGTTCATGACTTGTTATTGATATTATGAATTTTTGGTGATGTCCTTCATTCTGACGAATGTATTATCCATCTTTATGCACTTAATGTAGTGTTTTCTTAAGTCCTTCTTAGATAAATTCATCATCATCTTCATCAACAATATCCTAATCTACTCAAAGAGTGAAGTAGAGCATGAAAACCACTTAATGGTTGTATTAGAAGAATTGCACAACCATCAACTCTATGATAAGTGCTCCAAGTGTGAGTTCTGGCTCGATTCAGTGGCATTTCAAGGTCATGTTATCGACGCTCAAGAAATTAGAGTTGATTAAAAGAAGGTTAGTGCTGTTTAAGAATGGTCATAGCCAAGATCAGTAACAAATACTTAAGGCCTTTTGGAATTAGCTAGTTATTGCAAAAAATTTGATAAGGGCTTCTCTCAGATCACCTCCCTGTTGACCAAATGGACTCAGAAAGCTCCTTTTGTCTAGAATTTTGATTGTGAAGAAGCATTTCAAATGTTGAAGGACGCACTCTCAACTGCCCCAGTGCTCATTTTGTCAAAAAAAGGTTTAGACTACCGAGTCTACACTGATGCATCTGGAGTCTGTTTGGAATGCGTATTAATGCAAGAAGGAAGGGTGATTACATATGCTTCTCGTTAGCTTAAGCCTCATGAGAAGAATCATCCAATGCATGTTACTGCCATTATTTTTGCCCTAAGAATTTGGCGTCACTATCTCTATGGCGTTCAATATTCTATTTTCACCGATCATCGGAGTTTGAAGTATATTTTTACTCAGAGCAAATTAAACTGCCGACAGAGAAGGTTGTCAGAATTAATTAACAATTATGATCTGAATATTTAGTATCATTCTAGCAAAGCAAACGTTGTAGCTAATGCTCTTAGTCGTCGTGCTACATTATGTGCCTTGATCGCCGAAAGTCCTATCGTTGACAAATTTTGTAAGTTGTGTATTGAGCCAATAAGAGGTGATATTCTTAGTCAATTGATACAGCTAAGTTCTATAGAGCCAACCTTTCATATATATATATATATATATATATATATATATATATATATATGTCTCCATCTCTCAGACCAAAGATGTAGACTATCTTAAGTTCAAGATCAAAATTGAAGGTGGTCGTCCCCATTATTTATTATTGCATGAAAATGTGATTTATCAATGAAATCGTTTATGTATTTCTAAATTTGTCCATCAATAAGTTCTTGTTGAAAGCTATAACTCTGGATATAAGGTCCAACCTTGTAATAACCCAGGGTTGTTACCAGGTCAATTTGACTTAAATCTAATCAAATTAGGACAAAAATCAAGATATTAATTTAAGTCAAGTAAAAATAAACAAAGATATCCTTATGTAAAGCACAATGAGGGGATCCTATTGCAAACGTTTGGGCACGATTGGGATCCCGGATCATTCTAAATTAATTTGTGAAATTTAAACTTCCAAAATTGATTATAAATAAAATATAAATTGGAATTTAGAAAATTTTGTATATTTAGGTTAAGTATCAATTGAGGATGCTATGTTTTAGGTTTCGCTAGCTTTCAAGATTTAGATTTATCGTAGTAAATTTTTAAAGTTTTTCGTTTAAAAAATTAATATAAAATAAAATACTCGTCTAAATTAAATAATATTTGAACTTGTGTGTTTGTTTCGTTGAGGTGCTCATTGCAGTATAAAGTTTATAATTTTTGGAGTTTAATCGGCTGTCGATCAAATTATAGAAGTTTTGAGTAATTCTTAGATGCTCGATTTTGATTGAGTGGCTCTCAACATCTTCATCTTGCTTGGAGGTCAGGAGCCACGGCACCTCTCCCTTTCTGTTGGAGGCCAAAAGCCTGCAACCTCTCTTCCTCCTCGGCCGATCCACCTTCTCGGCTGGCAGTAGATCAACCTCCTCCATCACACTGCTGTTGAAATTCAGATTTGCACAAGCCGTCAAGCCTTGTGCTCTCTCGGTTTGCCCTCTCTTAGATGAGGCCAAGAGCAGATGCTAGCCCTCTTTCCTCTAGTCTAGAGGCCGAGGGATGTTGCCAACCTTCCTCTTGGCTAGAGGCTGAGAGCCGCAGCACCTCTTCCTCTCGGATGGAAGCTAAGATTCTATAACTCTCCTCCTCTGGAGCTAAGATGAAGCCTTCTTTATTCATGATCGGAATCAGCTCATCCTCTCATTCGTTCACCGGTTTCCTGCTCGCTGGTGAGGTACTAATCTACCTTGCCTTGATTTGAATTTTATGGATTCTAATTTTTGTTTTTCATTTTAAATCTCATGCCATGTGTTGTTATGTAATATTAGCAAATTTTAATAACATATAAATTTATCTAAATTGAGCATATGTTAAGTGATAGCAGCATTCCATAATTTTTCTTAATTTCATTCAACTTGCCCTAGTGTTAAGCAAAAAATTTTATAATTAAGAGAAATTTGTGTAATATGTATAAATTTTGGATACTCTTTGTTACATCGATAATAAACTCATAATTATTATAATTAATAGTTCGATTTTTTTTTCTAAATATTTTCATGAATAGTTTGCATGAATGCTTCAATCAAATTGGTATGCACTGTTTTATGCAAAACTAACAAATTCGATAAATCATATAAATGACAAATCTATATTGAATGCATATAAAAGTGCCATTGGCCTTCTAGTTTTTCTTGTAGGAAACATATAAAATCAGTGTGTGAAGTCATATAATACTTGCATGATTTATAGTCAATGAAATTAATAATGATTTAAGCCTGTTCCTAATATTATATAGTTACGAATCTATAAATTGTGCAGAATATTCAACCACGATCAATTTTGATAAGCGATGAAATTAATAATGATTTAAGTCTAGTTCCTAATATTATATAGTTACAAATCTATAAATTGAGAAAAATATTCAACCACGATAAATTTTGATAAGCTTTATAAGATTTGATACAAATGAATATGAAAGTAAATAAATAACAACCATTGTTGACTTCTAATATTACTGTACATTCTAGGTTATAAACTTGATTTTTATTCATTTGATTTCACTAAATTAATTGGTTGATCCATATGCATGCATCCCTCTTTGTCCTTGTTGAATAGTTATGTGAAAATGATTTGTGTTATTATCATCCTTGTATATCCTTTCAATGATTAGATAATTTGTAATCCCTCATCTTAATCTTCAATATTAATTGAATGAAGAATGTAAAGTAGTAATGATGTTGATTTCGTCTCAATCAGAATATAAAGGATTGTGTTCAGCGCATTCTCTTAAACCCTCCACTAGAATGCTCACTCTTATTAAGCTATTATGTTCCATCTTGTAGATTCCCTCTCTAGGATGTTTTAGTTTAATCTTCTATCCGTGTATTGGAGAATGAATTGCATGCATATTTATATCTTGAACTTAAGCTTACACCTTCTTAATTTTCTCATAAATAAGAGAGCCAACATGTAATGAACTTTAATTAACTAATAAGAGATATATGATTTATGAAACAACCCAATCCTAAGATTGTAATGACTTATCTCATGACTTTAATGTTAACTTCTAGAGATTTAGTATTAAGTAAATTACATCCTTGATTTGATTATTTCAATGACTGATTTAACTTGTATCCTTGCATAAAATCTGACTTAGCATGAATTTAGTTTAGTCATTAGAAGTTGAAAATGGTGAATGGCATGATTAAGAGCTTTTGATCTTTAAGAGACAAGTTAAGTAATATAATTAAGGTGAATAATATAATTATGGTTAAGGTAAGTCTTTGAGGTAGGAAATGACTTATTGTATATATATTGAGATAGGCCTTAAGATGAACCACTTGAACCTTAGATGATTAAAGCTTATAAATTGTGATAGTTATGACCTAATGAGGCATAATTCAAGCTTATTAAATATGGTAGGTCACCTAACTTGAGTGACATTCATGTCTTATCCTTAGAACCATTTTGATTAAAACCCACTTCAATGGAGGATGGATTAATTAGCTCGCAAATCCTTGATCATTAAATAGATTATTAGAATGACAATGTTAGTATTGCCAAGTGAAATGGTAGTGCATATCCATTTAATTAACTTGATCCAGTAGAATACAGAATTGGCTGATTTACCCTAAATAGAACTATAGAGCTTTGATCTTATCTTATGTAATTAGCTAAGTGTAGTTCAGTTCAGGATAAACATCCCAAGTCTAAAGTATGATATACGTTGATGATTGAACAACTTAGTTTGAGAGAATAAATTGTAAAAGGATTCTATCCTTTATCTTTGTGTGCATTGATAAATATAGTTAAGCAAACTAAGTTATTAAAATTACCTTTCTTTGGATACACTAATCATGTATATGTCCTAAATATGTGATGAATTAAGATGCTATGAAAGTATAGTTTTGAGTAAATGTTGACTTCAGTAGAATTAAACTTGAATTATATAGCTCATACAATTAAACATACTGATTTATATAGCATTCAAGTGAATGTGCATATTAAAAAGAATATGTTAAATAGTTAGACAACAAGAAGGGGTATTTACATTTGTATGTTTATTTTTTGGTTTTGATGATTTGATAGCACTTTGTGTATTAAACTCCTTGGCATATTATAAATCACATAAGTATATCATATCATTAGCGAAGCAGTTTTGGTCACCAAAGATATGTTAGTGGAGTGGTACTACTCACCTAGAAAATGTGGGATATCCTTTGGTATTAAAGTCATACATATTTGTGACATGTTCAGTAGTATATTTAGATGTATATTCAGCGACATACATCATAGTTCTATATTCAATTTTATTTTGCTTACAGTTTTTTTCAGTTGATTTACTTTTTAGTGATGTGTATAATTACAGTTTTCTTGCTTTCAATTTCATTGTTTGGATTTACATTTATGATTTTCTTTCAGCAGTTTCATTTTGTTTTACTATTATGCTGAATAATATCCCTTAAATACATGAACATATTATTTTAAATTGAAAATGTACTTAGACTTTACAAGTCTAACAAGATTTTTTTCTTAGTTGGCTTTGCCCTGTCATATATGTACATATGGCAGAATCAGGTTATAGATCAGACCCATCGCTTGAGGAGTAAGCTTGCGATAGAAGATCAAAGTAAAGTTTGTGGCCTACAGAAGGAAATTGTTAATTTAAATTTATTTTTGCTCGCATTTAATTTCAATGTAATAAATGAGTTCCTTTCATATTATTCTACATTTTCGGTATTGCATGTGAATAGATAAATATAGAAATTGTCTGGATACTTTTTTCTTTATTTACTGTACTGCTTTATTACTTATATTTCTGACAGAATCTTGCTCACCTCATGATTAGTATCATGGACATCTCGTTTATTATTTATGATACTAATGACGACCGCCACTTAATCATTTTTTAGTTAGTGTTTACTCAACGATGGTTAGCAGGTGGTCATTACATTTGGTATCCGAGAGATCCATATCGTATCAGATAGGAGCAATATTCCTATCTACCCAATGGTTCGTTCTTGTATTGAGCAAAATTGGAGGAAATATTATTATAATAGTGTGTGAGTCCACAGTCCATTCAGCACAAACTGAAATATCAGAATAGTGGGAAATTCATCCTGAGTAAAAAATATAGAAACCATAGAGGGCTAAGAAAGAGAGTCGTCTTAATGATGTTGGGAATACTACATGTGTGAACATTAAAGCGACAATCGCATTAACCTACTTAGCCAGAGAAAATAGTAGCAAATTGTGGAATATGGATACGAGTTGAAATGTAGATATTGATTCGACCCAAAATTATGAGATCGTTATTTCACTACGGAACTTATTAAGATAACCATGAGAGTATTTTCAAGTCAATGATTATATCACCAATAAAAGAAAAGAAAACGACAAATACATAATTTGTAGGTTTGGCTGCAAATGAACGTACATAAATTGCATTTGTATTTGCTTATTTGGTATTAATTGGCGATTCAGTAAAATTACATTTTTGATCAAGGTGTTGTTTGGTATTTAATCAAATCTAAATTATATATATATATATATATATATATATATATATATCCAGACCATGATGAAATTATACAAATGAATTTTAATCAAGATTACTAAGCTAATTAATTCAATGTTAAATATAATTAAGATTATTCATACTCTAAAAATTGGAATTTAGTGGAACAACAAATGTTTGTCGCCTTCCACATTGTATATCATTGCACAATAGACGCACTACATTTAGATTCCGATCACATGAACCCATTCCAAATGTTAATCTATTGGAAGTTCTGATGTATGTGTTTTAAAGTTTGTTAAGTTTCTAGCATAAATAATTGAATACCTTAACGTAAGAATTTTAAGGTATGTGTTCAAATTTATTAGTAGAGATTTAAAGTTAAGAAAGTTTCTTTTTATTTTTATTTTTTATTTGTATGTATTTATTTGATTTATGTGGTTAACCCTTTAGATTTGCATTAGGATATTAAATTCGTGAGAAAAAATCACTCGACCTCATTTTATGCATTATCTGTCAATACCTACACAGATATGGAAGAGATCAAAATTGAATTTTTTGTTCATACTTGTTCAATTTGTTGGCATGATAGTGCATTCAAAACTTCATTAGATCTACTCAATTTTCTTATTAATTGCAATTATTCTGTTTGCCACTTTCTTTTTCACTGATTTAGCAATTATTATTATTATTATCTAGGAAGAGTTTCATACCAAATCATCAAAATGTTCTTATTTACATACCTAGAACCCAAAATGAACACCAAATGCTAATCATTCCAGTGAAGCTGGTTGCCCTTCATACACTTGTAGCTTCTTTCAATCGTTGTAGATGAACGAGATTTTTGGTGTTAGCTTTGTAAATATCAGTATTTTCCTAGTACAAGTAGATTTAGTTACTGAGAAGACAAAACCATTTCTTTACTGTTGCTTCTAAATAATATGCTAGAAGATGATGGTTTAGCAAGAAATAAACATTATTTTGTCTCCCAGTAATCACTTACATGTAGGCAATGGTTTAGTATGCCTTATATCCAATTTCATTATTTTCTTTCTCTATTTTCTGAGCGACTCCTTCCCATGTTTGAAATTTCTTTTTGTTACTTTGATAAAGCCATGCATGCAGTTAATGGGATGTTATGCATAGATGGTTAGCATTTTTTGCGAAGAAATTATTATTAATCAATCTTTTCATCTAGATATTATTATGAATATAGAAATATCTTTGGAAGTTTCCTTGCTAATCTGATGCAGCTCTTCTTTGAGAGCCTATGAATATTCATATTTATGTGGCAGGGGTGTTCATCTTTATGTAATTTCATATTTTAGATTCCTTCTGATTTAATTATGTTCATGTTCTAAATTTATGATTCCTGAAATTTGATTTATTCTAAATTGCACGAAATTTTTGTTTAACCACATTAAATAGAGTTTACTTTTTTTGCATTTTCATCTCAATCCAAGTTTCTATTGAAGCACAATTCATGTTTAACTCGAGTCAAATTGACTCAATTGTTAGCTCTGCTGTCTTGCTTGTGATTGTTGAATCCTTGAATGATAAAGTTGCTCTACTCCTATTCCCGCTGCTCATATCAATGTCGCAATTATGGTAAAGCTCTCGAGTAACCCTTTAAATCCTTATTTCATATAGCTGTTGCTTCTTCTAAACTTGGAACTTCTAAATATGGTAGACATAAAAAGTACAAAAAAATATCAAACATACTTGAGCGCCAAGTCTACATCTCATATTTTACCTAGCACATTGAAGTTCACGGTTACTAGTGCCATTATTTGGTTTTGACTTCCCTCTTTCTTTGATGCTTTATATATTGAATAAAATGTCTCACTAGATGATTATAATATTATTTCAAATTCTAGTTTCTATTACTATAACTCTTCTTCTTTTTCTCCTTGAAATCATCCTTCTTTATTATGTGCCCAACCTAGCACAGTGGTAGCTCATTGAGTAGTTAGTCGTGTTTGTTGATGGTTTGTTTCCCTAGTTATTAGAGGAAAAGGCAGTTGTAGCATACCCTACTGCTCCACTCAACCTAGCTACTGGTGCTAAACTTTCCAACACTTTCCTCAAAGCTATCGTTCTCTTTCAAATTATCATTTCTTATATTCTCCAACTTGGAAACTCGGCGTCTGTTTCGGGAGCTCTTGGATCTGACTTCATATCACTCTCCTGGGGAAGATTAAAGATTTGGTTCTATGTTTCTATTTCTTCCAGTCGAATTAAGATAAACTACAAACAACTTTCATTTGAAATTAGTCTTATAGTTATTGAGTATAATATCTTTATTCTATGATAAATTTTAGAACTATATTAATGGTATCTCGTGATTGTTAAATCGATTATGTAGGATCAGTTATTCTATGTCAAACTCTTTAAAATAAAGTAAGGAAGTTATAAACGTTCTTGGTTTAGTAGGCAATATCGAATTCAACTCTTGCATGTATCATATAAGCAATGATGTCGAGGACGACATTGTTCTTAAGTAAGGGAGTCTGTAACAACCCAAGGTTGTTACCAGGTCAATTTGACCTAAATCTGATCAAATTAAGACAAAAATCAAGATATTGATTTAAATTAAATAAAAACAAATAAAAATATCCTTAGATAAAGCACAATGAGGGGATCCTATTGCAAAGGTTTGGGCACGATAAGGATCTTGGATTGTCCAAAATTAATTCGTAAAGTTTAAATTTCAGAAATTGATTATAAATAAAATATATATCAGAATTTAGAAATTTTTGTATATTTAGATTAAGCATCAAATGAGGATGCTATGCTTTAAGTGTCTCTAGCTTTTGAGCTTTGAATTTATAGTAGTAAATTTTCAAAGTTTTTTATTTAAAAAATATAAAACAAAATACTCTTCTAAAATAATTAATTTTTAGACACGTGCGTTAGTCTCGTCAAGACGCTCGTTTATGTACCAAGTTTGTAATTTTTGGAGTTCAATTGGTTGTCTAACAAATCTTAGAAGTTTTGAGTGATTCTTAGCCGCTCAATCTTGATTGAGTGGCTCTGAATAACCTGACTGTCTATAGAATTCACCCTCTCTATTATTTCCCTAACTCTCCCTAAACTTAGATTACCTCAAGTGCAGCTGAAATTCTCCTCCCCTTTACGTGAGATCAATCTCTCCATGTGCTTAGCCCTTCCCTCTCGGATGGAGGCCAAGAGCTCATAAGCTCACCTCCTTCCATGTCGAGCAGCTGCCAAGAGCCTCAAACTCTCCCTCTCGACAGGAGGCCGAGAGCCGCCAACCTTCCTCTTGGCTGGAGGTCAAGAGCCGCAATGCCTCTCTCTTTCGGTTGGAGGCCGAAAGCCTGACAACCTCCTTTCCTCCTCGGCCGATTCACCTTCTCGGCTGGCAGCTGATCAACCTCCTCCATCACATAGCTCTCGAAATCTGGATTTGTGTAAGCCATCAAGCCTTGCACTCTCTCAGTTCGCTCTCTCTTAGCTGAGGCCGAGAGCAGCTTTCAGCCCTCTTTCCTCTCGGCTAGAGGCCGAGACACGTTGCCAACCTTCCTCTCGGCTAGAGGCCGAGAGCCGCAGCACCTCTTCCTCTTGGCTGGAAGCCGAGAGTTCGCAACTCTCCTCCACTCGAGCTAAGCCAAAGTCTTCTTCATTCATGACCGAAATCAACTCATCCTCTCCTTAGTTCACCAGTTTCCTGCTCGCCGACAATGCACTAATCTAGCTTGCCTTGATCTAAATTTTATGGATTCTAATTTTTGTTTTTCATTTTAAATCTTATGCCATGTGTTGTTATGTAATATTAACAGCTTTTAATATCATATAAACTTATCTAAATTGAGTATATGTTAAGTGATAGCAGCTTTCCTTAATTTTTCTTAATTTTATTCAACTTGCTTTAGTGTTAAGCAAAATTTATATAATTAAGAGAAATTTGTGCAATATGTATAAATTTTGGGTACTCTTTGTTACATCGATAATAAAATCATAATTATTATAAATAATAATTCAATTTTTTTGTAAATATTATCATGATAGTTTGCATGAATGCTTCAATCAAATTGGTATGCTTTGTTTTATGCAAGACTAACAAATCCAATAAATCATATAAATGACAAATCTATATTGCATACATATAAAAGGACATTGGCCTTCTATGTTTTCTAGCAGGAAACAAATAAAATCATTGTGTAAAGTCATATAATACTTGCATGATTTATAGTCTTTTATCTCTTATCTCTCAGTTATAATTTTTGATTAAATTAATATTGATTTAAGTTTAGTCCCTAATATTATATAGTTACGAATCTTTAAATTGTGCAGAATATTCAACCACGATCAATTTTGATAAGCTTTATAAGATTTTATACAAATGAAAATGAAAGTAAATCAATAACAACAGCTGTTGACACCTAATCTTACTATACATTTCAAGTTATAACCTCACTTTTATTCTTGTTAAATAGTTATGTGAAAGTGATTTAAGTTGTCATCATCCTTGTATGTACTTGCAATGATTAGTCAATTTATAATCCCTCATCTTATTCATCAATATTAATTACATGAATAATGTAAATTTGTGATGATGCTGATTTAGTGTCTCAATCAAATTATAATAGATTATGTTTAGTGCATTCTCTTAAACCCTCCATAGGAATGCTATCACTCATATTAAACTATTATGTTCCATCTAGTTGATTCCCTCTCTAGTATGTTTTAGTTTAGTCATCTTTCTTGTGTATTGAAGAATGAATTTTCTTGGATCCAAGTTCATCTAGGAGTAAGCAATGTTTATCATAGAAATTATCTGTTATATGTATCTTTGCCTAAATATTGTAGGTGTTGTGATTGACATCTCATTCCCAATCAATCATTGAGCTCCAGGTTCAAACCGCTTTAAAGGTACGTTAAGTACTTAGAGCTTATATTGAGTTCTGATAATCTAAATCATTTTACTTAGTCCTATGTAAAGTGCGTACATTACTTGCATATTACTTATTGCTGCTATTGTGTTTTTATTTTCTTGTATCCTATGTTAGGACTTAAGTTTTATTTTGTAAATTGTTTTGAAGAAAATATTATAAATTGCATTTGTACATCTTTAAATTGTACTTAAACTTATTAAAGTCTAACCAGATTTTTCTTTTTGGCTGTGCCCTGTCATATATGTACATACGACAGATCAAGAGTATAGGCCAGATCCAGTGCTTGAGGAGTTAGCTTGATAGAAGCTTAAAGTAAGGTGCGGGTCGCTCAAGGAGATATGCTTCAATCTTCTTTGCCTGCATTTATTAAAAATGTAATAAATAAGCTTTCATATTATTCTGCATTTAATGTATTGTATGTCATGCCTCCTTTTACCTGTTTTGCACCGTTATACTGTATACATATTTCTGATAGATCTTGCTTAGCTTATGATTAGTATTATGGATATATTTCTATTTTAATATCCATGATACTAGTGACGACCACCTCTTAAACTTAGTTGATTAAGGGGCGACTGCCACAAATTGCTTCTCCGTTAACTAGACTGACTCATAAAGCTGTTCCATTTATTTGAACTTCAGATTATGAAGAAATGTTTCAAACTTTAAAGGATGCACTTTCCTCTGCCCCAGTACTAGTTCTACCTAATGATGACTTAACCTATCAAGTTTATACTGGTGCCTCTAGAACTCGTCTAGGGTGTGTACTGATGTAAGAGGGAAAGGTTATTGAGTATGCTTCTCGTCAGTTGAAACCACACGAGAAGAATTATCCTGTGCATGACCTGAAACTTGCCACAGTGATCTTTGCTTTGAAAATCTGGCGTCACTATTTATATGGATTTCAATGTTCCATTTTCACTGATTTCTAAAGTCTGAAGTATATCTTCACCAAATGAGAATTGAACTACTATCAAAAGAGATGGCTGGAGATAATTAGTGACTGATTTGTACATTCAATACCACCATGATAAAGCGAAGTTTGTAGTAGATGCCCTCAGTCATCGTGCTACGCTATCAGCTATGATTGCTACAAGTTTGCTAGCAGAATAATTTCAAAAGTTAGAAATTGTTCTAGTTTATGGTGATATGGTAAGCTCCATATTAATCAATATCATTGTAGAGCCCACCTTTCATAGAGATGCCTCCATCTCTCAAACTAAAGATGATGAATATTTAAAATTTAAAGTGGATATTGAAGGTGGTCGTCGTCAAGATTTGCAAATGCACGGGACAGTAATTTATCAGGATAATCATTTATGGATTTCCAAATCCATGCATCATGAGATTCTCACTGAAGGTTATAATTCTGGATATCAGGTTCACCATAAAAGTACTAAAATATATCAAGATATGAAGAAATTATTTTGGTGGCCTGGTATGAAAAAGAGTGTATCAAAATTGGTGTCAAAATATCATGCTTGCAACCTTGTCAAGGCAGAGCATCAAAGGCTTGGAGAGTTCTTCATCCTCTAGCTATCCCAGAATGGAAATGGATTGATATTTCCAAGGACCTTGTTATGGGTTTGCCCAAAATAAGATATGGTTGCTGATTCTATCTGGGTCATAGTTGATCGACTGACCAAGTCAGCCCATTTTATACCAATGCGACAGACTGATTATGTGAAGAAATTGACAAAGCTATACATTAGAGAAATTGTTAGACTCCATGGTATCCCAAGGTCAATCATTTCAGATCATGATAGTGGATTTGCCTCCAAGTTCTAGCAAGCAGTGCATCAATACTGTAACAACCCAAGTTGTTACCGTAATTAATTAGGATTAATTCTAGTCTTAAATATAATTATAAGTGCTAATTAGATCAATTGGAGTCAACCTCTAGGGCCTACCCCCCCAAATCAGGGAACAAATGGATCGAATCCTAATTTCTAGAAAATCCAGAAACGTTAAAATTTGACAAATTTAAATTGACCTCCGATCGAAAAATGGACTTCGCCATTGCGCTCATTGACCCCAAGTTAGCTTGGGGTGAAGTTTTCGTGTCAATCGGAAGTCGTCGAAATTTCGACGAATATTTTAATAATAAAAATGCCCCGAAAATCGAGAATTATAATACTCGTCGGATTGAAAATCTGACATCACCATTGTGTTCCTCACCCCTCAATTAGCTAGGGGTAAATGTTTGGAATTTTTCTGGAAATGATTTAATTATCTATATTAAATTGGGAATTTAATAATTAAAATATTAATTATATATTATTTTATTTATCAACTGATAGCGCCGTCCACTTAACCGCGCGCGCCGTCAAATCCAGCCGACGCCATCGCCTCCTCCGTCTAATCGCATCAGACAGATCCGAGCCGTCCGATCGGGATTGATCGAACGACTCGGGACCCTTCGTCCTCGGCTTCTCCGTCCCCGACGCCACGCGGCGCTCCGCCGCCCCGCTTGGCCAACCGGCGCCCTCCCCGGCATCGGCGAGGTCGCCTGTGGCCTTATAAGACCTCGGGCAGGCTCTAGGCTCCGGATTTGTGAAACCCGAGCCCGGAGCGACCGAACCCGAGCCGAGCCGTTCGTCTGCGTCCGCGAGCCGTTCGTTCAGGTACCCCGATCCCCCCTATATCCTACAATCATTGCATATTTCAATTCGTAACGCTATTCCACGCCTCGGATTAGCCATCTGCCAAACCTGATCGGCGAGAAAAGCGATCGATTGGGCTAATCGCTCGATCGATCCACAGTATAAACGGTTAAACCCGTTTGACCCGTAACCCTAGACCTAGGGTTGGCATTTGCCTGCGACTCCGGCCACCTCTGGCAAAGGTCCGCCCACCGACGTGTAGGCCCCGACGAGGGCTACCGTTGGCCGTGTGGGCCGAGGTGGTCCGGCGCCGGGAAGGCCGGCAAAAGCCGTGCCCTAGGCGCCGGCCCTCGGGACGCCTCCGCGAGGGAGACGAAGTCCGGCTCGGGCCGGGTCGACCTGAGCCTGACCCGACCGTGTCGGGTTCGCGTAAGCCCCGGGTGGGTCCCACTACGCCACGTGGCCGCCTCTGGGCCCGCCACGTGTCATGTGGGGCCCACACGCTGAGCCCGCGACCCCTCGGCTTTGGTCGTGGGGCCCACCGCGCCACGTGGCAGCTGCTGGGCACACCACGTGGCATGTGGGGCCCACTGCCCTAGCCCGCAGTTCGTCGGCTTCGGCCGTGGGGCCCACTGCGTCACGTGGCCGCCTCTGGGCCTGCCACGTGTCCCGTGGGACCCACACGCCGAGCACCCGCGGCTCTTCGGTTGCCCAAGTGGGGCCCACAGTGCCACGTGACAGCATCCTAGCATGCCACGTGTTAGGTGGGACCCACCGCCCGATCCTTTCGGCTTCCCGTGGGGCCACAGAGCCACGTGGCAGCCTCCAGGCATGCCACGTGTCCAATGGGGCCCACATGCAGGGCAGCACCCAATCAGGTGCTGCCACGTGTCATAGGTGGGCCCACTGCCATCTCAGCCAGTGAATTAGTTTAATTAATTACTGTTAATCAGTAATTAATTACAGTTAGTGATTAATTAATTATAATTAGTGTTAATGACATTTCAACAATAATCCTATAATTAAGAGATTAATTAGGATTATTTTAATGTTAATCAAATATTAACAGTAATTAGAATAATTAATTATTATTAAATAGTAAACTATAATTAATTATTCTTAATTAGATATTAACAGGTGATTAAGATTAATTAAATAGTAATTAGTGCTAATGATTTTTCAACAGTAAAATAATAATATTATATAATTTAATTAATTAATTAATGGATTAATTATTATTAGTTAATAATTAAGCCTAATTAATCACAGATTAATTAAAGATTAATAAATTCAGAAACTATATAAATAACTTTATGAATGAACAGTAAAATTATTTAATTTGAATAAATGAACAGTAAAATAATTCAAATTGTATTTTTAAATAGTAAAACCTAAAAGTGTAATAACTTTTTATAAGATGATCCAAACATAGCCAATATAGATCTCATTTTGATCAGAAAAATATAAGGAATCAAATAACGTAAGTTAAAAATTAATTTTGGGTACACATAACGATGTAATATTTAGGACATCTTTAGGACCTCATAACTTTTTACCCAGTTATCTGAACATAGTCAATATGGGTCTTAAAATGCTCAGGAGAGTGGACCCATCACTGTAGTAGTATTAGTTTTCTCATTTGGTCATCAGGACAAAAAGTCAACCCTAGAATTCTCAGTAAAAAATGACCAAAATGCCCCTAGACTTCAAACAGCCATAACTTAGTCAAATCAACTCTAAATTTAAAAATTCAAGATGCTAACTAGTTTAGAATTTCAATGTCATCAATAAACTAAAATAATATTTAGGATATGAACCCTAGAGATTTGGAAAATGACCAAAATATCCTTGGCCTTACTTTTGGTCATAACTTGACCGTTTCTCGTCCAATTTAGGCGTACTTACTGTCTATCTTCAAGTTAAACAGTAAGAAATCAGTTGGAACTAAGAGAATTTAACTCTAACCCATAAGACAAAAGTTGACTTTTTGACCCTTAAAGTAGGGGCAAAATAGTCATTTTGCCCTAAGATTGGACGAAGTACTCTTAACCTCTATTTAACCCTTCAAAACTCGTAAACCAATGTTATAAAGATCTTAGTGACATTTAAGTGAGTGAAATTAACAATTAGGTTAGATTTCAGGAATTTCCTAAGTCTTTAATATTACACCTTAAGGATCTTTCCTGAGACTAGGACTAGATCATATGTTAGAGTTCATTCATTGGGTAAATAGATTACTCAATGGGTGAAACCTTGGTTTTATTAGTTTCTAGACTTTTCTTTTATTTTACAACTTGTTCTGATTATTTTTTCTTTTAACTTTAATTTTAGGATAGGAGATTCATCCTATTAAGTTTGATTACTTAATAGGACTGGCCTTAACTAGTAGATCACTTATAGAATAAAACTTAGAACTTAGTCTTACCCATCTTGAATTATGTGATTAAACCTAAATCTCATAATGTTTAATCCATAATCTATAGGTTTAGAAGATCTTGATCAGATCTTAGATAGAATGTCTAAATTTATAAAACTAGGGTGTATAATTTTTTGATTCAACTCATAGTCGTCTATCTGATTAATTAGATTAGAACCTGATCAGTTCTAATCCTCTTAAACTTATATGGACAAATTTCTAAGTTACACTTGATAGTAGGAAAATTGTGATCTTGAACTTGTGTAACTTGGAATAGTTAGAATGGATAAATTAGAAAATAAATGATATCACCATGTTTAGTAGAGTCCCTTGCTTCTATTTGATATTTTATTGCTACGCATTCCTTGTATTTTTGTGTCATATTTTCTTGAGCATGTCATATAATATTTTTGATGCATGAATAAAATGTTAGGAAAATATGGAGACTCCTTAGATTCCTTATGAAAATATCAAAGTAATTAACTGAAGATAATAATTGAATGTGTTTGAGCTGCCTCTCAGTATTATCTTTTGATTGCCTAGTCTCCTTATTGATACTAAGGGAAGACCTCATCTTCTGATGTTTCATTGTATGCTGATTGCCTAGTCTCCTTATTGACACTAGGGGTACACCGTTGGTGCCTTAGCCATACTGGTGCTAAGATCCTTCGATATATGGTGGGCTAGATTAGCTCTTTTCTGTATGGTAGTTGATGCACGGATATATATATATATATATATATATATATATATATTTATATATATATATGGAGTTATGATGTTTTGTTTACTTTTCAACATTTTTATTCAGTTAGCTATTTCTTTGTATTGCTTATACATTTTAGGATATTAGAATCTTGCTGCTATTTATATGTACCACTGCAGAGTTATTTTATCTTAATTGGCATGTTTCCTTTGATCACCAATATGTTTAGGATATAGTATTCCTCTTACAGTACTCGTTTGATTATCTACATTTATGCCTTACCTTGTTTAGCTTGCACTTGAGGCATGTCTTAGCTTCTCTTTTTGCTTAAGTTATAAATGATAATTTATAGCTTTTCCTTCCTTTTGTATTGCTTATTGCTCCCTTATATATATTGCTGCTTAGAAGTTATAGAATGGTGATATTACATAACACATATAAAACTTATCAGCTTAAAATGTACTTAGATAATTGTCTAACAAGATTTTTCTTTTTTGGCTGGGGCTCTACATTGTGAAACTGACAATAATAGATCCTCTTCAGTTGGATGATCAGGATCTTAGTGTGGAGCCATATCTAGAGGAGGAGCCTATGGAAGAACCAGCCATTTAGACCTTCCATTATAAGTGAGGATGAGTGCACTTTTATTATTATTATTTGAAACTTAAATTTGATGTAATAATACAGGTACTTATGACTGCGTATTTGAATTCTATGCTTATGTTCTGAGATACATTCCTTCATACGTATGTTGTGATGCTTGGATGTTTTATATTGAATATTGCTTTCGCACTCTGTATGTTTACTTAAATAGTGACTGAATGTTTGATTCTATGCTCACTCCTTCCCTTATTAGGTGGATTGTGGATTTCATCCTAATCCAGTTATAAGTGAAGGGTTAGCTAGAGTGACACACTTCCCCTTAACTTAATTCTTGTGGATTAAGGGGTGGGGCACCATAAATACCTAGGTACTACCTTGGCCATGAGCACTACCATTCATCCACAAATGGTTGGGAAAATAAAGAGGGTTAATCAGATTCCTTAAGATCTCTTATGTCTATGCATTTTAGATTTTAGTGGTTCTTGGGAAGACCACATAACTCTTGTGGAGTTTTCCTATAATAATAGCTATCAGGCAAGCATTGGTATGATGCCCTATAAAGCATTATATGGCAAAAGATGTAGCACTCCACTTGTATGGTCTGAAACAGGTAGCACTCAGCTTTTTGGATCTGTTCTACATGATGAAACAAACAAAAAGGTGCAATTAAACCAGCAGAGAATTAGAGCAGCGCAGGATTGCCAAAGCAAATATCACGATGCTTATCATATTCCTATAGATTTTAATGATGGAGATTTCTCTTATCTTAAGGTCAATCCTATGAAAGAAGTGTTTCATTTTGGTGTAGCTGGAAAACTCAGTCCTCGCTACGTCGACCCTTTTGAAGTTTTAGAGAGGATAGGCTTTGCTACCTATAGATTAAAGCTTTTGAAGACTTTTCTGCAAGTCATAATGTATTACATATCCCATCATAGCAAAGATGTCTTTGAAATTCTTTGCATCTCATTCAACTTTCAACTGTGTCTCTCCAGCCAGATCTCTCTTACATTGAAGAGCCAATCAAAATCTTAGCTCGCGATCAAAGGGAGCTGAGAAATTATTCTATTCAAATTGTTAAGATTTAATGGAAGAATCGATTGTGACAAGAGTCTACTTGGGAAAAGGAAGCGGATATGCATTACAAATATCCTAAGCTCTTTAAAATCCCAGGTACTTCTTCAGCTCCCTACTCTTTCAATTTATTGTCTTTTGTTTATACATCATTCTTCCTACTTGATTTATGTCGAGGGGGACATCATTTTTAAGTGACGGAGTCTGTAACAACCTAGGTTGTTACTTAGGTCAATTAGGACTAAACCAAGTCCTGATTTTTATTCTAGTACTCTAATTAAGTCATTAAGAGTTTACCTCAAAGACTTAGTCCAAATCAGGCGACAAATGAATCAAATCCTGATTTTGAGAATTTCAGGAACCCTAGAATTTGACATATTTAAATTGACCTCAAATTGAAAATCTGACATCGCCATTGCACTCATCACCCCAAAATTAGTTAGTAGTGATCTTTGGGTGCATTTGGAAATCATTAAATTTTTGGCGAATATTTCAATATATTTTAAATACCCAAAATATACAAAAATTAAATACTCATCGAAATCAAAATCTATTTTTGCCAGTGCATTTCTCACCTCTCAATTAATTAGGGGTGATTTATTGAAAATTTTTTAAATGCATTTAATTTATTATTTTTAATTAATAAAAATATGCTTAAATCAAATAATATAATAATATATTTAAATAACTTAATGGTTCCATCAAAATCCTTCATGCGCTGTCGCTCTTCTCTAACACTATTCGATTTGCCATCTCTTCCTCTGAATCATTCGATCAAATTTGATCGGATAGGTGCAGGGTCATCCCTGCCGATCCACCCCACGCGCAGTGTGCGTGGCAGCCGTCCGCATGCATCTCCGAGATCCGCTCACCAAATGCCGCTCCCCATATGCAGATGGTGATTCTCGTCACTAAATCCCCTTATTTAGGGACAATTCGAAACCTAATAGTCACTTTTGGGCATCAGTTGCCTTTTCCCGAGCACTCGAGGAGGTCGATCCCTTCGCAAGTTCTTCAAAACCCTTTGGAACTGTTAGTTTAGGTACTTCTTGATCTTTACTTTTATTCACATAATGCACTTCATTGCATTTTCAAAAATCTATTTCTTGCGATAGATTAATCTTTGATAGGGTTCGATTGCGTTTGATCGAACCCGATCGTATCAATCGGGTTTCAATTCTACAGTCGTGCACAGTACATATGTCCCATTCCCACACCCTAGTAGTTAAGGTTAGTTAGATCTTAAGCTATAGGATCCTCAATCATTCGACCAGATATCAGTGTGTATGTATGTTCAAGACCTTCGCATCACCCTGTAGGTTGGACCCAATCCTCACCGGAAAAGCTCCATTTTGGCTAGCCATAATTGCAGTCGTCGGTAGCAAGGGAGTCAATCGAACCCTCTCAGGCCGGGTCGGGTCAACCCGACCCAGCATGCCATCTGCCATGTCGCCTTCAGTAGCTAGGGCCCGTACCGTACCTTCAGCACTCCGCTTTTCGCTGCGTGGAAGGCGGGTCCCGCGGATCTGCGTTTGTCTGTTGCATCGGATGCAGGACCCACAGATCGCGCCTATTGCTGTCGTACATGCTAACTATCATATGGTGTGGGGCCCGCCTCTAAGTACTAGATTTAATAGCATAATGTTTAAATTAAATGGATTAAGGTTAATTTAATTTAAATTAAATAATGAAACTAGAACTTTAACACTCCATAACTTGAGATCATGAACTCCAAATAAAACAATATTATATATCATTTTGATCAGTAAAATTAGAGGATCATTATGGCACTGTTAATTTTCTTGTAGGATAAATAATTCATATAGTGACATTTAGGACCCCTAATTAATGCTTAAATGCCCATAAACTTCAATCAATCATAAATTTGCACACACTAATCCAAACATTGTCAATATAAGTCTCATTTTAATCAAGAGATCCTCAGAAGTGGTATGATAGTTAAAATTTCTCTATTGGAAGTGTAATTTGGTTAATCACTTTTAGGATCCCTCACTAATTATCCCTTAAACCCTAGAAATTTCAATTGATCATAACTTAATCAATTGAACTTCTTCATATAGGTCTTCCAATACATCATTCTGATCAAGGGAATGTGTAAAGCAATAAAATGCAAAAATATTTAGTTTTTGATGATTGTATTCCTTAATTAGTCCTAATCACCCTAAATTTTAATTAGTGAATATTAGCACATATAGTAATCCAAATTGAGTCATTTAAGTTTCTAATATTACTTAGAGTATAATAAAACTTAGTGATGTGGTTGGTTTTGGGATTATGTGATTAAATTCAATAATCACTTACTAATCACCCTTAACTTTAATTAGGTCATAATATAACCAAATGGAGTCCAAATTGAGTTTACTCCCAATTAAAATACTCAGTGGATGATAGAAAAGCTATAGCCACTAAGTTTGTTGAATTTGGACGTCAAATGGAAAAGTTATATTTTTGACCCTTTAGAAAACCCTAAATTTACATATTTAAACCCTAAATTTGTTTTGGCCATGACTTGGCCATTTGATATCAGAATTCATTAATTTTAAATCCTAGATGCTTCAGAAGAGTATTTAGTGGCTAGATGAGCCATTATTTTTTTGTTATGGAAGGTTTAAGTAGGCATATGTCCATATGAGATAGCATATTTTCATTATATGTTCAGTTTGATGTTTTTCAGTATTTTATGCAGCACTTATAGATTTTTTTACAGTACTTTTCCAGCAAGTTTAAATATTTATATGTTTAGCAATTTTGTTTCATATAGGAGAATGTTATGATGCTAGTCTCTTATTATATATATATATATTAATATATATTCATTTTGTATCAGTTATTAAATTGGCATGAGTAGATTTGATCATATTCACTTAGTAGATTTCATATGTATACATTGCTTTTTTTTTTTTTCTGTAGCTTTGGGTTGAGGTATGTGCTTACCTCACATCTTGCTTAAGTTGTAATTCCGTGATTATAACTTTTACTACTTTCTTTTGTTGCTTTATTGCTTTTAAAATGCTTAGAATATTTGTGATATCATTTAATACATAAATTTCTTAGCCTAAAATAAACTTAAATATTTTGTCTAATCAGATTTTCTTTTCTTTTAGCTGGAGCTCTATCATTGTGAAACATATAATGGCAAATTCTGAGTTATTTGAGGTTGTTAGGCCTTTTGAAGAGCTTGTTCAAGAGTAGGAGCATGCTGGTGAAGATCACTAATTTCTTTTATTGCTTATGAGGCTGAGTGCTTAGCTTTTCTTTCATTAAACTTTTAATATTTTGTAATAATACAGGTGCTGATAATATTTTCTTTTTCTGCATATTTATTTCGAGTTTGATATTTTTTTATCTTATTATGGATGTTAATATTTGGTATTTCTTCTTCCGCACTCTGATATTCTGGTAGACTCATTTAGTGAATGTCTCATTTGCTATACTTAGGGCATATTCTTTCCTTACCAGTGGATTAGGAATGCTTATTCATAATCAAATACAAAGTGAGGGATTGCCTAGTGACAACCACCACTTAATCCTAGTTGATTAAGGGGTGGCTGCCATATTTTTGTTTGTAATGCCCCGTCCCATCGCCGCACGCAACAGAGATAGTTTCAAGGAACAAAGACAATTAATGGCAGAACGGTGTGCTACTTGAGAATAACTGTTAACCTCCACGAATATTGTTGACTAATTGTTGAAACTCAACCCCAAAAGAGAGCTGAGGACTAATCCTTAAGATAAGAGTAAAATACTAATCTTAAGTATTAGATATAATACTCACATATATTGGATTATGGGTGGTATATTTATATGAAAATCCAATATATATGAGTATTAGCATCTCATATATGCTGATTACATAACAATGCTAAGTAAAAGTAGTAATAATAATAAAGTGCGAAAGCTAAAGCATTCATCTATATTATTCCTTATAGAAGCTAAGTAAAAGCATTCATCTCAGAAAAGAACGAGAAAAATTACATCCAGAGTTAAGTTATTACAGACCATTGCTTAAAATAAAAAGGCAATAAGTGTCCCTCACTCATAATAGAAAGTAAACTAAAATGGTAAGTAAAAGCTGACCTAGCTAATGATCCACTAGCTCCTTCTGGATCTCTTAGGAAGCCTCCAAAACCTACTCCTCAAACTGCTTTGGATTTGACAAATTGTTGGATTCCAAAATGTACCACGTATTAGACAATAAGTTTAACACATCTAAAGCAACTATGTGTGTTTATAGTTTTAAGAGATTAACATTTAAGTATAAAACAACACTATAGAAAAGTACTGAACTAATTGAAAAGCTGAAAATTATACAGAATTGAAAGTAAAGTAAAAATTGTAATGAAATACGAAGTGTTGAAGCAAATAATCTATGAAAGACTGAAATATAATAAAATACTAAAATGAAACTGTGCTAAATGTCACTGTATATGCATCTGATTATGCCACAATTTTATGTTTTCATTATGCATTTGGTGCTTCATGCACCCCAGGGAATCATAATATCCATGATGCATGCTGCATCCCATAGGTCCTACTCAAATTGATGCATACTGCATCTCGTAGTTCATAATACTTTTTGATACTTATGCTTATGCAACTCATGCCAAATGCTTTCAAATCAATGTGATTTTTAAATCATCAAAAATTAGGAAATAAACCAAAGTAACACATAAAATTGTACATCCTGATTGCATCCCAATTGCCATAATAAGCACATTTTATTAAAGATACTATAATAAAAAAATTTGATCATGCATTACCTTAAACCAACTTTTCTCAATTTAACTAAAATCTTATAACTTTCTAAGTTATTACATGATGGGAGTGCATATACATAATTAGTATGTTCTTAAAAAAGGTAATTTTAAACACTTAGTTTGTTTAATTGCACTTATCAATGCACACAAAGATAAGTGAACGAAACTCTTTAATAGTTTATTCTCTCAAACTAAATTGTTTAATACCCCAATTAATACATGACTAGTGTATGTCCTAAGAAAGGTGGCTTGGACACTTAGTTTGTTTAACTGCACTTATCAATACGTACAAAGGTAAGGGGATGAAACATTTTTACAGTTTATTCTCTTAACCTAAAATGTTCAATTCCCTAATTAACACATACTTGGAATTAGAATACCTCAAATGGAACTGCACTTATCGATGTGCATAAAGATAAGGGGATGAACCCTTTTATAATATTATGTAAAACAAAATAACCAATTTTATACTCTACTTAATTAAATCAGTTATATGGATATGTACTACAATTTTCACATGATAAACACTAATGTTATCATTTCTATGCTAATTATTTCAGAATCTAAGAAAATTCAGACTAATGAATCCATCTCCATTGTAGGTACTACACAATGGGGTTCAAAGATTATGACATAAAATTCACTCAATATAGGTGTTTTGCAACAATTAGATAGCCTCAAACTAATATCTCTTAGCTTATCTTACCACAAGGATATAAGGTCAATTATATAATGTTTATGGGGTTCATCTAAAGGCCTACCTCAAAATAAGGCAATTAATGCATTTCCTACCTCAAAGGTAACCCTATTAGATGTATAGTATTTACTTAAGCTTAGAACTATATTTGTACTTTGAATATCTAAAGCTACTAATCATCACATTCAAACCATAAGCTAAATTATAAGAAATCAAGATGATGAGATCCCATGTAGGTTTAAAAGTTCAATCATAAGATTCAAATGCAAAAATCAAAAATGCAAATCTTTCATATTCAAATTCACTCCGAAACTCTAATTATGGGGTAAAATCATAAAACCCATAATAATTGATTGCTTGTAAATCAATCATGTTTTAAGAAGATTAATTTATGCTAATTATCTTTCTTAGGAGAAAATCAAGAAGTTCTTAAGGCTCGATCAAGATAGCTAATCACATGAATCATGTTTTGACCTAATCCTTTATCTTACTAATCTAAGGTCAAATGCTAAAAATCAGCAAATGTTAATCAAATTCATGTAAATCAATGATTACCTAAGTTAAAATTATCGAATAACAATCAAGACTAACTAGCACTAATTCAATCTTAAGTACTTAGCATCCAATTAACAAGGTGGAATTCAGCAAAGTAAAATCAACTTTACCATTTGGTGCAAACATTCAAGTGAATCTTTAGGAATTAAAACATGAAATTTAGGATAAGAGATACATTCCATATTCAAAATCACTTCTACATTTACACAATGCATGATTTCATTAAAACCAAATTTTATTTTGGTATATTTTTGCATTATTAGGGTTCTTGAGTTGGCGGATAGCAAAAATATAAATTTTGTGCAAAACTGGTCATTTCTGCATGCTATGGCGTGATGTAGCACTCGCTTGGCTGAGAGCCAAGTGCTACGGCGTGCTGTGGCATGTCATTGGGTTGTGACTATGGAGCTTTTAGGTGCAACAATGGGTTTCTACGCTGCGGTGCGCTGTAGCACCCTCATAGCACTACAGCGCCAAACATCCCGAGGCACATCCACTACAGTGCGCTGTAGCACTCCCTGGCCGAGAGCCAGGCGCTACAATATGCTGTAGCACCAGATTTTCTAAGGCGCGAGTGCCGTGGAGTGCTGCAGCTCTTTCAGGAGCTATGATGCCATATTTACTGAGATGTGGGAGCTGCTGCGTGCTGTAGCGCTTGCTTGGCTGAGAGACTTGCGCTACGGCGCACTGTAGCACTCGACGATCATTTTTCCTGGACGAAAAATGGGACATCTTTCCTATTGCACCCAAATATTCTCGATTTAAGACATCTCAAGTGTGATGCCATATATTAATGGAAAGGTCTTTCCATTGATACCAAAATCTATATTAAAGGATCATTCTAACAAGTAAATAATAATTCCCTAAGTCTATGTATACAGAAATTCTACTGCATAAATTATTATTAGTTTTTAGTGGGCAAAATGAGCTTCGATTGGGCTTGTTCGATTTTGATTGAGGCTCGACAATAAATCCTAATGCCATGCAGGAGCTACTCAAAAATACCATTTCACAAAGGCATTGATTAAGCCCATGGAAAGAGTGGCACAAAGAGGCTTCAAGGGTGAGGTACCTAAGCTTGCAAATGGAAACTTGAGCTAGCTTTCTGCAGGAGCTTGGGATGAAGGAGCTTCTTCTTCAGCTTGGGATGGAGTTTGTGAAGGAAGGAGCTTCTTCTTTAGCCTAAGATAAAGCTTCGGAGGAGGGAGCTTCCGTTGATAGCAAATGGAGAGGGGAGCTAAGGCCAAAGGAGCAAGATAAGGAAAGGAGGAAGCATGTGCTGGGGGCTTTAGTTTTAAAGGAGATGGTGGCATGGCTTCTACATGAGCTCTCCATCAGCAGCATGAAGGAGAGGAGAGGGAGCTCCTTACATGCACAGAAAGGAGGAGAGGGGTGCACATAGGAGGAGTGGGTCCCAAATCATGAAAAATGGAAAAATAAATAAATTTGAAATTTTAATTAACCATTTTCTAATTTTAATTAACACATTTTCAAAATTAAAATTAGACCCATAAACGAGCTTCAAAAAATTCTAAAAATTCACTCCTAGTTAATTTGGGGGTGATGAATGCAATGGCATAATTAGATTTTGATTTCAATGATTATTTCATTATTCTAATTTTTGGGGTATTTTAATACATTAAAATATTCAGGAAAAATCCGATAATTTCTAAACACTTCCAAAATATCACCATTAGATAATTTGGGGGTGACAAGCATAATGGCGAAGTCAAATTTTGATTTCGAGTTCAAATTAATTATTTAAATTCTAATTAATTAAATTTTATTAAAATAATCTAAATATTCTATTAAGCTCTGAATCGCTTCAAATCTTCAGGGTTGGGTTTTAATGACCAGATGAACCAATAGAATGATAATTATGATGTGATTAAGTTAATATTACATTAAGTAACAACCTAGGGTTGTTACAATGCTAGTCATGATCATCAAAGAAAGTATCAAGATGCCAGGCATCATCCTTTGGAGTTTAAAGTTGGCAATTTTATGTATCTCAAAGTTTGCCCGATGAAAAGTGTTTTTTTGTTTTGGCATAGCAGGGAAGCTTAGTCTCCATTACATCAGACCTTTCAAAGTTTCAGCGAAAGTAGGATTGTCAGCCTACAAGTTAAAGCTCCTTGAAGACTTCTCGAGAGTGCATAATGTATTTCATATTTCATCTTTCCAGAGATGTCTTCAAAATTCTTCGCATTTAATTCAACTTCTAGTCACATCTCTTCAGCTTGATCTTTCCTATGCGGAGGAGCCAATCAAAATCTTAGCTCATGATCAAAAGCAGTCGAGAAATTGCACTATCCTCATGGTAAAGGTTCAATGGAGTAATCGCTCTCTTGAAGAATCTACTTGGGAGAAAGAGACGGATGTGTAGCAAAGGTACCCAAGTCTCTTTGAAAATTTAGGTACTCTTCTTTCTAATTCCTATTCTTAAATTCTGCATTTTCTTTACCTTCTTAAGATGATGTCGAGGACGATATCATTCTTAAGTGGGAGAATCTATAACAGCCCTAGGTTATTATCCTAGTTAACCTAAGCTTAACCAACCTTTAATTTTCATTCCATTAGATTTATCAAATTATTAGAACTTAACCCTGAAGTTTTGGGGTCAATTGAACCCCAATAGGTTGAATTGGCAATTTTGCTAATTTTGAAACCTTAGAAATTAGCTAATTTAATTTGATCTCAAAATCAATTTCTGATTTCATTTTTGAATTCCTCACGCCAAATTAGCTAGGGGTGAAAGTTTGGGAATTTTTGGATGTCATTTAGGCCAAAATTGAATTTATTTTAAAAGGGGGAAATTAAAAGTTAGAGTTGCAAACATTTAATATTTGCAATCCTACACTCTAACGATCGACTCCTCTGGGATCCACTATGCAGACCATGGGCGATCTGCTGCAGAGCTTGCATTACATAACAGCAGAGCCAGTGCCATTTAACCATCTATCTACTTTGATTCGATGACTTGGATCTTATTCTTACTGCTCTTGATCCCGAGCATTGGATCATGCCCGCAATTCAATAGTCGGAATAACCCCACGATAATTAATTACGCTGGATCGCATCATGAGCATTACGCCATTCCTTCGATCAATCAGATGGAACCCATGCATCTTGGTACTGTGGATCTTCATCCTGGCTTAGTTTGTGCCCGACGGGGAGGATTCATTCATACGCCTCACTCCAGAAGCTATCCCCCACTCCCAGATTCACGTAGGATGGTCCAATAGCCTCCTTCTCCATTTGGTTAGACAATCTCAACGGGCCGAGCAGGCTCGCATTGCCCCACCCGAGCTCAACTCATTTTTAGGTCACCCTAAGCTCTTTTTAAGTTATAAATAACCTCATGAATCTTATAGTGAGCTCTTTGCTCACTCTGTGATCATAATTACAGTTCCAATATTTATTGTGCTTCAGCCAATGCTCATCTTCTCTGCTATATGTCTCCAAGCTCCTCGGCATTCTCCTAGGCGGTCAGTGGGCTCAGTCTGGTGTTTAAACCTCCAGTAAAGCTTGGTTAATCCTCAGTAGCTCTCTAGGCCCATCAAGGATCCAAATCAGCCCCCTGTCAGTCAGTGTAGCCTGATCAAGCACTCCTCTACCCATATTAAGTTGAGTGAGCTCAGTGCTTAGCCTAATTCCTTTCGGGTGAATGTTATTGAATACTTAGAGTTTAGTTAAGCATTTGATCTCATAGATCGAAGGCACTTGGAGTGGTGAGCTTGGTTCAGACAATGAGGAATTTCTATCTGAACAGAGCTCCTATCAGTGGAAGCAAAACTGCTCCACTGAGTTTTGAAGCTCCATTCCAATCCAATCAAGTGTGAAATTATATGTTAGAATAGATGTAATCCAATGCTAAGCTCCCATGGCTCGAGATGAGCCTCGATCGATTGAATCAATTGATCAGGCCATAGTATTACACATTATCAGAGCCCGAGTAAGCCCCCAACATTTCAGCCACCCTTACGCTGAGCCACAAGAGGGATTTAATTTTCCTTGACACCTTGATAGTGTAGGGATTGAGCTCAATTTGTAGTTTAGCCTCTGTGTGGAGAATTTACTCCCCACAATAAACCCTAAGGGTCATAGTGAATCAATTTAGGGCATCTAGACATCCAACAATCCTGATCACCCCGCAGAAGGCTTCGTCATTCAATCAACGGGTCTCGATGTGTGGAATGTTTTGCATTTGGAATCGGGGCTCGAGACCATTGGGATGCTGATAATTTGTCAGAGCAAGCGAACCCTAGACAGTCTGTCAACGGAAGATGGGGAAGACGAAGGCACACATTAGCAGGCTGGGTCAGCTATGACCCGTGCCTTTTGATTTTGGGCTTCAATTTTAGGCCGAATAATTGGAATTTATTTCCTTACAGAAACTAATTGGAAATTTTAATATTAAATTCAAAATGTAATAAATCTAAAACTGCAATAATATTCCAAATTCTTTGATTAATTTTTTTAATCTTGCCCTAATCACATTTAAACCCTGATTGATGAAATTTTGCTCAAATATTTAACTAAATGGTATGATTATAATCTTGAATTGTTCATTAGGATGTTTAGAATTAATTTTGTTAATGAGGTGTTAATAACTTAAGACCTTGATTAGTGAATATCAAGATATTTTAATCACTAGCTGATGGTCCCTATTTGTTCATTAGGTTATGTAAGGCCTAATGGAAATGATTAGAAATAATCCCCATGGTTAATTTTATTAATTGCTGCTAATTGTATAAAACCCTAATTAATAAAGATTAGCCTCATTACTTAATTAATTTTGAGAAATTTAGCATATAAGTGTTTTGTAAGCAATATGTAATGCAATAATATCATTTCATATCAATTCTTGCATGTTTGAATCATAATTATGCTTAATTAACCTAAAACTCAATTAATGCTTATTAGGAAATAAAAATTGGAAGTAATTGCTAATTTTGCACTTAATCACCAACAAGGATTAACTTAGCATTTATTGATTTTAGTCACTAGACATTTAATGACATGCTAGATGGTTAAGCTCAAATATGATTAATGTGATTTTTCATCTTAATCTAAATCTTAAACTCTCTTGATTTTCGCTTAAGTAAGAGAATCAACATGAATTGATCTTGAATAATCAGTAAAATATGCTTGATTTATTAAACAACCAACCCTTAAATATTTAATAATTTATCTGTAATTTGAAGGTTCAAAACTTAGTCTAATGAATTTGTAATCTTGATTATTTTTCTTAATCAATGATTAAACCTTAGAAATTTACATAAATTATACTACCTTTTTTTTAGAGCCAAACCCTAAATAATTATAGATTGTAAAAGTAAGTGATAAGAATTTATAGACCACCTTAAATATAAGTGATAGTATTATATCTAAATGAATGAAGACAACTTTAGTTAAGATAACTTTGAGGTAGGAAAACCTTAATTGTGATGCATTGAGGTAGGATCTTAGATGAACCATAGCAACCTTAGAATATTGATCTTATGTTTTGTGATGAGATAACCTAAAGAGAATTAGACTGAGTTATCTTTTTGTGGTAGTTAACCTAAATTTGAATGACTTATATGCCACTTCTTTGGAGCCATTTGAGTAGGACCTACTACAATTAAGAATGGATTATATAGTTTGAAGTTCCTTGACTTCTAAATTAGTCATTTTAGAAATATTAGCGTTACTATGTGGAGATCGTAATACATATCCATAGAGCTAACTTTATTCAGAAACATCTAGAATTAGTTGATTCATCATGAATAGAATTGTATACCCGACAAAAGAAATCTACCATTTTGGCATAGCTGGCAAGCTTTGTCCAATATATGTTGAACCTTTCATAATTTTAACCAAGATTGGATCATTTGCATACAAGCTTAAATTTCCTGATGATTTCTCTATTATGCACATTGTATTACATGTTTTGTCGCTCAAAAAGTTCTTAAGAGAACCTCTTCATCTTATTTTCATTCCACCTGTAAATATCTAGACGAGTTTATCTTTCATGGAATAACCTATCAAAATTTTGGGTAGAGATCAAAAGCAGCTCAGGAGTCGATCTATCCCAATGGTTAAAATACAATGGTGATATTGCAGTATTGCAGAATGGTACTTCTCCAACCCTTCTTTTACTTACCTTGTCATCTTTATTTCTACATTCTTGTTTCTACTTAAGTGATGTCGAGAACGACTTCGTTCTTAAGTGGGGAAGTCTGTAACAACTCATGGTTGTTACCCTAAGTTATCTGGACTAAACCAAGTCCTAATTCCCATTCCATTATACTGATATAGCTATTGTAATCTAACCCTAAAATTTTGAGATCTATTGGACCTTGATTAGATCATTTGGTTATTTTGCCAAATATTTAACCTAGAAAATTACCTAAATTAAATTGATCTCTAATAAAAAATTCAACTTCTCCATTGAACTTCTCACCCCCAAATTAGTTAGGGGTGAAATCATGCTAATTTTTGGAAGTCATCGAATTTTCTTGAATTTTTAGAGGTGAATTTTTGTCATTTTTTGAAACTCATTTGATTGTTGAATTTTTGATACTTAATTTTTATTTAAATATTAATTAATAATTAGTTATATATATATATATATATATATATATATATATATATCGTGCATTGCGCGATGCACACATGGTAGGCGGCTGCGTGCGGTGGCAAAGCCACTGCTTTAGGGCTTTCTAAATACCCCATTTTATGCCTCAATTCAAGCTCAAGCCTCATTTGCATCATTTGGATCTTTTCTAGAGTAAAAGCAGTACTATTCATCTCCTTCCCAAAACCCCAAATGAACCCAAAAGGTATCCCTTTTCCCTTTTAAGCTCGAATTAGGGCATCATATTTTTTTTGACTTACAGGTAAAATTAGGAGGCTAAGATCTTAATTAGGTCCTCCGCATAAGCAAGATCCGACTGAAGGGATAGCGCTAAAAGTTGAATTAGATGAGAATGATCATGAAGACATCTTTGTAGAGAGGAGATATGTAACACATTATGTACTGCAGAGAAATCTTCAGGAAGCTTCAATTTATAAACTATAGAACCAATCTTTTCTAGGATTCCAAAAGGTCCGACATAGCGGGGAATTAGCTTCCCAGCTACACCAAAATGATACACACATTTCATCGGACTGACCTTAAGGTACGCAAAATTTCCAACATCGAATTCCAGAGTACGATGATGAGCATCATAATCCTTACTCTAGCGATCTTGAGCTGCTTTAATTATCTGCTGGATTAGCTGAACTTTACGATTAGTTTCTTCAACTAATTCTGAGCCATATAACTAAACACTGTATGTTTCAGACCATACTAGAGGAGTACTGCACTTCCTATCATACAAGACTTCATACGGAGCCATGCTAATACTCGCCTGCAAACTGTTATTATATGCAAATTCTACCAATGGAATATGATCTTCCCAGAAACTTCCAAAAACCAGAATACAGAGATGAACATCTTCTAGAAGTTGGTTGACTCTTTCAGTCTGATCATCTATTTGAGGGTGAAAAGCTGAGCTCTTGGCTAGGGTAGTCCCCAAGCCTCGATGCACTACTTGCCAAAAGTTAGAAGTGAAGCGGCTATCTCGATCAAATATGATGGACCTCAAAATTCCATGAAGTCTGACTACTTCCTTGATGTACAACTTTGCCAATTTTTCGATAGAATCAGTCTGACGCATAGGAATGAAATGTGCTGATTTGGCCAGTCGATTGATAATAACCCAAATTGAATCAGCATGAGACCTTGACTTAGGCAAACCCATAACAAAGTCCTTAGAAACATCAAACCACTTCCATTCAGGAATTGCTAGAGGATGGAGAAGTCCGCTAGCCGCTAGCCTTTTGATGTTCTGCTTTAACTATACTGCAGGCATGACACTTTGCTACAAATTCTACCACGCTTTTCTTCATTATATGTCTCTAGAAGGATTTCTTCAAATCTTGGTACATCTTAGTGCTACCAGGATACACTTGATAACCTAAATTATGGCCTTCTACTAAAATTTCTTGCTACATGGATTTAGGAATCCATAAATGATCTTCTTGATAGACTATATTACCTCCAGCAAGAGATCGAAATGACAACCACTTTCGATTTCCATTTTGAACTTCAGATAGCCTTCACCCTTTATTTGGAAGATGGAGACATCTCGATGAAATATTGGTTCTACGGTACTCATAGATATTAGTTCGCTTAGCATAGCACCACGAACCGGCCTAATATCAAGCCTTCTGAATTCTTCCTCCAAAGGACTTAAAGTTATTATTTAGGAAAGTGTAGCATGACGACTGAGTGCATCGACTACAACATTTGCTTTATTGGATGGTATTGAATGCTTAAATCATAATAACTTACTAATTTGAACCATCTTTACTGACAACAATTGAGCTCACACTACATGAAGATGTACTTTAAACTTTAATGGTCCATGAATATAGAACACTAGACACCGTACAGATAATGATACTAAATTTTCAAGGCGAAAACCACAGTGGCTAATTTGGTATTAATAGAAAGGTCTCGAATAGGCCTTTCCATCGATATATGACATGCCTTGTGAGGAGCTTTGTGTAGGGAGAATTCGGATGCCAAATGTTTAATTTTTTTTATTTTCATCGATTTAGTGTTCATTGAACAGTAAACATTTTAAACAATTTTATTTTATTTATTTAATCAATTGTAAATTTTCAAAGCCTCATAATTTTGTAATTACAACTCCAAACATACTGATCCAATTTACCATTTTAATAAAAAAAATGCAATGATTAATATTATGTCATTAGTTATTATATTTGATGATTAATTTCACTAATCACTTTTTTGACTAATTAGCACCTTAATCCTAAAAATTTGATAATCCCATAACTTAGTCAAATCACATCTAAATATAGTGATCCAATATACCATTTTAATCAATAAAATATAAGGAATACTAATCTGTAAAAATATTTTGGTATATTTTTAATTATGCTTAATCACTTGTAAAATGGAATAGTGAATTCTAAGCTCAATAATTTTCAAAATTTCAGGTTTTAAGTCTTTGATCACTCACTAAATAGAAAATAACATTATTATGAAGTTAAAATTATTTTTATATAAATAATTTTACTAATCATTCACTAATCACCCTAAACCATGATTAGGGTTTATATTAATTAATTGAAGTTCAAATTTAGCATACTTTCTGTCATTGTATTCAATGTGCTATAAGAAAATGAGATTTTGAACCCTTCTATAATTACCCATTTGAGGGCTTTTCTTAATTAGCCCATAACTAAACCATTTGATCTCATATTTTAGCAAACTTAGTATCAATGGATTCCATAGACTGAATAAAACATAAGTATATCATAAAAATTAGATTTTTATAATTAGTTTTGTTAATGACCCCTTAAAGAGTTAAAACCCTAATTTGATATCATTAGCCTTAAGCCTTGGCCAATTTGGGCGTTCTTAGTATCAATCTTTATATTAGGTAGTAAGAAACTATTTGGTATTAAGAGAATTTAGTTTAGAGTTCTAAATCCTTAAGTCTCATTTTAGACCCTTAATGAGAGGCATTTTGGTCATTTTGGCCAAATGTTAATTTTAGTAAAATTTAATAACTCCAATTTATCATTTGCCTTTAAAATCAATAAATTTAGAGTTTAAAATCAATATATGGTTGCTTAGATCATTAATTTTGATTTAAAACCTAGATGCTAATTATGCCCTAATTATCCTAAGTGTTGATATGTGGATGTGAAATCCACATTTGTCTTCATTCTTATAATCATCAACTTATTAGATTAGAACTAATCTAATTAAATTTCATGTATGTTAAAACAATTCCTTAAGTAACTCTTCATGTTAATCCTTAGGATCATCCTTAACTAATTAATTCCTTAACTCTTAAGTTTTAGTCTCTTAAATTCTATTATATTGAGTAATGAAATCACTCAATAACTTAGGTTTAGTTTAGATTGTATCTTTTGATTCTAAGAGTTAGATCTTATAAGTTTTAGTCTTGATTATTTTATCTTTTGACTTTAGCTTAAGATTAGAGATTCACTTATTAAGTTTGATTATACTTAATAATATTTGCCTTAATTTTAGTTTGTAAGAATCCTTAAATCCTTAGACTTTAGTGCCTTTGGATTAGGAGGTGTAAACCCCAATATTTGGGAGTTTAGCTCTTAATCCCTTAATTTTAATTTGCTTTATCAAGATTAGTTTTGGGTTAATAAATACATCAATTAAGGCGATTAATTTGTTATTTAACTTTTACAGGAGACATTATATAATTTAAATTAGAACTTGATTAGTTCTAATGAGTGACCTTATAGGATCATGAATCTGAATTTATACTGGACAGTAAGATATTGGAGATCCTCGACTTGTATAAATTCAGAATAGTTAAAATAAATAAATTAGAAAACAAATGATATCATATATATTTTTTATAGTACTATTTTATACTCCTTGCTTTGTACGCACTGCTTTCTTATTAATTGAGCCCTTATTGTTTTGACACATTAGCTGAAACATAAAATATTTGATGAATATCCTAATTAGTTTTGAAATGCATATATCATTGGCATTAATAATTAGGAAATTCATATAAGAAATTTAGTGGAGTGTGTCCTTGTTAGTCTGCCTCTGCAGTTCTATTTTTGGGATGGAATCGACTCAGATCCAATTATGAGAGGTTTGGATAATACATACTTGATTCTAAAATTCAGCTCGAATCTAGACATTAGTGGTCTAGATAATACATATGATACTTCCTATTTTCTGGCTATTTTTAGCCAGTTTCTATTATGGTAAGATAAATCTAGGCACATGTCTAATTAAAAATGAAATATTTTGTAATTCAGACATTTTCAACTATGTTATTTTTAGTATAGTTTAATTTAGTTTTAGTATTTATAGCATTTAAAGTATTTTACAGTACTTTTAATATTTATGCATTTTTAGTAGTTTTTTGGTTTTCTATAGAATTTTTTGTGCGAGCATGTTAGGATGCTAATTTTAAGTATTACTTTATTTATTCTGCACTTTTATCAAAAAAATAATCATGTATGTTTAATCATATCTTTTATAACTTTTCCTAGTACCTTAATAGTTTATAAATTGCTTAAACTATTTCAGCATCTATTTGGTTTGAGGTATGTTTACTTATCTCATATTTTACTTAAGTTATAAATGTATTGTTTCTAGCTTTTACCATTTCAGTTGATATTTTGTAGGTCCTTTATTACTTAGGATGATTTGTGATATCTTAAAATTTTTAAATTATTAGCCTAAAATGAAATTATACAAATTGTCTAACTAAGATTTTCTTTTCTTGGCTGGGGTCCTAACATGTAAGAACCACTATGTTAGTTTTAGATCAATTTGAGGAGCCAGGTTCAGGTGAGGAGCAGAAACATAAAGATAACCCTTCTACAGCTGAATAAATTTTATTTTACTATCTAAGAGAATGTGATTTATTCATTTTAGTCTTTCTTTATCTTAGAACTATTATTAATGACTTGTAATAATTAAATTCTACACTGTATGTTTTTATTTCAGCATAATGTTATCTAGGATGTAATATTCTTATTATTTTATATTTATTTATTGAATGTGATGAATGGATCTATTTTAATTCTGTCAACTTCTGTGCTTTATTTATTTGTTGCACCTACCTATTAGTACTTTAAATTATGATTATCCTTATATAATAATTTGAGGCACAATCATATGTCTAGGTAGTTGATTACTTAGACTCCTTAGTAGTATTAGTATTAGAAAAGTAAGTGGCCTCTAAGTAGACATTTACTTTGTTAATGCAAATCCATAGTTATCTTTAAAACAACCCAAGGTTGTTACCCAGCTTAATTTAAGCATAATCATATCCTTATTATTATTTCATTAAGTTCATTTAGTCATTAGAACCAAACCCCGAAAGTTTGGAGTAATTCGGAGCTCAATCGATTATTTTGGAATATTTTAATATATAATTAATTAGAAAATTGAGGTATTTATTTTGACCTCAAAATCAAATCCGACTTCGCCATTGCGATCGTCACCCCCAAATTAACTATGGGTGATGTTTTGGACGTGTTTGTAAGTAGTCGGATTTTTGCGAATATTTTAATGTAATTAAATGCACCAGAAAATAGAATAAATAAATAATCGTCGGAATCAAAATATGACTTTGCCGTTGAATTCCTCACCCCCAAATTAGCTAGGGGTGAATTTTTGGGAATTTTTGGAGCGCATTTCTAAAATCTGAATTTTAAATAATCAAGGAAAATAAATAGGTAATTACCCAGCCCCTAAATTGCAAATTTTCCCTAATTTTCTAATGCATCATGTCAGCTCCTCTTACATTTTTGGCTGGCCATCCCATCCCCCTCCTCTTAGCCATGCCTCAATGCTCCTAAGACCATGATGGCTCCCCTAGCTCCCTAGCTCATGATGAAGCCTCCATCTCCTTTCTCTCCTTTAAGCAGGAATCTCAGCCTCTTCTCTTTGGCTTGCTAAGAGTTTCTCATCTCCCCTTCCATTGCTTGATACACTTGTGTCGAAGAAGAAGGAGTTCATCTCACTTCTAAGGCTTTAAAGAAAGATAAAGGTTCTCTCTTCCCCCACCCCTTGTAAGGTCTAAAGGTACCCTTTTACCCCTCTCTTTTGTCTTCTTCATATAGCTACAATGCTTGAATATATCTCTAGACATCCATGTTTAAGTATGCAAGCCATTACAGCTCTCCAAGAGATTAAATTTAATGCTCTATTTTTCTTGTATTCTGTATACCCTATCATTTATCCACATTTTTCGTATAGTTAAAATACTCCGTTTGTGCCGATTTTGGTTTTGATGGAAAGGTATCAGAAAGACCTTTCCATCGATATATGGCATCGCTCATGAAACGCTCTGGATTGAGAGTAATTGAGCTCGAAATTAAGCCTTCTCGGTTTTGTCCTAGCGAACTGCAGCGGCATTTCGGAAAAGTTAAATAAATACGTTAAATTAAATTAATTAAACAGTAAAATTCGCAAAATGAACCGCTACAACGTGCCATAGAGCGCTGCAGCGAAAATAGTTTTTTTGAAAACTTTAGAAAATATTAAAATGAATTTAATTGAACAGTAATTTTGCAAATTGAATCACTGCAGCGCGCCGCAGCGGGCTGCGGCGTTGCCGCGCGAAAAGCGCTATAGCGCGCTGAAGCGTCTAAACTTGCAAAATGCCCATAATTTCTTAAAAACTGTCAAGTTTTGGCTGAAATGGCCAAAACTTCGCTGTTTTGGTATTTTAAGGTCCCTAGGACCCTAGTGGGACTGAATTATATCAAATGTGAACCTATTTTAGTTAAAATTGAACCTTGCATAAAATTCTATGTTGAAATCAAAATTTGAAACTTTGTCATCTTTATCAAGTGCTCAAAACCTACCTTGTACCTAAAATGTATTGTGCAAATTGTTAGATAACTTAGAATCACAGTGCCAACAATAACCCAAAATAATATTTAGGTTTTGAATCCTAGAAAATTAGAATAAATGACCAAAATACCCATAATCTTAATTAGGTCATAACTTGACCATTTGAAGTCCAAATTGGATCTACTCCCATTTAAAGTACTTAGTGTGCTATAGGAAAGCTATAGCCACTGAATTTGCTGAATTTGGATACCAAATGGAAGAGTTAGCTTTTTGACCCCTCTTAACTTAAAAAATTACCAATTTACCCTTAGAAATTCAAATGACTATAACTAACTCATTAGACCTCTGAATTTAGTATTCTTAGATTCCATGGAATCCTTGAACAGTAACCAACAGTAAACTACATAAAAATTTAGATTTCATTAAGTACAATTTACTAAAATGCCCTTAAGTCAAAAACCTTAGTTTGGACCTATAGGACCCCTTTCTTGTCCAAATATAGCGTACTTACTATCTATCTTCATGTTAGACAATAAGGAATCATTTTGTACCAAGAAACTTTAATTTAGAGCCCTAAATAAAAAAATAGCTTTTTGGACCATAAAGTAGGGGCAAAATGGTCATTTTGCCCAAAATTTAGGTTAAGTATCTTTAACTCCTAAATTATCTTCTAAGTCAATAAAACAAGTATTAAAAACTATATTAGAACCCTCTAAGTGAGTAAATTCAGCTATTATGTCAAATTTGTTAAAAAAAAACCCTAAAATTTCTCTAAGTCTTTTTCCTTAACATCTTTCACCTTAAATTAGGACTACTCCTAAGACTAAGACTAGCTCATCTATTAGATTTCATTCATTAGATAAGTGGGTTATTCAATGAATGAATCCTTAGTTTTATTAGTTTCTAGAAATTTTACAACTTGTTTTGATTACTTTGCCTTTTAACCTTAGATTTAGGATAAGGGGATTCATCCTATTAGGTTTGATTTGCTTAATAGGGTCTACCTTAATCAATAGATCACATTTAGACTGAAATTTAGATCTTATGTCTTAACCTTTTTGGATTATGTGATTTAGCCCAATCTCGGGGTGTTTAATCCATAATCTATAGTTTAATAGATCTTGATAAGATCTTAGATAGAACATCTGAATTCATCAAATTAGGATGTTGTGATTTATTAATTAAACTTATAGCTATACTTGATTGAATTAGATTAGAACCTGATCAGTTCTAATCTTTTAAACATATAAGGTCGTGCTTCTAAGTTGCACTCGATAGTAGGAATTGGAGATCCTGAACTTGTGCAACTTAGAATAGTCAGAATGGTTAAATTAGATAACAATAGTGTCACTATGTATAGAAGAGTCCCTTGCTTACTTGATTAAATTTTGTTGCTACGCGTTCCTTATATTTTGTGCTTAAATTCCTTGTTCATATCATATAAGAGAACTTTGTGCATGAAATGAAAACTTAGAATAATTAGGATAACAGTTGCCTTTAGGTTCAGTATATTTAGTAGATTTTGGTGCACATTTACCCCTAATGGACAGAGGTAAGAAGTAATAAGGATGCTAACATTACTCATTGAGGAGTGTGTGTTAAGCTTGGAACCCATATAGTCTTGCAGACGTACTTGACTCCTCAGCTATTTTTGGATGTGTCCAGAGAAATAAAGTAAAATAACTATAAGATTCTGCATTTGTATTTACTACATCCTCAGTTCTATTGCTGGATTCTGTCTGCCCTAGCCCAGAAAGACTATGGGAATTTCTGTTTGCCCAAGCCCAGAAAGACTTTGGGGATTTCACCGGCCCGATGGCCAACTTTCTGATATGGCAGTCTTTATAAACTTGTTTTAGTTTTCAGCTTACTGTGTATTGTATTCTGATGGATATTTCAGTCAGCTATTTTTTCTTTACTTACTTGCTCAATTATACATATTTATAGGATGCTAGACGTTACTGCTTACTATACGCATCATATTCAGATTTCTGTCATTTAATTTGCATATGTCATATGATCATCAGCATGTTTAGGATTAGACTTTACTTTCAGTACTTTCACTTACTGTACTATACATGTATATGCCCATACCTTGCTTAGTTATTGAGGTGTGCTTTTGCCTTATTTGTTGCTTAGTTATGAATGTTATATTTATAATTATCCCTGTTTCTTTGTACACTTACTGCACCTATGCTTTTAGTTTATTTTTGTTGTGCTTAAGTATAAAAATATGGTGATATTAATAACACATGTAAGATATTCAGCCTAAAATGTACTTAGACAATTGTCTAATAAGATTTTTATTTTATTGGCTGGGGCCCTGGCATTATGAAACTGATAATGTCAGATTAAGATAGGTTTGAGGAGCTAGATGCTGAAGCAAAGGTGCCTTACTTAGAGGAGGAGCTTCAGCTAGGAGAGTCGGATATTGCTTAGTTCCTTTTAGCCGCTTATGAGGATGAGTGATTTATCTTTCAGTCTTTTAAACTATTTAAACGTTGTAATAATACAGGTACTGTAACTAAGATTTACTTTATGAACTTTATTATTTTCTGAGCTATCTTATTACTGTTTCTTATATGATGCATGGTGAATGGATGTACTATTTACTTCATTTAGCTTCCGCACTCTGCTTGTATGTCACATTTAGCGACTGATCCTCTTAATTATACTGTGCACGTCCTCCCCTTATTAGTGGATTGTGGATCTTACCTAATCCAATGATAAGAGAAGGATTTGCCCAAGTGACCTCCGCTCCTTAGCCTAATGATTGTGGGCTTAGGGAGCGGGGCGCTACAATCTTTGAGTGATGACCCGTCCCGTTGCTATTTTTCACTCCCTTTGCGCAGAGCCACGATGCGGGGCACTACATAGCATTAAGTTACATAAGAAAAATTTAGGTGAGATTTTAAGATTTGTTTGGTCCATTGGATGCAAAGATGCTTGGGGTATGTTGCCTATATATAAGGCAACATTTTAGATGTGTTGATAGTGAGATTTATTTAATTTAAGGGGTGGGGTGTTTGGCTACTATAGTTGGAGGAGAGAAGCTTCATATTTTTCATAAAGCAGGGTGAGCTTTAAGCTTCTGTGTAAGTATATAACCTTCTTCTTCATTTAGTGGATTCTTTTCATGGTGGTGGCTCCTTGATTTTATGCATTTTGAGTTTTTCACAAAAAATCTTGTGCATTTAGATGTGAATTTATTGTTCTTATATTTATGAATTATTTGAAATTATTTTGTATTCTTTCATTCCCTTGGGTTATTGTTTAATCGTAGCTTGAAGTCATACAAGTGGGAGAACTCAGCATGGTGTGCAATTGAGTTCTTCATCTACATATCACAATAATAACTGCACACTACATAACCCTAAGCTTTAGGTATTTATAGCTCTCCAAACATCCCCCATATGACCTTAGGACTCATGCATAATGGGCATGTGTCCCCCATGCTTTATATGAACATATCACATGTCCAATCAAGCAACAATGATGCTCCAATTTCCATCCAAAAATTCACATTCTCCACGTAGCACTTTTGTGCAAGCAAACACCAAGTCTTAGACTATTTCAACTAGTTAATATACAAAGAACGCTTGGGTACACCTAGCATCCATAGCTTTATCTTGGCTTTTTGTTAGGTTTGAGTGTTGATGCTTGAGCACACCCATGTGCCTAAATCTCAATCTCTAGTTTTGTTTTCTAAGAAAATGATGGCATAAGAGTCCAAGCCATGGATTCTACAATTTCATAAAAATCTCTTTAGCACTCGAATCCTCGGCTGATGGACATTATCCTAGTTCCTGGGTGCACCTTAGTGCCATCACTCTATCCAAATTATTTAATTTAGAAACCTTTTATCTCATTTGATCTGGTTTGTGCCAAGTTAACAACTGGTTGTGTAACAACCCTAAGTTGTTACCCTATAAAAATATAGCTTAATTACTCTCTAACTTTAATACCATTGCTTATAGAACACTAAATTAAGTCTATCCTGAAAATTTGAATTCCATTGGACTTCTCTAGGTCCAAATGATATATTGATCAGTCTAGATGTCCTAGATTAGACCTAAAATATTTTGATCTCAGAATTAAAATTTGATTGCATTTTTAAATTCCTCACTCCCAAATTAGCTAGGAGTGAAAGTTTGGTGCTATTTGGAAATCATTTAGGCCATAATTCACATTTAATTAAAATGGTCTAATTGCAAAAAAGGTTCCTAACTTTTCTAAATTACAAATATACCTTTAAACTAATTTAACGGACCGCGGGCGATCCGCTGTGGAGTTCAAGTCACACGACAACGAAGTCCTGCTGATCTCACCGTCGTACCCTTAGATCCCACGGTCCGGATTTAACTCCGTGGGATAGCTGATCCACCGTTAGATGAACCCGTGGATCCTACGGTTAGGATCACTCCCGCGATCGGCTGTTAAGATCCGAGCAATCCCAGCCGTAGCCCCTATCTGATCGATAGATCAGATGGCATCCAAAGGTCCTGCCACTATGGACCTTCGTCTTCCTCTCGCCCGTACACCCGACAGAGAAAATCCCCATACTGCCAGCTGCCAAACCTGTCCCCCACTCCCGCATCCAGCTCAGCAAGCTATTGGGGATCCTCCCGTAATGGTGAGGTGCCTCAATTGGGCCTCGTTACCCGGCCGAGCTCGAATAGGAAATTCAAGAGCTCGGCCATGGCCCGACCTCTCGGGTCTTTCCCAGCCCGAGCCAACCCTCCAGAAGCTTCTCAATCCCTTACCAAGGCTATAAATAGCCCTAGCATGGCTCCAATTGACCATTGCTAATCAATTGATCTCTCTGCAACTTCCGCCATTGCCGAACACCCGAGCTTGCATAGGCGATCCAAGAGCTCTCGAACCACTGATAGTAGGCTCTTCTAGTGTTCAGGATCCTTAGCAGCATTTGGAAGCTCAGCTAAGGCCAGCCATTCCCTCAGTCGATCATCCTGAGCCATCCCGATGAACCAGGTACTTCCTCTTGCTCAGTCTAAGCTGATTAGGCTCAGACTCTCCTCCTTTTTATTCGATTAGCTGCATATTGTCGATACGAACTCAAGTCTATCAAAATTACGCCATGAGTTAGCCTCGATCCATCGAATCGATCGATCGGGCTAAGTCCCTTAAGAATGCCTCGGGTCGAGTAAGACCCCAGTGTTCCAGCTCACTTCAAGCCCTCAGACCAGGGGGCTTCAATCCACCTCACCTCCCTGATGGTGTAGGGATCGAGCCCCGAGTCTGGCATAGCCTCTATGGGGAGAATTGTCTCCCCACAGTAGTCCCATTGCGGGAGTTCTCGGGTGAGTAAGGTTTGGCTGATCTAGACCCTCTCACAGAGGGCTCCTGGTCTCAATCGGAGCATCTTGGCCAGGGGATCGATTCTCGATCAACCCAAGGCCGTGGTGTGGTCCCTATGACGCAGATTTGGCTGATTAGGGTTACCCTAATCGGTGAGGCATTGGGGCTGGCGAGGGGAAGAAGACGGACTGTGCGAGTCAGGCTGACCCATGACCCGCGCAGTTTGACAATAATGGGTCCCCGGGCCGAGCCGACCGGCGTGTTTTGGTGAACGGGCCGAACCCGTTTTAATTAATATTTGAATAATTGGAATTATTTTCTTTAAGGAAAATAATCCAATTATTCCAATCATAGGGATTTAATTAAATAAAAATATATAATGTATTAATTGAATAACTTTTAATCCACTGGTTCAAACCCTATAATATCATAAATGAAATTGATTAAAAATCATCAGGGATCTGAATATAAAATAATATTGAACATCTAATGGTTAAATTTTCTGATTTTCCCTAATTATTACAGATCTTAATTAGAGTGAATTAGCAATTTTACTTAACCAAATTGCATGTTTAGGGTGCCATTAGTCTCCTTATGAAGTGTAGAATAAATGTGCTAAGTGAATTATTTTTCTGATCTCTGTACTTTAACTTATACCCTAATCTTGTTAAACCATGATTAGTAAAAATTAGAATTTATATATATTAGATCTTAGCAAACTTAGTCTCTAATTAATTATATGATTAAATAAAACTTATGTGCCAATTTGTATGAAATTCTGATGGCTAGATTTGTAATTATGTGCTAATCCTTTTGGATTTATTTAGGATTTGATTAGCACTAATTACTTTTTATTTTTATAACTTTTTCTAATAATATGCTTCATAACAGTAAGGTAAATATATGGAAACAATGTATGCTAATTTTTGATGTATAAATTGAATAAATCTGAAATCGGAGATTTAATCACCTTAATTAACTTAAGAAGTCTTAAGACTTTAATCAAGTTTTTAAGACTTGATCTAGGTCTAAGATTATCGCCATTAATACATACTTAATTCACTAATTTATTATTGATTTATGAATGAACACTTGATCTCAATTAAGGCATGAGTAGGGGCCAAACCCTAACCTGCTTAATTAAGATCCAAACTCTTAAATACTTAATTTAATTAACTGATTATAAGATAATGAGATTGATATTATTCCAATAATGTATTTGATTTGGTGTGGATCTTAAACATTTGAACTAGACATGCTAAGCTTAATAATAAAGTTGTATGATTGCTTAATCTGAATCTAAACTTTGGATCCTTGATTTTCTCATAAATAAGACTATTAGCATAATAATACTCATAGAATCTTATTAATTGAATAAGTGATCTAACTCTAATAACATCCTTGATTTAAATCCTATAATCTTAGAATAAGGAATGATCAGATGACTTAATCATCTGATCTGATCATCCTAAATATAAATGATAAGTAAAATCTAGAGTGCTAGCATTAGAGTGTGAGATCTTAAGTATCTCAACTCAAGATTGTTTCAAAAATATTTTAAAAGACCTAATTTAAATATACATTGAGGTAGGAGGACTTTCCATAACTCATTAAGGTTGAAGCTTAGATGATCCTTTAACTTTAGAAGTTGATCTTAACCCCTCGTGGTAGGAATCACTTAAGATATTAGAATGACACCTTTCTTTGTGGTAAAATCTATATTGAGTGATACTTGATCACATTTTCTTGGAGCCTTGTATAGGAATTACCTATTTAGCATAAGAATTTATAGTCTTGATAAATCCTTGTCAATTAAGTAGAGCTGTGTGAACCCCGATTATTGGTTGGTGTAGTATGGCATGCCCATAATACTGATTTTCTTTAGTAGTATTCAGGATTGGTTGATTCACTCTAATATGGACTTATGAGTAGGTGCTATCCTGAGGGATTAGATGAATACATTTTCGTTAGAGTAAATCTTCCAATACTAAGAGTGCATTAAACAGGTACTCATTCCTTAGTTTGATTGAAAAACAAATTGTCAATGGGTGATGCATCCTAGTGAAGACTGCTTCAATAGATATAGTTCAAACATACTAAGTAATTAGAATCACCTTCTTTAAGACACTGAGTTTGATTGTAAGTTAGGCATCTTATTAACTTAGCTTGAGATACAAATTGCCAATGGGCGATGCCTCCTATCAAAGATCGCTTTGTTAGGATGGCTTAATCAAACTAAGAGATAAGAATCACCTTTCTTGCAAATGCGCTAAATATGTGTATACAATCACCCTTCCTAATGATCCTTAAGCAAATCTTCAACTTTAACTAATTATCATCTTAGAAGCTAGGAGTCAGAATCCTTTTAGCAGGATTCTGCACAGTGGAGACCTAGAATTCATTTTCAGTATTCAAAGTTTTGTGGATTTCTGAATTTTACTCATATAGATTAGAAGCATGAGTTTGATGAATCATTTCAGCAGTGATGCATGAGTATCAGTGATAAATTATGGGTTACAAAATGTTGCATACATAGAGTAGGGAATCTCAGGATGCATCGGCATCACCATACTGTCTTCCCAACTGAGTGTATGTATACATTGGACCGTACGACTCATAGCCTTTCAGTAATAGTTCTGTGACATACTGTGGCATATCGTATTGTGGCATATTTGGGAACATCATTACAGTGACATATAGTACAGCATTGGACTTTTCACATTGATTTCTGAGCATTTTACATTTTCATTTGCTTTTAGTATTCAGTTTTAATGCAATCTTACTTTGTTTAGTCTTTATAGTTTCAGTTACATAGTACCTTTACTATTATTTTCTACAATTGTGTTTACTTTACTGTCTATTGCATTTACTTTAGAACAGCTTAGTTAGTTGTGATGTGTTAGACTTCTTATCTAACACGGGATACTCTTGGTATCCGACAATTTGCTAGATCCCGAGCAGCTTGTGGAGACAGGGCAGGAGGACCTACAGGAGATCCCGGAGGAGTATGTGGAGCCTTAGTGGATCAGTCTTCCACCATTTGCTTATTGCTTATTTTAGTACTTTACATTTCATCTTTTAAATCAGTTTGTAATAACTCTGGATGTATTTTACTTTTCTTTTCTGAGACAAATATTTACTACTGCTCTGTGATGAATGTATTCTGGATGTTTTGCTTTAGCTTCCACACTCTATTATACTACTATACTTAGTATTGTGATGTGATCAGCATACTGGGAATGTTGATATATTGATAACATATATTGGATTTATATTTACCTTTCTAAATCTAATGTACGTATCAGTCTAATACTTAAGATAAGTAATCTACTCTTATCTTAAGTATTGATACTCGATCCGACTCTTAGGTTCAAGTTAGTAGCCTTCAGTGTGGCTCAGTCTTTTATTCTATTTGGGAAGATGGGTTTTGTAAGCTCATTCTTCCCGAGTAACGCATCGCTACGTCGCTGATTATGATTATACTCGTCTTTTGCGTGCGACAACGGGGCGGGGCACTACAGGTTGATTCATAATTAACTAAAAGTTACTTGAAAATAGGCAATTGTCCCATCATTAATTCCAAGGCAATTACACTTGAGTGTTCAAAACACAATTTTTGCTCTCATCGATGCACTCTAAGCTATAATTAGGTCCACCCATATCTGTGCACCTCTTTGGGATATATGTGAGTCTCCATAACATATGATATCATGGGTGCATCAAGTGCGTTTGGGTACTACTATAGTTTTTGGTTGAGCTGTACTCAACATAAGGAACAATTTTGAGGGAACATTTTTATATGAATATTTTCAAATATAGTTTTGCTCACTATTAGTTGGGCTTATGACATCAAAAAATTAGAGCAGCAAGAATTATGAAATGAAATAAAATTAAAGTGGAATATATAGCTGTTCAATCAAATAATCTGACAAACATTCAATGTGACTTGAGCCATTGAATGCTTTCCAATATTTTTAGTTAAATACAATTACAATACAAAAAATTTAAAAGTAGATGCTAATCAACATAGGTTTTTATAAACAGATGATAGTAAATAATAAGCTTAATTCATAATTTAAGGAAGTCTTATAGCAGTCGTTTGTACTATTGACATTAGGATTCAGAATACCTTAAACTAGAGGCCGTGAGGGTTTTTTGGAGGCACACTTTGCCACACATTCTCCCTCAAAATAGGAAGGGAAATTATTAGAGATTGCTTTTAGTTTGTGGTTCTAGTAGGTGCCTCTAGAAGCAATATGGTCTATAGTTATATTGATAATACAGAGTTAAAAAATGTTTATGGTTGCACCAGTAGTGGTCATAGGAATTGGAAATAAGGATTATGGTGGCAATGATAAAATGGAATAACAACATTAATTCTATTTGAGTAATTTACATGAAAATATATTCTCTTCCATGCAATAGTAACTAAGAATCCTAAAACTAAGCAGTAATAAAACATATAAAATATGCTCCCAAGAAAAATTTCCTTTCCATTAATAAAAAATAAAAAAATTTATATGTATTTCTCTCCCTTTAATCATAAGCAAAATAAAGAAAAAAAGATGGAATTGATAACTATAATAAGTTATTCTAAGTTCACACGTCAACTGATGAAACATATCTTGAGGTAGTTGTTTAGTAAAAATGTTTATTAGAGGGTACTTAGAACTAAAGAATTTTGTCTCTACATCTTCTTTAATAACGTGTTTGTGAATGAGCTGGTGCCTATCATTGATTCATTTCATGTGTGTGCACCAAACATAATTCTTAGTGAGGCAAAGACACAGTGTTAGTAGACTTAATAAAAATCTTCAATAGTTTGATTCCATAATCAAGTAATTGTTGCTTCAACCATAATACTTGGGTAACACATCATTAGGTTGCTATACATTTTTCCTTAGTGTTATATAAGGCTACCAAGGTCTATTCCTATAAGACAATAAAACTAGTTAACTATTAAGAAATTAACATATGTTAGATATGTTTTTTTTGTTTGTTCTACATCCATCTAAATCTAAATCTAAAAAACTTACAAAATCAAGTGGCATCTATTATAAAAGTACCAGAAGCCTAAGGTTTTGGGGACATTAACATATCACATAATGTTGTCAAGCATGTGTAATGGTGTCTGTAACATCCCTTATAATGTAGTATTTATTTGTCTTGTCAACAAGTAAGACTGTCATGGGCATTTTGTAAATCTGGCATATGTATAAATGGATTTTTTCTTACTAGGGACTTGGTAAGGAAAGTAAAAATTATTTGACTTCCCATCAAGCAATAATGGACGGAAACACAAGTATCTCAACGTGGTGAATTAGGGTAGATCATAAGACTTCTTGTATTTCTTATGGTAAGTTGAGCAAATGTGTACATTAAGGCACTTGTTTTTCACCATGATCCAATTACACCCATCAAATTTGTGATATATGCATGTAAGAAGAACTATGTTAAATAAGGCTCATTTATCAAGTTTATTTGAGTGACTAAATTTTCTATAAATTTTACAAGTTACTCTAATGGACCTACCCTACCATTCCTCAAGACATCCCAATCATATCATCCCCCTATTAAAAGAGATATGGTTTTCTTGGAGCTTGAAATAGAAAGGATGCATACATATTGAATTGTCTTATTCTCTCTCTAATATTCTAAGAATATGTCTTATGTGTCAATCCTTCTCCCAAGGTTCCCTAAGGGAACTTGAGTGAAGAGTAAGTGGATATTCTAATATTAAGAGAATTAGTGGAAAGTATAACAACCCTAGTGTTGTTACCCATCAATTAGTAACCTAATTGACTCTAATAGTTTTCCATTAATCTTATAAAAGTTTCAGAAGCCTCCATTTCAAATTTCATGCGATTTGGAGATTGTTTGGCAATTTCCAATATTTCTTGGTTTTTTGATAATTCTAAAAATGCCTAATTTATTTAGACCTCAAATCAAAAACGGAGTCCACCATTAGACTCACACACCTAAATTAGTTAGAAGTAGTATTTTGGAAGTGATTGGAAGTCGATGAATTTTTCTCAAATATTTTAATAATATTTAAATACCCAGAAAATTAAGATAATTAAATTGACCTCCGATCAAAAATCCGACTTCGCTTTTAAGTTCCCCACATCTCAATTAGATAAGGGTGAATTTTTGAAATTTTTTGAAGTGGATTTAAGTATTTAAAATTAAGAAATTAATAAAGAAATTTAACAATATTTTAATATATTAATTATTATCTGTTTAAATAATATATATATAATAAATAATTAAATCCAACAGCTAATTAAATTTTCCGTGTGCATCTGCTATTTTTCCTCTAGACAAGATTTGTTGGTTCGTCCCTATGTGGGCCGTTGATCGCCATTATGCTTTAATCGAATAGCCGAGAATCTTTTCTACTCAAAAGGATTTCGAACCGTTTGATCAAAGGCCCAAACGAATGGCCGTAATGCATCCACTGTACATCTTCTCTTCCACTCTACCTGTGATCATATTCGGCATAGAATTAGTGGCGGTACGACGCAAGTTGGCCTTCCCAACCCCTCTAATTTCTTCCCACAGCTATCCCTTTGCTGATTTTTGATTCTTGGTTTGGACAAAAGTCATTGCAAGCTGTGAAGAGTTCTAAAGAGTCTCAAATCCTAAAATTGGAAGTCTCGGCCATCAATACTATTAAGGTACGATCTTTCATTTTGTTTCCTGTTGTCAATACACTTAATCTTTTTCGTGTAAATATCATTGTTACGAATTGTATCATCATCAATTTAACTTGATCCAACTCTTTAAGAATCTAATTAAATTCAAAGTGGCATTATGGCAATTTCTCTTTCTGTGCTAGTTCATTTTTTTCTTGAGTTATATGAATGATTTTAATCACTCTCAGGGAGATCAATTACATTATTGGTTAGAGCAGAATCCATCCTTATTCAATTTCCTTGCACTGACTTTTTTTTTGATGTTCTGGAGTATCCACACATCTAAATCTATTAATAAGTATCTTATTATTAAACCCAGAATGATAATTGAACTATCTGGCTAAGCTTTTGAGGGATTCGTTAGAAATCCCAAACTCACTAATCGACCTTTTCCCCTCCTGCGAGTTTCGCACGCGTCCTTATTAAACTACAAAAAAATTAGGGCATCACTTCTAATGCCTCAGGGTCACTATCGAATGAAATTTCTGAGTCTAGGTTGAACATCCTCATCAGACCTTACTCCCAGAGATTTATTCATCCGATTCGAATGAAATCGCAAGTATGATGATTCCCTGATATGCTCTGCTTGCGATCTCAATGAAGAAGACAGAGAGGTTCGTCGACCTCTATCTTCTAAACAGCCAGTTCAACTCAAGTTGAACCGCGCCTTCCTTCCTCGACACGTGGCGGATGGATTTAAATCTGTTCTGCCATTTTTCTTTAATCTGCTGAATTAATCAATTATAATACGAATAATTAAATTCTTATATTAACATTAATAAAGAATTTAATTCATTCATAAGTTATAAAATACTTAACCAAATTTCATATTATTATATATTATTTTGATCACAAAAATATAGATTAATAATATGTAATTTAATTTCTATTTTGATAAATATTTTAATTAGTCAATATTTAAGATTAATCAATTAATTACAAATTAATTTTATCATTTCATGTGACTTAATTTGATCATTTAATGTCCAAATTTAATGATCAAATAGTCCATTTCACTTACAAAAATGTGAGGAACAATAATATAAATTCAAATTTTACAGTTGAATCCTAATTTTCTTAATCACTTCTTAATCCTAATTAGGAATCTTAAAAACCCTAAATTTCAAACGTTGTCCAAAATTAACCTACTTAGTGTCATTTTTCTCCTTGTGATATAAGGATTTCAAATATTTGTATATTATTTCCATAGGACAACAAATAATTATTTTAGATTTTTGACTCTTAATTAGTATTATTGTGATGTATTCTAATATTCTAGATAGCATGTTTTAAGTTTTATAAAACCTTAAGATAGCTAACATATCGCATTTATTATTCCCCATGTCAAATTAGACTACTTTTAATTGAGCTTAGTTCTCATTTTCTAGATATGTGAATTAATTGCAAATTGCTTGATTCACCTTTCAATCCTAAGGTAGAAACCCTATGATTGATTTACAACATGAATTATAGTTGATCCTTACATCTATTAGTTACATCCATTAGGAGTAGTTAACCTTAATGCCTTTATAATTGTAGATTATTGAATCAACTAGATCTAGCATTTAGTGATTATATTAGAACTTAGTCCATTCATCCTAATCCCTAAAGCCTTCTCTTGAATCTTTTAAGAGCTAATAATAGAAATTCCTATTCTTACTTAGAGTAGTGTAAGAATCCTATTGAATTCCTTAAATTTTAATTACTATGATACTTAGAATTTGTAGTTCTTAAATGTGGCACCCCACTCCCTAAGCCCACAATCATTATGCTAAGGAGCGGAGGTCACTTGTGCAAATTCCTCTCTTATCATTGGATTAGGTAGGTCCACAATCCACTAATAAGGGAAGGATGTGCACAGAACATCTGAGAAGATCAGTCACTAAATCTGACATACAAATAGAGAGTGGAAGCTAACTGAAGTAAATAGTACATCTATTCATCATGCATCACATAAGAAACAATAATAAGATAGCTCAAAAAATAATAAAGTGCATAAGGTAAATCAAAGTCACAGTACCTGTATTATTACAACATTAAATAAGTAGTTTTAAAGACTGAAAATAAATTACTCATCCTCACAAGAAGCTCAGAAACTAAACGGTATCCAGCTCTCCTGGCTGAAGCTCCTCCTCTAAGTAAGGGACCTCTGCTTCAGCACCTAGCTCCTCAAACCTATCTAAATCTGACATTATCCCAGCCAATAAAAGAAAATCTTGTTAAACAATTGTCTAAGTACATTTTAGGCTAAATATTTTTTATGAGTTATTAATGTCACCACTTTAACTTAAGAAAACAAAAAGATAAGCTAAAGCAGTAGGAGCAGCAAACGTGCAAAGAACTGGATAAGTTATAAATATAGCATTTATAACTAAATAACAAATGAGGCAAAGGCACACATCAACAACTAAGAAAGAAAAGGGCATATACATATATATACTGCAATAAGTAAAAGTACTGAAAGTAAAGTCTAATCCTAAACATGCTGATGATCATATGACATATGCCAATTAAATGACAGAAATCTGAACATAGTACATATAGTAAGCAATAAAGTCTAGCATCCTATAAATACGTACAAGTAAGCAGGTAAGTGAAGGAAAATAGCTGACTGAAATATACATCAGAACATAGTACACAGTAAGTTGAAAATTGAAACAGATATGTAAAGACTGCCATATCAGAAAGTTGGCCATCGGGCCGGTGAAATCCCCAAAGCCTTTATGGGCTTGGGCAGACAGAAATTCTCATAGCCTTTCTGGGCTAGGGCAGACATAATCCAGTAGCAGAACTGAGGAGGCAGTAAATACAAATACAGAATCTTTTAATTATTTTATTTTGTTTCTGTGGACATATCCAGAAATAGCTGATGAGTCAAGCACGTCTGCAAGACTATATGGGTTCCAAGCTTAACACACACTCCTCAATGAGTAATGTTAAGCATCCTTATTACTCCTTACCCCTGTCCATTAGGGTAAATGTGCACCCGAATCTACTAAATATACCGAACCCAAAGGCAACTGTTATCCTAATTATTCTAAATTTTTATTTTATGCACAAAGTTCTCTTATATGATATGAACAAGGAAGTTAAGCACAAAATACATGGAATTTATAGCAACAAGATAAATCAAGTAAGCAAGGGACTCTTCTATACATGGTGACACTATTGTTGTCTAATTAAACCATTCTAACTATTCTAAGTTACACAAGTTCAGGATCTCCAATTCTTACTATCGAGTGTAACTTAGAAGTACCGCCTTATAAGTTAAAAGGATTAGAACTAATCAGGTTCTAATTTAAATCAATCAAACATGACTACAAGTTCAATCAATAAATCATACGTCCTAGTTTTATGAATTTAGACGTCCTATCTAAGATTTGATCAAGATCTACTAGACTATAGATTATTGATTAAACACCATGAGATTGGGCTTAATCATATAATCCAAAAAGGTTAAGATATAAGATCTAGGTTTCAGTCTAAAAGTGATCTATTGATTAAGGTAGATCCTATTAAGTAAATCAAATTTAATAGGATGAATCTCCTTATCCTAAATCTAGGTTTAAAAGACAAAATAATCAAAATAAGTTGTAAAATTTCTAGAAACTTAATAAAACTAAGGATTCATTCATTGAATAACCCACTTATCTAATGATTGAAATCTAACATATGAGCTAGTCCTAGTCTTAGGAGTAGTCCTAATGTGAGGTGAAAGATCCTAAGGAAAAGACTTAGAGAATTTTGGGGAATTTTACTAAGTTGACCTAATGACTGATTTTTCTTACTTAAATGATTATAAAATAGTTCTAATACTAGTTTGAGTGATTTGAAACACAAATTAGACGTTAAGGGCACTTAACCTAAATTTTGGGCAAAATGATCATTTTGCCCCTACTTAAGGGTCTAAAAGATATAAGTTTCATGCCATTTAGGTTATTAGGTTTACCTATTTGATACATACTCTTAAGGATCCTATTACTTAGCATTTACTTGACATACATTTAAAGTACATAGTAGATTATTGGGCACATTAGGAATGGCAAAGTTTTAAATTGGATTTCAGCTTAGTATAACTTAGCCCCAATAAGGTCCTAAGGGTCCTAAATTATCAAAACGGTGAAGTTTTGGCCATTTCAGCCAAAACTAGGTAGTTTTACAAAAATATGGGCAGTTTTCCTGAAATTCTGGAAATTTTGCAAGTTTGGGCGCTGCAGCGCGCTGGAGCGCTTTTCGCACGGCAGCGCGCGGCAGCACTTTCCGGGCGGTAGTGCGCGGTAGCCCCATTGCGCTGCGGCTCGCTACAGGCCGCTACAATTCGCTGCAGCGTGCTATGACGCGCTGTAGCGGTTCGCTTTGCAAAATCACTGTTCAATTATTTTCATTTAAATGATTTTATGATTTTTCGCAAAACTACCGCTGCAGCGCGCGATCGCGCGCTGTAGCGGCCCATTTCGCAAATCTACTGTTCAATTAATTTATTTTTGACATTTCCTAAGTTCTGAAATTTCCGCCATAGTCCGCTGCAGCGCGCTACAGCGCGCTGTAGCGACCAATTTTGCAATTTTTACTGTTCAATTAATTTTTATGGCCGCTTTTCTAAGTTTTTCATGAAATGTCGCTGCAGACCGCTGCAACGCGCTACAGCGCGCTGTAGCAGTTCACTTTGCGAAATACTTTTCTATTAATTTTATTAATGTTTTCCCTAAGTTCTGCCGAAATCCGCTGTAGCACGCTACAGCGCGCTGTAGCGGCAGACGGTGATTCCGCCAAGACAAAAACTGCAATGCCAATTTTTCGAGCTCAAATACTCTCAATCCAGAGAGTTCCATAAGCGGTGCCATATATCAATGGAAAGGTATTTCCGATACCTTTCCATCGACACCAAAATCGGCACGAACGGAACATCCTAACTATACTAAAAATACAGATGAATGACAGGATATACTGAATACATGAAAACAGAGCATTTTTCTATGATGCTTTCAAGAGCCTTAATGACTTCTATACTTAAACATGGATATCTAGAGATATATTCAAGCATTTTAGCTATATGAAGAAGACAAAAGAGAGGGTAAAGGGGTACCTTTGTCCTTGCAAGAGAAGAATGAAGAAGAGGAAGAGGGTGCTTTGCTTCCTTTAAGGCCTTGGAGTGGAGACTTCTCCTTCAACACAAATGCAGCAATGGGGAGTGAAGAAAGTTTCAGCTCTTTGCAAAGGAGATGAAGAAGGAGCTTGAGCTCCTTCTTAAAGGAAGGGAGTGAGAGGTGATAGGGGGCTAGGCCATCATTGGCCTAGGGGGAGATGCCATCATTTGGCAGCCCAAACATATGGAGGTGCCGGCTGAGGTGATGGCCAGCCGAAATGGAAAATAAAATAAATGAGGAAATTGCAAATATGTGATCCAAAGATTGCTTATTTATTTTTCTTATTTATTTAAAAATTCAAATTTATGAAATGTGCACCGAAAAATCTCAAAAATTAACCCCTAGCTAATTTGGGGGTGAGGAATCCAACGGCGAAGTCGGAATTCGATTCTGACGACTATTTAATTATACTATTTTTCGGTGCATTTAATTATATTAAAATATTCACGAAAATCCGACGACTTCCAAACACGTCCAAAACATTACCACTAGCTAATTTGGGGGTGACGATCGCAACAACGAATTCAAATTTTGATTTCGAGGTCAAAATAAATACCTTAATTTTCTAATTAATTAAATATTAAAATAATCTAAAATATTGGATTTAGCTCTGAATAACTTCAAACATTCAGGGTTTGGTTCTAAATACTAGATAAAATTAATAGAATAATAATTGAGGTTTGATTAGGCTCAAATTAAGCTGAGTAATAACATTGGGTTGTTACATTAAATCCCATCTCTTAATTACTTTAAACCTTTCACATTATTATAATTTAGCTAGTTTAGTACTTGATTGATTAGATCCTTCAAACTATAACCTAGCTAGTGAGCTTTAGTGAATTAATCTTAACTTCAAAATTCCTTGAGTTTAATATTTTCTTAATCTCAACCTTTTCGTACTAATCACCTAAGATTTGATTTAATTATCTTAATTGAATCTTATAGCTTAGGACTAGAATAAAACTAGCTTCTAATTGAATTGATTATACTTAAAAATTATTTTGTCATAATATAATAAATAAAATGAAACTACTATTTTCAAAACTCTAATTATTACTATTAATTACAATTAACTTGAGATAAATATCTCAAAGTTAATTGGGAGCCCAATTAGCTCCAATCATTAAGTAGATCATTAAAATTAGATAATTTTGAATATCACTTAGTTGCAATTATTAAATTTTCCTTGAATGCTTGCTTAGCTTTGAGCCTTATTTATTTGAATTATTCATATAAAATATTGTGCATGAATGAAATATTCACATTAAAAATAATAGGGGTTTATATTGCTGGATCAGCCAGGGCAGGTTAAAAATGAGTAATAAGGAGACCTCACACTCACAAAGGGTGAATGTGAGTGTTGTTTATTTTGATCTCAATTTTTTTCAGTAGTTAAACAAACGTGTTTAACTCCCCTTTTCATTCTGTATGTTCTCGCAGAATGAGTACTATTTAAAATAACTTTAATCAATTAACATATGAGATCTTTTTTAATCTTATAAATTATTAAGACTCATCATAGCTTTTAGCTATGTTACTTTCCATAGTTCTAGACTATGTGAATCTTAGACTAATAGCCTAAGATCTTCCTTCAATTTCTATACTATGCATTTTTTATGTTTTAGTACTGTACTTTACTTATTTATAGTTTACTTAGATTATAGTGAACGTTGTTAAAATTACATTTAAATGCTTCACTGTCTCTTTTTCTTACTTAGCATAAGTTCTTTTGAACATATATATACTTTATTTCATTTACTTTCATATGCACTTTAGTTTCTTTCTAGCCTATTTAGGATGCTTTTACCCTTGTTTTATTTGCAGGCTAGGATATATATTTTTAAGTGAGTATTCTAACTCACTTTGCCTTTTTCTTACATACTTTTTCCACACTTGTATGCTTACCCTTTTGTACCCATGCTTGTCTTATGTTGTAACTAGTAGTGATATCCAATTAAACAATAATATGCTTAGCCCAATCTTAAAATATGCTTAGACTGTTTAGTCTAACCAGTTTTTCTATTTCTTGGCTTTGCCCTATCACATTTAAATGACAAAATGTGATAGATCAGGTGCATTTGGAGGCTAGTGGAGTTAGACCAAGTGCAAAAAACTAGCTGCTTCCACTTATAATATCATAAATATATAGCTTATAAATATTTGCAAGTGAGCCTTTAATTTCTTACTTTCATTTAAGTTTATTGTTGGTTTGTAATGATAATGTCATTTACTTTACTTTCACTATACTTGTGTTGGAGATTAGTTTTATATTTAAATGCTTGAGATGTGATGAATGAATGGATGTAAAAAAATATATGTAATTGAATATTAACTAAGTCATTAGTTGCATATCTACTTTGTATGTTGATTGGAATTAGTTGTACACTAAATTACTTTTAGAACTGGAAATAAGCAATCCCATGTAACTAATTGACTTTACTTTAGAATTGGAAATAAGCAATCACATATAATGGATTGACTTTATATTAAAATTGTAAATGAGCAAATCCTATGTAATGGATTGGCTCTATATTAAAACTGGAACTAAACAATCCTATTCATGTTATTTTTAGGTTATTTTTCTTTCAATTATATCTTCCATTGGAATGGAAGACTTGTATGTCTACATTGCATGTGTTTTTTTAGCTATTTACAGCAGAGATTCTGCCAAAATTTTTAAGAATTTAATGACTTAGAATAATTTAGAAAATTGTAGACTCATGTCTCACATATTAAATATTTAGAATTTTCATATTTAGAATTGCAAGTACTTACTTCAATTACTTTTAAATTACATTCTCACATGTTCTTACATGTATTGTATCTTCATATATATTTTCACATAGCATATTTTACGAATTCCCTTCCTTCTTAACTTAAGACTCTCTTCTAAATCCTTGGCCAAATACAGTATCTAATGATTTGGATTAATTTTCTTCTAATATAGTATTAGATATTGTGGTGACGTATCAATGTTGAGTTTAGTGATTCTCAATATTGGGGTCGTCACAGAAATAAATTTTTTTGCATTGAGATAGATGTGGGCTCAAATGATGAATTGTATGATATTGATGATTCCATGGAGTATTGTCATTAAGCCTCATAGGATATTAAGGAAGATTATACAAAAAGATCATTGCTCAATCTCATGTAGCAAAACTGGACCAAGGATTACTAGCATTGAGAGAGAAGTGATCATTAAGTTTGATGGAAAACATGTTTCCATACTTTGTTGTGCACACAATAAATATGATCCAATGGCTCTAATTAATTCAAGAGAATAGAGCTTATAATACCACTAAATCTATTAGAGCCCTCTAACTCTTGACTTCTAGAACCATAACTCCCTCTTTCTTCCACCTCCACCCTCTCTTGTCCCTCAAGAAAATATTTTCTTTGCAGCATCTTAGAGGAAGCATAAAGGGAGGCTCTAGCATTATATATCCAAGATTAGCTTATGATTCTTTGGCTCGAGTGTGTCTCAATCTTTAATTATCTCACTCAATCGATGAATTTAAGGTACAAATCTAATACCAAATAAATGTGTAGCCATTTTTGCTTATATTATATAGGGTTCTTAAAATTTTGTATATAGGCTATAATCATGGGTTCAAAAATTTGTAGATCACAAGGGATGCTATTACAACTACTACTCAATATTATATATATGCCATGAGTAGATAAGAGTTTCAAATCCTTAAACTATAAAGGCTTCTCTCAAACCTCTTTATATATTAAGCAAAAGCTTAACCTCCAGAACCTCTTGAACTGAATAACTATAAACATTGTTTATTATTTTTTAGACTTTCAATGTTTTTGTGTTGGTTGCCTTCTTGCTTTTTTTTTTTTCCTTTGAAAAGCAATCAGGCAACTACTAGATAAGTTTCTCAAAATCCACCATTAATATTGTCTTTCTTCAAGGCATTTCAATTATAAATGCACCCATATATGAAATCTCATCTGATTAATTATTAAAAAAAACCAACTATAGCATTGTATTTGTAAATTATAAAAATATATATGCATAATATGTATAAATTATAAACATTTGGATGTTTTGCAGCTAGGATTGCAAACAAATTGAATCAAGTCAGGTCATTTTAGCTTAAGATAGATTAACAAGTTCCACATTATTGCTCAAGCCAATATATGAGCCAAACAAATATTTTTTAGAATAATGCAATTTTTGAAGATAACAGAATAATTACAAAAAAAAAAAACTAATAGAAATGAAAGGCAAGAAAATTTTTAATGAATTTTTAACTAAACCCTAAAACATGATAGTTAGAATACATTGCTTAACTTACATGCCATTGATTGAGTTCCCAATCTGAATATGTATTGCATCAATGTTCTTATATCAAGAATTACCAAAGCATCTAAATAATATTATATAATTTGAGGCACCATAGCAGCACTAAAAAAATTTGTACAATTAAAACTGATAGTGAGAATATATTGCCCCAAACCAAAGCATAATTTATGGCAAAGCCAGTACATACCCTCTAAAGAACCACATGTGCCTATCATATGTACCATCCATTTCATACTGATTTCATTAAATAATCAAAGCTTAAATTAGTGTCCTAAGTAACAATATAACAAGATGTTCTACAGATACAACTCATCTGCATTGCAAAAAAGAATACATGGCCAGTAAAGGCAGCAGAGCTACTTAAGCTTAAGCATTCTAAGAATTATATTTCCTATTTTCTACCTAAAAGAAAAAAAAAATTAGAAATTTAGATACAAAACCACCATCATATATCAGCTGTAAATCTGGATACCGCACATGTAGAGGAAAAACTCGGGTCATATTCTGATTCAAATTTACATCAGAACAGATGTTCTATCCATCAGATTGGCTTTATGATTAATGAATATAAATCTAAAAGCCAGAAGCAGGTTTTCCATAAATGAAGATGCCTTACTGTTCCTTCCATATCCTCCCAGTGACCCTCAGTTTTAGCTCTCTCCGATCGCCGCCAGAGAAGAGCAAAGCCATGTTTCTCTGAATGATAAGGCCATCATAGCTGTCCCTAACCTTTTTATGGCTGTCTCTTATGCTTCGAGGCACACCCTGCCAGATCATCTTCCTACCATTCATTCCAACCTCAAGGCTGTAGCTGTAATGCTTGGCCTCAGAGTCATCGCCCATAAACCGGAGGAAAGCTATGTAGACTGGTGCCATTCCCAGTTTAAATGCCTCAAAGTGTAAGCAGAAATACTGTCCAAAGCAACTGAAAACCTAGAGAATAAATCAAATATCAACAAGCTACATAATAGCAGAAATACCATATCTATCTACCTATGTATATATATATATATAGTGAGAGAGAGAGAGAGAGAGAGAGAGAGAGAGAGAAATTGTGGAAGTGATTTGGTTCCATGTTTTAAAATTTGTAAAGAGAGCAGTGTAAATATAGTATTGGTAGGCTCATACAAATAAGCTAAAATTATTGGACAGAAATTAGATTTAGCCATCTATGTAGTTAGCCTAACTTTATTTCTCGACTTGATTCACTCCTTCAAATAGTTGTTAATAAAGCTAATAGCTCATCCAGAATTAAGTAATTCGTGCAATTTGTGGCTCCTACAAGTCTTTATGCTCTCTGCTATAGTTGAGCAATGTCCAAGAGCAATGACTCACACAGTGCCTTCATATGATTCTGTGAGCTATTGGAGCATGATTCTTGTTAGTGTCAACTAAATTATTTTGTTTGATGGGAAGTTGACTAGTGATGTGGTGATAAAATTTTACATAGGAGAATGATTATTAAGATATGTGAGTGATTTCGTTCAACATGAAATTTAAAAAAAGAATGCTACAGAAATAACATTGATTATTGACTCACGCCCACAAGCTCTAGCTATTGAGTGAAAAATTGGATTGATATTTGATTTATCTAACCCAACTTTGTATTGCTGCCCATTTGATTCACTCCTAGAACTGATAGATGTGATTGCCTTTTAAATCTGTTTAGTTAGTTTACAACTCGATGATATTATGTCAGGTTATTTAGATGCTAATGTTATAAAGGTGTATAACTGTTAAAATGTAATTATATTTGTCAAAATAGAATCCAAAAAAAGATGTTTTTATCCATAAATTTAAATAAGCTCCACTAGAGAGGGCATGCCCCAAAAGCCTTAAAAGCATTGTAACCCCAAGAGGTCATCATTTTAGATTTTACGCCGACCTATGCATTCCATTCAAAGATTGCATTAATAAACTCTAAATCGTAAAAGTAGAGAGTAATTACATGTAGACAATGGACACATGCATATAATTACATGCAGACAAGGAATGCATGCAGTAAAATACAGATAACTAACAGCTATAACTATGATTAAAACTAAAATGGCAAGTGAAAGTAAATAATTAAAATTGGAAAAATTAAGGGTTATTTGGTTTTATTAAAGTAAGAGAATTACAATGTAAAAGTTCTTCAAGTAAAACAAATATAGTAAAATTTAATTAATAGTGTTTAGACTAGAAAATGAAAAGTTTCTCGGAATTTACAATTTTTTGTCTATTTGGCGTATTTTTGTCCCAATGTACTTTTATTTAAAAAAAATTGAAAGTCAAAGGATGTAAAAATGAGGTCAATGAGAGATGTCAATGGCTGGCTATGGTTGGGACAAAGTCGACAAAGTAGGCGATGGAGATCAGCCGGAGCCCGTACATCGCCAGGCGGGGCCCGCTTTTGTGTATTCACGCCGACGGACTCGTTCCGATTGATGCTCCGACGTCACGGATGCGTCGGGCTCGCCGTTTACATGCTTTTTCATATACTACTTGTACTATTCGCATTATTATTTAGAATGTTTTGGGCCCTGGCAATCTAGGCCAATCATAGTCGTCGATTCCGGGTGCCCTAGCATTTGTTTTCTATTTAAGGGTGAGGGCTGCTGCCATTTTGGGTATTGCTGATTTTGGAAAAGAAAGCCTCCAACCGGTAATCAAGCTCCTTCCACGGTGACGACTTCTAAGCTACTATCCCTTCCTTTCCCAACAGCCACCCCTTCCCTTCCACCAACAGCCGTCCCCTTCCCTTCCCAACAGCCACCCCTTCCCTTCCACCAACAGCTGCCCCCTTCCCTCCCCAACAGCCACCCCTTCCCTTCCACCAACAGCCGCCCCCTTCCCTTCCCAACAGCCACCCCTTCCCTTCCACCAACAGCTGCCCCATTCCCTTTCACCAACAGCCACCCCCCCTCCCTTCCCAACAGCCACCCCTTTCCTTCAACCAACAGCCGTCCCTTCCCTTCCACCAACAGTCCTCCCAACCGCAGCTCTCTCCTCAGAGCTGCACCCACTACCGCTCAGTCCAGTCGCAGCGAGCCCTTCACAGCAGCCCTCGTCGTGTCCTCGTGTATGTGAGTTATTTCTTTGGAACTGAATATTTGAATATTACTGTACTTTGAGTGGATTGTTCTATTACTACAAGCTTTAATCCCGCAACGTATTTCAATGAATTGCTACAGGTTTTAGTCACCACCCGCTCTTAAAGATTGGCCCACCTCTGTGCGGAAGAAAGCCAACGCTTGAGAACTTGTAGGGGGAATATCTTGTTTTCTAACGTTTGTCTACAGGGTTTATTAAACATAATTGCTTGTATAAACTCGTACCCTACATCAATTGGTATCAGAGAAGCAGGTTGGCACGCTAGTTTATGCTTAGTAATGGTAGGTCTTATAGGTTCACTATGTCCGATCCTCACGTCACAGATGAGAGAGCCACTAGCTCTAACTCAGGCCTTTCCCCAGCAGAGTTCCGGAGGGCCATCCTAGACTGTCTAAATGCGTTGAGTACAGAGGTTGACCACCTTAACCACGGTATGACGGATGTGAACACCCGCTTAGATGGTCTAGAGGCATCGCGAGAGACATCTACCCCAAGAGCTGACCGATTCGACGCAGAACCTGACTTGCACACAGGTCCTGATCGTCACCCAGTAGGTGTTACCATCCCTGTTGGACCCCCACTCCGTGAGCCACCTCTACGGAGGAACCCGAAGCATACCCGTGATCGACGACACGGTTCCGCCTACATAAGGAATGTGCCTCATCATGAGGTGCCACGCCCACGACCACCTGATGACCGTGGCCCCCTCCCGGTAGTCCAGGACTAGCACACAACCCTTACTACAACCCTGGTCATCATGAGCACGATCGTTTCCCCAGCAAAGATAATTTTGCATAGGATGACTACTATGATGGATACCCTGACCACCGCCGAGGCGACCGCCCCCAGGAGAGCGATATTACTCAGCGTATTCACGTTGATGCTCCCACCTTTGATGGTCGCCTGGACTCGAAAGCATTTAGTGATTGGCTCCTAGACATGGATCACTATTTTGAGTGGTACGACCTGAGTGATGAGTGTTGTGTTAGATTTGCAAAGATGAAATTGCAGGGTTAGGCCAAGATTTTCGGGATTAGTGTAGAGAGGTCGTTGGCGAGAGAAGGTTTCTACCCCATCACCCGATGGGCGGAGATGAAGCAAAGATTGAAGGAGAAATACTTGCCTTCATACTACCGAGACCAGCTCCTCGATCAGCTATACAGTCTACGACAGGGGATGCTCACAGTAGCTGAATACATGATCCGATTTGATGAGTTCATGGTCAGAAGCGATATAGTGGAAGAGCCTGTAGCCACTGCTTCTCGCTTTAGGGCGGGTTTATGTGCTGATATCCGTAGGGAGCTGATTCCACACCACCCCGAGAGTGTGGAGCAGATTTACCAGCTTGCCCTTGAGTACGAGCAGTACCATAGGACCTCAGAATTTCGGCAGGGCCCTTCGCAGTCGGATCCTGCCTCCCATAGGAAGCCAGCTCCTCCACAGACTCCGACGACCACCCCCTAGCACGCTGCAGCAGACACGAAGGGCAAGGCAGTTGCCACGTCAGGACATGCCCAGGGCGGTATACAGTGCTATAGATGTTCAGGTAGAGGACATGTGGCTGCTCAGTGTCCCACCAAGAGCCTCCTAGTTGAGGAAGGAGAACCCGAATCTGGGAAAGATGAGGAGGCTGTAGCCACTGTCGAGGAGGGTTGGGAGAGTGACGCTGAGAGATCTCTGGAGATAGGGGTAGTCCGTCGGTTACTTTATACTCCCCAGGATGATGAGGATTAGAGACGCACCACTATCTTTTATACCTATTTCCCTAACGCAGGAGGTCCCTGCAAATTGGCTATAGATAGTGGGAGTTGTGTGAATATCATCGCCCAGCGTGGTTTGGAGCGCATGCAGGTGAAGCCTGAACCCCAACCCCACCCTTACCGAGTCATTTGGGTCAACAAGACCGCGATTCAGGTCACACAGCGATGTTTAGTCCCGATTACTCTTGCCACCTTTGAGGACCGAGTCTGGTGTGATGTCATCCCCATGGATGTCGCACACGTCTTACTAGGGGCTTTGGCTCTACGATAGAGATGTCACGTGTTTCGGGCGATCGAATACATTTGTCTTCTTCGATAAGGGCAAAAAGATTACGCTATCCCGACACGACCCAAAAAGAAACCTAAGGGTCGAATTGAGCCATCTGTGAGCACGAGCACTTCACGACCCCTCCACGTACTTCGTCGTAGTGTGTTTTTGAGAGATTGTGCCGACTCAGGGGTCATCTACATAGTTGCAGCCACTTCTGCCACCACTGACTCTATAGAAGTCCCTGACGTACACCCTACCGTTCAACCCCTCCTAAGCGAGTATGCAGACATTATGCCAAAGGAGCTTTCGGATGCTCTTCCGCCTGCACGGGATATACAGCATGCCATTGACTTAGTCCCGGGAGCTTCTCTCTTGAATCTCCCTCACTATAGGATGCACCCAATGAGCATGCCGAAGGGGCCGCAGGACATTTTGACCGGGATAAATCCATAGCTATAGTTGAGGATCGCTTCTATTGGCTGAGCTTGAGACAAGATGTGGCCCGTGTCATTCGTCACTATCATATTTGCCAGTCTGCAAAGGGAACTAAACAAAATACAGGCCTTTACACTCCTTTACCTGTCCCAGAGCGCCTGTGGGAAGATATTAGTATGGATTTCATCTTAAAGTTACCCCGTACACTTAAGAAGCATGACTCTATCTTCGTTGTGGTAGACCGGTTTTCAAAAATGGCCCATTTTATAGCTTGTAGCAAACCACTGATGCATCCCATGTTGCATCATTGTTCATGACGGGCGTATTTCGTTTGTATGGTTTACCGAAATCTATAGTGTCTGATAGGGACGTGCGATTTATGAGCTATTTTTGGAAGACCTTGTGGGCAAAGGTAGGAACCACTCAAGTTTTCATCAGCCTACCACCCCCAGACCGATGGGCAAACTGAGGTGGTAAATAGGCTCTTAGGGAACCTTTTGAGATGTCTGGTGGGAAAACATGTGACTAGTTGGGATTCCATCCTCCCTGTCGCGGAGTTTGCGTATAATAGTTCCGTCAATAGGTCTACTGGGATGAGTCCGTCTCAGGTAGTATTAGGATACGAGCCTAGGAAACCCATTGACTTGATACCTACTCCCTTAGAATCTCGTCTTAGTGAGTCTGCCGACTCATTTGCACACCACATACATGAGTTGCATGGGTTTGTTCGACGCAAAATCAATACAAGTAATGAAATTTATAAAGCCCATGCTGATGAGCATAGAAAGGGAAAAATATTTTTTGCAGGTGAACAGGTGATGGTCCGAATCCGTGTAGAGAGATTCCCTCAAGGAACGGCCAAGAAATTAAGTGCTCAGCAAATGGGACCTTACACGGTTTTGAAGCGCATCGGAGCAAATGCTTATGAATTAGACATTCCTCTGAGTATGGGTATTCATCCAGTATTCAATGTCCAAGATTTAACTCCATACTTTGAGCAGCCCTATTACTTGAACCCCTACTATGAACAACCCCTTGAGCCTTTAACTTCCTCTTCCACCTTTGCCAAGCCATCTACGCTGGAGGGACCACCTCAATTGGTTCCACCAGCCACACCTGCGATTTCACAAAGTCCACTTCAGAACGATCATATTACAGAAATTGTCACACATGAGCTTACACCTTCTGCGGACGATGCTGGTCACCGCTACCTAGTGCGATGGGAAGGACAGCCTTTCATAGAAGATACATGGATTACAGCAGCAGAGTTAGACCGACTTGCCCTTGGACTTCGACGTCAGTATGATCATCTCCATTCATCGGAGATAAAAGCTTTTCAGTTGGGGGGAGTTGATGGAAATCAGCCGGAGCCCATACATCGCCAGACGGGGACTGCTTTTGTGTATTCTCGCCGACAGACTCGTTCCGATTGATGATCCGACGTCACGGATGCGTCGGGCTCGTCGTTTACATGCTTTTTCATATACTACTTGTACTATTTGCATTATTATTTAGGAAGTTTTGGGCCCCGACATTCTAGGCCAATCATAGCCGTCGATTCTGGGTGCCCTAGCATTTGTTTTCTATTTAAGAGTGATGGCTGCTGCCATTTGGGGTATTGCTGATTTTGGAAAAGAAAGCCTCCAACCGGTAATCAAGCTCCTTCCGCGGTGCCGACTCCGTGGAACCCTAGGTGACCACTCCTAGGCTAATATCCCTTCCTTTCCCAACAGCCGCCCCCTTCCCTTCCCAACAGCCACCCCTTCCCTTCCACCAACAGCCGCCCCCTTCCCTCCCCAACAGCCACCCCTTCCCTTCCACCAACAGCCGCCCCCTTCTCTTCCCAATAGCCACCCCTTCCCTTCCACCAACAGCCGCCCCCTTCTCCCCCAACAGCCGCCCCCTTCCCTTCCCAAAAGCCACCCCTTCCCTTCTACCAACAGCCGCCCCCTTCCCTTCCACCAACAGCCACCCCTTCCCTTCCACCAACAGCCTTTGGAAAAAGCAAATGGAAGATTGCTCTGCCAGAAGTTGTATTTATCACTCGGAGGAGCCGAGAAGAAACATACAACTATGATGGATGAAGATTAGGAAGTTCAAGACAGAACAGCTTTGAGTTCGATTTTGCTATCATTATCTTAATCAGTCACATTTAACATTGTAAATGAAAAAACTAATGTATATCTCATGACATCCTTGACGCGAATGTATGAGAATCCTTCAGCTTCAAACAAAGTTTTCTTGATGAAACAATTATTGAATATGAAGATGGCGAATGGTGGTTCAGTGACGGAACATCTTCTCAAGATCAACACTGTTACAAGCAAGTTGAGCTTAGTGGACATCATGTTTGATAACGAGGTGCGAGCTCTGTTACTGTTATCTTCGTTGCTAAAGATAGCTGGGACGGTTTAGTCAGTGTTGCACCAAGAAATGCCAAGTTGAAACTTGACAATGTAGTTGGGCTGGTGTTGAATGAGGAGGTTCAAAAGAGATGGAACGGTGAAGTGTTTAGTTCATTCTTAAATGTTGAAACTAGAGGAAGTAGTGTAGATTGAAGATCCGACAGAACAGGTCTAATTCAACGCGGGGAAAATCAAGACCCTGAAAAGCAAAAACTTGATTGCTGGAATTGTGGAAAAGCAGGATACTTCAAGAAAGATTGTCATATCTTAAAGAAGTTAGGAGATGGAAAAGATAAAATCTCAGTGAATGTTTCAGCAGAGGAAGATCAGGATGCTTTGATCCTATCACTTGTTAGTACTCAATCCTGGGTTGTGGATTCAGGTGCTTCATTCCATGCAACTACAAGCATGGGCGCTTTCAAAAGCTACACCAAAGGCGATTTGGGCAAGATCTACTTGGAAGAGGCACTGCAGGTGCATGACTCAAGCAAGTGGGAGCTAGCTATGAATGATGATATGAAATCATTCATGTCAAATGAGATGTGGGAGTTGGCAACTCTACTAGTTGGGAAGAAGGCTCTTCACAACAAGTGGGTCTACAAGTTGAAGGAAGAACCTAATGGAAGCAAACGCTATAAGGTGAGACTTGTAGTGAAGGGATTCTAGCAAAAGCATGGGGTGGACTACAGCGAGATCTTTGCTCTGACAATAAAGACGACTACTATCAGAGTAGTGATGAATATTGTGGCAGTTGCAGAAAATCTGCATCTGGAGCAGATGGACGTAAGATTGCCTTTCTACATGGTGATCTAGAGGAGGAGCTATATATGGTGAAACCATAGGGATATGTCACCAAGAGAAATGAAGAGCTAGTCTGCAAACTCAAGAAGAGCCTATACAACTTGAAGCAAATGCCAAGGCAATGGTACAAACGGTTTGAGAGGTTTATGTTAGATACCGGGTACAAGAGATGTTAGGCGAATCACTATTCTTATATAAAGCAGTTTGATACCCATATATTATTCTACTACTGTACGTAGATGACATGCTAGTTGCAGGATCTGATATGGAGGAAATTGGAAGATTGAAGAAACAATTGTCAAAGGAGTTTGACATGAAAGACTTTGGGCTGACAAAAAAGATACTCGGGATGAGGATCAGTAGGGAGAGAAGTGCAAGAATACTGAAGTTGTCTGAATATACTGTAAGGTGCTAAGAAGATTCAATATGCATGAGGCAAAACCAGTTTGCACCCCCTTTACAAGTCACTTCAATCTGTCAAAGGATCGGATGCCAAAGACTGAAGCAAGAAGAAACAAATAGAAAGAGTACCTCATGCTTCAGAAGTGGGAAACTTGATGTATGACATGCTCTGCACAAGACCAGATATAGCACATGCAGTGCGAGTGGTCAACAAATTCATGAGTAACCCGAGGAAGTACCATTAAGAGGTTGTCAACTGGATACTTAGATATCTGAGGGGTACAGTAGACAAAACACATTGCTTTGGGAAGTCCAAGATAGAGCTTCAAAGATATGTAGACTCTGATTTAGCTGAAGATATGGATAGCAAGAGGAGCACTACATGATATGTGTTTACATTGGGAAGTGCTATGGTGAGCTGAATCTCAAGGCTACAAAGTATAGTTGCCCTATCTACTACTGAGGTCAAGTATTTTGCCATCATTGAGGCAAGCAATGAGATGATTTAGTTAAAGAGTTTTTTGGTTGAGTTGGGCAAGGAGCAAGAGGATGTGAAACTACATAGTGACGGTTAGAATGTAACATTCATGCCAGGGCAAAAAACATTCAATTGAGGTACCATTTCATCCGAACACGGTTGGAAGATAATTAGTTAGCATTAGAGAAGATTCATACATCAAAAAATCTAGCTGACATGCTTACAAAGACTGTAACAGTGGAGAAATTGAACCTACGTACTACTTCAGTTGGCTTCGGTACATGATAAAAGGACAGGGTGAGCCACATGTCTTGTGCAAAGAAGCAAGACAGCGAAAATCCTAGGTTAAAGATGAAATTATTGCAATAGTTTCCAAGTGAAAGGTTGTTAGGATGTGGAGACCAATTTGATCATCAATGGAAGTGCCATCGAAGCTCCGGTGGGTTTCCGGAAGATCTTGAGGTGTTCCAGGACAAGTTGGCAGCAATCTGGGCGCTCTGCAGGAATTGGACCAGAGAGCCTAGCGCTGGGGTGCGCTCCAGCGCCTGACTATCGAGACATGGGTGCCACAGCGTGTGTAGGTTCTGCTTCTTCCCAACCCCAGAGTGAGGGCTGGAGGAAAATCTAAGATGAGTTGATCAGGAGGCCTGAAAGAGGTAGATCCTTCTTGCCCTTAAGGTAAGAAAACTCTTAACTTTGCAATATTTTTATTTACATAGTGAATTTTTTTTTGGTGATGTGGCTCCGTGGTTTTACTCATTCTTGAGTTTTTCACGTAAATCTTCGTCTTTGGATGTTCTTGTGGTTTATGTTGTGATTTTATCTTTCTTGTTTGTCTGATTTCGTATTTTGCTTCGGTAACACCAATGGAAACCTGTTGTATATGACATAACACACTACCAGCTTAATCGTATTAAGTGGGGTCAGTTACATGAATCCTTTATTTCCATTATGCAAGATTAAATAAAAGCCCCTCTCAAAATTTCAAATAGAGAAGATTCTTTCTAATGGTTTCTTTCCATATCTTTTTTGATCCTCCTATTTCCCTTTTAACATGAGCAAAATTCAAATACTCAATTTTTCTAATTGAATAGCCTAAGCTCTGAACCATCAAAAATGATCTTCTATAATCTTCTCCACAATTAGAGCCACTCCAATCTTACCACAAATGAACTCATTTCTCATTCTATCCTTTCGAGCATAACCATTCATCCACCTTAGTATCCCCACCTCTATAACACTTATTTTATAGGCAAGTTTTTTTATTGTTGGGCAACATTCAATCCCATATATAGTAGCCAATCATATAGTTGCTCTCTATAATTTTGGTTTCATTTTAAGTGAAATTTTTCAATTGCACAATAATAAATTTAAGATTTATATCAAATGAAGTGATGAAAATATCATAAAAGACCATTCACAATAGCCTTCTTTGAAAAAATTATGTGCATTTTCAGGTAAATTGAAGAAACTCCAAATTCTGGAGCAAATGAAGGAATTCTGAGCTAAAACCGCCCCAGCGCGCCACAGCGGATTAAGATTTACTGAAGTACCTAGAGCTACTTGCAAGGGCCTGGGACACAAACCGCTACAGTGCGCCAAGGCGGGTCTAACCCGAAAGCTTTACGCTATCGCGCGCCATGGCGGATCAATAAGGAAAATAGATTTAGCACAGAAGATACAAGGCTAATCCGCTATAGCGGAGCAAACCCGAGAGCACTGCGCTATCGCGCGCCGCAGTGGGTCCTTCCAAAACACCAGGATTACATCATAAAAGAAGCCCTCGCCACAGCGCGCCGCAGCTATCTCAACCTGAGACACTGGCGCTACCGCGCGCTGTAGCGGACCAAACCCGAGAGCTCAGCGCTATCGCACGCCACAGTTGCTCTTTACAAATTATAAGCCTGTAGCTCAAAATGCTGGAGCGCGCCAGGGCGCTCAAAGCAGAAACACCCAGATTTGTGCATTTATGGCAACCTGAAGAAGACCGAAAATCCTGATCTTTGGCCTTCCCCAGCCACTTGGAACCCCAAATAACATTTAACTCTGTAGTATTTCAAGAGAATATTGGAATACTTCTTTATGGCTGACCAAGAATCCAAGGGAAAGAGGGGGTTAACAGAATTAATGCAAGGAGGCATTGAAGAGGATTATGAATACTGCCAAGCAAAATTGAGGTAGGATTCCCAAATTTGACATTCTTAAGACTAAAAAGGGGAGGCTGCAGGAAGAAAAAGAGAACTCTCCAATGGGCAAGCAGTGGACCGTGAAAAGTAAAGAGAAGAAGACAGCAAAGGAAAGGAAGAGAAGTCAAGTAAAAGCAAAGGAGGAAGTCCAAGAGAACCATAGAAAACCTCTGGATGTTTCTTAGTACTCTTCCTAAACTCTATTTAATTTTTTTCTGCTGTAAACCGATGTCAAGGTTTACTTCCTTTTGCATGTATGCTTTTATTTATTTCGTAATGAAAAGTTAAATCTCCTTGGAGAGGGTTGGGATGTAATTGTAGGAAAATATAAGGTTAAATTGGTGTTTTAACAGATTTGTTTGCATGAATAAAATAGATTGTTATTTTACTGTTTATTATTATAGAATAAATGCCTGGATGAAATTCTATTAAAAATTTCATTGTTAAAACAAGAACTAAAATAAAATATCAATAAAAAAAGAACATGAGCTCCAAGCTCATCAATTGGACTAAAACAAGGAAATTAGTGCAAGTAGAGCTGAGAATTATGTGATAAGTTCTCAAGCTCACTTGCACATTTACTTAAAGACTCTTCCAAGGGATTGATGCTTGTGAACCAAATCACCATCAATTTATGCTCTGCGGCTCAGCAAAGTAGAAGGGATGAGAGGACATTGGAAACCCAACAGATGATGTGACATAGTCCATTGGACCCAATGCATCCTCTCATCTGGCTAAACCATGTGTGTCAGCGCATGACGCAAATTGGTGGAAATCAAGATTGTGAGATCGAATAATTAAGAGATAATATTTTGATGACCTAGACGTAAGAAATCAAAAATTAAATATAAATCAAGATCTCATGGAGGTTACATGCCGAGGAAGAACTTCAAGAGGTGTTCTCCTTGCAGCACTAATCTGAACTTGTTTTAATTGGAGGTTAACTCTAATTCAAACAGTGTTCACTTGATTGAATTAGACATAGAAAATTTAGTTTATATGTTTTAATAATGAAGTAACAACACCAAGTCCTTACAAGTCCAACAATAAAACCCCAACTCTCTCCTTTTGAACAAATTGTATCTTATCCTAAAGTAATTTGTATTGTTAATTTAGGAACTATCTAAAACCAAAAAAATCAACATTCTAAGCATTAGTAAAAGGAAATATAACTTAGTAACGAGACTTCGTTCCCTGAGAACGATAAATTCCCGGAAGTCACCTTCCACTAATTACTTCAGACCACGTACAGTTGCATGCAAGCGCAGACACGAAATTTAGGTTTGTCAAATTTTTGGCGCCGTTACCGGGGAATGGTTCTGTTTTGTATTAAGTACAATTTCTTAGAAATTAGTGATTTAGACCTTTCACTTTTCTGCGGATACAATTTTTAATTAGCTGTAATTATATTCCAGTTGACTTGTAGAACTAACTAGGTTGGAAGTTAGTTGTTGTGATTTTTGAAAAAGTTGCAAAATCTAGTGCATGCTGAAATTTTTATAATCCTAAGTGCTGAATTGTTTACTGCAAGTTGAATTTGTGCTGATTAAAATTGTATTACTGCATTGAGAACTGTTGAACTGTGCTTGAAACTGTGTGAAAACTTTCACTGCTAAATTGTTGAGCTTGTGTTGAATTCATAGTGGAATTGAATTAATTTTTGCTAAGTATAAATTTCTGAATTGCATGAATAGAAGGTGTTGCTGATTTATTATTTGATCCTGAAATTGAGCATAATTACTTAAGAGCTAGGAGAGAACAAACAAATCTTAACCAACTTCAATTAGAAATGGATAACCTAGAAGCTAATCCCTTAGAGCCGCCTGTGATTGTAAGAGGTAGACCATTAAGAGACTATGCCCTTCCTACTGTAGGAGGAATTCCTAATGCTATTGTTAGGCCCCCAATTCAAGCCAACAATTTCGAGATTAAACCTTCAACTTTGAACATGGTCCAGAATAACCAATTTAGTGGGCTAGCCTCAGACGACCCAAACGCTCATATCTCAAACTTTCTCGAACTGTTTGATACCTTCAAGATGAATGGCGTTTCGGATGATGCGCTTAGATTAAGACTCTTTCCATTTTCGCTAAGAGATAGAGCTAAAATGTGGCTAACTTCTTTGTCTGGTGAGTCCATTAGGACGTGGGATAATTTAGCTAGGAAGTTCCTAGATAAATACTTCCCACCAGCTAAAACTGCAAGGCTAAGGAATGAGATCTCTAATTTCTCATAGCCAAACGGTGAGAATTTATACAATGGGTGGGAACGTTATAAGGATTGTTTGCGACGCTGCCCACATCATGGATTTCTCTTATGGTAGCAAGTGCAAACATTTTATAACGGATTAAATGCGCCAACTAGAACCTTAATAGATGCAGCCTCGGGGGGGTCTTTGAGTAGCAAAATGCAAGAAGAGGCTTTTGACCTTCTGAAAGAAATGACAAATAATGCATATTAATGACCTACTGATAGGCTAAATCCTAGGAAGGTAGAAGCAAATCAACTTAATGAAACACATCAAATTCAAGAGCTACAAAATAAAATTAATGCATTAAACTAAAGAATAGATAATATGACAGTGTGTAATGTTCAAGAATTTTCCTGTGAGCTTTGTGGGAGGGGTCACATGAGTGAAAATTGTAATTTCAACAACCCTTTTGCACCCTCAAAAATTGAGCAAATCAATTTCCTGAGAAATAACAATGCAGCCCAGAATAATTTTATGAACAACCCCTATTCAAATACTTACAATCTCAGTTGGAAGAACCACCCTAACTTCTCTTGGGGAACAATAAGAACAATAACAATTCTGAAAACTATAATGGGGGTAATGCAATGAATAAACAAGGATACAACTCAGGGAATAATTATCAAAACCAACCCTCAAATTTAGAAGGAGCGTTTAATGCATTTAAGGGTGAAACAATTCAATTCATGAAAAGAACTGAAGCGACAATTCACTGTCATGATGCCTCTATCGGATAGAGGCATCCCTTAGAAATATTGAAGTGCAGCTTGGGCAAATTTCAAAACAGCTGGCCACACGTCAGCAAGGTGCATTGCCCAGCTCCATTGAAAAAAATCCTAGGGAGACGGTGAGTGTTGTTTACTTTGACGAAATTTATGACAGCGCCCTAAACATTCAAATAAAAATTAACACGACTGAATTAGAGAAGGAGAGGGAGTTGGAACACATTGAAAATGATAGATTAGTGGCAATAAAGTGTAAGGCTCCAGGGAGATTGAGCATTCCTTGCGTGATAAGGGGTGAGGCTTTTATAGATCCATTGTGTGATCTAGGAGCCTCAGTTAACATCATGCCTATCATACCTTCAAGCATCTCAAGCTAGGAGGTAGGGAGGCAACTTCCACAATTTTAGAATTTGCAAATTTGGATTCCATCACACCCCTTGGGATTGTGAGAGATGTGCCGGGGGGACTAGGAGGATTTGTTGTCCTAGCAGATTTTATAATTTGCAAATGGGACACTTGGAATGAGAATTTCACGCTTATATTTGGACGTCCTTTCTTAGCTAGCATTAACGCAATAATAGATGTAGTGAATGGTAAAATGAACATTAAGGTGGGAGGGAAGACAACAATCATTGACTTTAAAACCCACAAAATTTAAGAAAAAAAGGTAAAATGCTAAGTTTAAAAAATTTGGAACTTGATGAAGAGAAAGTTGAGAGTAGAATCAACTCCTCATCAAGAGGAGAAGTTGAGAAACAACCAACTAAAAAAAAAACAAGGAGGGGAAGGAAAAAGAAGAAAGGGATTCCCCCTCCTAGAAATGAATTGAAAGAAAAATTCGAATTAACTGAGCACACGATGATGATAAGAAAATGTTTTGCTAATGCTAAGGGCCAAAAATCTAAAATTTGGAAACCGTGACCAAACATTAATTTTGAATCTGTTTGAACCAAAATGTGCCTGGCTGACGACATTAAACTAAGCGCTTTTTGGGAGGTAACCCAAATTTCCGTTTTATTCATTTTTTGCACTTAGGAGCAATTTAAATTCAATAAACAACCAAAATGTTTGTGTAAGAAAAATTCTAAATACAAAATTTAATTGAAAAAAAAATTGCTTCTTTGAAATCCGTTGCAGCGCGCCGAAGCGGATTTACCCGCCGCAGCGTGCCATAGCGGATTTCGCTAGCCCAAAATTTCACAAGTCCCGAGGTGCCACAGCACGCCGCAACGCGCTGCAGCGCAAGGCGCCCAGCTGGAGCAGAATTACTGCCTTGGATTTCCAAGGTGGTCAATGACGCTATAGCGCGCCTTGGGACTCAAATTCTGAAAAGTTAGTATTGGAAAAGCTATTTTTTTCCAACTTTTTGACTGGAAATTAAATCACTCATGGCATGAATAAAAAATCTTTGACTTTGAATTAAGGTACCAAAAATATGATCTATTTATTTAAATGCATCCAAAAATTTTCTCCCCACTCCTATATAAGAACCCCATGGTGAAAGTGAGGCCTGCACATTCCCTCTAAATTTTTGAAACACCTCAGCCTTCTCCTCCTCCCCTAGCAGCTACTCTTTCGCAATTTTTCCCTAACTCATCTTCTAGGACTCTTGAGAGAAAGATGTCTTCTAGGAAGAAATCAGTGGTAGACAAGGAGGGGTCTCAACTTCTGGAGGCCCTTTCAACAAAAAGAAATTCTCTTCGGTGGAGGCAAAACAGAGATTCGACCAAATCACCTCCCGCCGAAAACTTATTCTGGGAAAGGGATTCAAGACCCCTACCCGGTATATCATCCTTGTGTCCATGATATGGGGTGGCATAACTTGGTCTCCCTGCAGACTAATTCGTTGTCTTCTTTAGTACAAGAAGTGTATGCGAACGCACTCAATGCAAAAGGCATACAATTTTTGTACGAGGGAAGATGATAAAATTTGGGCTCGAGGAGATCGAGCATTTTTATGAGCTGAGGGAGGTGGGGAACTGCTCTACTGATAAATCCAAGATTTATAGCAAAATAAAGTATTAAAAACATTCAAAACAGCACTTGAACAAGCATACTTTGATTAGAATCATATCATTTCAGGTAAAAACAGGAGAAGAGGCAATTCTGGAGAAGAAAACCGCTGTGGCGCGCCGCAGCGTGCCACAACAGGCCATGGCGGTCTGTTGAATAAAGCTCACTTGGAGCATACTTGCAAGCCTAGAAGTAGAATTGCTGCAGCACGCCACGGCGTCATTTCCCGGAGAAATATTTAAACATTGGATGAACTAATTGAACAGTGCCGAATTCGCCATTTCAAACTTTTGACCGCTGCAGCGCGCTCCAAGCGCGCCACAGCGCGCTATGCCTTATGAAAATTTACGCAGACCTGGGACAAAATCCATTGTAGCCCGCCTTAGCGTGCCACAGCGGCATTTCAGATTATTTATATAAACCTTATATGAATTAATTGAATAGTGGCAATTCCGTGTTTTCGAAACTCAAACCGCCACAGCGCGCTGCAGCGGAATAATGTTCCGAACGAGGCTGCCACAACGCGCTACGGAGGATCTCCAGTAAACAGCATGTCTGGAGCCTTGAACAGTAGAATTAGATGCAACCGCTGCAGCGCGCCACAGCGCCCGACACAGTTTTTTCCAGCTAAGGGCATTAATGACAGCATAGGGAAGGCAGAAAAATTAAGCCTTTGGCCTTCCCCAGCCGTTTAAAACTTGCAAAAGCAATAAATCCTACTGTATCCAAGAGGAATACAGGAATAATATTAAATGACTTTGCATGAATTCAAGGAAGAGGAAGGGTTAGACAGAATTTATGCACAATGCTGAAGGAATCCCTATATAAACAACATTTTGAAACTAAATGAGAGTTCCCAATTTCAATATTCAAAAGACCTATAAAGGGAGGCTGCAGGAGGAGAAAAGAAGACAACTCTTCAAGGAGCAAGAGGTGGGCTGTGAAGAATAGAGAAAAGAAGGCAGCAAAGGAAAGGCAGAAAATTCAAGTAGAAGCAAAGGAGGAAGATCGAGATAACCCTAAGAAACCTCTAGGTGTTTTCTAGTACTATCCCTGAACTTATATTTATTTTCTTCTGTTGTAAATCGATGTCAAGATTTACTTCTTTTTGCATATGTTCTTTGATTTATTCTTTAATGGAAAGCTAAATCTCTTTGGAGAGGGTTGAGAAGTAATTGTAGAAAAATATAAGGTCGTAATGGCGTTGGAATGGATTTATTTTAATAAAAAAATTGATTTCTATTTTATTGTTTATTATTATTATTGTGAATGAATACCTGGATGAAACACTGACAAAATACTTTGCTAAAATAAAACTTTAAAGAATTATCAATTAAGAAAAGAACGAGTTCCAAGCTCATCAATTGGACAAGAGTAAGTAAAATAGTGCAAGTAAAGCTGAGAACTATGTGACAAGTTCTCAAGCTCACTTGCACCTTTCCTTAAGAGCTCTACCAAGAGATTTGATGTTTGAGAACTAAGTTCTCCACGGACGACTTGAAAGCTGAATCGGCATATAAACGTATAAACGGCTTCATTACTGATTTTAACCTTTTCTTTCTGCTACAGTTTGTTCCTGGAATTGATCTAAACTCCTCACCGGTCCTCGGCAACTGCTGACCCGATACGCAATTGAGAATCTGAATTGGACTATTGACGGAACCGCTGGAGCCTACCCGTTTTTACCTATCTGGTTAAGAACTAGAAAGAGGAAAAGAAAAACCACAGTTGCGCGGCCTTAGCTCGAGCAGTTTTTCCGCTACGCGGCCTGAGATGAGAAAAGGCTAACGAATGTCTTTCTTTCGAGTCGAGTAACCAACCCACTTGTCTTGTAATATCAATATCAGACTTTGCTACCGATAAAAAGCCATTAAGATTCAGTAGAAGCCCACGGAGCGGTAAGCTTGGTTGGATAAGGCGCTTCTTCTTTCTAGTTATCTTAGCTTAGGTATATTCTATTATAGAAACTCCCTAGTTAGCTTCGGTATCTTATCTCCAAGAGCCATAGACCACTTTATGCTAAGAGAAGCTTATTCTCCGCTAAAAGAGAAGTCAACTTCTTCCCCGCTCAGAGAAAGATCTGAGAAGAGTTGCTTTCAAGAGTCAAGGCGAAAGGAATAGTGAAATGGCTCATTTAAAGTGGTTACTTCTGATTCTCTTGAAGAGATTCGCTTACGCTTATCAGCTCTTGTATAGATCCTACCCTACCGGGTGGCCTCGACTAGCGCATACATTGAATTCGTCTCACATTACCTTTACTCTTACTCTCAAAGTCTCAAAGTATCCTTCGGAACGCTGGTTACCTGAAAGATTCAATCTAAATCAAACTTGAAGATGCTACGCGGCCTTTCATGTTTGAATTCCGAAGATTAGAAGTTGATTATCGCGAGACCTAAGACAAGCATGTCCGTATTTGATCTACGCATTAGAATGCTCTATGGGCTTTTCCTTACTAGTACGATCTACTGAATTCTAACACATCAATGTTCGAATGAAGTATCTTAGAAACATCTAGACAGAACAGTTTACCGGCTTCGCGAGACCGCAGTCCACTAATTGCTAAGCGCCTTGGCTCCGTCTCTCTGAGTCCGATCTATGATACGAAATTCTCACACCTTAGATAAGCGATAACCGCGTAGCGGATTTAGAAGTTATAATAGCTGCTCGCATGTGTGAAGCATCTATGAAGATTGATTAACACACAGCCTTCGACTAGCGGTGAGACGCTACTCTTTCAGAGCCTTCTCGTTTCCTTTCAAGTTCTTTTTATTGGGAGTAGCCTTCCTTACAATACCCCCTATCCTAATTGACTGATTGCTTTTAGGACTAGTAGGTCCACTTCCTCCGCTGCGCGGCCTTTGATCTCCGGTAAGTGAGCAATCCAGTTACTGCTCTGAGTTCCGGGCTTTATATATAGATATAGTCTTTTGAAATTAAAGAAAGCTTTCTATGATTCTATATTAGAGATATAATATCTATCTTACTGGAAAGATTGTGATTTTATTTTGCTTTTTAAGACCAGATTACCTCCTGTACTCGGATCGGTATTCGGATCTTTTCTATTGCCAGCGAAGTCCCACTCGTGGGATCAAGATTACATCCTGTGGATGTTCCAACCAGAAAGACACTTTTAAACCCAGTTAAAGGAGCCTTTTGAGTTCTTCGCCTTCCCCTGAGCCCTGAGGCGGAACTAGATAGTGAGATGGATAGATTCTCCTTGCCCCGATAGAGGCCATAGGATATAGTAGAACCGATGATGCTGTTCCGGACCCACTAGGTAATGGTAAGTTGTCTGGCCTGAGTCCGTTCACTTAGCTCTTATAACCTGGTGGTGCGCTTGGTTATGTGTGCTGTCTACTCTTGGGTCTTATTATTCTAAAGTAAATATCTAATATATACGTTTGACGGTTCTCATAGGCTTATGGATGTCAGGATGGAATTGCTTCTAGACTTTGAACTGCAAGGTCGAGCTTTAACGCAAAGAGCGAGGCACCTTTGCTCTGCTGCTCAGCAAAGTAGAAGGGATGAGAGGATGTTGGAAATCCAATGGACGGTGTGACATAGTCCATTTGACCCAACGCATCCTCTCATCTAGCTAAACCACGTGTGTAGCGCATGATGCAATGTTAATGAAAATCATGTTTGTGAGATCTAACAATTAAAAGATAATATTTTGTATTCTAGAAGTAGGAAATCAAAGATAAATTTAAATCACGATCTCATAAAGGTTTAGGTGCCAAGGTAGAATCCCAAGGGGAGTTCTCCTTGTTGCATTAAATTTGAACATGTTGTAATTGGAGGTTAACTCCAATTTTAACAGTGTTCATTTCAATAATGAAGTAACAATATCAAGTCCTTACAAGTCCTACAATGAAACTCTTACTCTCTCCTTTTGAACAAATCGTATCTTACCCTAAGGTAAATTGTATTGTTAATTTAGAAACCATCTCAAACCAAAAATCAATATTCTAAGGATTACTGAAAGAAGATAAACTTATTATCAAAACCACCGTTCCCTGAGGACGATAAATTTCGGAACTAAACTTCCACTTATTACTTCAGACCACGTACACTTGCGTGCAAGCGCAGACAAAAATTTAAGGTCTGTCACCTACCAAGCCCTCATCAATTCTGAAATTAACCCAATGAGTATTGTGAGCGCACTCACTCGCAAGGCTGCTGGATGGCAAGGATCACTTGCTAACATTCCACGAGCCCTTCTCACGGACTCAGTGCAATGCGTGGCACATCCTCATTTCTAGCGCTATCATGCCATTTGGGCACCTTAGCGAAGTGACCAGGGCCAGGGCGCTGCTCATATGTGCTATTGAGCGACCTGGAGATATTCATATCTCCAGGGTAATTTTTTAGCAGCTCTGGATCGCCCTGACCAGGTCATGTGCTGTGCTTGCTTTCGGCTCGCTGATTACAGGTTTATGCTTGGCTCAAGGAGTCAAGGTCCTCTCCAACGACATGATCCTTCCCCCAAGAGATCCACTCACCCGCCATAACCTGAACGTGCGCTATCAAGAAGGGCAGAGGAGTAATAAAAGAAGAGGGGAGGAAGAACAGGCTTCCACATCCACCGGCCGATCTTTCATGAACCAAATGCTGATCAAGTTGTACGCCCACCAGAAAGATCTAGAGGAGGCAATGGCTAAGGACATGCGATTCTGCAAGTCCGAGATAGCACGGACGTGCAAGCTCGAGTCCGAGCTCCATAATGCTCTTGGAACGATGTTCCAAGAGTGGAGTCTGCGTGGAGGACCGGATGCATCGAATCTGTCGCGCCCCCTGTTGGCGAGCCCATCCCCGATACTGTGTGGTCGGTAGACCTATCTTATAAAAATGTTAAGCTGGAAGAAGAAGAAGAAGAAGAAGAAGAAGAAGAGTAAATGATAAGGTTGTACTGTTTGCTATTTTTCTGTTTCTAGTTTTGTTTCGCTTTCTGTAGTTACAATTTGAAATTCAATAAAAATAAATTTTGGATTTTCTGCACCTTTATCTCTTGGCTATACATGTATGAAAAGCTAAATTTCTCAAACTGAAGGTAGGAAGGTAGAAAGTATTGAAACACTGAAATCACCATAATCTGAATCCAAGGTTATGTGACTTGAATATAGCACATTGACATTCCAAATAGAATCCATCAATTAAAAATTCAAAAAATTATTTTGAACTTACTTGAGGACGAGCAAGGATTTAAGTGCGGGGTGTGATAAATTCGAGATTTATATCAAATGAAGTGATGAAAATATTATAAAACACCATTCACAACAGCCTACTTTGAAGAAATTATATGCATTTTCAAGTAAATTGAAGAAACTCCAAATTCTAGAGCAAATGAAGGAATTATGGGCTAAAACCGCTGCAGTGCGCCACAACGGATTAAGGTTTAATGAAGTATCTGGAGCCACTTGCAAAGGCTTGGGACACAAACCGCTGCAGCGCGCCCCAGCGCGCCAAGGCGAGTCTAACCCGAGAGCTTGGCGCTATCACGCGCCATGGCGGATCAATAAGGAAAATGAACTCAGCACAGAAGATACAAGGCCAATCCGCCGCAGCACGCTCTGGCGCACTGCAGCGCGCCATAGCGAAGCAAACCTGAGAGCTTTGCACTATCGCGCGCCGCAGCGAGTCCTTCCAAAATACCAGGATTACATCATAAAAGAAGCCCTCGTCACAGCGGACTCAACCCGAGACACTGGCGCTACCGAGCACTGTAGCGAACAAAACTCGAGAGCTCAGTGCTATCGCGCGCCTCAGCGGTTTCTTACCAATTATAAGCTTGTAGCTCAAAACGTTGTAGTGCGTCGTAGCGCTCCAAGCAGAAACACTCAGATTTATGCATTTATGGCAACCTGGGGAAGACAGAAATTTCTGATCTTTGGCCTTCCCCAGCCACTTGGAACCCCAAATAACATTTAACTCTGCAATATTCCAAGAGAATATTGGAACATTTCCTTACGGCTGACCAAGAATCCAAGGGGAAGAGGGGGTTAACAAAATTAATGCGAGGCTGTGAAGAGGATTATAAATACTGCCAAGGAAAATTGAGGCAGGGTTCCCAAATTTGACATTCTTAAGACTAAAAAGAGGAGGCTGCAGGAGAAAAAAGATGAGAACTCTCCAAGGGGCAAGCAGTGGACCGTGAAGAGTAAAGAGAAAAAGACAGGAAAAGAAAGGAAGAGAAGTCAAGTAGAAGCAAAGGAGGAAGACCAAGAAAACCAGAGAAAACCTCTGGGTGTTTCCTAGTAATCTTCCTAAACTCTATTTAATTTTTTTCTATTGTAAACCGATGTCAAGGTTTACTTCCTTTTGCATGTATGCTTTTATTTAATCCGTAATGGAAAGCTAAATCTCCTTGGAGAGGGTTAGGATGTAATTGTAGGAAAATGTAAGGCTGAATTGGTATTGTAATGGATTTGTTTGAATGAATAAAATTGATTGCTATTTTACTGTTTATTATTATAGAATGAATGCCTGGATGAAATTCTGTTAAAAATCTCTTTATTAAAACAAAAACTAAAATGAAATACCAATAAAAAAAGAACTTGAGTTCCAAGCTCATCAATTGGACTAGAGCAAGTAAATTAGTGCAAATAGAGCTGAGAATTATGTGACAAGTTCTCAAGCTCACTTGCACATTTCCTTAAGGACTCTACTAAGAGATTGATGCTTGTGAACCAAGTTACCATCAATTTATGATCTGCGGCTCAGCAAGGTAGAAGAGATGAGAGGATATTGGAAACCCAACGGATGATGTGACATAGTCCATTGGACCCAATGCATCCTCTCATCTAGCTAACCGTGTGTGTCAGTGCATGACGCAAATTGATGGAAATCAAGTTTGTGAGATCGAATAATTAAGAGATAATATTTTGAAGACCTAGACGTAGGAAATCAAAAATTAAATACAAATCAAGATCTCATGAAGGTTACGTACTGAGGAACAACTTCAAGAGGTGTTCTCCTTGCAGCACTAATCTAAATTAATTTTAATTGGAGGTTAACTGTAATTCAAACAGTGTTCACTTGATTGAATTAGGCTTAGAAGAATCAATTTATACATTTCAATAATGAAGTTACAACACCAAGTCCTTACAAGTCCTATAATAAAACCCCAACTCTCTCCTTTTAAATAAATCGTATCATACCCTAAACTAATTTGTATTGTTAATTTAGAAACCATCTAAAACCAAGAAATCAACATTCTAAACATTAGTAAAAGAAAATATAACTTAGTAACGAGACTCTGTTCCCTGAGGACGATAAATTCCCGGAGGTCATCTTCCACTTATTACTTCAGACCATGTACAATTGCGTACAAGCGTAGACACAAAATTTAGGTCTGTCACACAATCCTCCAGAAGCATTACTCCATTTCATCCAACTAGTTTGGATCCTATTCATTGCTATCTATTTCACCATTATTTAAAATAATTAAACAAAGATAATTGAACCACTCACTCTTCTTGATTGTGTACGTCCTCAATAGTTATGTAATCAAGATTATGTCTTCAATTACAATTAAAGTTACACTCATATATCTTGTTTTCAACCTACCGAAATGGAACACGTAAGATTATAAAGTAGTTCTTCATAATGTAAGTTTTTCTTTAATTTCATCCTTAGTTTAATCAACTAAGAAAATATCATCTACAAATAACATGCACCAAGGAACTTACTCTTGAATGTGCTCAGCACAAACATCCATAATTAAAGTAAGAATATATGACATAGAGCTGAGCCTTGATGCAATCCAACGATAATAAAAAAATCATTAGATAGGCACCTTACAATTGAACATATTGTTATAGCCTCAGTATACATAGTTTTTATAAAATCAATGTATGCCAACAAATTCTTTTTCTCCGAAACTCTTCAAAAAATTTCTCTTAGTCTTTTATTATATGAATTACACTTCATGAGTGGATCTTTTGTAGGGTAAATCTAAATTTTAACTAGAGTTTCTCTTGAGAGATGATTCAAAATATAATTAGATCAGAAATCGAGGTCTTCTACAAGTGCAATCCCCTACAATTAATTATTTTTCCTAATTATTTGTGAGAGAACTCTCAATTAAAAAGTATTATTATCTTTTAGTATATAACAAAATGGGGGTAAATGGTAGTAGACCTGATCAAGATCCCACGGTTCTGTGATCCCAAGTCAACTTGTGGTCCAATATACTAATGTCAAAGGGGAACTTTGTCCAGGACACCTAGAGATTATGATTAGCAATCATATGTGACATCATCAGATTAGCAATCATAAGTTAACTCATCTCAATTATTTGAGCATATTGACTCATATTTGTTGACAAGTTAGACATAGGTTTATGTATTTTTTAATTTTGGATTTATATCGGTGGGAATACCCAATTTGATTTAAGATGTGGCCTATATCTGTTGGAATATTTGGCTTGATTTAAGATGGGATATTCATTAAAATGCCCAACTTATATTTGGTGTAAGATTTATTTCAATTAGAATGCCTAGATTTATATTTAGGATGTGACTTATATCTTTTAAAATGCTTGAGTTTAATTTAGGTTATAGCTTATATCTATTGGAATGCCTAAGTTTTATTTAGTATGTGCCTTATATCTATTTAAGATGCCCGAGTTTGATTTATAATAGAACTTGAATCGTTTTCGAATGCCCGAGTAGTGAGTTTTACAACTTTATCATTAAGATAAGGGTAGCCAAACATACAGGTATTTAAATCTTTTAGATCATCACGAGTCAAATCACATGGCTATAACTATGATCAAATATTTTGGATACTAAATTTGATACAGCTAGGACATATAAAAGATAGCAAGCAAAGAATAATAGGTGCTTGATAGATTCATGATCGAGATACCGATAGAGGTACAAAGTGATCTGAAGATGAGGTTTGGGAGCTCACTTAGATGAGGATATTGGGAGTAACATTCTAGTATTCATAGTAAAAATTTGATATGAATGTTTATAAATTTGAGATATAAGGAGAGAACATAATAGTTTTGTATATAAAATATTTATAGTCTGAACATATTTCTTTTTCTATTTTCTTATTTTCTTTATTTATTATTTGGATGATAGTGATAACATTTACCAACATTTGATGATCATCAATCTATCCCAGTGGAGTGATCTTCTAAACGCATATATTTGATGCTTCATTTGAGCTCTAATAAATTAATCTTTGAATTAATCAATTTAATAAATAAATTAATTAATTCAAAGATTAACATTGACAATTTTATATTATTAATTAATCTAATAATTCTTTATCTTAAATTCTTTAATACTATTTAGTTAATATTATTAATTAGTCGATAGTTAATTAACATTATTAATTTAATCACCAATTTTACTAATGGTCACTAATAAAAAATTAATTTAATCAATGTTACTATTATTTATTTAATTAATTATCTAATTAATTTTAATTAATAATTAAATTTAATATTTTTTATTTATTAACTAATAAATTATATTATTTTAATGAAGAATCTTTTTTATAAAATTTTAGTAGAATGACAAGATGTTCCTTGTTTAATGGGTATATTTGATAAAACTACAGATAGTATACTGCTTAAAATATAATGCTCCTTGTACCTGGATCTAGTATCAACGTAGGGAGTTTATAGTCACAACTCAGCCAACTCTAAAATACTACAAAACATATTCAAAGTCTTCTTTGTCCGATTGGCTGTCTTCTTAGCCTGACTCTAAGATACAATGGAACGCAGAGTCTTTTCATATACCTCTACCTATACATGTACCCTAATCTAAGACCTATTTTTACCCCAAGATTTTGCCTACTCTTTTATCATAAAAGTTCTTTACCTGCTATTTTTTTCTTTCTTTCACTTCTATATTTTTTTCTCTCCTGGTTACTTGCGTATTGCCTCTCTATGTATTTTTGATCGCATGTTTAAGAAAGAGAGCTCAGTTGGTATTTATAGAGATGGAGAAACGGTTTCAAGTGACAGTTATCGAGCGTCCTTAGACGGTTTCCAGGCAATTGTAGGGTTGTCGAGGGTAGTCATAGATAGTTGCAGACAGTTTAGAGTAGTGTTAAACCACTTGACAAATGCTTTGCATGCGTTCGAGATTTCACAAATCAATGATTTTATCACCTTCTGTCATCACTTTCATCAACTTATTATTTCCTTTTTTAAAATAAAAAAAGGCATTTTATAAAAAATTTGTGCATAGATTAAATATGTAGCACCCAAAACTCCCTTAAGATACTAACCAAATTTCCATCTTTACGCCAAAACTAACATCCCATTTATTAAGAAAAGATGAGATTTCATACATTTTTAAATTGATTAAAAACTAAGAAATTCAAGTGATAGATATCTAAATAGCAAAAGTTTGAGTTTTACGCCTGTAATTATCCAAGGAAAAAAAAACACTAATAAGAGAAAAGAGTATTGAAAATGTACCGTGAGCATCCAAGTTGCATTCTCGACCTCTTGTGGATTCGACTTGACATATCTATGGTTGAAGGTGTTTCCATTATGCATGTCAACCTTGTGATCATCTTTAAGATGATGAACCAAATATGGAATATCACCAACAATGGCGCATTCAGAACCAGCATAGGGACAATTAAATGGTCTAAAGATACATTGTGATTCATGCTTGATCTTGCAATAATAAGGAAATATTCCCATACAACCATAGACCTGAAATTTGCAAGGAAGCTCAAGAGAAGAGGCAACTTTCTCCAGAGCAAGGCATCTGATATTGCCAAGCTCATGCCGGCATGTTGGGCACCGGTTATGAACTCTAGGCTTGCATCCAGAGCATAGTGTATGACCGTTTGAACACTGTAGTCATAATATTGAAGACGATATATTAGATATGGGACTAAGAGTACAGAGATTATTAATTGCAGACAGTGCATGTATGATGGCTAGTGGGCAGGTTGTACTTATGGCTAGTACAAATTCAGTACTCGGGATTGAGTAGATTATCTCAAAGATTATATATATATATGCTGGTTATAATCGAGCTTAATCAAGCCAAACAGGTTAGATTAAAAGCCATCTGACACAAGTCAATTATCAAGTTCAAGCCAGGCTAGAATCAAATCTAGTCGGCTCTGAATTCAAAGATTATTATATTGGAATGTCAGTTTTTCAATAAAAACTTTTAATCTTAATTTAAAGCATATTTATTATGAGACATCATGATTAAGTTAAAGCTTTGATCAAAATCGAGTCAATTAAATCTCAGCGGGCTGGATTTTGAGCAGGCAAGAGCCACAATCCGATTTTGACCCAGAGTTTGACCACTCAAAATCACATCGTTGTCAGCCCCAACTCAATAGAACTTTTACTGAACAAAAAAAGCCCCCTCATTAACTAATAACATCAATAATCCACACATTTCTCCATCCACATGTGATAATTTCCCTCATAAGTGAGGTAATATTTAAGAAAAAGTGTGGTGAAGAATATAGAGTCAGGCAATTTTTGAAGAGGATGCAAACAAAATGTAAAAACTTGAACACTGGTCATAGATTACTTAATCAAAATTTGCACAATAAAATTCTGAAAAGTATTAAAACCTTGACAAAAATAATTAATCGAAAGAGCAATTGTTTTTCCAGATTTGACTTGAAGTGTAAATTGCCAATTAATTTATCAGAAAAGGTATAGTAAGGAAAGTTGGGCATTACTTAATATCCATCCAAACAAAAGACAGATCATCAACAAAGATATCATGTTAAAACATAAAAAGTGTGGTCAATTTCATTATTGTTTCAAGAAAATTTTTGATGGCTGGTAAGACTGTTTCATGGAAGAAAATCAACAATTAAGATGAAATATATTTGCTATTGAACAGAGAAAGTAATAAGAAGTCAAAATTCCCTAATTTACTTCCAAATGATTGAAAAATAAAAAAAGTTTAACGAAACAAAGAAGAACGTTTTTTAGCAAACTTTTTCTCCAAATAATAAAAAAATAAACCATGCATCACAATGAATTGTTCTAAATATTGTTTTATGCAAAGCAAGGCATTTTTTATAATGGCATTAGCATGAACATTTTCAAGTTTTCCATGCAGTTTTTCTACAGCTGCAGGGTAAAGCAAGCTCCAAGCAAATTAGATTTCTAATAAAGAGAGATAGGCTTCTAATTTCTAGATAAGATTGTGTACTAAACCAATCATTACATTTGAAGAGTACCATAATTAGGAGGATAAATAATGAGAATGTTGAACAAGGACGCTGTTGAGAAGAAGAATAGAAAATTTTAGGCAGTACTATAAGTGAAAAAAACATTGCAACCTGCTGTAAATACCTGACCATAGTCTCTCTATGACCACACTATTATTTATAGAGCAGTCAATCCTTTAAAAGTTATCCAACGTCATAAAATCTAATTATTACTGCGATGGAGCAGCATCCTTAAGCAAAAGAAAATGTCTAACATTAGAATTAAGTTAGTAATTAAATTTTACTAAATACTATTCATGTGCAGAAGAGAAAGATCAGTAAGCAATATGTTTGATTTAAGAAAAAATAAGGAAGAGAAGCAGCAACAAATTTAATTAAATCAAAATAATGGAAGATTATACCTGATGTATAGGGGGATACATAGCACTCAAGCAAACTGGACATTCCAGAAGTTCATGTACATTGGTGCTAACAAAAGTTTTATTGGGTTTTGATTGTTTTTGTGTAAGATCATCCCCATGCTCTCCAAAATCCTTAATCATCGATTCACCTTTCAATGGTTCAATTATCTCAGCATCATCCACCGTGTCATTAAAGTAATTGCTGGCCGAAGCCATAGATAGACTTGGGCTCAATATATCCTCAAACCGTAAGAAATATTTCCTAAAACAGCTTAAATTGTCACTTCCTGAGGCGTTCATTTCTCTAACATGTAGAACTTACTGTACAAAAAACTATTTTATGAAAAAAAATAGAAATCGATAATAGAGTTTCATGTAAAACCAGTTCGGCAATATTTCAAAGGAAAAACATTTATCAGTATTAAGCTATGTTAAAAATTAAATGTACTTTAAATTGCAAGTGCAATATTATGAGCTAATAATTTAGAGAAACTCACAGTAATTTAGCTAGTTAATCAGAAAAAAGGATCTAACAACATATCAGCACTAAGCACAGCAATTTTAGAGAGGAGTGCGGGAGAACATGTAAATAAACAAATTTGTAACAAGCAGAGCAAAGACAAAATTAAGAAAAAAAATATGCTTAAAACACTAATGTCAATGCAAGTTTCACGTCTCACCAAGGAGGCACGTGAGGGTAAAGCATCTAAATGATGGCAATTCCCGGAAGTCAAAATGTTTTGGACATAGCAGAAAAATTACTATAAAAGAAGAGGATGGCATAAGGGAGTGTTTGAGGTATGGTCTTATAGATTAAGGAGAGCAGAAATCACTTTTCTTTATTTATCCAAGACTAAATGAAGCTTGATTTATAAAGGGTGGCAACAACAACCACATCAATAGAGGCTTTGGATGTCCTCCAAAATTTTTATAAAAGTGTCAACTTAAGTAGAACATTTAAGAGATAACTATAAGAAATTGAAATTATGATACTAAGAAATAAGCATATCGATATGTTAAGAGATAATTTCACTAGAATGATCTCTACAATGAATCAATCCAAAAGAAATGATAAGGGCATTATTAATTTGTGAAAGTCTTGCGATAATTAGCTGTAGAAGACAATCACATTGTGATGGCCATCGATAAATCAAACGACTTGAGCAATGATAATCAACTAGCACATGGATCTCCACAAGTCGACAAGTAACTACAAAGAAAGTGAACCATGAAGCCAGAAATTGTACACCAAGATGTCCCTCATGGGTGGAACAATAGAAGGCAATGGACATACTAAGAAAAGTGTATTAGGACAGCAACACTAAAACTTCAGCGGATCAACCTCTAACCAAACCAAGGCACTACTACTGTATCTAACTATCAACTAACTAATGTTTACTCAACAAAACCAAGTCGGGCTTGGCCAAGCCAACATTACTCAAGAAAGTTGAATGTAAAACCACCAAGCTTTTTGTAACATGGCAATGCTCTAGCCCTCGCCCAATTAAAATGCGGGCAAATGAGAAAATTGTAAATCCATCTAGGCTCGGTCTAAATGGGTTAAATCTGGGGATATACTTGTCTGCAGACATGTGGTAGCTATGCCATGGAGTAGTTATTGATGCAACACAGCTACCAATTGAGTGATCACAATTACTATATATGTGTATATGCTAGGAGCCTAAAGACTTGAAGATGTGTTGGTTAATATTATTTCTATTTTATTTTCATAATGTAGATCAGTGTTTTGTCACGTCTACTCATTGTTTGGTCATATCAGCGATATATGAAATGCGCCCGATGCGCTTATGTTTATATAACATTTATTATGACTTTTTTATTATTTGGGGATATGGGATATTTTGGGTCTGTCATATTGTTATTTGAATAGTGTAAGGGTCATTTTTACTCTTAAGGCAAGTTAATGCAACCTTGGGTGGTTGAGAGTAGTTTTGAGAGGTTGAGAATAGTTAATGTCTTAGGAGACTTATTTATACTCTTGTATCCTACCTTTTATAAGTTAATGAATATTTGCTTGTTGTTTTCCACGGATTTGGCTTCCCCTGGTTGTGCAAATCTTCCTGATAATACGCATAATTGAAGTGGAACAGCATGTGTATAATCTCATTGGCCTAAGGTACGCATAGCCTTGGAATTTTTCTTTATCTTCTCTGTGTTTGTGCTTCTCTTTATTGTTTCTTTGTTTTCTCATTTCTTTTCATTCCCACCTCAAACGCCTATCAAATTCCCTTTCTGTGTTAATCCAATAATTTTGATAGTCCAAACCTCCTATTTTCTAAATAAATCCCACAACACACCACCATTTTTTGTATCAGAGCTCATCATTGAGTCCAAAATTTCTTCTTGATCATCTAGGAATTTTTTACAAACAATTCAGGTTTCCAATCATCGATACATCACTGTTGGGCGAGCCGAACCTGACCAGCCTGACAATTCATTCTAGAACCTCCACGAACCGTTGTCCCAACAATTCACCCTGAACTGACGTGTCAATTAGCGGATTCGCAAACCAGCAATGCAACTGTCGGCCTGGTTTAAATCTATTATCTGTTGACCTGCAACATGGACTAGCAGCTGACAGCACTACGTGGCCCACCAGCTCCATCCCAACCCGATTCGCATATGCCGGCACAATCCACATTCTCTTTCCCAATGCACATCCCACTTAACTACTCACCGCATGGACCTAGCCCGCGGCTCGCGTGGTCCACCCGACTTGAAATACGAGCCCAACCCTTGAAAACTCCAATATGTGGCTCATTTCGAGCCAACATGCTCCCCATGACTCAAACCGATCTGCCCGCCAGCAGGACAGGCTAATTTGAGTATAGAAGGAGATTTTCAGACTTTTAAGGACATACTTACTTCTGACCTTGATTCGAAGCCATCCGAGACCTCATGGACCAAAACTCCAAACAAGAAAGTTGTTCGCGACATCCCGCACTACATTCTGGAGCTTTCAAATCAAGAATTTGGGCACAAACTCATTTCTAGAAGCGTTGTAGAACCTTCATTATAACTGGTGATCTGTTCTACCTTTCTTAGGAAAAATAGATGTATTATGCAATTATCATTCAGTTAAGGAAAATGGCAATAGTTCAACTAGTGATATGTCGTTTTTGGTAACAAAGTGATATTCACCAATGTTGGTTCACCGAGATTCAAACTAACCCACTAAACTAGGAGACTATTGATGATATTAGCAACAACTAGTTACAAAGCTCAAAGAATAGTTTGTTCCCTTGACAATTATTGAAGAAAATGCTAGGCAAGACTATCAAGATGTTGACACCCCAAAACAGTTAGACAATTTAGCTTGGCAAGCTTTAAAAGTGATATAGCTGATGACTACTATTTTTGGAAAACACTCACATTAGCAAAAGATAACCAAAAGAGATAATAATGAGTTATAATGAGCGTGAAGTTAGACTAGCGGTTAAGATGATATGGTTTTCAAGTATGCTCTTGGCCTAATGAAACTCTCAGATTAAAGCTGAGTGAAAGAACATTAGCTGGAGATGATTCAAGTAATTACTAAGAAATGAGTTTATTGTACGAGTTATGTTAAGGAATAGTTGAGGAAATAGCTTAGTCTCAATATAAAATAAATGTGTCCAATAGTACATTATTGAGTTTTGGTAGTAAGCTCAGAAGATGGGTTTAACACTAAATAATATTTTAGTATTGATAAAGTACAAGATAAAATTGTATTTCAACGCTAAAGCAAAGTTAACACTATTACTAAATAAAACCCATAGCCAAGCTACCATTTATGCACTTGATGTAAAGAAGAACTCAATAAAAAAGTCTACATTTGAGATTATGAGCCCTAAGCCGGTTGATAAGCCAAGTAAGAAGAAGACTATAAAGTTGAAAAGGCAATATGATAGTTGTGATATAACTAGTTAAGAAAATGAGTAGGATAGTTAACTTGCAGCACTCATAACTTGGAAACACCTGTACTATAGCTTCTACAAGATAGCGAGATATAAAGAGAAGAATGCTAGAAGAAAAATCCCAAGTTCTAAGGAGATCAAGGATTCCAAGGGTAAAAAGGTCATCCATACTATAAAAGGCTAGGATGAACTTGATCCCATATAAATCTTTCCTCGATCGCAATATTGAGTGGGGCATGCTAGCAGCTATTGATCTTAAATGTCAAAAGCAGCCATTTATTAGGTTGAGCAAATGTTGTCATTGATATATCTGACACAGTTAGCCAAAAAAAACTTTATGTATGAGACTTTGGTCAAGTAGGTAGACCTACTTAAGATGACACAATATCCACACACATTGAAAGATCCCCAAAAATAAAACTTGTATGTCACATTGGATGATTGATGGATGTAGCGGGCAGTTGAGAAATACAATGACTTGTTTTAATAACTAAAGAAATTACATCCCAAGAAAGCACTTGAATATGAGATAAGACTATTGGGGCTATTTGGCATGAAGTAATCTGAAAATTTTGGGTGTAAGGTAATCTGATTATAGCGAAATTTGATTACAGTGTAATCAGATTACTTTATTGTTGTTTAGTAATTTTACAAGAAATTTTAACATTTTTTTATTTGGTATGAAGTAATTTGTGAGTATGGTATTATGAGTAAATTGAGGGGCCTTACCCCCTAAAAAAAATTTTTTTAGAGTAAGCGAATCGTTCATTCGAACGAGTTGTTCAAACTTCACTGGAGAAATGTTGGATTCGAAGAATCTAATGATTCGTTCGTTCGAACTAATCGAGGCCTGAGAAGACGTTGCTCGGCTGCACTGCTTCTTTCGCTTGAGTTACGCTCGATTCGGGCGTAACTCGATTACGTTGTTTCTATATATATTAACACAAAATTGAATTACAGTGTAAAAAATTTTCACTCGTTTTACTTCATACTAAATGCCGTAATCTCAATTTATCTGAAAAAATTTACTTTACCCCATATTTACCTCAAATGAAATAGCCCCTGAATTTAAATTTAACCCTTCTAAACCTCAAGATATACGTGAGAATGAGGAGATAAGAAGCAAAATGTTGGGTTAATGAACTAAGAAATCATCAAGTAGAGTTGTTTGCTATATGGTGCATAGATTTTGGTGCCAGAAAATAATGTTGGTTGGAGGCTTAGTATCAATTATCGAAATTGAATAGAACCATAATGAAAAATGAAGAATCCTTATTAAAAAAGACAGCTTAATCCACAAAGCAGACCAATTTCTTTACAAAGCTTGACTTGAAATCGAGATGCTACCAAGTTCGAGTGAATGATGAAATTGCTTGGAAGATAGCATTTAAGACTTGATAAGAACCGTGAGAAAAGTTAATGATGCAATTTTACTAAGCAATGCCCAAAAACTTTTATGGAATTGATGAATAATTCTATTGGCCATGCTTGGAAAAGTTCATCCCAATGTATTTTGACAATATATTAATTTAAAGATTGGATGAAAAGACCCACACTAAGAATATTAGAAGTGCTTTTCACATGATAAGGCATCCCAAATATTACTCGGCCCAAAAAAAGAGTGACTTTTGAAACTGGTTATTTATCTAAATTTTGTCAAAATTAAAGCAATATAAGAGTGGACCAAGTTGAACAATGTACCTAATGTTAAAAACTTTGAAAGAGCTGGTTAATAGGTGATGTTCATAAGAAACTTCTTGGCCATAGTTGTTCCATTCTACTAACAAACAAATAGGTTAACAAATTCAATGAGATGAGGAATATGAGTTGGCATTTCAAGATATGAAACATACATTTAGTCAAGCTCTAATGCTTACACTCCTTGACTTACAAAAGAAACTCAAGGTTGAAGCTAATGAGTTTGAGTATATTAGTGCAACAGTACTTATATAAGGTGGGGTTTATTGTTTATTGTTTCAGATTACTGAAATGTGTACAACATAATTGTCGGACTCATAAAAATGAGACGTTGACTCTACATAACACAAGTAAACACTAGAAAGTCTACTTGACGAAGAGACTAGTTCGCAAAAAACCTAATATAATTCTACCAAGCTCAAACAAAGCTCTAGCAAATTCTTCAAATAAAATGAATGGTATATTTCCAACAATACAAAATAGAAGTCCAATACAATATAACAAGCAGATTATATTGACCACTGGTGAAATTAAAAACTCTCATGAAGGTGAGCGTAAACATGACCGAGAGATATGGATAAACACTGTGGAAGAAGGCTTTTGAGAAATCTGAAAAGCCAATTGAGAGAAAGGGGATCTAGATGATTCACTTAGAGTTAGATACTAATTTACAATTGTCGAGAAGAATTATTGTAAAAAAGGTAGAAACTTTTCATAATTGGGACAATTGAGAGACAAATAAATCAAGGAAGTTCATGCTCAAAGTTTGTTCGATAACTCGGGTTGACAAAACTCTAAATCTACAAAAATGCAAGAGGATATAACAAAGTTTATTTGTGGGTGTTCTATATTTTATAGCAAAGTTGACTAAAAGGAAATGAGGTATATATATATATATATATATATATATATATTTACCATTGCCAATCTTTTTCCTATCTTGGGAAAGTATGTTTAAATATTTTAAGAAAATATTGTTGATGATTAAGAAGGGACATAACTACATCTATGGCAATAGATAAATTCTTAAGATATTTATTCTAATGCCAACTTAAAATACCATCATTGGCAAAGATGCAGTTAAATTTGTTCTTCACAAATATATGGGTGGACTTGAGGTTGCCAAGTCATATTTGGAAGGGTCTATGGCAATTATGGACACATCATTGAAAAGAAGCATTACATTCCATCCACAAATTGTGGTAAAAGTGGCATAGTCAATCAAACTACTACGCACTTGTTGATAGGATTCAACCTAAATGGCAAAGAAGACATTTACTCTTTGTGGGTAGATTCCTAAACATAGAATAATATCTGAAGTGTAGATGTAGAATCAAGAGTATTCGAACAATTATAAATTTATTTACATACTTTTTTATTTTCATAATATTTTTATTTTGTGTGATTAGTTGTATAATCTTTAATTTTATATATTTCTTTTAAATCTTAATCTTTTAATTTTCTAAATTCATTACATCCCAATTTACCTTTTTTGGGATTATGTTGTATAACAAAAACCAAAATGAAATAATAAGAAATGGGCTTTTGCCTAATGATGTGTATAGTTAGAGCTAGCAAATAAAATATTCATTGCAATTTCTTTATATATGGCTAACCTGTATCGGTAGTCATTTAATGTCACATAAACTTGAACAATACTTATTATCTAATCTTCACTAAATGGTTGTAACTAACAAACAACCTGATGACTCTAATTGTGAAATCCTCATATAACTAAACCCTGTCATTAAAATGTGGTGCCTTGTACAAATCCTACATTTTCCACTTCGTCAATTTCACTCATCCTTAACAACTTTCTACTTTACATCATTGTTGAATTTGTCCTTGATTGTCATGTTGGAAGCATAAACACACTTGATTTTTTTGAAGGATTCATTAGTAAACTTAAATGATTGCTTGCTAGAAGATGTATTTAAATTTTGGGAAGGCTTGGTCATATTAGAATTGTAGGGTAGATTTGGTAAATCCCATTTTTTATTATAATATTGCTAGAGGGTTTTGGATCCATAATTGTCCAATATATCACAGATTAATCCAGACTATACACAACAAAAAAAGTGTTTTCAGTTTGGATGGTTTATGTTGCTTCTCAAGCATTAGAGATTAATATAATGTTGTCTCATAATGTTGAAAATTTAAAAATCCACTTAATTCATATGATTTACCAAAGGCCCAATAACAAATGTATTGACAAATTGTCACTCACCCACAACTAAATCTAGTAACAATATCTTCTAAGTTTTCAAATACTTAATGATTAATTGATGACCTAGCATCAAGCTTCTTATTATAGGGCCTAAGACATTATTTAGCTCTTAACATTTATTTCATCTCAATCCATCTTAAGTATCTCCTACATTAAAAAAAAAAAGCATTTCTTACCATCTTTTGTTCAGTGCTAAATATTGTTCCAGCAAATTTTGGCATGATCATCCCTTTTCATCTTAGCATGTGGTCTTTTGATAGTCAACAAATTGATGCCAATCAAAAGGCTCATCCAATTGAGATAGCCAAACCAAGGATAAATGGGATCATAAACTCCATCAAAGCTAGGAGCATTAACTTTAATTTTTATGGTGGTATCATAAAGATTAGGGGCATGTTGATTCCTATTTTGATGTCTTCTTATGGGCACTTTGTTGCCTAAAAGTAGGTGTCCTATCTTGTTCTATGGAAGCTAATCTTGGTGGCATGCACAAATACTAAAAAATAAATAAAAAGAAACTGCTGTGAAATTAAATAAAAATAAAAACACTTGCTGATTTATTCAAATAAGAAAATTCAATAATCTTAAATGTTATAAACTTTCCTCCAAGTGGTATCAGTGAACAATACAAACAATAAATCTTAAGTAGAAGTTTTGAACAAAGAATGAATACATTTATATGCAAAAGGTGTTTATAAGTCAAAATCTATGGGTAAAGATCATATTGTGTAGATCGCTCTCTTTTTTTTAACACTTCAAAAATTAGGCTGTGTCACTCTTTAGAAATTTAGCTATGCTTAAATTTGTAGTTCATTAATATTATCATTAAACATTGATTTTAGTATATTAAATACTTGAAAAAAACCATTCATTGAAATTCAACAAATTTGAGTTTGAGAGGGAATCCCACAACTAAGGGATGCAAACTACAAGTGTTTATGCTTTAGTGGAAGCAAAGACGCTTTGGTGTTCTTATTAGTCCACCTTCCTTCTACCGCTACTAGTAGAATAGATCTTCCTAGATATTTCCTTAGAGTTGTGAATCCTCAATTCTTTATAAGAAGATCTTAAGAATATATAATGGAAAAATACAAGCAACTGCTGGCCACTCTCAAAGGAATTCAATGTTGGGATCTCTTAAGGTTATGAATCAATGCGGAATAAAGCTTGAGATGATGCGCAAATCAAAAATAAAGCAAGAAAATAACACATGCAAACAATCACAGCCACAAGACAAAGACATTTAGGTGGTTCGGTGCTAACACTTACATCATTTTGAACAAAGAATGAAAACATTTATATGCAAAAGATGTTTATAAGTCAAAATCTATGGGTAAAGGTCATATTGTGTAGATCGCTCTCTTTTTTTTAACACTTCAAAAATTAAGCTATGTCACACTTTAGAAATTTAGCTATGCTTAAATTTGTAGTTTATTAATATTATCATTAAACATTGATTTTAGTATATTAAATACTTGAAAAAAACCATTCATTGAAATTCAACAAATTTGAGTTTGAGAGGGAATCCCACAACTAAGGGATGCAAACTACAAGTGTTAAGCTTTAGTGGAAGCAAAGACGCTTTGGTGTTCTTATTAGTCCACCTTCCTTCTACCGCTACTAGTAGAATAGATCTTCCTAGATATTTCTTAGAGTTGTGAATCCTCAATTCTTTATAAGATCTTAAGAATATATAATGGAAAAATACAAGCAACTGCTGGCCACTCTCAAAGGAATTCAATGCTGGATCTCTTAAGGTTATGAATCAATGCGGAATAAAGCTTGAGATGATGAGCAAATCAAAAATAAAGCAAGAAAATAACACATGCAAACAATCACAACCACAAGACAAAGACATTTAGGTGGTTCGGTGCTAACACTTACATCATTTTGAACAAAGAATGAAAACATTTATATGCAAAAGATGTTTATAAGTCAAAATCTATGGGTAAAGGTCATATTGTGTAGATCGCTCTCTTTTTTTTAACACTTCAAAAATTAGGCTATGTCACTCTTTAGAAATTTAGCTATGCTTAAATTTGTAGTTCATTAATATTATCATTAAACATTGATTTTAGTATATTAAATACTTGAACAAAACCATTCATTGAAATTCAACAAATTTGAGTTTGAGAGGGAATCCCACAACTAAGGGATGCAAACTACAAGTGTTATGCTTTAGTGGAAGCAAAGACGCTTTGGTGTTCTTATTAGTCCACCTTCCTTCTACCGCTAGTAGTAGAATAGATCTTCCTAGATATTTCTTAGAGTTGTGAATCCTCAATTCTTTATAAGATCTTAAGAATATATAATGGAAAAATACAAGCAATTGCTGGCCACTCTCAAAGGAATTCAATGTTGGGATCTCTTAAGGTTATGAATCAATGCGAAATAAAGCTTGAGATGATGAGCAAATCAAAAATAAAGTAAGAAAATAACACATGCAAACAATCACAACCACAAGACAGACATTTAGGTGGTTCGGTGCTAACAATTACATCATTTTGAACAAAGATGAAAACATTTATATGCAAAAGATGCTTAATAGTCAAAATCTATGGGTAAAGGTCATATTGTGTAGATCGCTCTCTTTTTTTTAACACCAAAAATTAGGCTGTGTCACCTTTAGAAATTTAGCTATGCTTAAATTTGTAGTTCATTAATATTATCATTAAACATTGATTTTAGTATATTAAATACTTGAACAAAACCATTCATTGAAATTCAACAAATTTGAGTTTGAGAGGGAATCCCACAACTAAAGGATGCAAACTACAAGTGTTATGCTTTAGTGGAAGCAAAGACGCTTTGGTGTTCTTATTAGTCCACCTTCCTTCTACCGCTAGTAGTAGAATAGATCTTCCTAGAAATTTCTTAGAGTTGTGAATCCTCAATTCTTTATAAGAAGATCTTTAAAATATATAATAGAAAAATACAAGCAACTGCTGGCCACTCTCAAAGGAATTCAATGTTGGGATCTCTTAAGGTTATGAATCAATGCGGAATAAAGCTTGAAATAATGAGCAAATCAAAAATAAAGCAAGAAAATAACACATGCAAACAATCACATCCACAAGACAAACATTTAGGTAATTCGATGCTAACATTTATGTCCATTGAAAAGAGAGCAGAAGATTTCACTATGTAGAAAAGGGAGTTACGATGAGTTTTAGGGATTACAAGCCCTTGCAAGACATCTAGGAGCTTTTCTTCTTCTTTTTCAATGGAGCAGCCACTACAGCAAAAAGCTTTCTCAAAAATGAAAATGGCAACCTTGGAAAGTCCTCCAACTTGTTCCCGTAAGTATCCAGCTCATTTGTGGACCCTAAATGATCCAAAATACCCCCAATTTACTTAGGGCGAAACCTGAACCGTAGCAGAAATCCGTCAGGCACTACGGTGCGTCGTAGCGCCTGTGCTTCGGGTAGCCAGGCGCCAGGGCACGCTGTAGCGCCCTGGTCTCTGTTTTTATGCACCTGTAGCGCCCTGGTCTCTGTTTTTATGCACCTGTAGCGCCCGCTTCTCGAGACGATTGCCGCTGGGGTGCGCTGCGGCGCGCCGCAGCACCTGCTTCCGCTGTAGCGCGCCTTCAACATGCTCCTTATTAACAATCTCCACCTCATATCTCATGTGCTCCACATGAGAGCTGACTCCTTTAAGTTCTCTATCAATGCGGCTGCACCTACTTGGTTGCATATGTATCCCCTCCCAAAGGAATCAAGTCTCCATAGTTCCAACAAATGAGAAGCCTATATCTGCTTCTCCAAAATCATCAAGGTTTTGCAATAGGTGAATTTTTGAACTACGAGCACCTTTGTCATCATATCCGCAAGATTATTTATAGTATCAATCTTCTCCAGTAAGATCTCACCTTCTTTAATTAAATTTTGAACCAAATAATGTCGAACATCAATATGATTTGTGCAAGCATCACAGACCGGATTAGTAGCTAAAAACATAACACTCTAGCTATCACAATGAACTACTACCTCCTTTTGTTTTGCACTCAAGTCTTCTAGTAAGTTTTTCATCCAATCTTCATTGAATACTTTAGTAACAGTCATATATTCAGCTTATGTCGTAGACAGGACAACTGTAGGCTGAAGAGTTGACCTCCACCCTACTGGACCTCCTGCTAAAGTGAATACATAACTAGTTGTTTATCGTCTTCGATCCAAATCTCCGGCATATTCGGAGTTCACGTATCCAATGCATAAGTCAGTTATTGAGGACTAGTTCTGAAATAATAGGTCAACACCAATTGTACCTTTCAGGTATCAAAAAATCCCCATCACTGCCATCACTGCTTGCCAGTGATCCTTCCCTAAATTATGCATGTATCGGCTCACAACTCCAACTACTTGAGCCAAGTCTGGTCTATAGTGCAAACCATGGCATAAATCAAGCTTCCAACTGCTCTAGCATATAGCACTGTGTGCATTACTTCCTTTTCAAAATCTATTACCACGGGACCTCCTATTAAAGTGAATACATAACTAGTTGTTGATCGTCTTTGATCCAAATCTTCGGCATATTCAAAGTTCACGTATCCAATGCATAAGTCAGCTATTAAAGACTGGTTCTGAAATAATAGGCCAACACCAATTGTACCTTTCAGGTATCAAAAAATCCCCATCACTACCATCACTGCTTGCAAGTGATCCTTCCCTGAATTATACATGTATCGGCTCACGACTCCAGCTGCTTGAGCCAAGTCTGGTCTATAGTGCAAACTATGACATATATCAAGCTTCCAACTGCACTAGCATATGACACTGTGTGTATTTCTTCATTTTCAAAATCTATTTTTGGACACTATTCTGCAGATAAGTGAAAGTGAGGTGCTAGAGGTATACTCACAGACTTTCTAGAGTCATCAATCCTAAACCTCCTCAACACCTTTTCCAAATACTCCTTTTGGGTCAACTAAATTTTTCCTGCCCTTTTATCTCTATGAATTTTCATCCCCAATATTTATTTTGTCTCTCCCAAGTTCTTCATTTCAAAGTTCTTTGACAGTTCCTTCATGTGATCCATCTCTATCTAATCTGAACTAGCTATCAACAATTGACATACAATAATAAGTAAATGAAGTTACCTTGAGGTAACCTCTTGCAATACACACAATGGTCAAATTAGCTTTTTTGGTACTTCTCCTTTTGTATAAACTAATCAAATTTCTTATACCATTATCTTGGTGATTGCTTTAGCCTATAAAGAGACTTGTCCAGTTTACATACCAAATCTCTTTTTCCTGGCTCACTATACCCTCGGGCTGCTTCATAAAGATCTCTTGAAGTTCTTCGTGCAAGAATGTCGTTTTTACATCAAGATGCTAAAGCAGCAAATCAAACTGTGCCACCAAAGCTAGAAGCACACGGATCGATGAGTATTTAACAACTGGGGAAATGTGAAGGGCCCGATGCCGGTTCAGCGAGAACTGTCCAAACATCGGGTACTCACATATTGCAGGATCATATTGAGCAATTGAGAAAGAAAATGAACACAAAAAATTGCGCCATAGATATTTCTCATTTAATATATTTCCAATTTTACAATGTAGCCCACAAATTTCTGACAAAGTTCATCTTCTAGAACACAAGATGAACTTTGAAAAAGTAAATAAAATAAAAGTAAAAGTTACGTCATAAATTCTTCCGCCAGTATAAATTTTCAAGATTCTTGTTTAAGCTCTCCCAGAAGTACCTGACCTGGTGTTGTACATAAAATAATACCGAAATTAGAATTCCTAATAATTAGATAATACTCTAAGTACCACAGTAAGCAATGAAGTATTATATTTTATAATAGCAGAGATGCGATTTGCGAAAATAAAGATGCAGGAAAAAATAATAAGATAAAAGCGCAAACGAAATAATTAACTTCCTACAAAAGATATTAGCTCAAAGATGTAGGTTACTGTTGTCGTTTTTCCAGTAACCCACAATGAATGTTATTACTGATGTCATTTTTTCAGTAACAACCCACGAATGTTATTACTGATGTCATTTTTCTAATAATTAGTCACAAATGCCGTTACTGATGTTATTTTTCCAGTAATTAGCCACAAATGCTATTACTGATGTCATTTTTTCAGTAATTAGCCATGAATGTCGTTACTGATGTCATTTATCCAGTCCACGAATGTTATTATTGATATTATTTTCCCAGTAATTAGCCACGAATTTTGTCACGTTGGTTCCGAACAACCAACCAAGCTTCGGAGGGGAGAGAGTCGGCCAAGTGCCTACCAGCCTGCGCCAAAAACGCTGCAGGTGGCTCCTTAGTAGGTGGAAGGTTCCGCTTGCAAGCCCTGTCGAGAGACAGAGCCTGCAATCGCAGGGATTACCCGATTGGGCGAATCAGGGGGCTAGGGCGATGGAGAAAATTTTGAAAAAAAGAAATTTAATTTAAATTTTTCGCATTTTTTTTATCCGTTTAGGGTCCAAAAATAACGAAACTTGACACCGATGTGTGTTATGACATAACGAACACCCTCGCGCTAAAAATTTTTATTCGGAACAATATTTTATTTTATATTAATTTTTGAGGTTTAAAACATCAAAAATTAACCACGATCAAACCGGCGCTCAGAATTTGATGAAACTTTTCGAGCAACTTTTAAATGATATACTTAACACAACGACACTGAAAACGATGAATTCAGACACTTTTTTCAATGTTCTTGATTTATAGAATTTAAATAATTCTGAAAATAAAGCGGGAGCTTCCTTTATTCGAATTTATCCCAAATTATGGCACTTTAATCTAAAAATTATTTTTATTCAAGGGTATTTTTGTTTGCCCTAATACGAAATTCCCAGGGATTCTAATTTCGGAGGTGGGATTTGACTTAATTCATAAAGTAACGACTTTGGGTCATTACAAGAAAACACTTCATCATAATCAATCCCTTCTTTTTGAGTAAAGCCTTTGGCCACTAGTCAAGCTTTGTAGTACACATCAACTTTTGAGGATCTTTCTTTCTTTGCATACACCCACTTGCACCCAATAATCTTTCTTCCTAGAAGAAATTTCTCCAACCTCCATGTTTCATTTTTCTGAAGAGACTCCATCTCTTCATCCATAACCTGTTTCCATAAATTTCCTTTTGAGCTCGTCACTGCTTCTTTGTAATGAGAGGAAACCTCATCCTCTAATACGGATAATGCATACGTGTAGTCTCTGAGCCAGGCTGGCTATTGAGTTGCATTCTTTTTGAGTTTATTTATAGCAACTGACTCCTGAATTGGAGCCTCACCTTCAATATCAATTCGCTCTTCATCATCACCAATGTGATCTTCATCTGTGGGAGTATCCTTGATGTGATATGAAGACTATGTAAGATAAATGGGGAGGCATCAAACCCCACTCTCTGCTTGCTTACTAAAATCTCTATATTTTCCTCCACTTGATGAGAACTCTTCAATTTCAAAAAAACTCTTCATCAAAGGTGACATTTCTGCTCACCACAATCCTCTTGTCAACTGGATTATACAATTTATAGCCCTTCCTCCACGTCAAAAGCCCACGAAAATTACTTTCCTATCCCACAGTTCAAGCTTATCCTTTCTAACATGATAATAAGTTGGGCTGCCAAAAATCTTCAGCTGATCATAATCTGTGGCATGATATCCAGACCACAACTCAATTGAAGTTTTCTTATCAAGTGTTGTAGATGGCAGACGGTTCACCAAGTAGCATGCATAGTCTAGGGCTTCCACCCAATAGTCTATCTCGAATCCATCATTGGACAACATATATCTCATATTTTCCACCAAGGTACAGCTCATTTGCTCTGCTATCCCAATCTGCTGTGGTGTTTTCATTACTACAAAATGGTGTTCTATCTCTGAATACTCACATACTTTTACAAAAGAGTCAGATGTAAATTCTCCGCCATTGTTCGATCGAATCATCTTGATTCTCTTGCCCGTTTGATTTTCCATCATCTTCTTCCAGTTTATGAAAACCTCCAGTACATTTACCTTGCTCTACCTTGCTCTTCAAAATGTACACCCATACAAATCTGGAGTAATCATCTATAAAAAAAACACCTTTGACCACCAAATGATGCAGTCTTCGTTGGTCCCCAAACATCTGTGTATATTCTATTATCTTTGGTGTTTTCTTGCCAAAAATACAATGCTAACAAAATTATAGTTTGCAAAAATTTATACCTTTAATGAGTCCTTTCTCCAATGCTCTCAGTGAAGGTTCTCCTGCATGTGCTAGCCTCATATGCCACAATGTCATGGCATCATCAGAGTCTTCAGCTACAACTATTGAACCTGTCATTGTACTTCCCTGCAGGTAGTAGAGGTTCTGTTGTATGTCTCCTCTTAGATAAGTCATAACACCCTTGCTGATCTTTAGGATCCCTGCTTCAATCACCATCTTAAAGCCCTTGGCATCTTAAGACCCCAATAGACAGCAGGTTCTTCTTGATCTCTGGCACATGTCTAATTTCTTTCAGTTCTTGCACTGTTCTTGCATGTGTTATGATCAGTGCACTTCAAACTTCTGCAAGTTGACACATAGTATTGTTCCCCATTGTAACGGCACTACTATTCGTTTCTCTATACGAACAAAACCAATCATTCTGGGAGCATATGTAATACATTGCGCCAGTATCCATAAACCAACTAGAGCTGTCAGCAACTAGTCCCATTGAAACAGTAACAAGAGATATATAAGAGAATGAACCCTCCACCACATTCTGGATCACATTAGCCTTAGCCTTGAAAAATCCACTCACTCGCTGCTTATTTTCAACTTTGAGTAGTCCTTCTTCCAATGTTCTGTTTCCAAACAGAATGCGCACTAATTGCGCCCATTGCTTCGGCCTCCGGATTTCCCTCTTTTATGAAAGTCTGCATTTTTTTTTGCCATTGTTTCTTTATCTCTAGTCTTCCTCTTTTGAGTGTAAGAGCCTCTGTCATATCTAATTTGGTGGACATTTTATCCATTCTTCTGCACTCATGGTTCGCTAAGGCTATTATCACCTCCTCATACTTCAGAATCTCCTTTTCATGGATCAAAGTCATGGTGAAGTGCTCATACTCATCTGGCAATGAGTTCAACAATAACAGGGCTTTATCTTCATCTTCCACGATCTCATCCAGATTCAGCAAATCTGCCAACAATTTCGTGGACTCATTTAGGTGTTCATCTATAAAAATTATATTTCTCATCTGAAACCTGTAGAGCCGCCCTTTCATGTGGAGTCGAGTCTCCACGTTCTTCGTCAGATACTTGGCTTCTAAGAATTTTCACAATTTCCACGCTGACGTCTCCATCATAACGCCATATTTGATCTCCTGAGTCAAATAATTCCGGATCAAGTCGCATGCACTGCGGTTCATTTTGATCCAATCCTTCTCTGAAATTTCTTTCAATTTTTTCTAGTCGTTAAGAACATCCTCCAGATTTAGGGCGCATAATGCGTGTCACCTCGCATCGACACAGACCAAAATTATTCTTCCCATCAAATTTGACAACATCTATTTTTGCTGGATGTGTCACAACTTAATGGAGGGATCGCTCCACCACCGACGACAACGACGAGGTTCCAACAATCTCTTCTCCTCATTTTGCCATGCCTTTTTCATTGTTTAGAGAACTCAAACACAAAATAATAAGTAGCTCAAGCAAACTCTAGCCCTCAAAAACATACAAGGCAACCTCTCTCTGATACCACTTATTAGGATCTCTTAGGGTTTATAAATTAATGCGGAACAAAGCTTAAGATGATGAGCAAACCAAAATAAAGCAAGAAAACAATACATGCAAACAATCACAGACACAAGACAAAGATATTTATGTAGTTTGGTGCTAACACCTACGTCCACGGGAAAGTGACCAAAAGATTTCACTATGTAGTGAAGGGAGTTACAATGAGTTTTAGGGTTTACAAACCTTTGCAAGACCTTTAGGAGTTTTTCTTCTTCTTTCTTCTTCTTTTTCAATGAAGCAGCCACCACAGTAAAAAGCCTTCTCAAAATTGAAAATGTCACCTTGGAAACTCTCCCAACTTGTTCTCTTAAGTATCCAGCTCAATTTCAAATCTCAAATGCTTCAAAATACCCCCCATTTTACTTAGAGCGAAACCTGAGCCTGAGCAGAAAACCGTCAGGCGCTATGGTGCGCCGTAGCACCTAGGCTTCGGGTAGCCAGGCGCCAGCGCCCTAGTCTCTATTTTTTTGCCGCTGCAGCACGCTGTAGAGCCCGCTTCTCGGGACAACTGCCTCTCCGTTGGAGCGCGCACAGCGCCTGCTTCCGTTGCAGCGCGCTACAGCGCACCTCCAACCTGCTCCTTGTTAACATTCAATGCAGCCAAGATGTGGTACATTTGGTTTGTTTGAAAAATTTTGAGATGGATACATTCAGCTCTAATATCAAATGATGCGGCAAGGTGTTGATGGCTGAAGGCAGTTGGACGTAAAGGTGAAGAAGTCAAGGATGCTAATCAAATGTATGGGGTAACAAAGATTTGATGCCATGCTCTAATCAATGAAATTACTGTATTAATGCTAAGAATATAAACTTCTTACATAAAGTATATTTCTGTGTATTAGTACAGAGATCTACGATATTTTTGTCCAGCAAAAGCATGAGAAAGAAAAATAAGGTCCTAACAGACGTACAATTGGCAAGTTTGTACAACATTATAAACTAAGTTGTATATTATTTATAATATGTAATTTACTTATTTGATCAGATAACATCTCTATCAAAGTGTGATAATGCTTGGATGAGAAAAATATTTCTTAGCTTACCAAATTATTTAATGCTTTTAAAGACTAAATAAATGTCAGATGAATGGAGAAATATTATTGCACCTATTTATAAGAATAAATGTGATACTCAAGATTGTACAAATTATAAAGCAATTACATTATTGAGTATATTGAAACTTTGCGAAAGTGATTAATACAGATTACAAAGAGATACTCATATTTCACAAAATTAATTTGATTTTATGCTAGATAAATCTACTATGAAAGTCATATATTTACAAAAAGGTTTGAGATAAAAATTTAGAGAAAGAAAAGAAAGCAATCATTTAATCTTTATTAAACTTGCAAATGCTTGTGATAGAGTACAAAGAGAACTTTTATAGAGTTTTGGAAAGAACAAAAATTTGTTTTACATATATTGATGTTATTAAAAATGTTTAATGGGATTGTAACATGTCTTTGATCGCAAGGTGGCCTTTATTGAATGGTTTTCTTGTCATTATTGGATTACATCAAAGCTCTACTATCAATTAATATCTTTTGGTTTTAATTATAAAGGTTCTTACTAAAACCATTCAAGAGGAGGCTCCTTGGTGAATGTTATTTGTATATGAGATTCTATTAATTCATAAGATTTGGGATGGAAAGGAAAACTCAAGTTGTTAAGGATATTTTAAATTTTATAAATTTTCATCTTAATAGATCTAAAATTATATGCAGTGTAAGTTTTTATTCATAATAGAAGCCATTAACTTGAAGATATAACTATTGAGAACCATGTGATTAAGAAGACAAGAGATTCAAATATTGTTGCTCAGTTATTCAAAAAAATTGTGAAAAAAAGAGAGATGTCATTAATAGGATCCAAGTTGGTTTGATGAAATAGAGGAGGGCATCTAGAGTATTGTGCAATCAGAATATCCCAATCAAAATGAAAGGAAAATTTTATAAGAAAATTATATGATTGGTTATGTTATAGGAGGTTGAATGTTGGACAACAAAGAAGAAACTTACCAATAAAAAAGTGCTATAAAAAGGTGAATGCTAAGGTGAATGGATGGTATACCCAAGAGAATAGAATGAGATACGAGTTCCTTTGTAGCAAGGTTCGAGTGGCTCCAAAAGTGGATTAGATTAGTGAATGGTTCAGGCATGTTAAACATAGAATGTTCGATTCTCCAATTAGAAATTTTGAGTACATGCATTTTTCCCATGTTGAAAGAAAAAAAGAAAAACCAAAAAAGGCACCGGAAGAAACCATTATAATTATTTTCACTATTTGGAACATAAGGAGGGGCTTCTATTTGATCATGCACAATAGAAACAAAGGATTTATGTAGCCAACCGCATCGAGTAGGATTAACGTTTTGTGTTATTATTGTTCTTGTTGTATTATAGTTACTTAGCTGGAACTTCATTTTGCTTTTGTAGATGAATCCTTGGCTCCAAATTTGTTGTTTATTTCAAAATGACGCTTCTTCAAGTTAAGATTTAAAAATCTAATGCTGCAAGTTTAGACGTATGATCTTATCAATAAAAATTTTATTTCATAAATAAATGTTTAGCTAGCTACATTGAAAATTTAACCGTAGGCTTGTTGTCTTTTTATTGTCAGGACACATTTTAATCATAAGATTACACAAGTTAGAAGACATTTAGCACCTCAAGTGTCTTCAAAGAACTTCAAAAATACATTCTCAAGAACTTGATCTTGGACAATCTACGACCAACAGCCCAAATTTAGACACGGTTGGTCTCATAGAATCCTTTTTATCAAACTACATAATTCGGACACCATCTTTTAATTCAGAACAGCTTAAAAAATTTTACCCAATTAGTTGTACGCATTTAGATTTGTGATGGCATGATCTATTTTTCGATGACATACAAAAAATTTATTTCACAGTACCCAATGCAGGCAAATTTTCACCATAATAATACACAGGAAACCTTGATCTCAGCTGTTTCCAACACCTCCCAAAATCAAATTATGAGTCCACAAATGACTGCAACTCTCAAACTTAGATCAAAAAGCCAATACTAATCCACAGCCTTTTGACCCCCTAGGCTTATATATAACAAGAATGCAGTAACATGACTATAGAAAGCACGCCAGAATAGAACCAACAAAAATGCCATTCAAGCAAGAACATCGCTTCCCTTAGTAGATCCAATGCAGAAGTGTTAGTGTATCAATCTCAAAGAAAAAAAAACGAGTAGTATTATATGCGTAATTTCAATCGAACAAGTTCAAATATAATCATAACAGAGACTAGGTTCAGATTGAAATAAAAAAAAAAAATACTGCAAGATATACAGATCGGAACTCAATAGCACGATTCGACGGCGGCGGCTGTCAAAATGTCATCGTAGATCAGCGGAAGCGGTGGTCCAGCTACGAACTGGGAATGAGCGGCTGCAAGAGGATGAAAGAGAAGTTCGATTCGAATTAAAGCCGTTGATCCTCTGAAAAACAACGTCTGAATATTTTTTTTTTCACTCCTCGGGATGCAGAGGGCAAGTGGACCGGTAAGCTGTACCCTCGGACTTCGTCGCCGTTTCGTTTAATTTATTCTGGACGTGACAACCTATTTGAAGTTCACTATTTAACTTCAAGCTTAACGTGAGACAACCAAGTGAATGCTGACCCTACTTGACTAAAAGATTCACATAGATGCAAGAGACAAAAGTAATAATGAGAATTTTAAATTATATTTCCTTCTATATATATATATTTATTTATAGGAATTTGTGTAGTCGCGAACTATATAATAGCATTTAAACATATATAGAATAATATATAAAATATATATGGAATAGTAATTAAATATATATGAAATAATATATTAAACATTATGGAATAGTATAGTATACTGTTTTTGAACAGTATAGTAAGGTGACAAGCTTGGACACAAGTTCTTTGGAACGTTTCGGCGAGCTGATGGTTGGCCTAAATATGACGAACCTGACAGTATGGTTTGTCACTAGTTCTCTAAAAAATGGTACTCAGTGTCGACATGTTTCATTCATGTATGCAAAACAAGGTTAGCTGACAAATACGTGGCACCAACATTATCACACCATATTGTAGAGGTGGATGTGCGAGGAAACTTAATTTCTTGGAGAAGATGAATGATCCACATGAGCTAACTTATTGTGTTTGCAACAATCTTGTATTTAGCTTTCATGCTAGAACAAGCAACTGTAAGAAACTTTTTGGAGGACCATGAAATGATAGAAGGCCCAAAAAATGTAATATCCAGCAATAGATCGACGATCAATTGCACAACTTGCCTAGTTAGCATCAGTATAGGCAGAGAAGTATCTATTAGGAGTGATGAGCCCCATAATTATAGTCATTTTCTAATTTTGAACTTGAGTTTTTAGTAAGTTTAGCTGCTATTTTAGTTTGTTTTTATGTTATTTCAGCTCAAAACTGATTAAATCAACAAAATAAACTTTTTAATGAAGAAGGACGCTACAGAGCACTACATCGCGCTATAGCGCATCTGTAACACCCTATTCCGTTGCCAAGCGTAATAGAAAGATAATGACAACCTAATTGGCGGCATAATGATGTGTTACTCGGGAAGGCTAGACTTCCCCTAATATATACTGTTGATGGGTTATTAATTCTTAAGATAAGTGTAATATTCATATCAGAAGTATTAGTTGAGGTACTTAAACACATTGGATTTTAGGAAAGATAATGAGCAAATATCCAATGTATATGAGTATTTAATATGATTTTTATGTTGATCATTTCATAATACTAAGTATAAGTAATAATAATAACAGAGTACGGAAGCCTTATCATTCATCCATAACATCTATCACATAAGCTAAGTAAAAATATTCATCTCAAAAAAGAAAAGAAAATACTTCCAGAGTTAATTATTATAAATATTAGTTTATAAGAAAATGAGCAATAAAAATCTCACATCTCATAACAGAAAGTAAATTAAGTAAGTAAGAAGATATACTAGCTACAACTCCTCTTGCTCCTCCTAGATATCCTGAGTTGCCTCTAGGGCTGGCACCTCTAACTACTCAGTATCTGATATTATCGGTTTCATAATGCCGGGGCCCCAACCAAAAAGAGAAAATTTTATTAGACAATAAGTCTAAGTACATTTTAAGCTGCATTTCGTATATTCTTATATTTAAGGAATTTTACTTAACATTCAATAAAATAAAAATCAAATTGTAGAAAACTGAAGTAAATTGAAACTGTAAATTTAAAGCTAAATAATTTTGAAATTAAACCTTCAAATCTAAACATGGTCCAGAATAATCAATTTAGCGGTCTAGCTTCAGAAGATCTGAATGCCCATATCTTGAACTTTCTAGAAATTTGTGATACCTTTAGATTTAATCGTGAGTCCGATGATGCGAATAGACTAAGACTCTTTCCATTTTCTTTGAGAGATTGAGCTAAAATTTGGCTCACTTCTTTGCCTAGCAAGTCCATTAGGACTTAGGATGACTTAGCTAGGAAATTCCTAGCTAAGTACTTCCCACATGCTAAGATAGCTAGGCTAAGAAATGAGATATCAAATTTCTCACAACAAAATGGTGAGAATTTATATGATGGCTGGGAGTGTTTTAAGGACTGCTTAAGATGCTGCTCGCATGGGTTTGAATTGTGGATACAAGTACAAATATTTTATAATGGTTTAAACGCACCCATTAGGACACTCATAAATGTAGCCTTGGGGGGATCTTTAAGAAATAATACACAAGAGGAGGATTTTGGCCTTTTTGAGGAAATGACAACTAATGCATATCAATGGACTAGTGAAAGGCTTAACATAGAAAAAGGGAAAGTCAACCTGATCTCTAAGTTAAAAAATTAAATTTTCCAACTAAATCAAAAACTTGAGAATATGTAACAAAATTCATATTATGGGAATACTAGCGAAACGAAAGGTGTCAATACTATCCTAAATCATAGGAATAATCAAGTAGAGGATAGAAGGGGATTAGAGCACTCTTTCAAAGAGTTTAAAACCTCCACAACTGAATTCATGAATAAAACTGATGCAACATTAAACAGACATGAGCACGCCCTCTTTAGACAAGAGGAAATGGTGAAAATAATCGAGTTGCAAATAAAAGAAATAATGAGCCAAGTAAATAAACCAGTCCTAATTGGAGCAATAAGGGATTAGAATGAATCAAGAAATTCAATCACATTGAGCAAGAAAATTACTGAACCTGTGGTATTTAAAAATTATAAGAATATATCTAAGGTTTTAGAAGAGAATTCAGATAAGGGAAGGGAGAAGGAAGTGAGGGAGGAAGCCCAAATTCAGTTAACTAAACAACCTGAATATATCCTTAACATTCCTTACCCTCAAAGAATGGCTAGAGAGAAATTGGACGTTCAATTTAATAAATTTCTGGAAATACTTAAAACCATTCACATAAATATCCCTTTTGCTGAAGCCTTAGAGCAAATGCCTAGCTATGCTAAGTTCATGAGGGATATCTTATCAAAAAAAAGAAATTACATGAGATAGAAATAGTTGCCCTGACTGAGGAATGTAGTGCCATTCTTTAGCAAAAAATCCTCATCAAGAGGAAGGATCCAGGAAGTTTCACCATTCCTTGCACTATAGGAAATTATTCATTTCAAAAGGATTTATGTGATTTAGGAGCTTCAATAAATCTAATGCCATTTTACATCTTTAAGAAGTTAGGAATTGATCAGTTAAAACCTATATCAACCCTTCTCCAACTAGCTGACAGATCCGTAAAAACTCCCATTGGAATCATAAAAAATGTACTGGTTAAGGTTGATAAGTTTATCTTCCCAGCTGATTTTATTGCTTTAGAAATGGAAGATGAAAATCAAGAGATTCTTATAATTCTTGGTAAACCATTCCTTGCTACTAACAAAACCATGATAGATATTGATAAGGGGAAATTGAGTCTTCGTTGCGAGGGAGAAGAGGTAAGATTTAATATAAATGATGTGATGAGGCACCTGGTTAAGCCAAATGAAGAATGTTGAAAATTAGATTTGATAGAAGAGGTGCTGATGTCGAGCAAAGTAGGAGAATCAGATTTTGAGATATATGAGGAAGTCATAGATCTAAAAATCAAGGTAGAGGAACTAGTGTAGGAAAGAAAGAAAATTTAACTTTCCATTGATGAACCTCCCGAGCTAGAACTAAAACTATTGCCAAACCATTTGAAATATGTTTATTTAAGGGAAGGAACATCACTTCCAGTAATAATCTCTGCTTTGCTAAACAAAAATCAGGAAGATCAATTGTGTAAGGTGTTGAGAGAGCACAAGAGAGCAATTGGGTGGAGCATTGCTGATCTTAAGGGGATTAGTCCAAATTTATGCATGCACTGAATTCTCTTACAAGACAACTCTAAACCCTCTATTGAACCTCAAAGGCACCTTAACCCAAACATAAATAAGATAGTTCATGATGAGATCATTAAGCTCTTGGATACTGGGATAATCTTTCCCATCTCAGATAGCCTTTGGGTGAGCCCAATTCATGTGGTGCCCAAGAAGAGTGGGATAATTGTAATCCTTAATGAAAATAGCAAATTAATTCCAACTCAAAAGGTGGTGGGTGGAGAGTCTATATTAACTATAGGAGACTAAACAAGGCAACCATAAAGGACCTATATCCTTTGCTGTTCATTGATTAGATGCTAGATAAGATGGCAGGAAGCCCTTACTTTTGTTTTCTTGATGGTTATTCAAGCTACAACAAAATTTTGATAGCCCCGTAAGACCAAGAGAAAGCAACCTTCACTTATCCCTATGGAACATTTGCTTTTAGGAGGATGCCCTTCGGCTTGTGTAATGCACCTGCCACCTTCAAATGTTGCATGATGGCTATTTTCTCCGATATGATAAGGGAATTTCTAGAAATTTTTATGGATGATTTCTCTGTGGTCATTGCCTAGCTAACTTAAGTAAGGTTCTAAGAAAATGTGAAGACACCAACCTTATTCTGAACTTGGAAAAATATCACTTCATGCTAGAAGAGGGGATAGTCCTAGGTCATCTTATATCTCGAAAGTGAATTGAGGTAGATAAAGCTAAAATTGAGGTGATTAAAAAGCTACCACCTCCCACCAATATGAAGAGACTTAGGAGTTTCCTTGGGCATGCAGGTTTTTATAAAAGGTTTATCAAAGATTTTTTAAAGATTAGTTTGCCATTGTGCAAGATTTTAGAAAAGGATATAGAGTTTGAATTTGATGACAGCTGTATGAAGGGATTCAATGCCATAAAATCTTCTCTAATATTAGCCCCCATCATCTCTACCCCTAGCCGGGATCTCCCTTTTGAAATCATGTGTGATACTGGTGATCTGGCTGTGGGGGCAGTCTTAGGACAATGAAGGGAGAGAACATTCTATTCTATACATTATGCTAGTAAATTAATGGACGAATCCCAAAAGAACTATGCCACCATCGAGAAAGAACTATTGGCAATTGTATTTGCCTTCAACAAATTCTGACCTTATCTCATTTGTTCAAAAATGATTGTTTACATGGATCATGCTGCAATCAAATACCAACTTCAAATCATATATTGGGTTTTGCTTCTACAAGATTTTGATCTAGAAATCTGTGACACAAAGGGATGTGATAATGTGGTAGCTGACCACCTCTCAAGATTAACCTATCTTAATCATAAAGAAGGTGAAGATATATATGAGACATTTTCTGATGAGCAACTTTATACCATTGCAGCAAGTAGACCTCCTTGGTTTGCCGATTATGCTAATTTTCTTGCGGGAAAAAAATTCCAAAAGTGTTGAATTTTTAGCAAAGAAAAAAATTCCTTACTGACATTAAAAACAACTTTTGGTATGATCCCTTATTGTACAAATGTTGTGCTAATCAAATCCTAAGGAGATGTGTGCCTGAATCCGAAGTAAACAACATCCTCTATCATTGCCACACATCCCCTTATGGAGGGCATCATGGGATAGATCGCACAACTACTAAGGTGTTGCAATCAGGGTTCTATTGGCCTAAACTATTTAAGGATACTACTGAATATGTTAAAAGCTATGACAAATGCCAAAGAACCAGGAATTTAGGAAAGAGAGATGAGTTGTCGCTGAATGGAATTTTTGAGGTTGAGCTATTTGACATTTGGGGAATTTATTTTAAGGGTCCATTTCCTTCCTCCAAGTCAAACACATATGTACTTCTGGGAGTTGAGTATGTTTCTAAATGGATTGAAGCAATTTCCTGTGTGAATAATGATGCAAAGACAGTACTTAGGTTCCTAACAAAACATCTCTTAGCTAGATTTGGCACACCCCAATTTTTGATAAGCAATGGAAGAAAACAACTCTACAATAAATAGCTTGAGAGTCTTTTGAGGGGATATGGGGTTAGGCATAAAGTAGGCACTGCATACCACCCTTAAACCAGTGGGCAAGTCGAAGTGTCAAACTGGAAACTATAGCAAATTATTGAAAAACGGTTTGTAAAAATAGAAAGTACTTGCCAATTAAATTGCAAGATGCACTATGGGCTAATAGGACAGCTTTTAAAACCCCATTAAGAATGTCTCCCTACAAGCTGATATATGGAAAGTCCTGTCACTTGCCAATATAGCTGGAACACCAGGCATTTTGGACAATTAAAAAACAAAATTTTGACTTCAAACAATCTAGAGAAAGGAGAATTTTGTAACTGAACAAACTAGATGAATTTAGGTTGAATGCTTATAAAAGTGCCAAGCTATATATAGATAAAATAAAAAAATGGCATGATAAATTAATCAAACCCAAACAGTTTCAACTTGGAATGAAAGTACTGTTATTTAATTCAAAATTTTAGTTATTTCCAGGAAAACTGAAGTCTAGATGGACGAGCCCATTCACAATAGAGAAACTATATCCCCACCGAGCCGTTGATATCACTTCAAAGGAGGGAACATTGAAGGTGAATGGGCAGTGATTATAACTATATTTAGATGAACATGACTTGCAGGAGAAAGAAACATGTCCATTACAAGACCTTCCTAGGGATGGAATCACATAGGAGACTGAAAAATGCATCGAGCTGAGACGTAAAAACAAGCATTTGTGGGAGGCAACCCATGCCGATAAAGTTGTATTGTTTCTGCTCGTTTCTATTTTTCTATTTTTGTTTTTCTTTCAGTAGCTATAATTTTGATTGCTAATACATGAATTTTGAATTTTTTGCTCTCTCGTCTTTACTATGAATGTGTGAACAAGTTTATTTCTGAACAATCTCACTCCTTGGGTTCAATAATAAATCCAAATATGGAATCTCAAGGTCACTAATATTCTTGAAACTTAAGGTGATAAATCAATATTACACTCCTGCACCTCTTAATAAAATAAAGAGCTCTAGTGAGATTTAGTTTCCAACAAATTGAAATGAATGTGTGCTTAGGTTTAAATGTGGGGGTGGGGAAACCTAGGGAGTTAAAACCAACAAATGATAAGGTGTGAGCAAATAATTGAGTATGCTAGGCTCCTATAGAACTTAATGATAACAAGGAACTAATTCAGGGATGAAGAAAAACATCTCTACCTTGAGCTGAATTTTCAAAAAAAAAAAAAATAAGGAAAAAATAAAAATAGGTATGATGAAAAATATCTTTTTTTAGGTGCAAAATTGAGAAATTAGGATGAAGAAAGTCTCTCCTAAGAATATAAATGTTTCATGTTATTCATGAGAAGGAGCACTGTAATAACCTTAGTATTATTACCCATCAATTAGTGACCTAATTGACTATAATTCTTTTCCATTAGTCTTATAATAGTATTAGAAGCCTCCATTTCAAATTGCGTGCAATTTGGAGATCGTTTGAAAATTTCTAATATTCCTAGTTTTCTGATAATTATGAGAATGCCTAATTTAGATAGATCTCAAAATAAAAAACAAAGTCTACCATGGGATTTACTACACCCAAATTAGCTAGGGGTGGAATTTTGAAAGTGTTTGGAAGTCGTCAAATTTCTCCCGAATATTTTAATAATATTTAAATATCCAGATAATTAAAATAATTAAATTGACCTCCGATCAAAAATCTGATTAAATTTTTGAGTTTCTCACATCTCAATTAGATAAGGGTGAATTTTTTAGATTTTTCGGAGTGTGTTTGGTTATTTAATTTTGAGTAATAAAATGTGTATACTTAATTAATTATTTAAAGTAATTAGATTAATTAATATAAATATCAAATAAAATTTTTAACGTTAATTATTCGAAACCACGAGGATCCCGTGCATGAAACAAGTGCATGGGACAACGATCCGCATGGATCCTGGCAGTTGCGCCTTTTCGAAGCTGGATCGAACGGTCCGGGAGCAACTTGATCAGATCGAGCTGATCTAGTCGTTCGATCATTCGATCAAATGAATGACTGGGATTGGCTTCCTGTACATCCTCCTCCAGCTCGGCCACAATCGCCTGGCAACTGATGGTTGTAGCACGAGGCGTCAGTCCAGCCCCTCCCAGCCTACACTAGAGCCTACATTCCTTTCCTTAGAGCTTGCTGATCTTTTAGAGACTCTTACCTAGAGCTGAGAGCTACGGTGCCATCGTCAAGAGCTCACCGGAGTTTTCTACAGTAGGGAAATTCAAAGGAGTCCAAGTACCCATCCACTTTCCTCCCTCTAAAATTGATTGCGCTAAAACTTATTTCGTGCGATGATCTTTCGATCCTACCCTCCATCAGGCTTGATCGAGTCAGAGCGAGCCAGGAAAGATCGAATCATCCACAGTTACCTATAGGGTTCTGACTAGGAACCCTAGGGCATCATCCTGATGCTACTAAGGTCAACCCCCCGAGCCAATCTTAGGTTCGTTGGGTTGGTATTAGCACGGGCTTCACGCCGGTATGCGGGCCGTCGTGTGAGACCCCCGAATTTGACCGGCAGGTCTAACCCTAGATCTGCTCTTTTCTGTCCCCTATCGGGGATGAAGCGGTCCGGGTTCCTCCGGTGAATCGGGACGGTTCGACTGTGGGCCACGTGCGTGTGCACCGTGGGTCCCGCATCTATACGCAGCATTCCTATGTGTCGCCACGTGTCTGGCAGCGCACAAATTAAGGGGATGTCGCCAGCCGTCCCATCCTCGATCTCAGCATTATTAAATTCTGTGCCTTTCTAAATAATTTTGTGCATCAATGATTAAGTGATTAAATGATTTGTAATTTAATTTCAATGATTAGTTATTGTAATTTCATTTAATTGTAACTTTAAAAATACATATCCATATAATGCAATATTTTATACCATTTTGATCACAAAATTAGTTGATTAATAATATGCAATTTAATTTTTGTTTTGATGATTAATTTAATTAGTCAATATTTAAGATTAATTACTTAATTATAAATTAATTTCATCATTTCATATAACTTAATTTGATCATTTAATATCAAAATTAAATGATCAAATTGCCCATTTCACTCACAAAAATATGAGGAATAATAATATGAAATCAAATTCAATATTTGAACCCTAATTTTTATAATTATTTTTTAACTTTAATTAGGAGTCACAAAAACCCTAATTTTTCTAATGTTATCCAAAATTGATCAACTTAGTGTCATTTTTCTCCTTATGATATAAGGATTTTAAATATATGTAAATCATATTTATTGGACATCAATTAATGATTTTAGGTTGTTGACTCTTAAATAAGTGTTATTGTGATAAATTTTAATTTCTTAGAAAGCTTGTTTTAGGTTTTATAAGACCTTAGGATAGCTAATATGTCACATTTATTATTCCACATGTTAAATTAGATTACTTATGTTGAGCTTAGTTCTCATTATTCTAGATATGTGAATCAATTGCAATTTGCTTGATTCACCTTTCAACCCTAAGGTAGAAACCCTAGGATTGGTTTACAACATGAATTATAGTTGATCTCTAGATCTATTTGTTACACCCATTAAGAGTAGTTAGTCTTAATGCTTTTGTAATTGTAGAATATTGAATCAACTAGGACTAGCCTTTAATGACTAGATTAGAGTCTAGTTTATTCATCCTAAATCTTAAAAACTTTTCATGGATCCCTTATGAGTTAGTAATAGGAATCCTAATTTACTTAGAGTAATTTAGGAATCCTATTGAATTCATTAATTTGTAGCTCTTAGAATATTTAGAACTCGTAGTTCTTAAATCCCATCTTTTATTTACTTTAAGTCTTTCATTTTATTATAGCCTAATTAGATTAGTACTTGATTAATTTAATCCTTAAAACTTTGACTTAACTAAATTAGTATTTGATTTAGATAGAACTTTCAAGTTACAACCTAGCTAGTGAGTTTTAATGAATTAAATCTTAACTTATAATTTCTTATACTGATAATTTCATAACCTCAACCCTTTCCTACTAGTCACCTAATCCATGATTAATTAAACTATTTGAATCTTATAGCTTAGGACTGGATTAAAACTAACTTCTATTTGCATAGATTATACTTATAAATTATTTTGTCACATCATAATAAATGAAATGAAACTATTATTTTCAAAACTCCAATTATTACTATTAATTATAATTAACTTCAGATCAATATCTCAAAGTTAATTAGGAGCTCAATTAGCTCTAATCATTAAGTAGATCATTAAAATTAGATGATTTTGGATATCACTTAATTGCAATTATTGAATTTTCCTTAAATGCTTACTTAACTTTGAGCCTTCTTCATTTGAATCATTCATATACGACTTTGTGCATAAATAAAACTTTCACATTTAAAATAATAGGGGTTGCCAATTGAAGTAGCTAAGGGTAGGCTAAATTGGAGAAATAAGGATCCTCATATTCTCAGAGGGTGAATATTGGAGTGTAAGTCATATTTGAAACCCCATTTTCCAGTACTGATTAGGCAAATATGCTTAACTCCTCTTTTCATTTTGTAAATCCCTGCGGAATGAGACCCTTTCTAAAAATAACTTCAACTAAATAAGATGAGATCCTCTATAATCTTATTGATTATAAAGAATCATCATAGCTTTTTAGTTGTGTTCCTTACATAGTCCTAGGCTATGTTTGTATTAGATCATGAGTCTAAGATACTTTCTTTACTTTATAAGCCTTACACTCTCTATCTTTAGTATTGTGTTTTGCTTATTTATAATTCATTTAGAATACATTATAGATTTCTTAATTTTAGTTAATGTTTCACTATCTCTTTTACTTACTTAGCATAAGTTCATTGATCATATACATGCTTTACTTCATTTACTTTCATATGCACTTTAGTTCTTTCTAGCCTATTTGAGTATTCTTACTCACTTTGCCTTGTATTTACTTCCATTTCCCCACATTTTTATACTTACGTTTTGGCACCCTTGCTTTTACAAATTTTGTAACTAGCAGTGATATCCAATTGAATTAAAATACTATTTAGCCTAATCTTAAATTGTACTTAGACTGTTCGTTTAACCAGATTTTCTCTTTCTTGGCTTTGCCCTATCACATTTAAATGCCAAAATATGTTAGATTAGGTGTATTTGGAGGCTAGTGGAGCTGGACCAAGTGAATAGCTTAAATTACTTCCACTTTTAATATAATAAAAATATAGCTTATTAACTTCTTACATGTGAGCTATTACTTTCCTTTTAATTACCAATAGTTTGTAATAATTAAAATCATTTACTGCATATTTACTATGCTTGTGTTGGAGCTTGTGTTTGAGTTTAATTATATACTTAAAATGCATGGGATGAGATGAATGGATGGATGTAAATAAATGGATGTAAATGAATATTAACTAAGTCATTAGTTACATATCTACTTTGAATGTTGATTGGAATTAGTTATATACTAAATTGCTTATACAATTGGAAAATAGTTACATACCATGAATGTTGATTGGAATCTCTTCTTATTATAATGTATGTATTAAATGCTGTGAATTGAGCATACCTTAGGGTAGATAATTGTTGCACATGTATTTTCTCACTCTAAACTTTTAGAATTGGAAATAAGCAATGCCATGTAATGGATTGACTTTACTTTAGAATTGGAAATAAGTAATCCCATGTAATGGATTGACTTTATATTATAATTATAAATCAGCAAATCCTATGTAATGGATTGGCTCTATATTAGAATTAGAACTAAGCAATTCTATATAATGGATTGGCTCTATATTAGAACTGGAACTAAAAAATCCTATGTAATGGATTGATTTCACATTAGTTTTAGGTTGTTTTTCTTTCAATTATATCTTCCATTAGAATGGAAGACTTGTATGTCTACATTGTAGGTGTTTTTTTAGCCAATTACAGTAGAAACTTTGCCAAAATTTTTAAGAATTTAAGGACTTAGAAATTTTACTGTAAGCTGCAGACTCATGTTTCATATGTTAAATATTAGAATTTTCATATCTAGAATTTGCAAGTACTCATATTAAATTTTTTAAAATTTCATTCTCTCATCTCCTTGCATGTATTACATCCTCATAAGTATTTCACATAATAAATTTCATAAAAATTCCCTTCTATCTTAACTTAAGACCCTCTTCTAAATCCTTGGCCAAACACAGTATCAAATAATTTGGATTAGTTTCCTTCTAATATAGTATTAGATATTATGGTGATGTATCAATGTTGAGTTAAGTGATTCTCAATATTGGGGTCATCACAAGCACACATGGGCACAACACTCTTGTCACTCACCAAATGCCTAGCTAAGGTTTAAAAGTCCTATGGTAATTACCCCCTAATAATGAAGACATAAGCATGAACATTTGAGTTTGGAGCTAGATTGTAACTAGAACTTGGTTATTGATGGAGGAGGGTAGTAGAGGTTGGAATTTTGAAATCACCTTAACCTAGAGCAATATTCAGTGACTAAAATATTTCACATTGACATCTCATAGTGAATCTATTAACTAAAATTCTTAAAATCATCTGTGAGCTTACTCGAGGACAAGCAAGAATTTAAGTGTCGGATGTGATATATTCAAAATTTATAGCAAAATAAAGTGGTAAAAACATTTAAAACCTCATACAAACTAGTATACTTAGAGTGGAATTTGTGCATTTTCAAGAGAAATGGAGAAAAGGGCAAGCCAGAGCTAAGTTGGTGAAATATATATGAAAATCACTACAGCGCATAATATATCCAAAATTTATAGCAAAATAAAGTGTTAAAAATATTTAAAACATCATACACACTTGTAACAACCCTAGTGTTGTTATCGGTCAATTAGTAACCTAATTTACTCCAAACATTTTCCATTACTCTTATAATAGAGTTAAGAGTCTCCACCTCAAATTTAGCACGATTTGGAGACTGTTTAACAATTTCCAATATTTCTTAGTTTTTTGATAATTTTGAAAGTACCTAATTTTTTTAGACTTCAGAATTAAAAACAGAGTCTGCCATTGGACTCACCACACCCAAATTAGCTAGGGATGGTATTTTGGAAAGTTTAGGAGTCATCAAATTTTTTGTCAATAAATTAATAATATTTTAATGCACATGAAATTAGGTAAATTAAATATACCTGCGATCAAAAATCCGATTGCATTATTGAGTTCCTCACCCCTCAATTAGGTAAGAGTGAAAAATTAGGAATTTTCGAAGTACATTTGAGCAAATAAATATGGCTAAATGAAGAAGGAAAAGTATATAATATTAAATTATTTCCTTATAAATAACTATATAATAATTATACGACTGATTTATTAAGACAACAGACCATTTTACTTAAGAGTCATTTATTTTTAGGTATAGATCCAACGATCGAGTGTTAATGAAGGAAAGGAGAGTTGCTAGATCAATGAAAGGAGGATCGAACGACCCACTGACTCTCCACTCCTTCTGTACGCCTCTTTCCCCTCTTTTCACACGATTGCTGAGAAGGAGGAATGGGCGTACGACATCGACACAGCTAGTCTCCTATGTACCTTATCCCCCTCTCGGCTCCCCATTCGAAGGGTTAGAAGATCAGTTTTTTCCTTTTTTGAAAGAATAGTAGCCAAGGACCCTTGCAAACCGGAAGGAAGGAGAAACCCTTTAGCTGATAACTCAGAGGGAGCTTGAAAGGTGAAAGGAACCTAGACTCCATTACTTGCGTAAAAAGGTACTCTCATTGATTTAAGTTCCTCATTACTATTCCTTCAATTCGACAAGAATTTGGGGGGATTTTTTTTCTATATTCGTCAATACATTTAACCCGAATAACATTTTTTTTTATTATGAGAAACAATAATATTATGAGATCTTAATATCCATGAAGTTCATTAAATAAAAAAGGCTCTGTGTGAGTATAGACAACTTGCTTGGGATATAAACTTTGGATTATTGATTGGTAAAAAAAAAAAGGGGAGACCAAAATCTTACTTCTATTTTCTCTTTTTATCTATTGACATTCGAATCTTATTCTTACTTACTTCATATTAAGTTAAAATTGAACGATCTGAGATATTTAAAATCAATATTCGAATTCAATCTTATCTCTTCACAGACAAATTCAAAATGCAATATCCTTGTCTTTGTTAAGAATGTTTATTTGATAGAATAAGGAAAATAGCTAATGGACTGAAAGAAATTGCAGCTCATCAATTTATCACTCAGCACCAATAATGTTCTTACCTAAAGAAGAGTGAATGAGTTAAATGAACCGAATAGAGGAAGAGGGAACTAGAAGAAGTAATATCATTATGATTTATCAAATTAAGGATATTCAAGTTTCATATCTTATATAAGGATATTTCTACTCATTTTTCATTTTATGATTTCATTTCTAGGACATAAACAATTGCATATCTTCTATATATTATCAAAATGGTTATGTATTTCAAGTGTATTACTATAATATTAGAAATTTTATTAATAAACTGAATTCCTTTTCTTCATCTTATTTTAAATTTGAGTTGATGTAAACCTAAGCAATTCTTAAAGCAGTAATGTTCTTTTGAGTAATGAAACTTTTAACTATTATATATAAAAGAATAAGTTTTGAATCTATTTAAATTATCTCAAGGGGCTGAACTAAAATGAATAAAATAACACAACGGGTAGCAACCAGCTCTCCTTTACTCAAGAGTATGATGGAATGGCTTTATTTGTGAATAACCAAGTTTTCTCTAACAATCTTATTAGTTGACAATTCTTTCCATTTGTCTAGTATTGCTTGGCTTTGGAGTGTATGGAGGTCCACCATACCTCTTTAAAATATAATTTTGTTAGTGTTAAGTGATATATTATGGATTAAAATGAAACTGATTTTTTGTTTCTCACTAAATGATATTTAGATGTGGAAATATTTAGCATGAGACTAGAAATGAACTGAAATAAATCCATTCTATAATATTTCAGAGTAGTTTGATGTATGTCTTACTTAAATTTAAAGTTATTTATGATTATGTTTAAACTTAGATCAAAGAGTAATATACTTTCTTTACTTTTGTCTTACATAGTGATCAATTAATGATTTTCTATGATTATTATGCCATGTATTCAAAAGTTGTATCGATTGTAATTTTCTATTAAATGCTGGAATTTATTATTCATATTATCCGCCAACTCTCATTTAGTTCAGATTGTTATTACCTCAAAAATGAAATTATGAGTTCTAGATTAGTTATAATAATAAATGAATCACGTTAGTCATGCAATTTACATGTTTCTTTGAATGTCATAAATTTCATATTGGAAGGTAATTTAAATTACCTATCCCTTGTAATGATATGATAAAATGATGCCATTAAGTTATGAGATACAAATGCTGCCATGTATCATATAAGATTCAATGCTGCCCTTTAATTATGAGATACACATGCTGCCATGTATCATATAAGATCTAAATGCTGCCATTTAATTATGAGATACACATGCTGCCATGTATCATATAAGATTCAATGCTGCCATTAAGTTATGAGATACAAATGCTGGCATGTATCATATAAGATTCAATGCTCCCATTTAATTATGAGATACACATGCTACCATGTATCATATATCTCATGCTACCATGTATCATATAAGATTCAATGCTGCCATTTAATTATGTGATACACTGCCATGTATCATATAAGATTCAATGCTGCCATTTAGCTTAGGAAATCCAAATGCTGCCATGTATCATATAAGATTCAATACTGCCATTTAGTTTATGAGATCCAAATGCTGCCAATTATTTTTAATGAATAATATGTTGTCATTTATTCTAAAGTAAGATCAATAAGATCATACGGGATTAAGTGCTGCCATGTCTTGTAAATGAAATCATATGCTGCCTTTCAATCTAAAGTGACATTAAATGTGATTAAGTGCTGCCATATCTTGTAAATGAAATCATATGCTGCATTTCATTCTAAAATGAGATTAAATGTGATTAAGTGCCGCCATATATTGTAAATGAAATCAAAAGCTACCTTTTTATTTTTATTTTAAAGTAAGATCAATAAAATCAAATGTGATTAAATGGCCATATCTTTTTGATGAAATTATATGTTGCTATTATTTCTGAAGAAAGATCAATAAGACCACATAGGATCAAATGCTGTCATTAAATGCATTATAAGACAACAAATTTCAGTTTAAGTGATTGTTGTTACTTTTATACATAATGCTAAACTAAATGCTATTATCTTTGCATGTTAAGTTATATGCTATTATCACTTGAAATGCTGAACCAAAATGACATTACTTCTTGCACATTGAGTCAAATGATGCTGCCCCCTTTATATTGCTAATTTAATTACTACATCTTTTATTATTTTTCATAAATATTTAATTTAGGATGTGTAAATTTTAGGTTAGCAAATTGCTTCATCTGATTTTCTTACAATTGTTGAAATTATTAGAACTGGAAATAGCCAATCCCATGTAATGGATCGTCTTATAAATTGATGTTCTTTACAATTGTTAAAATTATTAGAACTGGAAATAGCCAATCCCATGTAACAAATTGACTTATAAATTGATGTTCTTTACAATTGTTAAAATCATTAGAATTGGAAATAGTCAATTCTATGTAACGGATTGACTTATATATTGATGTTGTATATGTTTATTTTGAGCAAATATGAAGGAGATCATGCCAAAATTTTTAGAATTGGAATTGCCTTCTCAAATTCTACATGTATCACTTTCTCTTTAGTTGTAAATAAGATTTAATTAAGAATCCCTTAAGTTCTATTATATTCAATTTAGCTTAACACTTTCAATTACTAAGTTAAAATTCTTTTAAAAAACCTATAGTAAATTTAGTGCTCAAATAATCCTTTAGATAATTAACACATATCCCAATAGTCTTAAATCTTTCACTTAGTCCTCAATTGATTTAAATTGAGAACAATAGTTTCCTTTTATGCTTTTTATAAGCAATAAATTTCTAAACTCCTACAACTATAAATGAATTATTACTTATAGGAAAAAATTTAATTCCTCCCTTACACTCAATTATTCAATATCAATCAATCTTAGATAATTTTATGATTGAATTGAGTTGAAACTTTTTAATCTATAAGTTAACTAGATGAAGTTAATAGAATATTGTTTAGCTTCTACATTCATTATATTAGTAAACTATAAACACTATTCTTCCTTACTAATTCTCTTTAAACTTAATCATAAATCTATTCGATTTGATTAGTTTAGGACTAGTATACGATGAACTTTAATTACATGAAAATACTATTTTCTAGACTTATCTTTCTTCTACTTTTAATTAAAATTGACTTAAAGATTAATATCTATAAGTCAATTTGGAGCTCAATCAGCTCCAATCATTAAGTAGATTATTAAGGTTTAGATAACAAAAGGATATAGTTTACAATTATTGAAATTTATTAAATGCTTACTTAGCTTTGAGACTTTTTCCTTGAACATTCATTCATGATCATTGTGCATAAATAAAAAATTTCATAAAACTTTATGGGGAATACTTTATGGAAAATTTGAATAAGAAAGATAGTGCTTATAATAGATTCAGAGTCTAAGATACTTATTTGTTTTCCATGCTTTACACTCTCTATTTCTAATATTATGTTTTGTTCACTTACAGTTCATTTAAAATACAGTATTGCTGCTTAATTTTATTTAATGCTTCATTATATTTTATTAGCTTACTTAGCATAAATTTTATTGAATATGTATTACTTTCATTTCATTTACTTTAATGTATATAGTAGTTTATAGTCCTTTTAGGATGCTTTCCCTTACCAATTTTGGATGCAGGCTAAGACTCATATAAGTGAGTATTCTTACTCAACTTATTTTATACTATTTCCTTTATAGTTATGCCTAATTCCTTTTTCCATACTTGACAACTTTTAAGCTCCACTACTTAGTTTAAATTGTAATTTATGTTTGTGATATCTTATTAACTTAAAAGATGTAGCCAATTTTATAATGTGCTTAGACTATTTAGTCTAACTACACTTTTTCTTTTATTAGCTTTGCCCTATCATATTTAAATACCAAAATATAATAGATCAAGATCTCTTTGATTCGGGTAATGCAGGTCCAAGTGCTTAAAGAGCTTATAAAGAATTTTTTCTTCCGCTTAATTATTGATGTTTACTTGCATTTTATTATAAGTGAGAGAGTGACCTACTTACTTTCTTTTACTCTTATTTTTAAAAGGTTTGTAATAATTAAATAATAAATTATTTGAGTTTGCCTAAATTACTTTTACATACTCTTAATTAATCTGTGTTATATTTACTATTTTGTAACTACTTGGGATGAATGAGTGGATTTTTTTAATTGCTTGTATTGAAAATACTTGCAATATTGTATTTGCATATATCTCCTTATCATGTATCTTCTTTTGCATTTAATTGTATAACTTTACTTTAACTTAACAACTACTCATAATGTGACTTGGCCAATTAGCATCTATACTTGAATTGTTTTCTCCTAATCGAGTGTTGGATGCTAAGGTAACATCCCAATGTTTGGATTTAATTCTTATCCAATTATTGAGGTCATTACAAAACTAGCATACTTTGAGTGAAATTTATGCATTTTCAGGAAAAATGGAGAAAAGGGCAAGCCAGAGCTAAATTGGAGATTTTTGGAAGAAAACCGTAGTGGCGCACCGCAGCATGCCCCAGTAAGCCATGGCGGTCTAATGAATTACTCCACCTGGAACATACGTGCAAGCCTGGAAGGAAGACCACTGCAGCGCACCACATCATCATTTCCTGGGAGTAATACTAAAACTTTGGAACAACTAATTGAACAGTGACTCTCTGCTTCCATAAAAGATTAACTGCATCAGCGCGTTCCAAGAGCGCCATAGCGCGCTATGCCTTATAAAGATTAATCCACAGCATGCCACAGCGGCATTTCAGATTATTCAGGAAAACCTTATATGAATTAATTGAAAAGTAACTATTCTGCATTCACGAGAGTCTAACTGCTGTAGCGCGCCTTCAGCGTGCCACAGTGGATAACAGCGGCACTAAGGTAAAATATATAATTAATATAGTAGAATAGTATTTGGATTTAGCAGCCACAGTGCGCTACAGCTGAATAATGTTTAAATTAGAGCTGTCACAGTGCGCCACAGTGGATCTTCAGCAGAATAGCCCACCTGGAATAGAATCAAATGCAATCGTTGCAGCGCGCCGCAATGCCCTATACAGAAAAGTTCCAGAATTTGCATTTATTATAGCATATGGAAGGCCACAATTTCAAACATTTGGCCTTCCCCTACCTTTTTAAACTTGAAGTAACAATTAACTCTGATAAAACTCAAGTAAATAACAGAATAAAATACTAAATTGCTTGCATTAATTCAAAGGGAGATGAAAGGTCAACTTGATTAATGCCTAGGGGCTGATAGCTTCCCTATTTAAGGGCCAAATTCATACCAAGCAAGAGTTCCAAATTGCTAGAATATAACATCTAAAAGAGAGGCTGCTGTGAGAAGAAGAGGAAAGAACTCTCCAAGGAGAAAGTAAAGAGAACCATAAATAATTAAGAGAAAAGTCAGTAGAAGATCTCAAGTGAATAAAAGGAAAGACAAAAAGGAATACCATGAGAATCCCAGAAAACCTCTAGGATGTTTCCTAGTACCTCTTCTAAACTCTATCTTGTTTTCCTTATTGTGAACATATCAAGGTTCATCTTATTCTGCTTGTCTTTTTGTATTAATTTTGAAATGGAAGGCTAAATCCTCCTTAGAGAGGGTTGGGATGTAGTTGTGGGATAATGTAAGGGTCTATAGTGTTGTGTACTATTTTGAAATGAATAAAAACTATTTGCTGAATTGTTTCTTATCCTTGTTTAATGAAAATGCCTAGATGTATCTTATAAAAATATTTATTAAACCAAACTAGAAATAATTTATCATTAAAAAGGACTTATGCTCCAAAGCTCATCAATTTGTTTAGAGCAAGGAATAAGTGCAAATTAGAGCTGAGAACTTTGTGACAAGTTCTCAAGCTCGTTAGCACCATTCCTTAAGGCTCATCCGAGAGATTGATGCTTGTGAGCTAAGTTCCCATCAATTATGCTCTGTGTCTTTGCAAACTAGAATAAATGAGACAACATTAGACACCCATTAGATGATGTGACATAGTCCAATGAGTCCAATGCATTCTTTTATTTAGCTAAACTGTGTGTGTATGCGCATGATACAGATTGATAGATATCATGCTTGTGAGATCAATAAACTAAAAGTAACATTTTGGTAACCTATACATAGGAAATTAGAATTGAAGCAAATACAGATCTCATGAGGGTCTATGTGCCAAGGTAGAACCCTAAGGGTGTTTCCTTGCTGCACTAGACTTGAACTTGTTGAATTAGAGGATTGGTCTAGTTTAGGCAATGTTCACTTGATTATGTAGGCATAGGAAAATACTTTATGAGTTTTGATGACTAAATGATAGTACTAAGGCCTTATGAGTCCCATAACCAAACCCCAACTCTCTCCTCTTGAACAAAGAGTAGCATACCTCAAGTAAGTTGTATTATTAATTTAGGAACCAACAAAAAAAACCCAGAAAATTGATTATTCTAAATATTAGTGAAAGAAGATAAGACTTAGTATCAAAACTACTGTTCCCTGAGGACGATATAAATTCCCAGAGCTTATCGTTCCACATATTACTTCGGACACGTACACTTGCGTGCAAGCGCAAATTTATTATCGATCAAGTTTTTGGTACTATTGCCGGGGAACAGTTTTGTTTTGTATTAAGTGAAATTTTCAAGTTATTAGTGATTAAGACTTTATCTTATTTGCATATATAATCTTCCTTTTTTTTTTTGTAATTATATAATCTTAAACCTATAGAACTAACTTAGGGTGTAATCAATTTTGAAATTATGTTGCAAAATCCTTGCATGCTGAAAACAGTGAAGATCTTAATTGCTGAACTATTTTAATTAAATATTACTCTTGCTAAATTTACATTGCTGAAACTGTAAACTGCTGTAACTATATTGATGAATCAAATTTGTTGAACTGTTTGCTCAAATTTGTGTTTGATGAATTTCAGTGATTAAATCCATTGCTAAAATTGCTTGGTTCTTTCTAGCTGAATTCTTTAAATTGAATGAGTAGAAGAATAGGTGCTGAATTACTCTTTGATCTTGAAATAGAGCGCACTTACTTAAGAGCTAGAAGAGAACATATAAATCTAAAGTAACCTCAAATTGAAATGGATAATCTAGAAGCAAGCCATGTAGAGCTGCTAGTTAATGTGAGAGGTAGATGCTTAAGAGACTATGCACTCCCAATTTTGGGAGGAGTGCCTAATGCGTTGTTAGACCCCATTCAAGCAAATAATTTTGAGATTAAACCTTCAACTTTAAGCATGGTCCAGAATAATCAATTTAGCAGTCTAGTCTCAGAAGATCCAAATGCCCATATCTCAAGCTTCCAAGAAATCTATGATACCTTTAGGTTTAATGGTGTGTCCAATGACGCGATTTGATTAAGATTCTTTCCATTTTCATTAAGAGATCGAGCTAAAATATGGCTCACTTCCTTGCCTAGCAAGTCCATCAGGACTTGGGATGACTTAGCTAGGAAATTCTTAGCCAAGTACTTCCCACCTGCTAAGATATCTAGACTAAGAAATGAGATATCAAATTTTTCCCAACAAAACAGTGAGAATTTATATGATGTTTGGGAGCGTTTTAAGAGCTGCTTAAGATGATGCTCGCATCATGGGTTTGAATTGTGGAGGCAGGTACAAATATTCTATAATGGCTTAAACGCACCCACTAGGACTCTCATAGATGTAGCCTCGGGAAGATCTTTAAATAGCTAACACAAGAGGAGGTTTTTGACCTTCTCAAGGAAATGGCAACTAATGCTTATAAATGGCCTATTGGTAGGCTCAACCTTAGGAAGGTGGAAGCCAACCAACTTAATGAATCAAACCAAATTCTAACACTACAAAATGAAATAATGACATTAAATAAAAAAATTGAAAATATGACTGTGTGTAATGTCCAAGAAATCTATTATGAACTATGTGGAGGGAGTCATACGAGTGAAAATTGTGATTTGAATAATCCTTTTGCTCCCTCACAAACTAAGCAAGTAAATTTCCTGACAAACAACAATGCAAATCAGAGTAATTCAATGAACAACCCCTATTCCAATACTTACAATCCCGGGTGGAAGAACCATCCCAACTTCTCTTGGAATAACAATAATAATAATCCGGGAAACTTTGGTGGGGGAAATTCAGTGAACAAATAAGGGTACAGCATGGGAAATAACTACCAAGCTCAAACCTTGAATTTGGAAGGAGCTTTCAATGCATTTAAGGGAGAAACTATCCAATTTATGAGGATAAGTGAAGCAACAATCAGCCGTTACGATGCCTCTGTCCCTTGGATAGAGGCATCCCTTAGGAATATTTAAGTGCAGCTTGGGCAGATCTTAAAATAGCTGGCCACATGGTAGCAAGGAGCATTGCCTAGAACCACTGAAATAAACCATAGGGAGATGGTGAGTGTAATCCATACTGAGGGGAGAGAGGACACCACTCAAGATAAGGAGAGTTTAAACTCTGAATCTGAAACTAAATTTGAGATGGAAGCAGACAAAGATAAATCAGAAGATAAAATGTGTGTGGCTATTAAGAGAGCTGACCCAGGGAGAATGAACATTCCATGTGTCATTGAGCGTGAAGTCCTTTTAGATCCTTTATTGGATCTTGGGGCTTCCATCAATATTATGCCTTTACACATTTACTCCCGGCTTGGGGTGAGAGGAATGGAGGAAACCCCAATAATTCTTGAATTTGCTAATCAAAACTCCATGGCCCCCATAGGAATAATAAGAAATGTGCGGGTGGGGATAGGAATTTTTAAAATTCATACCAATTTTATTGTGTGTGATTGGGATAGATGGAGTGAGAACTCCACTGTGATATTTGGAAAAACATAATTGATGTGGAGAGGGGAGTGATGACTGTGAGAGTAAATGATTTAGAAGAAATAATAGATCTCTTGCCCATAATGTTTAAAGAGAAAATTTTGAGGACTGAATTTAAAAAGAAAAATCTGATTAAATCTTCATAACTGAAACTAGGGGGGGATAGAGATAATCATAGTAAATCAATTTCTGTGAATACTTGTGAGACCTCATCTGGAGGTAGTGATAAGGAGGATCTAAAGAAGAAAAAAAAGACTAGGCGAGGGAAAAGAAAGAAAAAGGTCGTCCCTCCACCAGTGTCAAAATTTGGGGCAGAGGTTGAGGTAATGAATGAAATCAGGGGTTTGAGCATAGCTCAGGCTGGTGCTTCCCCTTGTACATCAACAATTTGGAAAAATAAACTGAACACAACTTCTAACCCAAATTGAATTTAAATGCGTTGGGTTGTCGACGTTAAACCAAGCACTTTTTGGGAGGCAACCCAAAATTTTGTTTTATTTGACTTTTGCACTTAGGAGTAGTTTAATAATAATAAATAACCCAAAGCTTTACTGTGTGAAAAACTTTGGATGAAATTTAAATGCTGGAAAAATTTCTGCTCAGAAGTCCGCCGCAGCGCGCCACAACGGATTTTGCCGCTACAAAATTTTTATCCCAAAATGACACAGCGCACCGCGGAGCACTATAAAATGATGCAACGCAAGGTGTCCAATGGAAGCTGAAATTCTCTGCCTTGGATTCCTAAGGCAGTCAAAGACGCTACAACGTGACTAGGAACTCCAAAACCAAAAATAAAGTGCTGGAAAAGCTGTATTTTTACCTTTTTGACTGAAACTTAAATCAAATTTATGGCATGAATTAAGACTATCTTTATCCATGAATTCAAGTGCCATAAGTGAAATTAATTAATTTAAGCATCCAAAAAATTTTCTGCCCATTGCTATTTAAGGTTGTGAGAGGGGAGTGTAAGGTTGCACCTCTTGAGAATTCAAGCACCTCAGCCTTAAATTCTTTTCACCCGCAAATAATTTCTTATTTGTCTCAATCTTTCCTTATTTTAATTCAATAAAATAGAATGTCATCCGGGAAGAAGTCGAAAGCAAGCAAGGGAACCGCTGCCCTCACAGCTGGTGGAGCATATACCAAGAAGATATTTACTTCGGTTGAAGCTGAACAACTCTTCAACCAAGTGATATCAAAGCAGATCCTAATCCCAGAATGGGGATTTGGGCTATCATACCCTGTGAGCCCTGATCGAGTTATGAACAGGGGATGGGAGCACTTGGTGAGTCCCACACACCTGACTTACCCCTCCATCGTGCAAGAGGTTTATGCCAATGCCATCAATGTGGTAGGGCATAAAATTTTTGTGAGGGGTAAGGGTGTAGAATTCAGGAGCTGAGAAATTGAACGATTTTATTTGTTAAGAGAGGTACATGACTGTTCTTACCTCCAACTTAATGGCTCCCAATTCGACCCAGGTGCAATTACAAGTGAGATCATTTGCACTGATGCGGGGTGGAGAAGAAACTTAAGGTTGTGAGAGGGGAGTGTGAGGCTGCACCTCATGAGAATTTAAGCACCTCAACCATAAATTCTTTCCACCGCAAATAATTTCTTATTTCTCTCAATTCTTTCCATTGCTATTTAAGGTTGTGAGAGGGAAGTGTGAGGCTGCACCTCTTGAGAATTCAAGCACCTCAACCTTAAATTATTTCCACCCTCAAATAATTTCTCATTTCTCTCAATCTCTCCTTATTTCAATTCATTAAAAGAGAATGTCATCCGAGAAGAAGTTTATAGCAAGCAAGGGAACTGCTGCTGTAAAATATCAAAATTTCATTCTTAATTGTTTATTAATATTTAAATAATCTTGACCTCAGATTAAACATCTAACCTCACCATTGCGTTCACCACCCCCAAATTAGTTATGGGTGAAGTTTTGAATACATTTGGAAGACGTAAATTTTTGATGAGTATTTTAATACTATTTTAAATACCTAAAAATTTGAGTAATTAAATACTCGTCAGATCAAAAATCCGAGTGCGTCATTGTGTTCAGAAGCCCTCAATTAGCTAGAATATTTTTAAAATTTTTGAAAAATATTTATTAAAATTAAATTTTAATAATTAAATTGATTAAAATAAATTAAATAATTATTTAATTAATTCGAAACGGCACCGTCCGCATTAAAGCCACGCCGTTCCATTTATTCTTTTTGCGCCGTTAGGTTTTCGAGCTGCTCAGGACCGTCTGATCATCAAATCAGACGGTAGCCGATCTTCTTCCACGCGTGTGTTGCGCTTGGAGCTCAGGATGCGCGTCGCTCAGACCTTCGACGCGCGACACCTCCTTTTCTGTCCAAATGGCATTCGCTGCTTTATGATAGTTTAAAAAAATTAATCTACACACCCATTATAAACCGGCCGACAGCTGCTTCATTTTTGGATCCCTCAATTTCATTCGAAGTTCTGGCCCGAATAAACCCTAAATTTCTGCAGTCGTCAAGGTACCTTCTGAAATTCCTATATCTTCTATTTTATCTAATTGTGAATTCTCCATAAGCTGTCATACACTAATTCCTTAGGATCGATCGATCGATTCTCAATCGATTCGAATCTCGCAAACCCTAATCGCGTCGTGATGGGTTTGGAAGATGAAGAGTCAGCCCTGAACCGGGCTCTGGCTCGACCGGTCTAGTATGCCGGTTCAGCTTCAACGCTGGTAAGGCATGGCGGGACCCCTGTTTATGCACTGTCACCCTATAAAATCGCCATGTGTAGCCTCATCAGCAGCATACTAGACGTGGGACCCACGTCTAATTAACGTGCCAGTTCTATCTCATTTGAGACAAAAGTAGGTCCCACTCGGCAGACCTCTAACCAATAGCAGAAGGCCACTTGTCCTCTGCGGGTCCCACCTGCAGAAAAACAGAGTATTTCCAGATGAACCTCCAGGTTTGTCACCTCAAAGAGAAGTGGAGTTTAGTATTGATTTAAGTCAAGGAATGAACCCTTTATCTAAAGCTCCATACAGAATGACATCTAAAGAGTTAGAGGAACTTAAGAACCAACTTCAAGAGTTGACTGAAAAAGAATTTATAAGACCAAGTAATTCTCCTTGGGGAGCCCCAGTTTTATTTGTTAGAAAGAAAGATGGGAGTATGCGATTATGTATCGATTACCGAGAATTGAATAAGGTTACTATTAAAAACAAATACCCATTACCAAGAATAGATGATTTATTTGACTAGTTAGTTGGTGCTTCCATATTTTCTAAGATTGATCTGAGATCTGGTTATCACCAACTTCGTATCAAAAATGAAGATATTCCTAAATCTGCATTCAGAACGAGATATGGGCATTACGAATTCTTAGTGATGCCTTTTGGGTTAACAAATGCCCCATCTTATTTTATGGATCTGATGCAGTGAATAATGAAACCCTACTTGGATTCCTTTATCATCATCTTTATTGATGATATATTGATCTATTCTAAGAATGTTAAGGAACATGAAGAGTATCTTAGAATCACCTTGAACCTGCTAAGGCAGCATCAATTGTATGCCAAATTCTCAAAATGTGAATTTTGGCTTCACTCAGTCGCCTTCTTAGGTGATATAATTAGCAAGGAAGGAATATCAGTTGATCTCAGCAAGATAAGTGCAATTCAGGATTGGCCTCAACCTACTTCAGTAACTGAGATACGAAGTTTCTTGGGATTAGCTGGGTATTATCGCAAGTTTGTTAAGAACTTTTCTCAGATTGCAGTCCCTCTTACTTGTCTCACTCAAAAAGATGTACCTTATGTGTGGGACTTATCTTGTGAATCAGCGTTTAAGAAATTAAAATAATGTCTAACCTCAGCTCCTATTCTAGTTCTGCCAGTTGAAGGAAAAGAATATCAGATTTATTGTGATGCTTCTGGTATTGGATTAGGCTGTGTTCTCATGTAAGAAGGAAAAGTGATAGCTTTTGCATCTAAACAGCTTAAAATCATTGAGAAGAATTATCCAGTTCATGATTTAGAGTTAGCTGCAATAGTTTTTGCACTAAATATCTGGAGACATTATTTGTATGGAGTAAAATGTGAAGTCTTCACGGATCACCAAAGTTTGAAGTATATTTTTACTCAGAAAGAGATCAATTTAAGACAATGAAGATGGTTAGAATTAATTAAAGATTATGATTTATCAATTCAATATCATCCTGGCAAAGCAAATGTAATAGCAGATGCACTAAGTTGAAAGACAGTTTCACATTTACATATTTTGACTTCTAATCCTATATTACTCAAGGAAATAGAAGATCTTCAATTAGAAGTCATATTGCCAGCAAATGCTAAGTTATTTCAATGACTGTTGAATGTTCATTAATGGATGAGATTAAAGAAGCTCAACATCTTGATGAACAATATAGCTCCTTATCTGCATCTATTCAATCAGGAAAGTAATTAGAACTGAACTTAGATTCAAATAAAAATATTTGGTGTGGATCCAGAATATGGATACCAAATAAAGATGAGCTAAGAACTAAAGTATTGAAAGAAGCTCACCAGTCTAGATACTCAATTCATCCTGGAACTAATAAGATGTATCAAGACTTGAAATCACATTTTTGGTGGCCAGGAATGAAAAAAAGTATAGCTGAGTTCATATCAAAATGTGAAGCCTGTAACCTGGTAAAAGTAGAACATCAGAAACTAGGTGGATTACTTCAACCTCGAGCTATACCTCAATGGAAATGAGAAGATATTTCTATAGATTTTATAACTGGATTTCCTCGTTCAAAATCCAATAATTATTCTATTTGGATAATTGTGGATAGACTTACAAAATCAGCACACTTTTTACCCATTAAGCAAACAGATTCAATAGATAAATTGGCAAGGATCTATCTAAAAGAGATAGTAAGGTTGCATGGTATTCCAAAAACCATAGTTTCTGATAGAGATAGTAGATTCACTTCAAAGTTCTGGAAAGTGATTCATCAAGATCTTGGTTCACAACTCTGCATGAGTACATTATTTCATCCACAGACTGATGGACAGACTGAAAGAGTGAATCAAACTCTAGAAGATCTTCTTCGCCTTTGTGTCTTAGATTTTGGAGGAAGTTGGGATGATCACCTTCCATTAATAGAATTCTCTTATAACAAGAGTTTTCAAGCAAGTATTGGAATGGCTCCTTATGAAGCCCTTTATGGAAGAAAGTGTATCACTCCTTTATCCTAGAATAGTATTGGAGAAAATAGAATTTTAAAATCAGATTTGATTCTTCAGGCAACATAAAAGATAAAAATAATTCAGCATCGAATGAAAGCAGCTCAAGACAGACAAAAGCAGTATTTTGATGCTCATCATCGTCATATTGAATTTTTTGTTGGAGATTTTGTTTATTTGAAAGTGAACCCATTTAGAGGAGTTTCCAGATTTGGAGTTTCTGGGAAGTTAAGTCCAAGATTTATTGGACCTTTTGAAGTTTTGAAAAGAGTGGGCCAAGTGGCATATCAAATCAAACTTCCAGCACATCTGAGTTTGATGCACGATGTGTTTCATATCTCTTCACTAAGAAAATGTTTATATGAACCTTCAATGCGAGTAGAAATAAAAGATATCAAATTGCAACCAAATCTAAACTATGTGATCGAACCAGAAGAGATTCTAGATCGAGATGAAAGGAAGTTAAGAAGCAAATCTATTCCCACGATAAAAGTTAGATGGAAGAATTGCCGTAAAGAAGAAGCCACATGGGAAGAAGAATCAAGTATGAGGAAAGCATATCCTCATTTATTCCACTAGTAAGTAATTCTAGTTCTTGTAAATCTCTTTAAAATTTAGATTGATGTCAGGGCGACATCTCTTTTAAGTTGGAGAGAATGTAAAATATCAAAATTTTATTCTCAATTATTTATTAATATTTAAATAATCTATACCTCAGATTAAAAAACTGACCTCACAATTGCATTCACCACCCCCAAATTAGCTAGGGGTGAAGTTTTGAATACGTTTGGAAGACGTAAATTTTTGACGAATATTTTAATATTATTTTAAATACCAAAAAAATTCGAGTAATTAAATACTCGTCGGATCAAAAATCCGAGTGCGCCATTGTGTTCAAAAGCCCTCAATTAGCTAGGATTGATATTTTTAAAATTTTTGAAAAATATTTATTAAAATTAAATTTTAATAATTAAATTGATTAAAATAAATTAAATAATTATTTAATTAATTCGAAACGGCGCCGTCCGCATTAAAGCCACGCCGTTCCATTTATTCTTTTTGCGCCGTTAGGTTTTCGAGCTGCTCAGGACCGTCTGATCATCAGATCAGACGGTAGCCGATCTTCTTCCACGCGCGTGTTGCGCGTGGGGCTCAGGATGCGTGTCGCTCAGACCTTCGACGCGCGACACCTCCTTTTCTGTCCAAATGGCATTCGCTGCTTTAGGATAGTTTAAAAAAATTAATCTACACACCCATTATAAACCGGCCGACAACTGCTTCATTTTTGGATCCCTCAATTTCATTCAAAGTTCTGGCCCGAATAAACCCTAAATTTCTGCAGCCGTCAAGGTACCTTCTGTAATTCCTATATCTTCTATTTTATCTAATTGTGAATTCTGCATAAGCTGTCGTACGCTAATTCCTTAGGATCGATCGATCGATTCTCGATCGATTCGAATCCCGCAAACCCTAATCGCGTCGGGATGGGTTTGGAAGACGAAGAGCCGAGCCCTGAATCGGGCTCTGGCTCGACCGGTCCAGCATGCCGGTTCAGCTTCAACACTCATAAGGCATGGCGGGACCCCTGTTTATGCACTGTCACCCTATAAAATCGCCACGTGTAGCCTCATCAGCAGTATACTAGACGTGGGACCCACGTCTAATTAACGTGCCAGTTCTATCTCATTTGAGACAGAAGTAGGTCCCACTCGGCAGACCTCTAACCAATAGCAGAAGGCCACTTGTCCTCTGCGGGTCCCACCTGCAGAAAAACAGAGTATATATAAATATAAATATATAATTAGTAATAGATTAATAATTATATAAGATAAATATAAACATAATATCTAAATAAATATGATAAAATAATATCTAATAATTATATATTTAATAATTAAATAAAATAATCTATTTAATTAATTAAAATATAATAATTAAATAGATAATAAAATAAATACATAGATAAACAAATATATATATTTATTCGTTTAGAAAAATAATATTAATTAAGACAGATAAAATAAAATAAAAATAGTAAAATCAAAATACAGTAAATGGATAAAAATATTAAATAAATAAAAACATTAATATAAAATATAATAAACATAACTAACTTCTAAATATTAATAAATATAAAATCAGGAAAAAATATAATCTTATATTAGTTTAATAATAACATTAACAAGCATTTAAATAATACACATATGTATGAATATTGATATACTTAAATAACAAAACAAAATATTAAAATAAGATAAAATAAAATAATTAAATAACAGAAAATTTTTATATAAACAGAATAATAATAATAATTATACAAAAATTAATATATACATATATAAATAGATAAATAGATAAATAAATAGAAAATTGATAATTAAATATTAAATTGATTTAATTAAACATCTAATAAGATATTAATTATTCAGAAAATATAATATTAGTAAATAAATAAAATCAAAAAATAAATATTTCATTTAAAAGTAATGAATTAATTAAAACAGAATAATTAAATTTATTATAATACATTTAATTAAATAAAATTCTAAAACTTTAAAAATCCACAACTCCTAAAATACTTAACCAAACCATACAATTTAATAAATCAAATTAACCAAAAAAATATAAGAAATATTATGATGCCATCCAAATTTCAGTATGATTAATGTTTTTCATAATAATATTTTGAATATTTAAATAATTACAAAAATAATACAAAATTTAGATTAGCCATGACTTTGAGTGTGCTTACCCAAATCAAATATGAGTCTTAAAATACTCAGAAAAACTTAAAGAATGTTTTAGTAGTGTTTATTTTAATATTAGAATTAAATTGAGACTAATCACCATTACGACCTAACTCTAATTAAGCCTTTAACCTTAGAAACTTCAAATAGCCATTAATTAGTCAATTTAGCTCCAAATTAGGTGAACCAAATATCCATTTAGATCAAAAAATCCTAAATTTCAATAAACTACAAAAATATTTAAAATCCAATGGTTAGATATCCTAATCAACCCTAATTACTCTAAAATTTGATTAGTGAATATTAGCAAATATAATAATACAAATTAAGTGATTTCAGTTTTAAATGACTCATAAAGTAAATTAAAACCTAAATATATAATTAGATTGATAATTTTGTGACTAAATTCACTAATCACATTTAACCCTAATTATTAATCATAGAAATTAGATTAGCTATAACTCAGCCAATTCATATCAAAATTGAATAATTTTAAGTTGTATGAAAACCTTAGAACATAATCTACAATAGACTAACAAAAAATTTATATTTTATTAAGGGAAAAATTACTAAAATGCCTTTATAAGGTCAAATTCCTAATTTGACCTTATAAGGCATAATAATTATATAAATTAATAAAAATAATTCAAATAAATCAAAATAATTATTTTATAACATAATACTTTAAATTATGGCAAAAATATAATAAATTTTTTTATTTTGGCAGATCAAAAAAATTGAATTAATTGATTTTTGAATCAAAACAAGTCAGGTATACAAATTTACTTATAAGTCTTATTTCAGGATTCTTATTTGAGCCATTTTCCATTTGAGTATTATTTGCAGTGCTTACCGCATTTTAATCTGCAAAAGATTTATATCAAATAGCATGTAACAAAAAGAATGAAACACAGTTTATATATATTTTGTGGTGTTTGTCTTTGGAAGATGGAATGCAAAACTGGAATCTGTACAGATTGGGCTATCTAGCAAGCCCCTGGGAGTTATATGGAGGGATTTAGCCTCTTGTAGGAAGTAGGCAAATCTAGAGGAAAGACACACCATCAGTTCCTATTTTGAGTAGGCTACCGATGGGTGGCGAGATAAGCTTCCTACAGATTTATGCCTATGGGTTTACCCATTTGGGCTTAGGGGTCTTCGGACTCGACTTATTGTTAAAAATGCTTTTGATAAAATTTATTTCATATATGTTGATTTTCACAGCTATTTTGCAGGGCAGAAATTGAATTTAGAAATTGCTTACTTTATTTACAGTCTTTCAGTTATTTTCATATTTGATTCATACCTATTATCTGATGCTAGATTTATTCTTATAAGAACAATTTGCGTACTCCTACCTGACTGGTAAACTGAATTTTTCAGGTTTTGATAATTAAAAAGCTTAAAAGATCTGCCAAAGTTGAAAGAAGAAGAATTAAAGGAAGCAGAAGAATGTAGATATTTTATTTCATATTTTGCAAAATTCAAACTATTGTAACATTTTATATATGTTTTGGCTCTATGTATAAAAGGACTGTGGATTATTATTTTAAGTTATTATGTCCTTTTTGAATTATAAAAATGTATATATTTTCATTTGAGATGAATTGTTCTTTAAAGACTCTCGAACTTCGATCCCCGGTCGCCACAGCTGCCCTCATAGCTGGTGGAGCATATAACAATAAGAGATTTACTTCGGTTGAAGCTGAACAACACTTCAACTAAGTGATATCAAAGTAGATACTAATCCTAGAATGGGGATTTGGGCTCCCATACCCTGTGAACCTCGACCAAGTCATGAACAGAGGATGTGAGCACTTGTTGAATCCCACACACCCGACTTACCACTCCATCATGCAGGAGGTTTATGCCAATGCCATGAACGTGGTAGGGCATAAAATTATTGTGAGGGGTAAGGGCGTAGAATTTAGGAGCCAGGAAATCGAACAGTTTAATTTGTTAAGAGAGGTACATGATTGTTCTTACCTCCAACTTATTGGCTCCCAATTCGACCCACGTGCAATTGCAAGTGAGATCATTCACACTGATGTGGGGTGGAGAAGAAAATTGGCAAACATTCCTCAAGCACTCCTAACGGAGTCAAGTAATGCTTAGCACATATTCATCTCCAGCTCTGTCATGCCCTCCGAGCAACTCAACAAACTGACTCGGTCACAGGAGCTGCTCCTTTGTGCCTTACAATGGATTGGAGATATTCACATCTCCAACATTATAATGGAACAGCTCTGGAACGCCTTGACCAGGCCTTGCGCTGCTCTTGCTTTTGGGTCCTTACCTCAGGTATGCGTGAGGATTAAGGAGATAAGATCCTCTCATCCCATGTTGCGATCCCACCCTGTGCTCCTATAGAATTGACCAACTTGAGCTCCCGCACCCACGAGGGGGTGCGAGATAAGAAAAGGAGGGTGGAGGAAGGTGAAACTTCAACCTTTGCTGGCCAGACTATAGCAGACAAAATGATGTTGTGTGTATATGCGCATCAACGATATTTGGGAATCTCGTTGGCATGCGACATGCGCTTCATCAAAGACAAAGTCGCTCGGCAGCACGAATTCCAAATGGAGTTCCACGATGCTCTTGGAACATAGTTACAAGAGTTGAGCTTGCGTAGAGTATAGGATGGGTCTAGGCTACTGCGCCCCCCTGCTGGAGAGCCCATCCAGGACAACGACTGGCCAGTATATTACATTTCACGTGGATGAGGAAGAAGATAATGAGCAAAATGAATGAGAAGGTTGTACTGATTTGTTTTTACTATTTTCTATTTTTTTTTGTTTTTAGTCTTTTAGTTTTTATTTTTCTTTCAGTACCTATAATATTGTTTTTAATTAAACAAATTTTAGATCTTTGGCACCCTCATCATTGCTGTGATTATATTAACAAGTTAAATTTTATGAACACTATTACTTAATGGATTCAATAATAAATTTAAATGTGTAATATTAAAGACACTAGTATGCTTGAACTCAAGGTGATAAATCAACATTACAATCCTACACCTCCTAATAAAGTAAAAGGCTCAAGAGAAATTTAGTTTCCAACAAATTGAAATGAATATGTGCTTAGGTTTAAGTGTGGTGGTGGGAAAATCTAATAAATTGAACCAGTAAGGTGTGAGTGAATAATTGAGTGTGCTAGGCTTCTGTAGAACTTAATAACCATAAGAAACCGATTCTAAGATGAAGAAATATGTCTCTCCCTTGAGCTGAACTCTTAAAAGAACAGTAGGGATGATAAAAAATATATCTCCCAAGGTGCAAAATTGAGAAATAAGGATGAAGAAAAATGTCTCTCCTAAAAATATATGTGTTTCTTGAGATTTATGAGAAGGAGCACATATAGCACAACACCCTTATCACTCACCAAATGCCTAGCTAAGGTTTGAAAGTCCTAAGGTAATTACCCCCTCCCAAATGAAGACATAAGCATAAACATTTGAGATTAGAGCAAGATTGTAACTAGAACTTGAAGCTTGATTGAGGAGAGTAGTAGAGGTTGGAATTCTGAAATTACCTTGACCTAGAGCAATATTCAGTGACAAAAACATTTACCATTGACATCCCATATTGAATCCATCAACTAAAAAAATTTAGAAAATCATTTGTGAGCTTACTTGAGGACGAGCAAGAATTTAAGTGTGGGGGTGTGATATATCCAAAATTTATAACAAAATAAAATGTTGAAAACATTTAAAACATCATCCAAACTAGCATTTTTTGAGTGGAATTTATGCATTTTCAGGAAAAATGGAGAAAGGGCAAGCCAGAGCTAAATTAGAGAGTTTTGGAAGAAAATTGCTGTGGCGCATCGCAGCGTGCCACAGCAGGCCATGGCGGTATAATGAATTACTTCACTAGGAATATACCTGTAAGCCTGGAAGGAGGACCACTGTAGCATGCCACAACATCAATTTTCGGGAGTAATATAAATCATTGGAACAACTAATTGAACGGTGACTCTCCGCTTTCACGAAGACTAACCGCAACAGCACGCTATGCCCTATGAAGATTAATACAGTCCTGGGACAAACACCGATGTAGCCCACTGCAGCGCACCACAGCGGCATTTCAGATTATTCATGAAAACCTTATTTGAATTAATTGAAAAGTAACTATTCCGCATTCACGAGAGTCTAACTGCCGTAGTATGCCTTCAGCATCCCACAGCAGGTAGAAGCGGCAATAAGGTAAACTATATATAGCGAAATAGTATTTAGATTTTAGCAGCCACAGCACGCTGCAGCTGAATAATGTTTAAATCGGAGCTGTCATAGTGCACCATAGCGGATCTTCAGCAGAATAGCCCACCTAGAGTAAAATCAAATACAATCGCTGTAGCGCACCACAACTCCCTATACAGAAAAGCTCCAGAATTTACATTTATTATAGCATATGGAAGGCCATAATTTCAAACATTTGGCCTTCCCCTACGTCTTGAAACTTGAAGTAACAATTAACTCTGATAAAACTCAAGCAAATAATAGAATAAAATACTAAATTTCTTGCATTAATTCAAAGGGAGATGAAAGGTCAACTTGATTAATGCCTAGGGGCTGATAGCTTTCCTATTTAAAGGCCAAATTCAAACCATGCAAGGGTTCCAAATTGTTAGAATATAACATCTAAAAGAGAGGCTACTGTGAGAAGAAGAGGAAAGAACTCTCTAAGGAGAAAGTGAACAGAATCATAAAAGATTAATAGAAAAGTCAGTAGAAGATCTCAAGTGAAGAAAATGAAAGAAAAGAAGGAATACCAAGAGAACCCCAGAAAACTTCTAGGCTGTTTCCTAGTACCCCTTCTAAACTATATCTTATTTTCCTTATTATGAATCGATGCCAAGGTTTATTTTATTCTGCTTATCTTTTTATATTAATTCTGAAATGGAAGGCTAAACCCTCCTTGGAGAGGGTTGTGATGTTGTTGTGGGATAATGTAAGGGTCTATGGTGTTGTACGCTATTTTGAAATGAATTAAAACTATTTGTTGAATTATTTATTATCCTTGTTTAATGGAAATGCCTGGATGTATCTTATAAAAATCTTTATTAAGCCAATCTAAAAATAATTTATCATTAAAAAGGACTTACGCTCCAAAGCTCATCAATTGGATTAGAGCAAGGAATGAGTGCAAATTAGAGCTGAGACCAATGTGACAAGTTCTCAACCTCATTAGCACCATTCCTTAAGGCTCATCCAAGAGATTGATGCTTGTGAGCTAAGTTCCCATCAATCATTCTCTGTGGCTCAATAAAGTAGAAGGAATGAGAGAACATTGGACACCCATTGGATGATGTGACATAGTCCAATGAGTCCAATGCATTCTCTCATTTAGCTAAGCTATGTGTGTATGCGCATGATGCAGATTAATAGAGATCATGCTTGTGAGATCAATAAACTGAAAGTAACATTTTGGTAACCTAGATGTTGGAAATCCGAGTTGAAGTAACTACAGATCTCATGAGGGTCTATGTGCCTAGGTAGAACCATAAGGGTGTTCTCCTTGCCGCACTAGACTTGAACTTGTTGAATTAGAGGATTGCTCTAGTATAGGCATTGTTCACTTGATTGTGTAGGCATAAGAAAACACTTTATGAGTTTCAATGACTAAATGGCAGCACCAAGGTCTTATGAGTCCCATAACCAAACCCCAACTCTCTCCTCTTGATCAAATAGTATCTTACCTCAAGTAAGTTGTATTGTTAATCTTGGAACCAACAAAAAAACTGCAAAATTGATTATTCTAAACATTAGTGAAAGAAGATAAGGCTTAGTATCAAAACCACCGTTCCCTAAGGACGATATAAATTCTCGGAACTTACCATTCCACTTATTACTTCGGACATGTACACTTGTATGCAAGTGCAGATCTACAGTCAGTCAGCGCCCCACAATGCGCGGACAAATGCACTAAACATAGATCTGAAACCTGATCTGTCAAACTGGAATCAAAATGCTGCAGCGCGCCACAGCGCATCATAATGGGCTGTGGCGGTATTTTAGATTCTTAATATGAACTTTATATGAACTAATTGAATAGTGTTAAATCTGTGATTTCGAACATTTGATCGCTACAGTGCGCTCAAAGCACACCATAATGCGCTATGCCTTATGAGGATTTATGCAGACCTAGAACAAAATTGTTGTAGCCCGCCGCGGCGTGCCACAGCGCGCCTTGGCGGCATTTCAGATTATTTATGAAAACCTTATATGAATTAATTGAATAGTGACAATTCCTCATTTTTGAAACTAAAATTTCCATAGCGCACCATAGCAAAAAATTGAATTAATTCGACCGCTACAGTGCGCTGCGACAGAATAGTGTTTGGATTGAAGGTGCCACAAAGCACTATGATGGATCCTCAATAGAACAACCCATTTGAAGCTAAATTAAATTAAATCAAATATAATCACTGTAGTGTGCCATGCGTTGCAGCACGCCACAACGTGCTGTTGCGCGCCACAATGCCCAATACAGAAAAAGCTTTAGAAATTGCATTTAATACAACATAAGTAAAGCCACAATTTTAGACCTTTGGCCTTCCCCAACCTTTTAAAGCCTAAAGTAACATTAAATCTGATGAATCCCAAGTGAATAAGAGAATAAAATTTGAATTGCTTGCATTGAATCAAAGAATAAGAAAGGTCACATGTGATTAATGCATGGGGGTTGAAAACTCTCTTATTTAAGGGGCTATTTTAGACCAAGTAAGTGTTCCAAATTTCCATATTCTAACATCTAAAAGGGAGGTTGCTGTGAGAAAAAAAGGAAAGAACTCTCCAAGGAGAAAGTGAACAAAACTGTAAGGGATTAAAAAGAAAAGACATTAGAAGATCTCAAGAGAAGGAAAGGAAAGAAAAGGAGGAATACTAAGCCCAAAAAACCTCTGGCTGCTTTCTAGTACCCCTTCTAAACTCTGTCTTATTTTCCTTGTTGTGAACCGATGTCAAAGTTCATTTTATTTTGCCTATCTTTTTGTATTAATTCTGAAATGAAAGGCTAAGCCCTTCTTGGAGAGTGTCGGGCTGTAGTTGTGGGATAATGTAAGGGTCTATGGTGTTGTACGCTGTTTTGAAATGAATAAATATTGTTTGCTGAATTGTTTCTTATGCTTGTTTAATGAAAATGCATAGATGTATCTTATAAAAATCTTTATTAAATCAAACTAGAAATGAATTATAATTAAAAAAGGACTTATGCTCCAAAGCTCATTAATTGGATTAGAGCATGGAATGAGTAAAAATTTGAGCTAAGAACAATGTGACAAGTTCTCAAGCTTGTTAGCACCATTCCTTAAGGCTCATCCGAGAGATTGATGCTTGTTAGCTAAGTCCCCATAAATCTTGCTTTGTGGCTTAGCAAAGTAGAAGGAATGAGAGAACATTAGACACCCATTGGATGATGTGACATAGTCCAATGAGTCCATTGCATTCTTTCATTTAGCTAAAGTACGTGTGTATGCACATGATGCAGATTGATGGAAATCATGCTTGTGAGATCAATTAACTAAAAGTAACATTTTGGTGACCTAGATGTAAGAAATCAGAATTGAAGTAAATAAAGATCTCATAAGGGTCTATGTGCTGAGGTAGAACCCTATGGGTGTTCTTCTTGCTGCATTAGACTTGAACTTGTTGAATTAAAGGATTGGTCTAGTTTAGGCAATGTTCACTTGATTGTTTAGGCATAGGAAAAGACTTTTTGAGTTTTAATGACTAAATGATAACACCAAGCCCTTACGAGTCCCATAACCAATCCCCAACTCTCTCCTCTTAAACAAATAGTATCTTACCTTAAGTAAATTGTATTATTAATTTAGGAACTAACAAAAACCCAAAAATCAATTATTCTAAACATTAGTGAAAGAAGATATGACTTAGTATCAAAACCACTATTCTATGAGGATGATATAAATTCCCGGAACTTATCGTTCCACTTATTACATAGGACACGTACACTTGTGTGTAAGCGTAGATTTACAGTTTGTCAGTTACTTAGCATATGTCTATTTGTAAATATTCTCTTACTATTTTTATTGCACACTTGTTAGTATAGTTGTACTTATTCTCCTTACATATATAGATGATGCAGGTTATATCAGTTTTCCTCCTTTTATTGCTTTTAGCCTTTGATTATTGTTTACAGTCATTTACTTTACTTAGTTTACTTTCTCATTTTACTACATTGAGCTCTGCTTAAATAATGATTATAACTGGCTAATGTAATATCCACTTAACTTAAAATAGATTAGTTGCGCTAAAATGTACTTAGAATTTTTAAATCTAATCACTTAATTTTCTCATATTAGCTATGCCCTATCGTATTAAATGCCAAATATGGTAGATCAAAAGCTTGGAGTAGATCTTGTACCAGAGGTAGATTAGATCTAGTAGCTACAGATTGAAGACATGTACTTTTAGTTATTTCTTTCTCTTACTTTATACATCCCGTAAGGACGAGTGTCATTACATCTAAATATTTGTATTACTGTAATTTTTTGACGTGTTATGCATCTGATTTTCCTTTTTAGAGACCCTTGATTCCCTGTAGCACTTAATAGTGGGTTAAAACTCGCTATCCCATTATTAAGTACTACATTAACACCTAATATTGGATTGGGTTCCTATTTTAAGATTGGGTCATTACATGTTTACTACTGAACTTTGTTGCTTTGCATTCCTTGTATTTGAGCCTTTTTTACTTGAGCATATCATATAAGATGAATTTGATGCATGAAATGAATATATAAAAAATTATTATAATATTTGCATCGGGTTCATTAACAGGATGGGTGATTGTGTTTACACATTACAGCCATTGGATAGAAGATAAGGAGAAATACAGATAATTGACACGTACTAATTAGGTAGAGTTGTGTCTAGTTCGGCAACTTGCTTTAGTCTTGCAGATGTGCTTGACTCGTCAGCTACTTATGGATGTGTCTACAGAAGTAAAATTAAAATAATTAAAATAATTAAAATTAATTGCATATATATTTATGTCTCTCTAGTTCAGTTTCAATTTTTTCTTTAGCTTTGAGAAGCTAAAATAATATGCATGATACAGTTACAGTTTGTACAATTTTAGTAGATTTATTAGCCAATCATCTGTTAGGGCAATTTTATGAGTTTATTTTTTATTTTTTGCTCACTTTACTTCAACTTTAGCTTTTATATAATCTTTTCTTCTACTCATGTTAGGATTCTAGTCTTGATTAAATGTTTTGACTTATCTTACCTATATGTATCACAATTAAGCTTTATTTTCTATTTAACTAGCATATTTTCAAATCATCATAAGCATGTTAGGATGTATTTCATTTCAGTAGATGTAGTTACTTTTTAGTATTATATGTATATACTGCATAACCGTTTTGCAGCTTTTGATTTGAGGTATATTTATTACATACTTCTTTTGATAAGTTGTAAATGTATTGTTTATAACTTTTCAAAATTCCTTTATGGCTTATTGCTCCTATTGCTTGTTGTTGATATTAAGTTAAATGTGATATCTAAGAAATAGATAATTCATTAATTTAGCTTAATATGTACTTAGACAATTATCTAACATAAGATATTCTTTTATTGGCTGGGGCCATAGCATTTGAAAACTAAAATGTCAGATTCTGAGCTTTTTGAGGTATTAACACCAAGTTAGGAGTTGGGCCAAGAGGAGGACCTTACCACTGCTGTGGATATTTAGATAGTCTCTTACTTTTATTTTGTGAGAATAAATTTTCTATTTTAAACTTTATTTTAAAGGTTGTAATAATACGAGATTTTGATGCTTTTTTTATTGCATTTTTATTATGAGTTGAACTATATGTTTCTCTCTGTATTATGATAAATGGATGTTAGTCATTAAAGATCAATTTTGGAAGTAATTTGTACCACCCTTACGAATTTTGAGAGCAAAAAAGTTGAAACCCTAAAAAGCTGCCATCTAGAACTTAAAGAAGGAGGAAGAAGAGGAAGGCAAAAAAGAAGAGAACTCTTAAAAGGACGTTCCTTCAGTAAACTCAAACCTTACTTAATTTCATTTTCTATGTTGTTGTAGAACCATGTATGCGTGTAATATTTTAAATATTTTTGCTTGTGTTTCCCTTTTAATGGCAGCATAAACCTCCCTTTGGGGAGGGTTAGGCTTGACCTATGTATTTAATATTTTCACTTGGATAATGAGTATGAATTTATAATTATTCTATGATAAATGCATGTTAGATTATTATAAGACCTTGTATGTTTGCATGTTAAGTACATCATCCTTTAAATGACATCTTCATATCGTACTACCTTTTGGATTGAACCAAATTTATAATCAAGAGGTATGTGCATGTCATTTATGTGGCACTAAAGTCTTGATAAAAGAAAAATTGAAGATTGAAGGTCTATGTGCACATGATTATTTCACGTCTTTCGTGTTCCACTCAAAAGTAGTCTTTCACTTAGATATAACGTTAGACCAAGTAAGGAGTTGTCAGAGTAGATTGATTTACATACTACCCTTTAAAACATGAAGTATATGAGAATAGATATGATAATCTAGTTCCAATTGCACTAAATAGGGAATGCCAATAGAACTAAATGAAGCCACCATTTAGGCGTTAAGGTTCAAAGTCATAGGGTCTCTTAAAGAGATCGACTAAAGAAGACCTTATGGTATGTGTAGAGTAACCCATGAGCATGAGATATTGCTAGTGGTTTTAACTATCCTTAGCTCCTTGAAAGCTAAATTTATCATTCTCATAAAATAATTAATTTAAGCTCAACATTAACTGAATTTATTGAACCATAGTTGATCGACCTAGCACTGCCCAATCTATTACACATCATTAGATCCTCCTTAATCTTAGGTTTATTTATTTGCATGCATATATATTAAATTCATTAAACAAAATCTAAAAATTTTAATTGTTTGAGAATTAGTAGCAAGAGCAGTAATTAGTAACTGTAATCTTAATATCTGAGGATGATAATACCAAACTCATATTCCATTTATACTTCTGACCACATGCACTTGCATATAATCAAAAGTCACACTATTATGAGGCATGTCAAGTGCTTGGCATAGATGTCAAGGATTAAGAAACAATATTAGTGAAATTTCAAGCTAGCGACTTGAACAAAATTTGCTTATAAATTTTATTATTTTATTACTTCATTTTACAATGCATAATTTAGTTTTTTTATTTTTTTAAATTTCTATGATTATTTTGTGCTTACCTACTACTTAATTACCACATTCAGTGTTTGGAAGTATAGTGCCAAAGTAGATTAACTAAGTTTTGAATCTATGTATGCAAAATAGAGGTGATCAAATTCTACTGTTTGATCCTTAAATTGAAGAATATTTCAGAAAGTTAGGAGACAATAAAGAATCAATTTAGAACATTATCAAATGGTCAACCTAAACTTAGGGGAAATGCATAATAATAACCAAGGGAGAGTGTTGAGCGACTTTGCTATACTAATTGTAGGGGGAATCCCAAATTTGATAGTCAGGCTGAGGATTAAAGCTAATAACTTTGAAATCAAATGCTCCACCCTTGAGATGGTTCAAAACACCAAACTCTGGGGATCCATAGCAAGGACCCAAATATACACATATTGAATTTTCTCAAGATATGTGATACATTTAGATACAAGATTCCATTAAGTTCTCAGATTATTCTCATTTTCCTTGAGAGACTGTGCAAAGAGTTTGTTGAACACTTTACCAAGTGATCTGATAACAACTTGGAATAAATTAGCTTAGTAATTCCTAGCAAAATACTTCCCTCCCAAACAAAATTATCCTTAAAGAATGAGATTTCCAGCTATTTTCAACATGACAATGAGTCATGGCGTGCCCTTATGGCTCCATGTACAAAGGTTCTACAATGGGCTGATTACAAGCACCCATACACTAATATATGCAGCTTCATGTTGATCACTTAATAGTAAGACACATGAGGAAGCTTATGAGCATCTAAAAGAAATGGTAATGAATTCATATTAGTGACTTACTGAATGACTACAGCACACTAGGAGAGACCAAAAATATACTATAGGGAATATACAAATTTCCCAACTTCAGTAAGAGGTAGCCATCCTAAACCAAAAAATAAATGCCATGATAGTTCAAGCTGTAAATGAGCTGAATTGTGATTTGCGTGGAGGCGCACACACTATTGCTAACTAAAATTTGAAGAGCATATATTGTAACAATCCTAGGTTATTACTTGGCCTAATCTTAACCTAATTGTATTCTAATTATCATTTAATTAGGTTTATTTAGTTATTAGAACCAATCCCCAAAGATTTGAAGCAATTTAGAGCTCAATCAAACATTTGGATTATTTTATTAATATTTAATTAATTATAAAATTTAGATATTTAATTTGACTTCAAAATCAATATCTGACTTTGCCATTGCGCTCGTCACCCCCAAATTAGCTAAGAGTGATGTTTTGGAAGTTTGAGAAGTTGTTAGATTTTTTCGAATATTTTAATATATTTAAATACCTTAAAAATAGAAAAATTAAATAATCATATAAATCAAAATCTGACTTTGTCATTGAGTTCCTCACCCCCAAATTAGCTAGGGGTTAATTTTTGGGATTTTTCGGAGCTCGTCTATCAATCCAATTTTAATTAATTAAAATGCATTAATTTAAAATATTAAAAAATACTAATTAAGTAAATTAGTTTATTTTTTCATTATACCTTCTTCTCCTTTCCCTGCACTTTCTTCCCCACTTCCTGCTCAAGGAAGCTTCCAACCCATGTTGTTGATGGGAGAGGGCCTGGTGCTCCATGAATGATGTCCTGCCATCCCCTCTCCCAGCCCACACCTCATCCTCCTTTAAGCTTAGAGCATCAGTTCCCCTCTCCATTTGCTATCTACTGAAGCTCCATCTCCTCTCCAATTTCCTGAAGAAAACTCAACTCTCTAATCTCCATATTTGCTAAGTAGCTGAAGAAGAAGAAGAAGCTTCCCCTCCCAAGCTCTTGAAGAGAACTAAGCAGGAACCTTCATTCTTATAAACTAAGGTACCCTTTTGTATCCTTTCCTTATACTCTACTTTCTCCCATTGGATTGATCCAATTGCTGCTTCATGTTATCATACGCTTATTTCATTATTAAGATCATGTATTTGAGCGATTGAGCTCAATAGAGCTCGATCAGAATCCATTTTAAAAAAAAGAGAAAATGAATGATGTTGTGCAAAAAGAAATCTCTGCATAGGTAGCTAATGCACCATTGTTTGTGGCATTAGGGTACTTCTTTTGTGCCAATTTTGGTACCAATGGAAAGGTATTAGAAAAACCTTTCTATTAGTATATGGCACCGCACATGAGGTGTCCTAAATCAAGAGTATTTGAGTGAAAAAAGGGACACGTTCTATTTTCGCCCAGGCAAAATCACCGTCGAGCGCTACCGCGTGCCGTAGCGCCTGGCTCTCGGCCAGGAGGCGCTGTAGCGCACCGCAGCACCACATCTTGAGAATTCTAGCGCATTAAATACTTAGTTTGAGAGAATAAATTGTGACCGGGTCATGTCCCTTATCGTTATATGTTTCGATAAGTATAGTTAAACAAACTAAGTATTTTAAGTTATCTTCTTAGGACACTATAAGTATGCTTGTAATTAGGATATTTAACAGCTTAGATTGAGAGAATAAACTATGATCGGATCATGCCCCTAATTGTTAGGCGTTTCAATAAGTGCAGTTAAATAAACTAAGTGTTAAAGACATCTTTCTTAGAAACATACCAACTATGTATATATAACCTCTTCAGCTGATGAGTTTAAGTTCAATATTAGCTAATTCCATGCAGTGGACTAGAATTAGAAGTTAGTATTCATTTAGTTGAATTATGCACAATGGAGATAAATAGAATCATCACTTGTTATTGAATTGATTTCTGGATTTCAATGATTTAAAGCATATAGTCATAAAAGCCTTAGCATATTATGAAATGCATAAGTCATGTCTGCATTAGTGGAGTAAATGAGCTTACCTAAGGACCCTATTAGCGGAGCGAATGAGATCACCTAAGGACTCTGTTAGCGGAGTGTTCGCTCACCTTGGATCTATGGAGTGTCATGTGACACTAAGTCAGCATATTAGTGGCATACAGTTTTGTGATATATCTAGAGGCATAATTATGATATCAGTGGTATACATTATAATTTTAAATTATTATTTACTTAGTTTCAGATTACTTACTGTTTTCCTTTTATTTTAGTATTCAGTTTGTAGTTTCAATTTTACTTTCAGATTTGTATTGTTTGAGCTTTCAGCTATTTTACAGTCCTTCCTACAATTTTGCTTAAACTTCTTAAATGCTAAATAGTAGATAGCTATAACTCTTAGAGTAGCTTTTGATGTGTTAGACTTATTATCTAACACATGATACTTTTGGGATCCAGTAATTTGCTAGATCCAGAGCAGCTTGTGGAGCTAGATTAGGAGCCTTCACAAGAGATCCAGGAGGAGTTCGTGGAGCATTAGAGAGCTCTTCACTAGCCTTTATTTTCTGTAGTAATTACTTTCAGTTTAGTATTTAGACTATTTTTTGTATTTTCATTAAGTAAATAGTTGTAATAATTTTGGATGTGTTTTCTTCTCTTTTTTGAGATGAATGCTTTACTTAGATTCTATGATGAATATTTTTAGATATATGCATTAGTTTCTACAATTTGTATTTACTACTACTTATACATAGTATTGTAATATGATCAATATACTAGAAATGTTGTAATAGTTATATATATATATTGGATTACTCATATTCTACTCATAATCCATTGTATATATTATATTGTCTAAATACTTAAGATAAGGTGTTACACTTATCTAAGAGATTAGCATAGCAGCTCACTATTCAGCGATTATTTGGGGAGATTCAACAGTTCTTCCCGAGTAGCGCACCGTTCCGCCACAAATTATTATTCAAACTAAATCATTTGCGCATGCTGACAGGATGGGGCTCTGCATACATACTGAGCAAGTAAGCCTTATAAGAAATAAAATTAAAACTAATAACATAACAAAAATCATTATACCAATTTATATAACAACATGTGGAGAAATCACCCCAATTTTGCATGGAGTAAGCACTAGAAATACAAATGTTTATGGCCAATCAATCAACCAAGGAAAAACACCTGATTCAATTCTTGAGAAATCATTCAATAACATTGCACTAGGAACACTTCAATTAATGTAAAGAATGGAGGCTTCCTTATACTATCATGAAGCCTCAATCCAAAAAACTGAGGTATCTTTGAAGAACATTGAGGTGCAGATTGGCGAACTTTCCCAATAGTTAGCTAACTGACACTAAGGTGCACTGCCAGGCATCACCAAGGTGAACCCCAAAGAAATGGTGCAGATTATTTACTCTGAGATATCAACATATAAACAATGTAAGTGCCAGTAGCCAATCTTAAGTTGAAAAACATCTATAGGAAGTTTTATTTAGCAATGTTGCTATATAAGAAATTACTCAGAAGAAAGATAAAGGGGAGATGTATAGAGAGATTCCTGGAGTATGGGAGAAGAAAAGAAGTGTGACTTATATTCAAGAGCTTCATTCAGAATAAGCTAGTGCTCATCTGAAGGAGAGAGAACAAATCTAGAAAGAAGTGTAAGAGAAATCTATAGATTGAGAGCGTACATTGGGCAGGGCGTTGACATTGAAGTAAGCGATACAAGGAGGTAACATAGAGTTAGTTAGTTAGTTTTTGTTTCCATTTTTATTTTTCTAGCTAGGATGATTTTTGCTAATAATAATAGAGAGAAACTGTTGGTGGGTCACAAAGTTGGTCCTGAACATTTGCTAGGTGGCTTGCAGCGTTGGCACTTAGGGCCCGCACCAGCGCTTAGCACTCCAACACGTTGTGCTCAGGCACACTCCAGCATCTGGCTTTTGGGATTGCTGGAATTCTGAGTGCCTAGGTGCACCTAGAAACTAGTTCATTAAGGGTCAATAGTGATTTGCATCTATGCTTCCTTGGGGAGTGTGTGATGCCTTGGAAACATATGGGATTTAAACTATTGTATGTGCTTTTGTTCCTACCTTTATTGAGTCAAAAGTAAATATTCTACCACCATCTTTGACCACCCAATATTCTTTTTCCATGTTGCAACAAACTAAATGAGGGGGTGAGGTTTCTTAATGGAAGAACTTTTTTTTTAGTCCTTAAAAGGCCAAAAATTATGCACTTTAATGCTCACACAATTCATCAATCTCTCTTCTAACTCACCCTTGATCATTTCCTCTTTACACTCAAATTCCTAGGAAAGCATCTAATGGCTTCCAAGCAAAAAGTTGTTGGAAAGACTTGTCCATTTGGTTCATGTGATGGGAGCTGTTTCCCATCATTTTAAATCGCATAATGCTTCCAAATAATCACTTATAAAAGAAAGGTTATTTAAGAGCAAGGGTTCGCAATACCCTTTCTTTAGATAATTCTGTACATATCGAACCACAATTATGAGAAATTTTGTGAGCACCCAACTACAATCAGTATACCACAAGTCTAAGAGGTATACGCCAATGCGGTGAGAGCTAGGAACCCACCATTAGGGTGTGCATGATAATCATGGAATTTTATGAAACAACCATCCTCAAACATTACAACCTAGAAAAGGTGGAGCATTGTGTAAATAAAACTTATATGATCAATGAGCTCAATGCTTCCATGGTTTCAAATTTTCTCACCAACACTAGCACCCCTTGGAAGAGTAAAATTGTCAACTTCCCAAGCTCCACCTTAAGCCCCATATCAAAGGCGTGGCATATTTTGATTTCAAGCAAAATCATGAAAAAAAATATCTCTCTCATGAGAAAGAAACTAAATTTAACACCACACGAAAATCTAGAAGATTCATAAATAACAACTTGAGACAATTGAGGTCGTTGAATTTGATATTCCGAAAGATAGAGTGATGTAGGATTACAAGATTTATGTGGACATTTGGATTTCAAACATACTGACATGCCATTGATAGCATCTTTTTAGTTCTTATATTTCATGAAAATAAGATAAGCACTTCAATATGAATGTACCCATTTATTAATCATTTAACATATTCATTTACACTAAATTAACCCCTATTTTCATGTGTGCTTGTATTATAATTATTTTAATTTAATCTACTTTTATATTTTTTATTTGTTTTTGTAAAATCTATAGTAATTCGGGCTTTAGCGCCAAAAATGCTCAAATGCTATGCATTCATATATCAACTGTGAAAATTTGAGCACAATTGGGAATACTGATTTAAGTCAAATAAAAATCAAATAAATATACCCTAATATAACGATTCAGTTGCGAAATTTGAGCACAATTGTGATCTTGGATTGTCCTAAATTAACTTTTGAAGTTTTAATTTTAAAAATTAATAGAAAATAAAATATAAATGGAAACTTAGAATTTTTTGTAGTTTTAGATTAAGCATCTAATGAGGATGCTATATTTCAATTTTTGCAAATTTTTGAGCTTCAGATTGACTATAGTGAATTTCTAAAACTTTTCATTTAAAAATTAATTTAAAATAAAATACTCATTAAAATTTTATAATTTTTGAACGTCGTACACGTCTTTTTTGTCGAGACCTTCGAATCTGTCCAAAATAATTTATGGAGTTCAAATAGCGGTCAATCTTAACATAAATGTTAAGAGTCATTTAGGGTCACCAGATCATTTTGTTCATCAATATGCTTTTGTAAGCAATATTTTGAACACTAAATAGCCACATGGGTACATACATAAATCATATATATATATATATGCCACGCACAAAGACGAATATAATTATACATAAAAGAATGTCAAACTCAAATTAGATTTAAATAATTATGATTTTACAAAGCTTATGAATCATCGTAAAGGTAAAATGCAAGTGTGTCTTAGCAAGTGTGTCTTAGCAAGGTAAACACGAATCAATTGTGATATAATATAATTGTAATTATTATTAATATATTTGTTGCGAAAGCTTAATTATTTATTTTTATGCAATCATTTTATTTTTGCATTGCAAATTATTTACTATTTGTTATTATTTACACCGTGTCATATGCCAATTTAAGTATAAATATTATTATCTATGGTACTAGAGAAATTCTCAAATACACGCAATCAATATTTAATTTTAATCAGATCATCACTTGAAGAGAGAGAGAGTTCCAGCACTAGGAGAGCAGAATGACTTGTATAATTTTATAGTTTTATGCAAACTTTGTATTTAATAAAGCATTGTAATAACAATTTCATATTTGTAATTTTTCTCTTCAAGTTGAATGGAAACCATGTTAACTTTCTTTTTAAATGACTTCGTATTAAATTGTTAAGATTTATATTTCATTTTCTTGTATTGTCACTTTAATCTTCCAATTGGATCCTGGGCAGTTAACACCTAATATCAGTTAGCTTCACTAACTCAACATCGATTCTTTACGGCTCAGGTTCCCCATGATCAGGCGCGCCCAAGCACTAAATGTATTTATGTTAGATCGAATGCTAGGCGCTGAAGCGTGCATAGGCACCTGACGAATCGAAGGCTTCACGCTTAGGTACTATAACAGCCTAAGATTATTACTCTTGTTAATCTAAGCTAAACCAAGTCTTAATTTCTATTCCATTAGACTTAATTGGCTAATTAAATGTAACTCTGAAAATTTGGGATCAATCGGAACTTATCTGAGCAAATAAGCATTTTGTCGATTTTAGAAACCCGAAAATTAGCAAAATTAAATTAATCTCAAAATTAAATTCTGATTGCATTTTTGAATTTCTCACCCCTAAATTAGCTAAGGGTGAATTTTTGGAAATTTTTGGAGATTCTGATCTTAAATTGGACTTAATTTAAAATAGATAATTAAATTAATTAATTAATTTAAATAATCCCATTTTTAATTATTCCAACGGTCGGCAACAATTTTACTAGCTTCAATCCTGGACATTCCATCTTTCCTAAATCGAATCAGGCAGTTCCTGTCTTCCTTCGCTCGGATCGCTTCCTAGTCACATGATCACAGCCTCAATCCAATGACTGTGATATATTTCTGTAACAACCCAGGTTGTTATCATAGTTAATTAGGGCTAATTCTAAGTCTTAAATATAATTATAAGTGCTAATTAGATCAATTGGAGTCAATCTTTAAGACCTAATCCAAATCAGGAGTCAAATGGATTGAATACTGATTTCTGGAAATCCAGAAACCCTAAAATTTGACCTATCTAAATTAACCTCAGATCAAAAAATGGACATCGCCATTGCGTTTATTGACCCCAAATTAGCTTGTGCTGAAGTTTTCGTGTCAATCGGAAGTCGTCGAAATTTCGACGAATATTTCAATAATAAAAATACCCCAGAAATCGAGGAAGCAATATACTCGTCGGATCGAAAATCCGACTTCGCCATTGCATTCCTCACCCCTCAATTAGCTAGGAAAAATATGTTCAAAATTTTTTTTGGAATTAAAAAAAATATATATATTAATTGACGGCGCCGTACGACGCCGTCAACTTAAGTGGACAGCGCGAACGGCGCAGTCCGATCGGACGAATCCATCCGGACCATTCGATCCGCGCGGATCCCACGGCTCCCAGCCGCGATCCGTGTCGCGCGGTCCGGGCTGATCCGGGCCGTCCGCGTGTCGCGGGATCGGACGGCCCGAGGCCTTCGTCCCCGGCCCCGTCGCCTGCGAGCCCCGCGGTGTGCCCGCCGCTCGCCTGGCCACCCGGCAGCCTCCCCCGCCTCGGCCGGTCCGTCCGGAGGCCTTTAAGAGGCTCCCCGGCATCCCCCCGACCTCGGTTACACGAACCAGAGCCCGACCAGTCGACCCGAGCCAGACCGAGCCGAACCCCCCTCGCAGCCGTCGGACTTCCAGGTACTGGATCTCACCCAGCTCCTCCGTTTTTCACAATCCGACTCCTGATTATGGTAGATCTTAGGCTTGATTGTTGATCCATCGGACATGATCGAGTTCGATCAGGTCCGATCAACCCAGATCAGGGTTTGAAACCTTTGGGTTCCGCCTCGTCAACCCTAACCGTAACCCTAGACCTAGGTTCGCATTTTGCAGGCGACTCCGGCCTCCTCCGGCGATGGTCCGCCCGCCGACGTGTAGCCCCCAACGAGGGCTACCGTCGGCCGTGCGAGCTGAGGCGGTCCGACACCGGGAAGGTCGGCAAAAGCCATGCCCTAGCCGGTCCCCTCGGGACCCCTCCGCGGAGAAGACGAAGTCCGGGTCGGGCCGGGTCCGCGTAAGCCCAGTGGGGTCCACAACGCCACGTGGCGCCATCCTGGCCTGCCACGTGTCATGTGGGACCCACTGGCAGAGACCGCGCCTCTTCGGCTTCGGCTGTGGGGCCCACTGCGACACGTGGTAGCCACCCGGCACGCCACGTGTCCCATGGGGCCCACAGCCCGAGCCCGTGCGGCTCTTTGGCTGCCCGAGTGGGGCCACAGTGCCACGTGGCAGCCACCCGGCATGCCATGTGTCAGGTGCGACCCACCGTGCGGCTCTTCGCCTCCCCGTGGGGCCATAGTGCCACGTGGCAGCCTTTGGGCCCGCCACGTGTCAAGTGAGACCCACTGCCCGGTCAACTGAGCCGTTTCGCCTCCCTGTGGGGCCCACAGTGCCACGTGGCAGCCTTTCGAAGTGCCATGTGTCAAGTGGGGCCCATTGACCAGTCACCCGAGCTGACTCGGCCTCCCTGTGGGGCCCACAGTGCCACGTGGCAGCCTCTGGCGATGCCACGTGTCCAGTGGGGCCCACTGTTTATTAATTAAAATTAGTAAATTACTGTTAGCTTAATTAAATGTAGTTAGTGATTAATTAAATTAGGGTTAGTGTTAATTACTTTTGAACAGTAACTTTTATAATTAATTAACTGAATTTACTAATTAAGAGATTAATTAGGGTTAATTAAATATTAAGTTAACTTTAATAGTAATTAGAATAATTAATTATTATTAAAGAGTAAAATATAATTAATTATTCTTAATTAGATATTTACAGTCAATTAAGATTAATTAAATAATAATTAGTGCTAATGACTTTGCTATAGTAAAATAATAATAAATATAATTTAATAAATTAATTAATAGATTAATTAATGTTAATTAATAATTAAGCCTAACTAATCACAGATTAATTAAAGATTTATAAATTCAAAAATCATATAAATAAACTTTAGGAATGAATAGTAAAATCATTTAATTTGAATAAATGAATAGTAAATTAAGTCAAATTGTATTTTTAAATAGTAAATCTTAAAAGTTTAATAACTTTTTATAAGATGATCTAAACATAGCCAATATAGGTCTCAAAATACTCAGAAATGTGTAAGGAGTCAAATAACGTAATATAAAAATTTATTTTGGGGTACGCATAATGAGGTAACATTTTAGGACCTCTTTAGAGCATCATAACTTTTTACCCAGTTATCAGAACATAGTCAATATGGGTCTTAAAATACTCAGGAGAGCAGGTCCATCACTGTAGTAGTATTAGTTTTCTCATTTGGACATTAGGACAAAAAGTCAACCCTAGAATTCTTAGTAATAAATGACCAAAATACCCCTAGACTTCAAACAGCCATAACTTAGTCAAATCAACTCCAAATTTAAAAATTCAAGATGCTAACCAGCCTAGAATTTCAATGTCATCAATAAACTGAAATAAAATTTAGGAGTTGAATCCTATAAATTTAGGTAAATGATCAAATTACCCTTGGCCTTATTTTGGCCATAGCTTGACCATTTACGTCTATCTTCAGGTCAGACAGTAATGAATTAGTTGGAATTAAGAGAATTCAATTTTGACCCCTAAGAGAAGAGTTGACTTTTTGACCCTTAAAGTATGGGCAAAAATAGTCATTTTGCTCTAAGATTAGATTAAGTACCCCTACCCTTTAGTTAACATTCCAAAACACTAAAACTAATGTTATAATCATATTAGTTACATTTAAGTGAGTGAAATTAACCCTTAGATCAAATTCCAGGATTCTTCTAAGTCTTAAGCACTACACCTTAAGAATATTTCCTAAGACTAGGACTAGATCATAGGTTAGAGTTCATTCATTAGGTAAATTGGGTTACCCAATGGGTGAAACCTTTGTTTTATTAGTTTCTAGACTTTCTTTTATTTTACAACTTGTTCTGATTATTTTGTCTTTAAACCTTAGATTTAAGATAGGAGATTCATCCTATTAAGTTTGATTACTTAATAGGATTTGGCTTAACCAGTAGATCACTTATAAAATAAAACCTAAAACTTAGGTCTAATCCTCTTTGGATTATATGATCAAACCTAAATCTCATAGTATTAACCCATAATCTATAGGCTTAGAAGATCTTGATCAGATCTTAGTTAGAACGTCTAAATTCACAAAACTAGGACGTATGATTTATTGATTTAACTTGTAGTCGTCTATCTGATTGAACTAGGTTAGAACCTGATCAGTTCTAATCCTTTTTAACTTATAAGGACAAGTTCTGAGTTACACTTGATAGTAGGAAAATGGTGATCCTGAACTTGTGTAACTTGGAATAGTTAGAAGGTTAAGTAGAAAACAAATAATATCACCATATGTAGTAGAGTCCCTTGCTTCTATTTGATATTTTGTTGCTACGCGTTCATTGTACTTTTGTGCCATATTTTTCTTGAAGCATATCATATAAGATTTCGATGCCTGAATAAAATGTTAGGAAAATATGGAGACTCCTTAGATTTCTTATAAAAATATTAAAGTGATTAACGAGAAAATAATAATTGGATGTGTTTGAGCTACCTCTCAGTATTGCCTTCTGACTGCCTAGTCAACTTATGTTACTAGGGGAAGGCCTCTGTTTTGTTGTGTGCTGTTTGCCTAGTCTCCTTGTTGACACTAGGGGTACACTGTTGGTGCCATAGCCGTACTAGTGCTAGGAATCGCCCTAGCCATACTGGTGCTAGGATCCTTCGATTATGCTGTTGATGCTTAGCCGTACTAGTGCTAGGATCCGCCCTAGCCGTACTGGTGCTAAGAACCTTCATCCTTTCTAGTGGGCTAGATTAGCTCGTTTCTGTATGACAGATTGCATATGTATGTTTATATGCAGTTGATGTTTGGTTACCTTTCAGTATCCTTATTCAGTCAGCTATTTCCTTGTACTACTTATATATATATATATATATATATATATATATATTTAGGATGTTAGAATATTGCCGCTATTTATACTTACCACTGCTGAGTTGTTTTATTTTAACTGGCATGTTTCTTTTGATCACCAACATGTTTAGGATATAACATTTTTCTTGCTGCACTTAATTATTTATGTATATTTATATGCCTTACCTTATTTAGCTCGCATGTGAGGCATGTCTTAGCCTCTCCTTTGTTTAAGTTATAAATAATTATTTATAGCTTTTGCCTTCCTTATTGTATTGCTTGCTGCTCCCTTATAGTTGTTGCTTAGAGAATGTAAATGGTGATATTACAAAACATAATAAAAATTATCAGCTTAAAATGTACTTAGACAATTGTCTAACCAAATTTTTCTTTTTTGGCTGGGGCCCTACATTGTGAAACTGACAATGACAGACCCTCTTCAGTTAGATGAGCAGGAGTTAGGAGTGGAGCTATACCCAGAGGAGGAGCCCGTGGAAGAAGTTGTTGTTTAGCCCTTTTTGTTTATATGTGAGGATGAGTGTATTTGCACTTTCTTTTATTATTTGAAACCTTAAAATGATGTTATAATTCAGGTACTGGTGACTGCGTATTTAGATTTTATACTTATATTCTGAGATATTTTTCTTCATATTTATGTTGTGATGCTTGGATGATTTATATTGAAAAAAATCGCTTCCGCACTCTGTATGTCTACTTAGATAGTGACTAAATGTTGATTCTATGCTTACTCCTTCCCTTATTAGGTGGATTGTGGATTTCATCCTAATCCAAGTATAAGTGAAGGGTTAGCTAGAGTGACACACCATCCATTAACTTAATCCTTGTGGTATAAGGATCGAGCCTAGCAACTAAGCACCTCCCAAGCCTGGCAATTATAGGGTTTTGATTTGCCTCAGCTTCCTGATGGTGTAAGGATTGAGCCTTAGCTAATTGATGGATCATGCGGAGAGTATTTCACCCCACAGTAAAACTATATTTCCAACATTAGAGCCAATTAGGGAGAGTAAGGTCTCGGCATCTCTATCCCTCTAGCAGAGGGCATCTTGGCCCAATCGGTGCATCTAGTGTCAAGGAACATGTAGCGATTGAAATTGAGGCGTGGTGTGTCCTGCAACAGAGAATTCACCATTGGGAGAAAACTCTTGGGTTCCTGCGTTCAGGCAAGAGTTAGGGACGATGACGCACGGTGATGAGCTAGGAAACCCCTGACCCACACGTTTTGGCTTCGGGTTTGTAGACGACCTTTCTTGATTCTAAATTAGAACTTGTTAAGCTATAATGTTTAACTTTGTAAGGCCGTGGGCCTGAGATTTTACTCAATAGTTGGATATTGGAGATTCTAAGCTAGTATTCTCTAAGAATAGATAGAACAATTAAACTCTTAGAATAAATAGAATAATTAAATTAGGTAACAACAGATATCACATGCGTTTAAGTAGAATCTTGCTTACTTTGACTTTGATGTTTTGCACAACTTGTATTTGAGCCTTATACATTTGACATACACAGTTGAACATAGTATTCTTAATGAGAATTCTATGTTAAATTTAAAATGCATATGCATTGTTAATTTTAATCAACATATTCTGTGTTTTCAATTGTTAGTTCAGTAAAGTGTGTTCTAGTTAGCCTGCCTCTGCAATTCAGTTCTTTTGCATTATAATTGTTTGGATCTAGTTTTGTGGTTGGCTAAATGATACATGTATAATTATATAGTTCGGCTTGGATCTAGCTCTGTGATTGGCTAGATAAAACATGTGTGACTTTATGTTCAGTGGTTTCGTTTAGACAATTTCTATTATGGTAGACTAACTTAGGCACATCTCTAAATTTTAATGATTATTCAGTTTCAGTGTAGTTTCAATGGCTATGTTAGCCAGCTTTTCTGTCGTGGCATGTTTACTTACTACTTTTTATTTAGCATAGTTTACTAATATTTTAGTATTACCTTTTACTTCTAATTATAGGATGTTAGCTTTGTATTCATATTATGTTTAGTTCTATTTTACTTTAGCTTAGATTTACCCTCTGTTAAATTAGCATAGTCCAGATGATCATATGCATATTTAGGACTTTCTTTCAGTTCTTTTAGCCTTATATACATATATTGCCCGACCTTGTTGCAACTTATGGTTGATGCATATTTCATTACATACTTCATTTTGTTAAGTTATAAATGCTTTATTTATAGCTATCCCATTTTTCTTTGTTGCTTGTCATACCTTGAAGGTATTTAGAAGTTCATTAAATGTGATATCTTAAAACTTGTAGATTTTATTATATCAGCCTAAAATGTACTTAGACAATTGTCTAACATAAGTTTTTCTTTTCTTGGCTGGGGCTCTTGCATTGTGATACCGATAATGTTAGATTCAAAGCTGTTCATGGAGGTAGCTTCAGGTGAGGAGCTTAGCTAGGAGGAGGACCTTCCTATTATGGCTGAGGCTTAGCTAGTTATATTTTCTACTTATGAGGACGAGTGAGCATTTCCCATAAATTATAAATTTAGTATTGTAATAATAGATATTCTGGATGCCTTAACTTTTTTGCACTTTTATATTGAGTTGAGCTACCATTCTTTTTTTTTGTGCTATGGAAATAGATATTATAGATATTGTTGTTTCCGCACTCTATTCTTTTTATATGTTGATGGAGGAATTATGGTTACAAGTGGCATATTGTTATTGTAGATATATATATATATATATATATATATATATATATATACGGTTCACTTTTTTATATTACACTTGTAACCATAATTATGCCATAGTCCAGATATATATATATATCTACATTTGTAACCATAGTCCAGATGAATTATGGTTACAAGTGGCATATTGTTAATCGACAATAATAATTATGGTTACAAGTGTAATATAAAAAAGTAAACCGTATATATATATATATATATATATATATATACATACACACACACACATATTAATCTCTCTCCAATAATCCTATTTTCATCTTTTAAATAATAGTAATAGCATCAATGTTATTACTATTATTATTATTATTATTATAATTTATTGTTATCTTTTTACTATTATCTACGCCATCTCAATCATCTTCTTCTCTTCCTATTCTTACAAACATTGAAGCACACTGATAGCGAGAGAAGATAATAATAGTTTGTATTCCTTTATCTCTTTACTAATTTTATAATTTTACACACAAATTTATAAGAGATCAACTTAGCAAGAAAAATAGTACTCAAATATCATAAAGTACATTATATACTAATTTTATTACCTGCTACCGCTTCACTTTGAACTTCAAAATTTTTATTTTTTACAAGTTGATAATCTTTTTTGGAAATTACTGTTGAATTTATTATCACTTTAATAATATTTGTCACATATTTTGAGAAAGCTTATGATGTCTTATATGAAGCTATATCATCAAAATAAATATTCCAAAAAAAAAGATTCTTTATTACTAGACCTGCACAGGTACTGGGTTAGGCAGACCCACTAAGGCTATAAGGAGACCTTACCATTGCCCTAGAGGGGGTTGGTTCTAGTTGAAGTGAAATATAAGGAACAAGTTACTAGATTAGGTGGACGTACCTTGATTCCTCCTATTCTATATACTACTACTTAAATAGAATAAAAAATTTGCTAGCAATAAGTAAGACATATTTTTAATATCTTAAAATGGTGATAGTTATTTAATGTGATAATAAATGAATTGCTTATTTGGAAATGGTACATCTTTACTTATTTTATATTATCGTACACAAATCTTTGTTTTGCAGAATATATATTACAAAGTTTTGAACCTTATTCCATCCTACTAACATTTGCTTCATTACTTATCACTTATATATGATGTATTTAATGCTATCCAAATTACTTGGAGTGTTCTCTAATAGGTGTTCAACCTGACCATTTTCATTGTAAATGCGAGATTGGGATTTCAAGAAAGACTAGATCAACCCTGATATATTCGACCACTGCACTCTTATGCTATTTTTCACTTTTTTTTGTTATCTATCTATTCAAATAAAAATAGTTGCACTGCATAATAATAATATAAAATATTAAAATAAAACATCCTTTATTGTGTTTCAAATTTGGATGAATAAATGTCTGCAATAATTTATATTATTATTTCAAATCTCATCAACAATTCTCGGCGATTTAGACATCCACAAATCCTGTGCCCTTGCTGACTTGAGAATGGGGGACGTCACACTTCTACTTCTTGGGTTATTTGCTGACGCTACATGTGATATATTGCTATTGCTTGGGCTGTTGCTGTTGCTTGTATTTGTTGCATGAATGTTTGGTTCTTAAATTGTTCTTATGCATGTTAATATGCATAATTATTATTAGTTATTTTTTCTTAAATTATACAATTTTATATTTTTTATTATTGTATTTTTTATGTTCTTGTATCTACATCTGTTATTTCTTAGGCTGCTAGCTGTTGTAGCCTCTGCTACTACTTGGGCTGTGTAACAACCCTAAGTTATTACCATGCCTTATTTATGCTTAATTATATTTTAAGCCTTATATCACTAAGTTCTAATCATCATTAGGATCAAACATTGAAAATTTAGGATCCATTGAAATTTGTTTGGAATAATTGACTAATTAGTCAATTTAATAACCTAAAAATTAGCTAAATTAAATTGATTTCTAAATCAAATTCTAATTGCATTTTTGAATTCTTCGCACCAAAATTAGCTAAGGATAAAATTTTGGGAATTTTTGGAGGTCGTTTAGGCTTAATTAGATTTAATTAAAATTAGAAAAATTACACAATTGGGATCAATAATTTAAATATTTGCAAAACCACCCTCCAACCGTCAACAGATACCCCAAGGTTTGCTGTGTGGACCACATGTGATCCACTGTGGAGCCCCAACCGCGCAACAGCGGATCAAGCGCCATCTAGCCGTCCATCTGGGCGAATCAAACGGCCGAAATCTTCTCGGCATTCAGCCATTATAGGCCGACGCATTTGGACGGTTCGATGGTTTCCTTTGATCCATTACATGGTCCGCAACTCACCCGCTACTATTCAGCTTAGTCCCCACAGATCCATCCATGACAGGGAGGATTATTTTTACCCAACCGCATCAAGCTTGTCCTCCACTATCACCAACGGTCCCTAGTAGATTTTCAAGGGTACACAAACCTTCTAGCGAGTCACCTTGGCCTGATTCTGCCCAAAATGGCTAATGAATGCTGATGGTCAGGCTTGGACCCATGGCCAATAACTTGACTCCTCATGGGCATATATAATCCTCCAAGCCTATTTAAGCCTTCTAGGATCTTTAAAAAGTCACTTTTCACTCTCTGAAGAATCTAATTGATCCCAAATGCTTGTAACCTTTGCTTGTTCCTCCTAATTGCTCCAATCAACCCTATCAATTTCAACACCTTCTGTTAACAATTCTGTGGGTGAGGCCTGGTGTTTAAGCCCCAACTGACTGTCAGGAACTTTACTAAGCTGCCAGTATCACACCCAGCTCCCCAATTGCCCCCAACCACCTGCAAAATTTGAATTTATTCTTCAGTCCAAGTACCTCCATGTCGGGGTATTGAATCTCTTATGCCTGCATTTGATTATGCATCCGATGATTACAGGCTAGCCTAGGGTGATTGCTGATGTCGACCAGGTTCAATCAAACCCGATGGAGCAGCAATCGGCTTGGGCCTATACAGTGAGGTCCCATTGATCCCATGGATCTCCTAACTAATTAAGACATCCCCTAGGTCAGCCTTGGTCTAGGGAATCTATTAGGAGCCTAACCAGCCCAATTGGTTAGTCATGGAGGTAGAATTTCTCCTCCATAGTGATTCATAGGGTTTGGAATGGGAGAACTAGGATTGAGCGAGCAGGTGCATCCCATATAGGGCTTTAAGTCCCAACATGTAGGTCTCGACACTAGTATTCGTTTAAGCTACTTTATGTGAAGTGAAATGCTCTGTGTATCATAAAATTAGGGTTTTCACGAAACCCTAAACTCCCGATACGAGTTTCGTTCGTCAAAATGATGATAAGCAGTGTGGGTCTGGCCACACCCGACTTGTGCTATTCAATAAAAGCGGGCCGTTGGGTCCTAGTCGACCCGACAGGACCCGAACCCTAAAATGAAAATTATGTAATTGAACTAAATGCAAAAAGTATTAATCACTCGGAAATTAATGAAAACTAGTTTGAGAATTTTTAGTCATCTGATATCCAATTTAGTGATCTTATATATATAATTGATCAAAAAAACATATAGACTATTAATATGCAATAATATTTTACTTTATGTTAGTATATTTCTTAATTATACTATAATTATCTAAAAAATTTGATTAGTGAATATTATGCTAAATTTTTGACCAAATTGCATGATTTAGGTCTCATTCTATTGCTCACATAGAGGAGAATTTAATTATGGAAGTATAAATATTTTATGTACATAATTTTGTTAATCACTCACTAATTATCCAAATCTTGATTAGTGAATATTAAATTCATTTGTGGTTTGATTTGAGTAATTTAAGTGTCTAATTACTCATTAGACAGTAAAGAACCTAAATGTAACTCAATTTTCTTTTTTGAAAGTTAATTTTCTAATCACCTTTAATCAGCTCAAAACATAAACTATCAAGTATTAAGTTAATCTCTTAGCTAATTTTAGTCTATTTACTGTCTATACCCTCATAAGATAGTAAAATGTTACATAGAAATGAGAAACTCTATTTTTGAAATTAATTTCATATAATCAACTTTGGAACCATTAATTTTGAATGATTAAGTTAAATGGAATCTAAGACTGAATATTAGGTCTTATTTCAAAAATTCTTATCAAAATTAGTAAATTAGGTGCTGAAAAAATCTATTATATTCATTTGAAATCATTGACCACTCAATAATCTAATCTCAATCTTGATGGATGAGTTGTTGATAAATGTTCCAAATAATAATTACTAATCCCTTAAGAAAGGTACAAAAGAAGAGAAATAATATCTTCATGAGTAACACATCTAAGTCAGCTTAGTGAGTAATGATTACAAAGAATTATAATCATTCAGGACCCAGTATGATTGACTTTTTGATCTTAGAACCTTATATCTTTGAGTTATCTTCCTTAGTATTAAATAACATTAGAATTATAGTAGAAGCTCCTTAAATAATTATCATGAGAATTTAGTTAATTATAGAAATTTTGAATTTTGATTAGTATTTTAAGAACCATAGTTAAATTAAACTAATAAGCTAAGATAGCTTAATTGAAATACCTTGTGGCAGAACCTTAAACTTATCATGAGAATCCTAAGATTTGAAACTACTTGTTATGGTAGAAGAACCCAAGTAACCAACAGATTGATCTAACCTTTTGTGGTAATAAATCTAAATAATGGATTTATTGATTATGGCTTATGGACATAGAGTTCTTAAAATATTATCAATTTAAGTCTCCAATAGTTTGAAAGTCCTAGAAACCAAAATAAATTGCTTAGAACTTAATCCAGTGATGATATTAGGATTATCATATGGAAATGAAGTGCATATATATAACTTAAATTTGATTTCCCATTTGACGTAGGGATTGGTTGATTTGGCTTATAAGGAATTGTAGAGATTATATCTTATATTAGGTAATTAGATATGTATAGTTTATTTTAGGATAAACATCCCAATCCCAATGTGTATTTTGAGTAAGGGTTTGGACACCTTAGTTTGGAATGATAAACTGTGAAAGGATGTATGTATCCTATTTCTATGTGCAAGAATAAGTGAAGTTAAGCAACCTAAGTGTCCAATTTCACCTAGCTTGAGACATACTAGTTGTACATATGCACTCTTAACTTATGATAAATTAGAATAAACTCAAGATATGATAAGGTAATCAATTGATTAATGGTAGTAATTAGATTAACATGTGCTAAATGTTATCAAGATATGAAATGTGTATAAGTTATACAATTTCATGAGTAATTTCTGAATAATGTGGCATTGGAATAAATATGCATATTAGGAGGTGCTAGAGTAAAATAATTAAACAACAAAGGGGATATATTTTTCTAATTTTTGGATTTTAATTATTTAATTTCTTCAATTTTGGCATAATATGAATCACATAAGCATAACGTTTCATTAGTGGTGCGATGTGTAGAACAACTAGAATATATTGGTGGTGCGATTCAGAGCATGCCTAGGATCTATGGAATGCAGTTTTGGCATCATTGTTATGCATACATATGGCAAATTCACTGGCATACTTAGTGGCATATTCTATTTAGCATATATTACAGATCACTTTTAACTTTTTATACAGTTGCCATTTTATTTACAATTGATTTGTTTATAGCATTTTTTCTCTGCTTTTTAGTATTATTTAATTTCAGTTGTGGTTTATTTTTTATAATCATGGTTTATATCTACAGCCTTAGTTTCAGCTTTTGTGTAGTCTTACTTTAGTTTTCTTGTGTATTTTATTTCAACTTCTGTGGCTAAATAATATCCCTTAAATAATAAGAAATTATGTATTTAGCCTAATATGTAAAAAGACTTATTATCTAACGCTAGAATTCTCTTTTTTGGTTGGGGCCCTGACATGTCAGGTTTGGAGCAGTTTGAGGAGGCTTCTATATCTTCTATAATTGTATTACGATCATGTCAAGTTTGGAGCAGTTTGAGCAGTTTGGGGAGGCTTTTTTATCATGGGGTTTTAATGATCGAGCGGATAGGATTAGATCATGACGCGGGTGATACGAGCCGTAGGATTAGGTGCGTTAGGATGCGCGCTAGAGCATCCATAACGGCAGGTATATTGCCCCGCTGTCGGGACCCCGCAGCGGATCTGCCAGGGTCCCGACACTGAGTCTACCCTTAATTAATTTATATAATTAATAATTTAATTACTTAATTCTTTTTAATTAATTAAATTAAATTTCTTAAAATTATTAAATGCAATTTATGACTACATGAGCTCCAAAAATTCTCAAAATCTCACCCTTAGCTAATTGAGGTGTGAGGAATTCAAAAATGAACTTAGATTTTGATTTGGAGATCAAATTAATTTAAGTATTTTTCAGGATCCAAAAATAGGCAAAAATACTAAAATTCTTAATTTAACCTCGATTGATCCCAAACTTCTAAGACTAGGTTTAAATGACTTATTGAGTCCAATAGAATCAAAATTAGAACTTGGTTTAGCTTAAATAATCTGGATCTAGCTATGGTAACAACTAGGGCTATTGTAGACTCCCCCACATAAGAATGATGTCGTCCCCAACATCACTCAGTGAAGAAAGTACTATAAGGATTGAAAATTTAAATAAAAAAATAGGAAAGATAAGAATAGTACCTGAACTTTCAAAAAGCTGTGGATATTTATTGCCCATATCCACTTCTTTTTCCCAAGTAGATTCTTCCAAAGAACGATTCTTCCACTGGATCTTGACCATAGGAATTGAATGATTTCTTAGCTGCTTCTGATCACGAGCTAAGACTTTGATAGGTTCTTCGTCATAAGAAAGATCGAGTTGAATTTCCACTGCCAGAAGCTGAACAAGATGAGAAGGGTCTATGAGACATCTTCTTAATGATGATACATGGAACACATTGTGGATGATTGCAAAGTCATCAGGAAGATTCAACCTGCAGGAAAATGATCCTACCTTGGCCAAAATCTAGAAAGGTCCAACATATTGGGGACTGAGTTTCCCTGCTATGCCAAATCTATAGACACCCTTCATTAGACTGACTTTCAAATAGGCAGAATCTCCAACATTGAATTCTAGAAGGCGATGGTGAGCAATATGATACTTGCTCTAACAATCTTGAGCCAAACAAATTCTTTGCCGAATTAAATGAATCTTCTTGTTAGCTTCTTCAACTAACTCTGAACCAAAAAGCTGAATGCTTCCTGTTTCTGAATAAGCTAGCGAAGTACTGCATTTTCTACCATACAATGCTTCATAAGGAGCCATTTTAATGCTTGCCTGATTGCTGTTATTGTAGGCAAACTCTACTAATGAAATATGATCTTCCCAGGAACTGGCAAAATCAAGAAGACACAGCCTAAGCAAATACTCAATAACTTGATTTACTCTTTCAGTCTGACCATTCATTTGAGGATGAAAAGCTGTACTCATAGCTATAGTAGTACCCGGATCTTCGCGCACAACTTGCCAAAACATAGAAGTAAATCTGCTATCTCTATCGGATATGTTTGATTTTGGAATACCATGTAGCCTGACAATTTCTTTTGTATAGAGCTTTGCTAACTTCTCAACAAAGTCAGTCTGACGGATAGGAAGGAAGTGTGCTGATTTAGTTAAACGGTCTACTATAACCCAGATTACATCGGTGCCAAATTTTGCTTGAGACAATCCCATGACAAAATCCATAGATATATCGAACCATTTCCATTCAAAAATTTCTAATGGATGCAGAAGACCACCATGTCTTTGGTACTCAGCCTTTACCAAATTGCAGGCATGATACTTAGCCACAAACTTGGCTACATCCTTCTTCATACCAGGCCACCAAAATGATTGCTTTAGATCCTGGTACATCCTGGGTGAATGTGATACCTAGAATTATGGCCTTCAATCAAGACTTCATAATGCATGGATTTTGAAATCCACATATGATTACCTTGATAAATTATGTTGTTACACATTTGCAAATTATGACGATGACCACCTTCAATATCTGATTCGAATTTCAGTTAATCTTCGTCCTTGGTCTATGAGATTAAGACATCTTTGTAAAAAGTAGGTTTCACATTGACATTTACTAGAATAGAACTCAGCACATCACCGCTGATTGGAGAAACTTCAAGCTTATGAAATTCTTGTCCTAAGGAACTGGAGGCAATTATGGAAGATAAAGTAGCATGACGGCTAAGAGCATTGGCCACCACATTTCCTTTTCCTGGATGATACTAAAGGCTCAGATCATAATCACTGATGAGTTCTAATAATCTCCTCTGACAACAATTCAGTTCTCTTTGAGTGAAGATATACTTCAAGCTTTGGTGATCAGTGAAATTTAAACACTGAACTCCATATAAATAATGACGCCAAATTTTTAGAGCAAATATTACAGCGGCAAGTTCAAGATCATGAACTGGATAATTCTTCTCATGGGGTTTTAACTAACGAGAGGCGTAAGCGATTACCTTAATGTACTAAAATTTTTCATGCTAAATTATCTTACACTCATTTTACTATAAGTTTTCAAATAAAAAAAATGTACGATGCTTTTAATATAAGTGTGGGGGTGGGGTCAAGGAACTTGATTTAGACAAGTAAGAAATGGTAAAATAAGAATATGCAAGGTTTCTATAGGGCTTACTGAAGGTAATGAAACTAGATGGGGATGAAGAAGAAAAATATTTCTCTCTTGAACTGAATGCAAAAAAAAAAAAATTCATGGATGAAGAGAAATATCTCTCCCAAAGTAGGAAAATTGAGAAAAATAGAATAAAGAAAAATATCACTCATGAAAAAAAATATTAACTATGATTTAGAAGAAAAAGCACAAATAGCACGTAATTCTTACACACCGAATCTAACTTTTCTTAGTTAAGCAATCCTAAAAATTTTTTTGGAAATTATAAGTTGAGTATTATACATTTAGAAAATGGAAAATTAAAATAGTCAAAAGAAAGCAAAACATTAGTATGAAACTTGTTAAAATCTGAATCTTTCTAATCACCTTGTTAAGTAATACATGAAATGACAAAAGCACTTTACAAATATCCCATTAAATTTTGCAATACAGAAAATCAGAAAAATTTATTTTTTGAGCTTACTCGAAGACAAACAAGAATTTAAGTATGGGGGTGTGATAAATTTAAAATTTATAGTAAAATAAGATGATAAATACAAACACTTTTATGCTGGAAATGTATACCTTAATTGTTCTTTTTTTACTAATTTCAGGGAAAAAGAAAGGTTGAGCTAAATCTGAGCCAAAACAGAAAATGTAGAAGAAAATCGCTCGACGGGCCCAAGCGCACCCTAGCGCGCCTAAGCGTACCAAAGTCGAGAGCTCGGTGCTGCCGCGCACTGCAGCGGGCTCAACTCAAGAGCTCAACGCTATCGCGCGTTACAGCGGATTTGACTCGAAAGCTTGCCGCTACAGCGTGTCGCAACGAAACAAAAAATTAATGAAAAATAATTAGATCCGCTCCTGAGCGCTGCAGCGGATTCAGTTCGAAAGCTAGGCGCTACTACGCGGCACGGCGCGCTGTAGCGCGCCGCAGCGGCCGCCGTAAAACTGCTCAGAAATAGGCATTTAATCAGCATTGGGAAGAGGATGAGACATAAATTTCCTCATACCACAGCAAGAATTTAAAGCAATACATTTAAATTTTTTTATTTTCAAAGAATTGAAAGAATAATTCTTAAAGAAACAATTTATAAGGAAAATGGAAGGAATGGTTGTACTAAATGTTGAGTAGATTCCTAAAAATTATAAAAGCACAGATTTATGACAACATGAGATAGAGCAAGAGGCTAATTTATTTATTTTATATAGCAAAATATAAATGCAACAGCTTAAGACCCTTCATTCTAAGGGAGTAAAAGAAGGATCATTTAATGAAAACAATTTTTTTAAATGAGATTTATTGGCTGAATTAAGTCTAATAAAATATGAAAAGAAGTCTAGAAAAGGTAGAATTGAGCAAGGGTTCCCCTCTTTGACATTCCTGCTCAAAATTCTAAGTCTGCTGTAAGAGAAGAAAAGGAGACCCTCTCTAAATAAGGAAGAAGAGATCCACTCAAGAAAAAAAAGGAAGACCATCACCAAGGAGCTTGAAGGGAAGAAGTTAGGAAAGCAAAATAAGATCTAGAGAATGCTACGAAAGGGTTGTTCCTAGTATTCTCCTCAAACTTTCCTTTTTGATTTTTTCTTAGTTGAACCATGATAGGGTTCAATTTCTTGTATGTTTCTTATTCTATTTCTATTGTATTAAAAGGCTAAACCCTCCTTTGAGAGGGTTGGGCCTTCATCGTGTAAAGAGTAAAGGGACAAAAAAGGTATTAGTATAAAATTATATTAATGAATAAAATCTTTTTCATTTATGTTTAAGAAATGTTCTTATTTATATGCTATGGAATGATTGAATATCTTGTGTCTATTAAAATGGATGTAATGAAAATGATGCTAAGTCAACTCGACACTTCAAGCCGATAGGGAATGCACATAAAGGTCCTCGCCGCGAACACGTGCTCGTTGTGTGAAGATTCTTGGTGTAAAACACCTTGGGGTTAAAATGGAAGCTTAATTGAGTAACAATAATTCTCTTGTGCCCCATAGCTCACTAATTTTTGTAAAGCTAGGTATGTGTGCATTAGTGCTTAGAGCCTAGTGATAGGCTCTTGAGCCTAATTGCACCATTTCTTGAGTTCAGTCGAGAAGTCTATGCATGTGAGCTAAGAGCCACACATCAAGCTTTGCAGCTCAGCAGACATTAAAGGAGGAAGGGGACTCATCAAGTTCTCATGGATGATGTGACATAGTCAATGTGGCCTGATGAATCTACTTCTTTATCTAAACTATGCATGTAGCGCGTAATGCTAGTTGGTAGAAATCAGGCTTGTGTGATCATCAAATTAAAAGAATATTTTGATAACCTAGATGTAAAAAATCTTAATTAACTCAATGCGATCACATGAGAGTCTTTGTGCTAAGATGAACCCTTATGTGTTCATCTTATGCACTAGACATGAGTTAGTTGGAATTAGAGAACCAATCTACGGAAGACTATCTTCACTTGATTTTAAATTGCATAAAAAGAATTTCATTAAAAGATATTTGAGTGTGAATATTGACACTAGTCCCTTAACAATATAGCATGATGAAAACCTAACTCTCACTTTTTTATCAAATTGTATCTTACATTTAGATCTTTGAATTATTAATTAGGAGCCATTAAAAATCTAAAATATCTTAGTCTAAACATTATTAAAAGTAGATACACATTTGTATCAAAACATACCATTCCTTGAGAATGATAAATCTCAGAACTTACCTTTCAATTATTACTTCAGACCACGTACACTTGCAGACAAACACAGGCGTGTATATTTCCGTCTGTTAATCCACAGTTCTAGGCTCGCCTAGGGCCGTCTAATCATAGATCTGTCGGGTGTGGATGGTCCCTAATGTGCCACTTAACTGATTAAATGTGGGGGAAGAATCGGACATCGGATGTGAGGGCTCAATCCGAAGGCTAGGATTAGATTTAGGCGCGGAGAGTGTAAGACGTTGGATGGACCACACTAAGATGCGTACTAGCGCGATTATTCGCGGGAGGGCATGCGCAGATGTGGGGACCCCGTAGTGGATCTGCCGCAGCCCCGACAACAAATAATAAAAAGTTATATTAGCTAATTAGGGTGTAAGGAATTAAAAAATGTAATTAAATTTTAATTTGGAGATCAAATTATTTTTGCTAATATTCAGGATACTAAAATTGGCAAAATAGTTATAGTAGCCAAATAAGCTCTGATTAATTTCAAACTTCTAGTGCTATGTTTAAATGACCCATTGAGCATAATGGAATAAAAATCAAAGCTTATTTTAGCTTAAATAAACTTTGATTAGTTAGGGTAACAACTAGGGTTGTTACACAGATTAATATGTATTATAAGTTAGGTATGATGTGCTATCAATGGTTTTTCTTATGTAAGAAAAAAGTGAGAGTTATCTCTTGCATAAATAAAAAACAAATAATAAAAAGAAAAAATAAAGGGATGATGAAAAATATCTCTCCCTCAATTGCAAATTTAATGTAAAGCCTAAGGGAGCAAAGTAGCACTTAAATTCCTGTCTCATTATAAGATGAATTACATAACATTGAATTCCCACATTGAAATCTGAACTAACATATTATGGTGAGAAGTCAATTGAGGTGATTGGATAAGATAATTTTAATAGATGACATGGAGTTGAGTAAGTATTCATACGCTTGAGTTAATCTTTACCATTGAATGGGTGTATACTAAGTATATACGTATGAAGTGTTTAACTTAAAAACTTTAATAGATTAGTCTTAATTTAGCCGCTCTTGATTTCTCTTAAGTCATCTTACTCAAGGATGAGTAAGAACTTAACTGTGGGGGTGCAATCAAACTAAATTTTATAACATTTAACCCCATTAATTTTTTATTATTATAAATTACATATTATTTAAGTGTTTTTATGCTATTTTTATGATTGTATAGGTGTTCATGTGGCCGATGAAGTTTTGGCATGTTGATGTGTTGAGTACTAGGCATTATTATACTGACAGCAAGCTGGACACCCAAGTACTTCCATGAGATTGCCATCAATAAGCCAGATGCAAAGAAACAAAAAGTAGGGCCCCTAGAAGCACTAATGTGCCTGTCATCAGCAAATCAAAAACAAAAAATAAAAAACTAGGCACCCAGGTGCTTGCAGTAGTTATGCTACAAATTCATGTGCTCATTATGACTTAAGAGGTGGTTTGGGTCATTTTAAAGCATATGTGGATCTAAAATGTTGAGGAACTTGAGGGGGAATGCCATGGAAAAAGGAGAACACATCAGGACAAATCTGGCAGCATTGGGAGAGTGATTCTGTGGCATGGTCATGTTAACACACATATTAACATGATTACAATGAAGTGGTCATCACGGTGCAATCCCTCACTTATCATTAGATTAGGCTTTTATCCCTAATCCACTAATAAGGGAAGGATATGCCCTTTATATAACTGAATTATTCACTAAATGATCATACATGAATATCAGAGGGTGGAAGTAAATAACAATTAACATCCATATAACCATAATGCAGAAATAGAATAACATTCAGCTCATAATAAATATGCAGTAAAGGAAAATACAACTTAATACCTCTATTATTACAACATTTAATTAAGGTTTAATGAGAATAAGAAAATCACTCATCCTAATATAAGAGCAACCTAACTAAGGTTCCTCAGTAACAAGACACTCTTTATCCTGACTATGCTTCTCACCGGGTACTATCTCCACAAAATGCTCAGAAGTTGACATTGTCAGTTTCATAATACCAGGGCCACAGCCAAAAAAGAGAAAAACTAGTTAGACAATTATCTGAGTATAATTTAGGCTGATATTTTTATATATTTTATGATATCACAAACCATCCTAATAAATTTAGGAGTAGCAAAGCATCAACATAAAAGAATAGATTTAAAAATAATACATTTATAACTTAAATAAAATATTAGATAAGAAGACATACCCCAACCCAAAGCTGCAAGAAAAGATTATGTATTTTATATGTAAAAACTACTAAGAGCAGGTAAGATCCTAAGTAAATACAATCAATTTTACTTATGCTAATTATTTTTAAATAAATGTAGTATAAATAAAACTGAGCTGAAATCTAGCATTCTAACATTTTTGTACATAAAATCAAATGTTGGAAACACAAAATTACTAAGACTATTATAAATACTGAAAATGCTAAAGGATATATAAATACTGAAACTGAACTGCGAGTAAATAAAATTGACTAAAAACACTTTTCTTATTTGGACATGTACCAATATTAGACATGTAATAACAAAAAATTGGCTCAACTAGCAGAGGCAGACTAGGACACTAATGCCTAGATCAACAGATCCATATGAACTGAGCAAAAAACCTCCAAGACACTAATGTCTAGGAACTGAACTGCATTGTATATCAAAATTGCAGGGGCAGACTAATTAAGGCACATTCCATTAAACAGTTATCTTATTTACTGAGTTATTTAATCTATCTGACTCTTCTAATCCACATATATTCATAACTTATGAATTTTAAAATCTAACATCGAGCATTCATCAAGTATTCTATATTTCACCTGATATGCCAAAATAATAAAGGCTCAAAACAAAGATGCAAAGTGTATAAAACTAGGTGTAAGCAGCACTATACAAACATCAGTGATATCACTTTTTTCTAATTTTAGTTATTCTAACTAATCTGAGACTATACAAACTTAGGATCTCTAACATCCTACTATCCAATATAAACTCAGAGCTATAGTCCTATGAGGTTAAATAATTAGAACTAATCAAGTTCTAATATAATTCAATCAATGATGCTTACATTAGTTAAATAATAAATCAAATATCTTAATTAATAATTTTTAATTAACCCAAACCAATCTTGATTTAGATAAATCAATTTTTTTGAGGGATTAAGAGTTAAACATCAAAAAGGTTCTAAAGACTAAGGATTTAAGGTTAATCTCAGCTCTCACGGACTACATGCTAAAGCTATCTAATTAAGAATAATTAAACTTAATAAGATGGATCTCTAATCTTAAACTAAGATATGAATACAAAATAATAATGATAAAGGATGAAATCTATAAGCTAATAAAACCAATATTTTATCGATTGAGTAATCCATTTACTCAATGAATGAATTCTAACCTAAGTCTACAATTAAATCTTAAGGAATGCAACTTAAAGGCTTAAGAAAGAAGCTACTTAAAGAAAATTACTTAAAGAAGGTCTTAATAAATGATTCAATTATTAAGCATCTTAACTATACTTATTTATTGATTTTGAGAACTTTGGTATTACATAATGTGAACTTAATTCCATATTATGAAACTTCTAAATTACTTAGGAATTTCTTAAGGGAAAACTAGGGATTTACTTAGAATTCAATTTAACGAGTCCTATTGATCTACAATTGATTATGAATTACTTAATTTATTGATTTTACAAAAAAATTTAGGTTTCTAAGGCTTAAGTAAACTTAAACCTAATTTTAGGCAAAATAATCAAAATGCCCATACTTAAGGATTTAAAATGCCACTCTTTAAATTAAGGCTCCAAACTAAAATTTATTAATGCCAAATGGTTACTTATTGTCAAATATGAAGGTAGACACTAAGAACACCTAATTTGGCTAAGGATTATGCCTAATAAGCTCAAATTAAGGTTTTAGCTCATTAGGGGTTAATTAGTAATAATACTTAGGGAAATATAAAATTTTTGCTATGCTTATGTCCTTCTCTGCCTAAGGATTTCATATAATCCAAATTCACTTAATTATGAGATCATTGGGCTAAGTTATGGTCAAAATAAGTTTTGAGTTTAAATGTGTAATTTAGGAGGTTTAGGATTAGGTCCAAAAACCAATATTTTCCAAATGGTGTTCAAATTCAACAAACTCAGTGGTTTTGGGTTCTCTATAGCAAACAGAGTACAATGATTATGAGTTCACCCAATTTGGACTCCATTTGATTAACATATGTCCTAATTAGGGTTTAGGGAAGTTATTGGGTGATTAGTGAAATTAATCACCCAATTGAAAATAACTTCACCACTATGTGCTACAATGCACTAGGAGCTAACAACAACTTAAAATTCTACATTTGGTTAATTAGTGAAGCTAATCTTCACTAATCAAGATTATGCAGTTTACTGTTCTCAACACTCTTGATCAAAATGAGGTATTGGATTGCAAAAAATGGAGCTAAATTGGCTAAGTTATGACCTCTTGAAGACTTAGGGCTTAAGAAAGTTATTAGGAAAAGTCCTAAATGTCACTAAGCAAAATACACATCTAATAAAAAATTTGACAATACTAGAATATTCATAGTATTTTTCTGAGAAATATGAGATATAACTTCAAAATATTTGAATATATGAATTTGAATTTATTAGGGCTTAAGGTTTTGGGTATTTCATTGATTTCATTTATTTAAATTAGGTTAATTAACTTTACTGATTATTAAGGTTAACAGTTAATTAGAGTAGTGGAACCCACAGACAACCGCTGCACAGGGCAGGCCCCATAGACAGCTGCAGGATAGCAGCCAATGCAGCCCCATGATTCAACTGCTGGTGCCAACAGTGGGGCCCACTCTCACAGCTGTGTGGAAAAGTGCAATTGGGTAGAGCACTTAGGTCGGGTCAGGCCCGACCTGACCCATACCAGACTTCCCTCATCCCTGACGAGGAGACGGGCGGTGGAGCTAGGACATCACTCCGATCAGTGCATCGAACCCTTATGAACACCATCAATACACCAAAAGAAAGCTCTTATCTAGGCCTTCCTTTAAGATCTAAGAACCTTAACCAAACCTTCCTACTTTAACTCCAGGAATGAACCCTAAAGACTTATGGTTCAGCAAAAGGGGCTTACAGAGGTTTCATTCGAATTGATAAAAATTGTTTGGATCATACACATAGAGCATTGCAATAGCAACTGGAAGTCTAATACATGAGATTCATATTGAAGATCAAAGGATATCGGGGTACCTTAGGGTTCTATGCGACGGCGAGCCTATTCAACAATACGAGAGCTGGAGCTGTCCTTTGGCCTTGAATCCATTGTAATGGATGAAAATGATGATTAGAAGAAGAAAGGGGATTAAATTGAGATATTAATAAGGCTACCAAGCGGCCAGGTTACTCACACGCGACCAGCCTCCACTGCGTGTAGCCGAGGATCGGCGCATGCATGGCGTGTGGCTCGTTCGGGGAAGGGAACTCCCCTACCATCCAATCTAACTGGTAGCCGATTGAACCCGCAAACATTGCGCCTTTTGATCAGACGACCGCACTAACTGGAGACGGACGGAAGGATAATGGAACAAATTTAATAATTAAATAATAATTAGTTTAATTTAAATAAATAAAATTGAGCTATTAGATGATTTTAGAAAAATTGTAAGATTTCACTCCAGCTAATTGAAGGGTGGAGAACACAACGGTGAAGATGGATTTTGATTTCGATGAGCATTTAATCTTTCTAATTTTTGGGGTATTTTAAATATATTAAAATAATTTGGAAAATTTAACATGTTTTAAATGCCTCCAACACATCACTCCTTGCTAATTTGGGTGTGATGAGTGTAATGGCTAAGTCAGATTTTTGATATAAGGTCAATTTAATTAGGTCATTTTCCAAATTATCAGGGTTTCCTAGAATTAGGCTTTGGTCCAAATAACTTATTAAGACTATTAGAATTAAGATTAGGACCTAGTTTAGTCATAATTGACTAGGGTAATAGCCTTGGGTTCTTACAGATTCAGAGGCTGATCTTTAGTAACTGAAGGCTGCACATCTTACTTTCCTATATTTTCTTCATAAAATTGTGTTCTTTATGAGTATTGAATTTGTTCTTTGTGTTGTTTCCAGAACATGATAACTTAAACCATTGAGAGGGGGGCTAAGTTAGGATAATGGATTATGTATATTGTCTAGATGTTGAATTCTATGTTATTTGTATTGTTGTTTTTTTAAATATAATGATATTAAATTCTTGCAATGTGTTTTAAACACTATAAGTTCTTACATGTTTTAGTAAATTTCATGCTTTGTGTGAATCTCTTACTTAGTCATATGGATAGGTTCTTGTAAGAGCCTGTTGGAGTACAAACATCTTTGCGATGCCACTTAAATTGCAAGTTTATAAAATAATGATTTTGTATGCATTAAGTAGAGCATAGCCATTGTAATTGTAGAGGCATCTTTCGAAACATTAAGATTTGAACTCATGTGGTCTCATTAGAAGATCAGAGTAAGACTATCTTTGGGTTTTGATCGATGAGTGACTTGCGTGTGTGCAAGAGCACTATTGAGTTAATTTCCATGCTGCTCCATGATATAATGTAATTAAACATAGCATGCAATATATTTTCAAATTCAAAATATAACAAGATTATAAAATATACAATTTATGCCTAGCCATCTTACTTCCCTCATTAGTAACTCATCCCATTTTAGATATATTTTTATTACAACACTTAGAAGTATTTTAGTGTAGCTCATATCCATTTTGTTATTCGAATATTTGTAGTTAGGCATAAGCTAGTAAGCTTCATTACAATCTCTGAGGACAATATCTAGAACACCAATTTCTATATTACTTGCAAACATGTATATTTGCATGCTCCATGTAGTCATGTTTTTTCATGGCCTATCATTTAGGTACTTGACCAGGATGCCTTTCATCATTAAATAAACCTTAGTAATGATGTGATTAAGGATATAGATGGTATGCATTAATATTTATCTTGATTACCAGATATCCAAATAACCTAATTACCATATGCATCAATAATATTGCACAGACACAATTTTTTATAATTCGTGATAACTTGATCCCCATGGCATAAAAAAGTATGAACATCTAATGAACTGCAATCCTCATCAATCAAGCTAAAATGACATCAAATTTTTGAGCTAATATTATTATGCAAGAAATAAGTGTTCACTTGATTCATTATTTAGGCAACATTAACATTTAGAATCCATGTAAAAATCCCTCTTTGGGAGCTCTACATGTATGCTCATAAATCTATGAAAGATTATCCATGTGGAAAAGCTAATGAATTTGAGGAGGAACTTATTAAAGTACCTAGGAATCCCGATGGTTAAACTATGTTTATGAAAAAGGTTCTATGAAAAGGAAACCATAAAATTATTTTGAGTTACTAACCTTAAAGAAGCATATTTAAGGATGTCAACACTATGAGTAATATATCTTAGTTCTAATAAAATGTCTTTATGAAGAATATTGTGAATTAAATACCAGCTCTAACTCTCTTCCTCATTAAAAATTTGATTAACAAGAAGCTTGAAAAAGAAGGTATCACTCTTTCACCAGCAATGCTAAGGCTTCACTCCATATATATATATATTGTATAGATAAAATGAATGAATTAAATTTATCTAAAGTGTATGAGTTCTCTACTTATGACTCATTACAAGTTGCTTGCTTTGTGTTTTTCTTCAAAATATCAATAGCCCCAACAGTTAAAGAGAAATAAAAGATATGTACATAAATATATAATATATTTAATCCTTTCTAAAAAGACAATATATCTAGGTCCTTCATGGTCCCAAATATCATAGCCACAAATACTACAATAATTCTTCAACATATTAATATAAATTATAATTCTCTAAATTTCTTAGAAATTGTAAGCTTTGAAGTCACATTAAGATTCATGATACCTTGACCACCACAGTGTTCAAGAGAAGCTACATTATCCCAATTGACTTATCTGATTTTTTAAAATGAAAAATATTAAAGAAAAAATCCACATATTACATTTTTTCTTACAATAGGTGCCGAAAAAGTAGCATCCCTTCCCTAATAATTTAATGAATTCTAGAGAAAGCTTCCTATGATTTGAAATTTCCTAGTAAAAAATAAGAGCATGTTCACCTAACCATTAAGTTAATTTCTAATTTTATTCATAACCACCGTAATATTAAAATCTTTAAGCTTGTTAGAGGAGATTGACATTTCTAGATCTGTGAAAGAGTTGTTAATAAAATAAAGATCAATGAATTTTTGCTAGCTCAATAGGGCTTTTAACACATTTTGAAAAACAAGGCTAATGTTTTCTATATTTTGCTCTAGTTCTAAGCAATTTTTAAAAAGCATTAACTTAATTTAATAGTGGCTAAGTAGTTTTCTTAGAATCCAACTCAAAGAAAAATGATCATTATTATAAACCACGTTTGAGCATTTGAAATTTGTAAGTTAAAAGGTGTGTATAAATTATTATTCACTACTTCTTTGAATAAAGCACAATAAATAATACATAAGAAATGAGTGTTCATCCTTATCTATGTCTATTCTTAAATGTGAAGAAACTAAAATGTTCACCAAATGTAATATAAAAAAGTGAATCGTATATATATATATATCTATATATATACCTAAGCTTATGGCTAACATGCTCAAGGCTACAAATAGTGAATCTTATGCTCTTATTTCAATAAAATCATCTCTAAGCTTATGGATAATATGTTCAAGGCTAATTTACCTAAGTTAATTGAGAATAACCAAAATGCTTTAATTCCTAATAGGAATATTAAAGTCACCATCCTTGCAACTCAAGAATTGGTTAATAGTCTTAAAATAAAATTAGAGGCAATAATTTGATTCTAAAGATTAATCTAAAAAAAGCCTATGATGAAGTTAATTAGTAACTAGTGGATTCCAATCTTGTTGATATGGTAATTAATAGTTGGTGAGAAACCTTAATGGAAATTCTTAGTTTCCATCATGTTGAATGGGTCTCTTGAGGGTTTCTTTAATTCTCAAAAAGGCTTAAGACATGGTGACCAATTGTCACCCATTCTTTTTGTGGCTGTGCTGGATCATTGGTCCAAGAAGCTTAATACTCATATTAACCTGGATCAATCCTTTAAACTTGGTATGTGTGGTAAAATGATTGTTACCCACCTTGCCTATTCAAACAATCTTATAATTTTCATAAGTGTTGCTCATAGATTCACTAAAACTATTGTTAGAACCTTGATTAGCTGAAAAACTCTACTGGATTGACTATTAACAAGAACAAATCTTTATTTTATACTAGCAAGAAAGCAAAGCAGAGTACTATGAACCATAATATCCATGAATTTAATTTTAAAAAAGGTAAATGACCTTCGATGTATCTTGGGATACCTATTTTTAAGGGTCATGTGAAAAATGAGCACTTCTTGGGCCTTAGTGAAAAGACTATAAATAAAATTAGAGTTGAAAATTGCATTAGCTCTCCCTTGGAGGTAGACTTACATTGATTAACTTAGTGTTAAATTCCATTCCCATCTATTGATTGAATGTTTCCATTCCCACTATATGGATTCTAAAAAAATCTTAGAGTAATGCTTATTAAATTCTCTTGGATTAAACAAGGTGGCTCTAAATTTATATGGGCTGGTTAGGATACTATTGTGAAACCTTTTCAAGAAGGTGGCTTGGGTGTTAGAAAATTAGAAGATGTTTTTTACGCTCTCTCACTAGACTTGTGGTGGCAGTTTCGTACGGCTGACACTTTTTGGGCTCACATTCTTATTGTCAAATATAGTACTTCTAAGCACCCTAAATATGTAATTTTTAAACCAGCAAACTCTATCCTTTGGAGAAGAATAACAAATTGCATAGAAATAATGAAAAATTTAATCCTTTGGGATTAGATGGATGCTTATTCCTCCTTTTGGTGGATAATTGGTCTAACTTAGGAGTTTTGGGGTTTTTTTATGACTGCTTAGATCTTAAGTTGAAAATCAACAATTTCTTAAATCACAATTCATGCTTGAATTGGACAGTTAGGGGAAACTTTACCCAGCCATGTTGGTTCTAAGACTGATAATTATATTCTGGATTAGACCGTTAGGGAACACTTTACCTAACAATAATTTTAACTTGAAGTTTGTTTAGAATTATGTGAAACCCTCTAATTTTTCTTGGTACTAGAAGTTCTTTATCCCCACAAATACTAGCATTATCATACGATTTCTTTATAATGGCTTAGTGAGTGTGGATGTGGTGATCCAATCGAGGGGTGTCCACCTAACTTCCAAATGCATTTTCAAATTAATGGAAAGCTATTTTATAAGGGCTGTAATATTCTATTTTCCAATATTTCTAGCTATAACATCTTCACTTCCTTGATAGATGCAATGGTGTGAATCATTCCTGAAAGCATAAAATTCAAATTGGCCATTTAATTGATGCTTTTTGCATTTAAGAAATATGGATTGCTAGAAAAACTTTTAAATAGGATAGCATCCCTTTTAAAACTACGAGAGTTCTCTTCATAATTCACTCTAAAATCACAATTTTGATTATAGGGATCTCTAAGAAGGGGATGAAGTGGGGGAGAATTGGTAAAAGTAAAATCAAAACATTGTTTAATATTTGATGGTTGCTTTCATTTGGATTAGTTTGTTGGTTCTATTCATTGTTCAGTTTATGTATGTTTGCTATTAGTTAGTTTGTGATGCATATTGTTTGGCTGCTTCTGGTTTGCTACAATTGATGCATTGTTTGCTTTGGTTATGCTACTTATTATTTGGTTGGTTTCTAGTTGTGCTACAATTATACTACATTGTCTGCTTAATGGAATTTGTTATTGTGCAAACATACATCACAACAATCTGTGACCATTTTAGTGCTTTGGAATGGTACGTTGTCTCGCTAAATATGTATGTTTTACGACATTGTCTGCTCTAGATATGCCACTTTTTATTTGGTTGCGTTTGTATGATCTGAAATGTTTGTTGGAATGTTGAGTTGTCTGCTTGCTAAAGGTTACATTGTCTATTTATTTGTAAGATACTATATTATGCTTCTCTGGTGCATGTACCTTATTTACTATTTGTTTTTGTCTAGTGTTGTCACATATTTGCGGTTGGTTGGTACCACGCCTTGTTTCCTTGGCTCATAGCTGGTCAATGGCTTGATGTGAGTTTTGGAGTAGGATCGTTGAATCTTTTTTATTGTAAGCAGCTTCACACTTTAACTATTGTTTATTTATTTCTAATTTTTGCAATCTTAGTTTGTTTGTTGTTTATACTATGATTTGACTCTCTTTATGTATTAGATGTGCTTTTTGGCCTATGGTTTATTTTTTCTTTTTTGCAAGGGACTTTTTAAGTTATATGCTGAGACCCTTGCTTTTTTTAGGCTGCCATTAGGTTTTTTAGTAGTTATGAGTTTTGTAACCTTCCATCTCTCTTTGTGTTATTTGATTTTATTAATAAAACTTATAAAAACATACATACATACATATATATATATATATATATATATATATATATATATATATATATATATATTTTTTTTTTTTTTTTTTTTTTTTTTTTTGTTTTTTTGTTAACAAAATAGAATATTTCATTTCATCAAAAACACAAATTACAGATTGCGACACAAGACCGGGAGCTCGACCACCCCAAAAAGACAAAATACGCGATCAGCAACAGACCGAAGGCGACAAAGATGACAAAAACCACGGTTTACGCAGGCCTAAAAATCTGAGAACACCATCATCGAGAGAATCCAGATAACGAACCAAAGCAAGCCGAACGCGGTCAGGACAGGAAGGCAGCCGACGGGAATAGCATCCATCAGGAGAACCAAGACCACCAGCATAGAAACGCTGAGCCAAAAAGAATCCGGCAGCCCGAAGAACAGGGGGCTTAGATGGGCAGCTACAATAGCGTCGCGCAAGTGGACGAGCTTCCCCCACAAGCCGACCAGGAGGACGCCAATGAGGAGCTTCCTGAAGAAGAGGTGCAGCTGATGCCTGCTCGGTTCCAAGGAAAACGCAATCGAAAGACGCCGCTTGAAGCGAATCCAACGAGCCATGAGATAACTCTCTTAGTCAAAAAGACGTTGGAGGAGAAGCTTCCGGCCAACATAAATAGCCAAGGGGGGAGAAGGTGAAGCGACAAATCATGAAGGGGATCCAGCAGGGATGGAAATCTAACAAGATAGGCTTCCGGGGACCGAGAAGCTCCACTGGCCAAGAAAGTCCCATCCTCGCGCAACTCGAGGAGAGAACCGAGAAGATAGGGAGAACATTCAAAAGAAAAAAGTACCAGATCCCAACGACAGCAAAAAGAGACCACCTGAACAATTAGATCAACATGCGCAATTTCATACTAACTCCAGCCACACCAGGAACCTGGCACACAACAACCGCAAAGCAAAGAAGCACCACCGAAGCTCCCCAAGGGAGAAAAATTGAGAGGCCCTTTGGTTGCAGGAGAAGCCCCCAAAAAAGGCCCAACAGCAAGACACCCCTGAGAGGATCAAGCGGAGCCACCCCAAAACACCAACCAGTCAGTTGGGGCGAAGCCACCAAACATTAGTAAGCATAAAGCCTTTCCACCAATCCCGCCAAGAGGGAATCCCAACCAAAGCAAGCTCTATAAACTCCAGTAAGCAATTAAGCAAAGGTAAATTACACATCAACACTAGATTGTTTAACTTGGCGAATCGAAGAGATAAATTGGATAAGATCAGCCAGGGAACCATCCAGATCCTAACCTCAGAGCAACGGTTGATCCACTGGCCTGAAAAATTCATCCACACGGAATTAACAAGCCAAATCCCTCCGGCATCCTGATTAGAAAAGAAGATGAAAAGGGAGGAGTGACCATCCGATGACCTACTTAAAGGCCCCATGTATTTACCAGCACTCAAGGATGAGGCAAAGTTGCTATAAAAAATAGTGAAGTTATCCTTTGCTGATAAAAAATTAGTCAAAATTGCCAGATGAATATATTTACTTATAGCAAAAATAGATTTTGGGATTGATATAAGATAATTATTCCACCTCTTCTGATTCATAACAAGCCAAAGTTGCCAAAGGATACTGCAGACAAGAGCAAAATAGAGAGGGTCAGCTTTACTTAAATTAACAAGCATCTCATTTATGTTGTTAGAAACCCAAATTTCCTCTATCTTAATCAGGGAGGCGAAACCCTCCTATACGCTTTTGGAGTAAGCACAACCCTTGAAAAGGTGAGACCTGGATTCTTCCTCCTTACAGTGGAAAGAGGGATCCCTCTATCTTTAAGAATGCCATATAGGGAGATAAAATTCTGAAGAACTCTCTAGATAAAGAAAGAAAATGCAAGGGTGGGAAGCTTAAACTAGGAACGGGGGGAACCAGGACTGGAAGAGGGAAAGAGTTTCCTTGCTGATTTCACAGCCAGCTTTACCTTTGAGCCGATAATAACTTGCAACTTGTCACTAAAATGAGAGCTGAAAGAGACAGAGTCTTTAATTTTAAGGATCCAATCATCGCTAATGCCTACGTTTTTTAGTTTGTCCTCGACCCACAACCCATCAGACCAGAAATCAGCAACACAAGCATGGGGCGAGCCTCTCACCGGGAACAAAGAAACCAACGGGCCATCCTCACACCATCTGTCAAACCAGAAGGAGATAGAGCCCTCCCCCAGCTTCTAGAAAATCTTAGTTTCCGCAACATCCCTGATGTTGAGCAAATTTCTCCAGCCAATAGAATCATTTTGTTTCAGGCCCCTTGAGGATAGGTGTATCGAATTTCCATACTTGTTGGCTAAGAACTCAGCCCAACTACCAATACCCTTCCTCAGCCTCCACTAATCCTTAATGAGGAAAGCAGCAGCCGTGAGATCAAACGGAAGGAAACCCAAGCCACCCTCTTCTTTGGGACAAGATAAATTACACCAAGAGGCCCAACCAACGACTTTTTTTGACCCAAAATCTCCCCAAAGAAACCCATTGCAAAGTTTATAAGCATTTTTAATAAATTTAAACGGGGGTTTAAAGACGGCCACATAATGATTTGGGATAGAGCTGATAACTGATTGTAATAAAATAATGCGCCCATCAAAGGTTAAGCATTTAGAAGCCCAATCATTAATCTTAACAGACATCTGGTCTAAAAATGGCTGGAAGAGAGAACTGTGGACCCGACCTTTCGACAGAGGAAGTCCCAGATATACAATAGGAAGTGCAGCACGGGAGAGCCCGGATAACCTCAAGATTTTAGTTCTCCTATTTAAAGCTACAAGTTTCTCGAAGACCATATTCGATTTGCTAAAATTGACTTTCATTCCAACAACCAGCAACATATGATCCAATATTTGTAATAGAATGGAAAATGCTTTTACTGTGGCTTTACAAAAAATAACAGTATCATCTGCGAAGGCTAGGTGGGAGATAAATGTTTTACCCGAGTTGTGAAAATTGAAACCTTTTGCTAAAGAGAAACGGGAGGAAAGCAGCCGCAAAAAGTAGTCATTAGCAAGAATGAATAAAGCCGGAGAGAGGGGATCTCCCTGCCGAATTCCCCTGGAAGATTTAAAAAAGCCACACGATTTACCATTAATCAAAACCGAGAACCACACATTAGAAATAGATTTGTAAATAAATTGAGTGAATGCAGAGGAAAAGCCGAATTTTTAGAGGATAGCAAATAAGAAGCGCTATTCAACCCTGTCAAATGCCTTCATGACATCAAGCTTAACCAGAGCATTTTCACTGAAACAAGGCCTATCGAGATCATGGATGAGTTCCTTGGCGAGAAGGAAGTCATCCGAGAGAAGCCTCCCTTTGACAAACGCATTTTGATATGGGGAAATGAGTTTAGGGAGAATCGAGCACAGCCTCCGAGCCATTACTTTAGTGTAGATTTTATTGAACACATTGCAAAGGCTTATAGGCCTAAAATCGGACCAAGCCTTGGGAGATTGAGTTTTGGGAATCAAAGAAATGGCTGTAGAAGTAATAAACTTAGGAATATAGTTAGAGGAGAAAAAATCTTCGACATCCGCCAACACCTCAAGCTTAATAATACCCCAGCACTTAATGAAAAATAGAGGAGAAAATCCGTCCGAACCCATTGCAGAATCCTCAATTAAAGACTTGAGGATTTCATCCACTTCCAGAGCCGAAGGAGCAGAGATTAGATAAGCATTATCCTCCTCCGAAACAGAGGGGAACAGAATAGAGTTACAGAGAGAGATAAGGTCACAGCCTTCGCTGGTCCAAAGTTTGGCAAAAAAGTCACAGGCGGAATCGCCCAATAGCTCCTGGGGAATTAAATCTCCTGCTTCATTTTTCATACCATCAAAAGCATTAGAAGCGTACTTTACTTTCACCCATGAGTGAAAAAACTTTGTATTCCTCTCCCCTTCTTTGAATTTTTTTCAAGGTGGATTTTTGGATCCAGAAGTCCTGCTCCATATCCAGGACCAAATCCAGATGGTCTTGGGCCTTAGAAAGTCTTGAAAGAAGATTTCGGTCTCTTGAGAGGTCGAAAGCCGCTTCTAGCTCAGCAACATCAGCCTTAGCTCTATTAACTTCATCAAAAATATTACCAAACCTTGCTTTGTTCCACAGACTCAAGGAAGATCTGAGCCTTTTCAATTTATGGTGAAGATGAATCATAGGGGGCACAACTTGATCAAGGGGGATAACCCAATTATATTTGACTACTTCCAAGAAATCCGGGTGACGCACCCACATGTTTTGAAATCTGAATATGCCTTTAGGGAGGATGTTCGAGACAAGGGGAAGAAGAAGGGGGGCATGATCTAAACCCAGCCTGCTGAGGTGGGATACCCGGAGGCTATTAAAAAGATTGAGGCAGCTAGGATTAACCAGAAGCCTATCAATTCTGGATACCGAAGAGTTATTAGACAAAGTGAAGTTTGACCCAAGATAGTTGAGCTCCACTAGTCCTCCTTTACAAATCATGTCGTTGAACTCCCGAGAGGTAATAGGAGAGAATTTGCCCAGTTCAATTCTTTCCGAGGATTTCCTCACTACATTGAAGTCCCCTCCCACCAAGCAAGGAGAGACACTAGCATTACAACATGTGATAATTGAGGCCCAAAGTTGCCTTCTTAGAATGTAGGAGCAGCTAGCATAAACCACCGAGAGCCTCCAAACTAGGCTCCCCCAGGTACAAGTTCCGTGAATACATTGATCTTCATTCACCCCCACATCAAAGTGGATGGAGGAATGCTAGAAAAGCTAAATTTTATTACAATAATTGAAAAAACAAGAAAGAAAACCAAGGTAGGAAGCTAAAATACCAATAGCCTCACTTTTCAGAAGAGACTCAAAAATACCAAGAAACAAAACATTGTTTTGACGACAGATAGATTTTAGTCTTCTTCTAGTTTTAGTGGAACCAATACCCCGCACATTCCAGAATAAAAAGGATTTCTCTAACATGAGGATAGTCTGACAGACTTTCTGGATTGAGATCGGACCAGCAACATAGCCGCTTGCGTTCTCCTGGCAGCCCTGGACTTCTTCTCAGGGGTAACCCAACCCTCATGAGTGTCAAGGGGGGCGTCCGGCTCCAGGAGCTCCGGATAATCGATGGCCAAAGCCTTCTCTTTACTTTCCAAGGCTTGGAGAATAATTGAATTACCATCACTATTAACGGGAGAAGGAGCAATTAGAGGGGCAATATCTACCGGGGGATCTTGCAATGAGCAGTGACCAGGAGTATTGAATGAATTAACCATATGAGCAACATTGTTATAATAAGGGACAATATCTAGGACAGTATTCCGCAAAGAAGCAGCTCCAGCTGGTACCCCCAGCTCCTGTTGCTTAACCCTCCAGACCTTTTTAAGATGCTTCCGACATTCCTCAAAGACATGCCCACATTTATAACAGTGAGAACATTTCACATATTCCTGTTCCACTACCACACGCTGAGAATGTTCAAAAATATAGCCTGTGATAGTAATAGATTTGGGGCAGCGTTTTGAGATATCTAAATCGACGAGAACACTGGCCCTAGGGGCATGCCAATAATCAGAGGACTTATCAATTGCAATTGGGGCACCCACAAGACTAGCCAACGCCCAAAGGTGGTGGGGATTGTTTAGTTTTGGCCTGAGATTATGGAAGTAGATCCAGTGCGGTTCACAGAATCAGCCAGCAGGATCCATGACCCCTTTCTCTACCAACATCTTCAACGTTCCCCGACCAATCCTTAAGAACCGAGAGGAGAGCAGATTAACAAAATCATCAAAAAGCACTAGAGAAATCAAAAAAACCATTCTTTGGGGCCGCGACAATCCAGAAACCCCTTAGACAGAACGAATCCAGCCAACTAATTAAGGAGGATATGGAGATCCAGCCTTTAATGCAAACAGCCGAAATCGAACAAGGGAGTGTAAGAAATGGAGCTAATCGCGGGGGGGGGGGGGGGGGGCGAAGGTTGAGGACCAAGATTTACCTGATTTACCTGCCGGGTTTGAGGAAGGAGCGACAATCCAAGGCCATGTCGCCCCTCCCGATACCAAACCCTAGAACCCGCAGAGCTTTCAGCCATCTGAGTGTATGATATGATGATATAATATATATATATATATATATATATATATATATATATATATATATATCTGTATGTGTGTTTGCATGTGTGCGTCTAAATCTACCTAAAAAAGATTTGGAGAAACTCCATATATTATTATTGAATAAGAACAAAATCCTGATTAACCATGTACATTGTGCAGGGATAAACTTTTGAGATTTAGAAAAGTTGCAAGATCTTTCATAAGATATAAGTAAATTATCCGAACGATCTTGGCGGAATAATGACAAATTAAGCCTGATAAATAAGCGGTGAGAGCAAATTTCAACCTTATTATAGTTAAGAGCGCCCTAGAGCTACCCATTGGTCAAATGTTCACAAAACAAATCACTTGGCCTCGGCTAACTTAAATCAATTGGCCTCCCATGACATAAAATAACATGTACCAGCCTTCATGGTTACTTTGAGCCAAATCAACATGTGGAGGTCTTTTGATGTGACAAGCTGAAAAATATTATAAAAACAAGAGAGGAGAGCAAAGTACAAGAAGTAAATGTTATATTTTCGAGAGAGTCCTGATTCTCGTCAAAGTAGAGGAAGAAACTCCAAATGTTCGTCGTTCATAGCCAGGGAGATTGCTTATTCTTTGAAGCACAAGAGCAACATGCATTGATTATATGGGCTTATTGGCAAGAAATTGGCCTATTGAATGTGTGCCACTTCTCCCTTTCAGCAGGCTAGGGTTAATGCTGATCAAAATTGGCTATAAAAAGATGAGGGTTAAGTTTACCATACTAAGATTGGGAAGAATGCTAGATACTACCTGTCTCATAATCAAAGTCTGATCTTCTATTATTTTATAATTATTGAACATTTAAATAAATATTTAATTAATATTTAATCACAATGCTTTTGGATTGAGTGCTATTATTCAAACTAAGAATTTCAATATATAGTAATAATGGTAAGTAAATTGAAAGACAAAAAAAAAAAAAGAAAGAACCGCAAAAGGTCGAAGCGTGAGGGTCACGCAGGATGGGGAGAGCACGCATGTGCGGTCGCAGTCAGTGCTGCTGCTTGTCAATAAAGATAGATTATTCGGCTCATTTCTTCATAGGAGAAGACGGCCCATTCCGGTTGCCGGCGGGCCCATAATTGATACCCCCATCGATCCATCACTTCACTTCCGTCCCTTTACAACATGCATGCGTCCACTTCCCCACCCAATTATTGTCGCTCCATTCAACTGATACATCATCACAGAAATGAAACTTCATTCTTTTTTCCTTGCAAACTTCCAAAAGCCGAAGAGATGCATATGCAAAAAACAGTCTTTGAGATGAAAAGCTATTTTCTTATCATAAACTCAATCACAATATCTCCTAAGAAAACCGAAAAAAGATCAAGTATATAGAGAGATGCCTTATCATCCAAAAGCAAAGTATCTTAAACTCTGATCAGCAGCGTACTTCTTAGATGAATTTGCTGAGTCCAGCTCACCAAAATTCAGGAGCTATTTCCAGGCCTGATTGAACCCAGGCGTGGGTATGTAACATGTCCAAGCACCTGTGATGTGGAAACACAAGTTTAGATGCATAACGAATGTAACAAGTGTAGACCAAATATGTCAACTGATCATTTAGTTAATTATTTGACATAAAAAGCTACCTAATTTAAATTGATCTTCAAATCAGAATTTGAGTGCATTTTTGAATTACTCACACCCAAACTGGCTATAGGTGAATTTTTGGGAACTTTTGAAACCTAATTGGTTGAAAAATGCAATTAATTCAAATGGAATTCATTAAATTAAATTATTTTATTTTTCCAACGGTTTTAACCGTTACCGCGCGCGATCGACCGCCTTCTCCGAACACGGGATAGCCAGCTCGGGCGATATGGGCCGTCTCGCTGTTCTGTGAGTTGAGCTCATACGGATCGCTTTAAGCCGCCGCCATATCTGATCTCGATCGTTTGATCCGGATCGGATCCAATGGTCCCGATGAACCTCGTCGTGGATCTACGTCCAGGATTCATTATGCGCTTTGAGTCGGGTCTGGTCGGGTGGCCACGGGAGACCAGATATGTCCTTCCATCCACGATGGACACTCCCAAAAACGGCCTTGACAACCGTACGCAGCCCCTATCTCCCCTTTCACCAGTGCTCCATATATTTGCTGGAAATTGGCTCTCATTTTCTCCCATTTGATCCTTAGCAATCAGGCGAGAGGAAGAGCAGCGATTCTAGATGTTTTTGTAAGCGGTGAGAGATCGATAGTCAATGCAAACGCCACACCCCAGTATTTCCCAAAACTGGAAATTCCACTTGAATTGTCCATTTGACTGTTCGCTTACTTATTCCCTACTTTCCTGTGTGCTTGCAAAACCTGATCGAGCTCGATTTGATGCTCACCTCGACCCAATCAGTACAGTGGAGTACAGTACACCTAATCGAGTAAGCATCCAACAATCCAAGCCTACCCCGCCTTTAAATATGGTGTCCTTGAATTGGCCTTGATCCAAGGATTGTGGAGGGGAACTCCTCCTCCACAGTAAACCCTAGAACCCGAACCAAACTGCATAAGTTCTATGATTTTATCGCACCTCCTTTAGGGCTTCTTGTGTGATTCTGTAGAGTTCATTTGTAGGATCATTTTGATAGCTCATATGCAATATGTTTGATCTATGCTATGACAATTTAGAGTTTAAATCAAATCATATATCCCTGTCTCCCGCACCCGGCATCGGGTGAAGAGATGAATAGTGCGGGCTGGGCTTCCCACGACCATCGCGGTTCTAAATTGCCTAAACCCATCGGGTCCTGGTCGACCTGACAGGACCCCACGGCTGGAATGGGAAAAATATTTCATTAAATGGATTTTAAATATGATTCTAACTTAGGAAAATTAATATAATTTTTATTATTGCAAAATTTTAGTCAATTTAGCTCCAAATTTAATAAATTTAAATACAATTTTGATCAAAAAAATTTGTAGAATACTACTCTGCAATAAAATTCAACTTTATGTGATTATAATTTTATTTAAGTCTTAATTACTCTAAAAATAAATTATTAAATATTAGGCTTAATCCTTAGTCAAATTACAGATTAAGGTCTCAATCTTTTCAATAGACAGAGGAGAATAAGTTTATTTAATTAAAAATATTTTTCTATGCTTATTATGTTAATCACTCACTAATTACTCAAAAGCTTGATTAGTAAATATTTAGATTATTAGTGCTCTAATTTTAATGTTTGAGATGTCTAATGACTTCTTTGATAATGTAGAACTTAGTTGTAGTTAAATTCCCATTTTCTAAAGTTTAGATTGCTAATCACTCCCTAATGAGTCTAAATCCTAATTAGTGCTCATTAAGCTCATTTCTTAACCAAACTTAGTATTTAAGGCGTTAATCTCTTCCTTGGACAATATAGAATCATTATGAATTGAGTATATTCAATTTGGAACCATATAATATAAAGTCAACTTTTAAATCCTTAATGAGTGGTATTTTGGTAATTTCAGGTAAACCTTGATTAAAGTGAAATTAGAACTTCTCAACTTGACCATTACCCTCAAAAATAGTAAGTAAAGTATTTTGAACCTTTTTCGAGCTTAATTGAACTACTATTAGCCTCATTTTCTTAAATCTTAATTTTTACCCTAATTAAGGTAAGTAAACACTAAGGAAAGTAAATATAGATTTAGAATTCACATTTCCTCTCATAAATCCTTGAGTTGACATTGTAAGTCATTGCAATAAGTTAGACTTCTTAGAACTTATAAAGCTACCTTATAGACTAAACCCTAATTTGGCCTAGAATCTAGTTTCGTTGTCGCTTAGGATGTGATTTAAGAATTCGCACTCTTTCACTTAAGTCTAAGTCAAGTACTTGAAGTTAGTTTTGTTTCTATTATGATGTTGCATATCTCAAATAGAATGTGTCTTAATCAATAGTTTGGATAATTCAACTTAGATCAAAGCTTAGCTTTAGACTTAAGATCTAAGTATTTTATTTTTGAACATAATTAGCTATCCTTACTAGAGGCACTAGTATTTTTAGTCTTGTTGAGCTTGATTATAATCAATAAGACTTCCTTTAATCCATAGCATTGGATAGTTTAGATTTTAAATGTACAAAATCATGAAGAGCTTAAGCTCTTAACTCTGAATCTTGATAATATTTATCAAAGATTTGGTTTGGGATAATAAATTTAGCAAATAGGACGATTGACTTAATTACTTAACTTTAGTAGAAGATATTATCTAATTTTGGATTAGAAATTGATTGGTTCTAATGTTTGATATTATAGGATCGTGACTCTGGGAATTTATTAGATAGGAGGATGTTGGAGATCCTGAGCTTGTATTTTCTCAGAATAAATTAGAATAAATTAGAATAAAGTAATTAGATAATGATGGATATATGAGTCTTGCTTACTCCTTAGTTTTGATACTTTCCTTTTCTTATTTTGATCATGGTTATCATGAATATGTCACATAAGATAAATTTGATGCATGAAAATAAAAACTTTTTAAAGTTAGGATAAAAGTTGTATCAATTTTATATTAGGATAGGTGATTGCATATATACATTATGGCTAATAGACAGACAATAAGGAGAAATAATGATACTTGACACATACTCACTGGGAAGAGTTGTGTCTGGTTCGGGAACCTATCTCAGTCTTGGAGATGTGTGATATAGCCAGAATTTGTAGTAAAAAAATAGTGTTTAAGCATTCATATCACCATATATTTTCCTATACTTTGAGTAGAAAATGATGTCTTTTTAGGAAAATGAAGAAAATAGACTGCATGAGCTGATTTACCAAATTCTGGACAAAAATCATCGTAGTGCGCCACAGCGCGCCATAGCATCCCCATAAAAACGCCTTACCTGGAAGCTGAACTGCAGACCTGGAGCAAGACCGTTGCAGCACGCCATGGCCCGCCATAGCGTGCCACGGCATCATATCAATAAGGATAAACTCAGACTATATTTGATCTAATTGAATAATGATCTTGCAAAATTTATCCGCTATAGCGCGCCGCAGCGCACCACAGCGGGTGAATTTTTATTTTATCATACTATAGTTGAACTAATTGAATAGTGATCCTGCAAATTTTATCCCAAATTTTAATTTTATAAAACTATAGTTAAATTAATTGAACAGCGATCTTGAAACTTGTCCGCTGTAGCGCGCCGCAGCGCGCCACAGCGCGCCACAGCGGACGAACGAACAAGGACTAACTTATATGCAAAAAAAGATTTGGAGCACTGCTGCTACAGAGCGCCGCAGCAGAACAGGATATGAAACGCGGTTTTTGCAGCGCACTGCAGTGGAATAGTATATGAATTACTGCTGCCATAGTGCACCACAACGAGCTGCAATGGACGACCCAGAATTTCCAGAATACCAATTAAGAAGCATGGGGAAGGCCACAAAAATGTGACCTTTATCCTCCCCCAGCCACTTGAATATTGTTAAATTAATTCCCTACAAAATCCCAGCAGGTTTAAACAGATGAAAATATTAAAAGGGATTGGAATTAAGCTAAGGAAGAGGAAAGGTCACATATTAAAAGCTTTGAGACTGAGTGCATCCCTATTTAAGGGGCAATCTTAGACCTTGAAAGGGTTCCAACTTTTGCTACTCAACAGACCAAGTGAAAGGCTACAGGAAGAGAAAGAAGGAGAACTCTCTAAGGGGAAGAGAGAACCAAGAATAGGAAGGAAGAAAATCAACAAATAACTAAGGGTGGAGCTTCAAGATGATAGCACAGGAAAACTAAAGAGAACTCTAGAAAACCTCTGGGTGATTCCTTGTATTTCTCCTAAACTCCCTTGATTAATTTCTTGCTATGAACTGATGGCGATGTTCAGTTTTCTTTGCTTGTATGTTCTTTCTTGCTTAGTAATGGAAGGCTAAAAAACCCCTTAGAGAGGGTTGAGATATTGTTATAGAATTATGTAAGGAAAATATTGGTGTATGATGATTTTGTTTAATTGTAATGAAAAATTATTTGTTGTGTTGTTAATTTAAATATTGAATGAATGCTTGGATGAATCAAATTCTTATTTATTTTAATTAAAAGAGCTAGTGTTCCAATACTCATCAATTGGGTTAGAACAAGGAAGGTAGTGCGAGTCGAGCTGAGAATTACATGACAGAATTCTCAAGCTCACTTGCACCCTCTCTTAGTAGCTCTCCCAAAAGATTGACGCTTGAGAATCAAGTTCTCCATTAATCTTGCTCTACTGCTCAGCAAAGTAGAAGGGATGAGAGGACATTAGGAACTTCAATGGATGATGAGACATAATCCATTGATCCAATGCATCCTTCCATCTAGCTAAACTGCATGTGAAGCTCATCACGCACGGTAAATGGAATCTTGCTTGTGAGATCATTTAAATTAAAAGATATTTTTGGTAACCTAGACGTAGGTAGTCAAAATCAAATTAATGTAATTAGATCTCATAAGAGTTTATGTGCTAAAAAGGAACCCAAAAGGAGTTCTCTTTGTGCACTAAACTTGAACCCAATGTAATTGAAGGATACTTCAATTCCAATGATGTTCACTTGATTTAATTAAGCAATTAAATTGAATGTATACATTCAAACAATGAAGTCATATAACCAACCTTTGTATATATTACAACAAAATTTCAACTCTCTCCTTTTTAATCAATTCGTATCTTTACTCAAAGTCTTATGTGTTGCTAATTAAGAACCAACAAAAATCAACCAAATTTATTATCTAGACATTAGTGAAAGAAAATACAACTTGGTTTCAAAACAACTATTCCCTAAGGTTCGATAAATTTCGGAAACTAAACTTTCTACTATTACTTCAAACCACATACACTTGCGTGCAAACGTAGACGTGTACTTCCGTCTGACAAGTTTTTGGCACCGTTGCCGGGGAATGGTTTTTGTTTTGTATCTAGTATAATTCTCTAGTAACTAGTGTTTTAGAACTAACTAACTTGTGCTTATTTTTACATAGCTATAATTAATTTCTTTATTTGCTTGCTTGAGAAAAATTAGAAAATTTTTCTAAAAGGAACTTGCTCTGAATTTTATTGCATATTATCTTATTGAAAATTCTACTGTCATTTGTGGTGAATATTTATTACTGAATATTGATTGTTGAAACTCATTCTAGCTAGAGACACATTAACTGCATGAGTAGGAGAAATCTTACAAAATTCTTTTATGATTCCGAAATAGATAGAACTTATTTTAGAGCTAGGAGAGAGCAAATCATTTTAAACCAACAAAATGTGCAAATGGAAGACTTAGATATGAAACCAGCAGAACCTATGATAAATACTAAGAGAAGATTGCTTAGAGAATACGCACTTCCCACGGTAAAAGGAGTTCAAAATGCTATTGTTAGACCTCCTATACAAGCAAATAATTTTGAGATAAAACCATTCACTTTGAACATGATCTAAAATAATCAATTTAGTGGGATGGCATCGGATGACCCGAATGCACATATTTCAACTTTTCTGGAAATATGCGACACATTTCGATTCAACGGGGTATCCGATGACGCCTTCAAATTGAGATTATTCCCATTCTCACCGATAAATTGAGCTAAAGTTTGGCTCAGTTCTCCACCTGGTGAGTCTATAAGGACGTGGGATGACTTAGCAAAGAAATTCCTAGCCAAGTATTTTTCACCTGCCAAGACTGCCAGGCTGAGAAATGAAATTTCAAACTTCTCTCAGCAGCATGGTAAGAACTTGCATGATGGCTGGGAACATTTTAAGGACTGCTTAAGGTGTTGCCCGCATCATGGGTTTTCTTTGTGGATGTAAGTGCAGACTTTTTACAATGGATTAAACGCACCCACAAGGACCCTCATAGATGCAGCCACAGGAGGATCACTATGTAGTAAAACCCTTGAGGAGGCCTTTGATCTCCTCGAGAAAATATCTAACAATGCATACCAATGGCCGACTGAGCGGCTAAACTCTACGAAAAAGGAGGTGAACAATCTAAACAAATCTAAATAATTAGCCTCCTTGCAAAGGGAAGTAGGAATCCTAACTAATAAACTTGAGACAATGAATGTTAGTGTTGTTCATGATACTAGCTACGAGTTGTGCGGGGGAAGCCACAATAGTGAATACTGTAATTTAAATAATTCATTTGCTCCCTTACAAACAGAACAAGTAAATTTTATGAGAAATAACAATATGAACAACAACTCTCACAACAACCCCTATTCTAACTCTTACAATTCAGGATGGAGAAATTATCCCAACTTTTCTTGGAGTGAGGGGAATTCTCAAGGAAACCTCAATGCCCCATAACACAACCGGCCAATGCACAATGGAAACAATTTGTATAAACAAAATTAGAATAATAAACAAGATGGCGGTTTAGAAGAATCATTTTGGGCGTTTAAAAATGAGACGATGCAGATTATGAAAAAAGGAGTGAATTGATAATGATTGCCATGAAACCTCCTCCATTCAAGGAATTGAGGTATTATTAAGAAACATTGAAGTTTAATTAGGACAAATTTCTAAGCAGCTATCTACTAGACAACAAGGTATTCTCCCTAGCTTAACTAAATTAAATCCTAGAGAAATGGTGAGCATTATAAATGTAGACACTAAAAAGATAAACTGCATCGATCATAATAATGAGGAAAAGAAGGTGCCAATAAGAATTCCTAAGCTGAATGATAGAAGGGAGATTGTAGCAACAAAAAAAGGACCCAGGTAGATTGAATATTCTATGTATAATTAAAGGCGAAGTCCTTTTAGATTCCTTGTGTGATTTAAGGGCTTTGGTGAATGTTATGCCATGGCACATTTACACCAAACTAGAAATAAGGGGGATTGTGGAGACATGAATAATTCTGGAATTTGCTAATCTTGCATCACAAACCTCTTTGGGAATTGTCAAGGATGTCCCGGTCGGAATACGAAGTTTTGTGATCCCCACAGATTTTGTAGATTGCGAGTGGGACGACTGGAGTGAAAACTCCACTATAATATTTGGGAGGCCATTCTTAGCTAGCTCCTGGGCTATCATAGATATTGAAAGGGGACTCATGACAGTTATAGTCAAGGATCTAGAGGAAGTGATTGATCTAATGCCTTCATTATTTAAGGAAAGAAGTATAAAGGAAAAATGGGAGAAAGTAAATAAGGAGCCAGAAGGAGAGAATGAGCTAGAAAGTGCTGTAGATTCTGCAGATCACCAGGATAGCCTGTTTGGAGGAAATGACATAAAGGGGGAAAAGAAAAAGAGAAAAATTATGAGGGGTAAGAAGAAGAAAAAAGGAACCCCCATTGTGAACAAGGAAGATGAGGTAGAAAACAAGTCCAACAGCAAACAATTGAGTTTGAGCCCAACCTCGGTTGGTGCTCACTCATCTCATTTAAAAATTTGGGCGAGAAAACCTCCTAGGGAAGAAAATCTAAGTTGACCTTGAACGTGTCGGTCTAACAACATTAAACAAAGCACTTGTTGGGAGGCAACTCAGCTTAGTTTTCTGTTTTTACCTTAATTCTATTTTAAGAGTAGAATAAATTTAATCACAACCAAAAATTATTTTTCCTGGAAGTCGATCTTAAATTTTTGAAAATTTTCTGCTTGAATACCGCCGCAGCGTGCCACAGCGGAATTATCCTTACAGCGCGCCGCAGCAGATTTCGTTGCTACAGCGCGCCGCGACGAATTTTGTTGCCACAACGCGCTACAGCGGACTAGCTTAGCACGATTGTTCCAAAAGTGCCATAGCGTGCCGCAGTGCACCACAGTGCGTTGCGGTGGAAAAAGCCCTGCTGAAGCAGAATTGACTTCTTTGGATTCCCAAAGCAGTCAAGGATGCTACAACGCGCCTTGGAACTCTCAAACTGCCAAATGTGCTGGGAAAAGCTGATAATTTTCATCATCATTTAGCAGAAATCAAGTCACACTTATGGCATGCATTGAATCCATCTTTGACCAAGTCTTAGTGTGTCATAAGTGTGCTTAACTAACCTTCCAAATTTTTCTATCAACCTTCTATAAAGGGCTTAGAGGGTTGGGCTGAAGGTGCACTCCATTAGAAACCTGAGTTCTTCAGCTTTAGAACCCTTCAATTGTCCTTAAAATCAAATTCTCTCAATCTACCCTTAGTATCATCTAGAAAATCATGTCATCAGGAAAGAAAACCGTTGTTAGCAAGGGAGCTTCTACCTCCACATCTAGTGGAGTGTTCAACAAAAAATGGTTTTCTTTGATCGAAGCAGAACAACGCTTCCATCAAGTAGTTATATAAAAAAAGCTGATTCCCGAGCGTGGATTCAGGCTCCCTTACCCCGTAAACCCAAACCAAATTCTGAACCAAGGATGGAGCCATTTTGTGAGTCCCATAAACTCCACATACCTTTCGATTGTGCAGGAAGTGTACGCCAACACAATCAATGGGGTGGGCGACAAAATCTTTGTGAGGGAAAAGGCCGTGGAGTTTTGGCTCAAGGCCATCGAAGGTTTGTATATATTGGGTGAGGTAGAGAGCTGTATATATTTTGACCTGCTGAGCTCACAATACGACCCAGCAGAAATAGCAAACGAGATTACCTGCTCTGATTCTAGTTGGAGAGGGAACTTAGCCAACATTCCTTGATTACTCCTCATGGAATCGAGCAATGCCTGGCACATGTTTGTCTCTAGTTCTATGATGCCATCTGAGCATCTTAGCGAGGTAACCCGGTCACGGGCGCTGCTCCTTTGTGCACTACAAAGGGAAGGATATATCATCATCTCCAGCATTATAAAGGAGCAGCTCTGGAATGCCTTGACCGGGCCATGTGTTGCTATTGCTTTTGGGTCATTAATTTCAGGAATCTATGATGTCCAAGGGGTGAAAATCCTCCTGACCGATGTGGTGATACCACCGCGTGCCCCTCTAGAACTGACAAACTTGAGCGCTCGCACCCAAGAGGGGGCACGAGCTAAGAAGAGGAGGGGAGAAGAAGGCGAAGCTTCCACATCAGCTAGCTAAACATCAACCGACAGGATACTGACATGCATGTATGCACATCAGTGAGATCTGGGTGTCTCCTTGGCACGGAACATGCGCTTCATCAAGGGAGAAGTTGCCCGACAGCATGAATTCCAAATGGAATTCCATGAAGCTCTCAGAACAATGTTCCAAGAGTGGAGCTTGCATGGAGGACCAGATGGGTCGAGCTTGTTGCGCTCTCCTGCAGGAGAACCATTTCTGGAAGATGATTAGCTAGCGGATTATTCATATCGCTATGAGGGAGAGGAAGATGAAGACTGAGAATTAATAAGGCTGTGCTGTTTCTTGTTTTTGTGTTTTAATTTTTTGTTTTCTGTTGTAGTTTTTATTTCAATCAATAAAATGAATTCCATATTTTGCACACCCTACATTTTTATTAAAATTGAACTTGAAGGAGAATTTTCAGAATGTGATCAAGTTTTGGATTCAATGTCAGAAAAATTATGGTATAGAATTAAGATGCAAGCATGTAAAGATAAAGATAAAAATAAATTCAAGTGGCACACCCCTTATTGAGTTCATAAGTCTACTAAACTTGGTTTCTAGGACTTAAAATGAAATGTGCTTAAGTTTAAGTGTGTGGGGGGGGGAATCTGAAAATTAAACCAAGATCGCAAGAGGTGAGTAATAATTTAAAGTGCTAGGCTCTAGAAGGACTTCGTGATCACAAGGAATACATCAAGGGATAAAGAAAAATAGCTCTCCCCTTAAAAAGGAATTTAAAAACAAAAAAGAAAAAATCAATATACAGTGGGATGATGAAAAATATCTCTCCCAAGCTAAATAAGTGAATATTTAGGATGAAGAAAAATATCTTTCCTAAAATATTAAATTATCCTTGTAAATCATAAGAAGGGGCACACATGGCACAACACTCAAAAGACTCACCAATTGTATCATTAAGGTGAGAAATTCAGAATCAACTCCCCATATCAAAACATTAAGCATGCTATTTTAAATTGAAACCAAAGGAAGTGTATAAACATGAACTCGATTTGAGGAGTAGTAAAAACTTGGAGACATAAAGTAATCTTGACTAGAGTATGCTTGATAACTAAATTCATGATACATTAGCTTAACACATTGAATCCTTCGACAAAGACAATTCAGAAAATCACATTTATTGAGCTTACTCGAGGACGAGCAAGAATTTAAGTGTGGGGGTGTGATATAGCTGGAATTTGTAGGAAAACTATAGTGTTTAAACATTCATATCACCATATACTACCCTATACTTTGAGTAAAAATTGATGTCTTTTTAGGAGAATGAAGAAAATAGACAGCATATGCTGATTTACCAAATTCTGGACAAAAACCGCCGCAGCGCGCCACAGCGCGCCCTGGCATCCCCTTAAAAATGCCTTACATAGAAGTAGAATTGCAGACATAGAGCAAGACCGCTGCAACACACTACGGCTCACCACAGCACGCCACAACACCCCACAGCGTGCCACAACGTCCTATATATAAGGATTAACTCAAATTATATTTGATCTAATTGAACAGTGATCCTGCAAAATTTATCCGCTGTAGTGCACCGCAGCATGCCACAGCGGGTGAATTTTTATTTTATCATACTATAGTTGAACTAATTGAACAGTGATCCTGCATAATTTATCTATTATAGCACACCGCAGCGTGCCACACCGGGTAAATTTTTATTTTATAAAATTATAGTTCAACTAATTGAACAGTGATCCTGAAACTTATTCGCTGTAGCGTGTCGCAGTGTGCCACAATGTACGCTGCAGTGGTCGAACAAAAAAGGACTAAGTTATATGCAAGAAAAGTGTTTGGAGCACTGCTACTATAGCGCACCGCAGTGTAACAGGATTTGAAATGCGGTTGCCGCAGCACGCCGCAGTGGAACAGTATATGAATTGCTGCTGCCACAGCGCGCCATAGCGGAACAGGATTTGAAATGCAGTTGCTGCAGCACACCGCAGTGGAATAGTATTTGAATTGCTGCTGCCACAACGTGCCGCAGCGGACGACCCAGAACTTCTAGGAACAACAATTAAGAAGTATGGGGAAGGCCATAAAAATGTGACCTTTGGCCTCCCCCAGCCTCTTGAAAATTGTTAAATTAATTCCCTGCTGAATCCCAATAAGTTTAAACAGATGAAAACATTAAAAGGGATATGAATTAAGCCAAGGAAGAAGAAAGATCACACATTAAAGGTTTTGAGGTTGGGTGCATCCCTATTTAAAGGGAAATCTCAGACCTTGAAAGGGTTCCAACCTTTGCTACTAAACATACCAAGAGAAAGGCTGCAGGAAGATCAAGAAGGAGAACTCTCTAAGGGGAAGAGAGGACCAAGAACAAGAAGGAAGAAAAGATAGCAAAGAACGAAGGGTGGAGCTTCAAGAGGATTGCGCAGGAAAAGTAAAGAGAACCCCAGAAAACCTCCGGGTGATTCCTTATATTTCTCCTAAACTTCCTTGATTAATATCTTACCGTGAACTGATGGTGATGTTCACTTTTCTGTGCTTGTATGTTCTTTCTGCTTAGTAATGGAAGGCTAAAAAACCCCTTGGAGAGGGTTGAGATGTAGTTGTAGAATTATGTAAGGGAAATATTGGTGTATGATGATATTGTTTAATTATAATGAAAATTTGTTTGTTGTACTGCTAATTTTAATATTGAATGAATGCTTGAATGAATTGAATTCTTATTTATTTTAATTAAAAGAGCTAGTGTTCCAATGCTCATCAATTGGGTAAGAGCAAGGAAGGTAGTGCGAGTAGAGCTGAGAATTACGTGAAAGAATTCTCAAGCTCACTTGCACCCTCTTTTAGTAGCTCTCCCAAAAGATTGACGCTTGAGAACCAAGTTCTCCATTAACCTTGCACTGCTGCTCAGCAAAGTAGAAGGGATGAGAGGGCATTGGAAACTTCAATGGATGATGTGACGTAATCCATTGACTCAATGCATCCTTCCTTCTAGCTAAACTGTGTGTGAAGCGCATGACGCACGGTAAATGGAATCTTGCTTGTGAGATCATTTAAATTAAAAGATGTTCTTGGTAACCTAGACGTAGGAAGTCAAAATCAAATTAATGAAACAAAATCTCATAAGAGTTTATGTGCTAAAAATGAACCCAAAAGGAGTTCTCTTTGTGCACTAAACTTGAACCAAATATAATTAAAGGATACTTCAATTCCAATAGTGTATTAAGCAATTAAGTTGAACGTATACAGTCAAACAATGAAGTCATGTAACCAACCCTTTCATATATTACAACGAAATCTCAACTCTCTCCTTTTTAATCAATTTTTATCCTTACTCAAAGTCTTGTGTATTGCTAATTAGGAATCAACAAAAATCAACCAAATTTGTTTTCTAGACATTAGTGAAAGGAAATACAACTTGGTATCAAAATCATTATTCCCAGAGGTTCGATAAATCCTGGAAACTAAACTTTCCACTTATTACTTTAGACCACCTACACTTGCATGCAAACACAAACATGTATTTCCATTTGTCAACATGCTCGAATCATCAACTACTTTTGTACGTGTTCATAAAAGTAAAGTAAAATAACTAAAATTAACTTGCATTGTACTTCTACTTCATTAATTCAGTTCTGTTCTGCTTTCGCTCTGAGCAGCCAAATAATCACATGGCATGTCGCAATTTAGTTTCAGTTACAATGTATTTGTTAGTCAAGGTCCTGATATGGTAATTTTACTTCTTTTACTTTTAGTTTATGTATGCTTTTAATTCAGTTTCAATTTCTTATGCAGATTGTTAGTAGTTATATGCATGTTAAGATACTTGTCTTGATTTTTATTTTACTTAGTCTACTTATATGTATCATTGCTCATTTGTATTTATTGTTCAATTAGTATAAATTTTAACAATCATATTCTTGTTAGAATGTTTATTTCACTCATCATGAATACTTTAGTATTATATGTATTATTGCTTAACCTTATTGCAGCTACTGGTCTTGAGGTATGTTCCTATACTTGCCTCATTTTAATAAGTTATAAATGTTTTATTTATAACCTCTCGTTTACTTGTAGCTTTTTACACCTTTTGTTTTGTGATTATTGTTTATGTATAATGAGATATCCTAAAATATTAGAAATCATTAAATAGCCTAAAGTGTACTTTGAAAATTGTCTAGCATGTAAAAACTAACATGTCAAATTTAGAGCTTTTTGAAAAGTTTGTGACAAGTGAGGAGCGGGAGCATGATGATGATCCTTCTACATCTTCTTAGTTATTTATTTGGAAGAGAGTGATCTTTTGCACTTTATTCTCTTTATATCCATTATATTTTGGCTTGTAATAATTAAATTTAGTACTAGCATATTTTCTTATTTCAACATTATTATATCTGAGATGTTTACCTTCTTCCACCCTTTTTCATACAATATGAATGTAATGAATCGGTGTATTTATTTATCACTTCCTCACTCTATGATTACTATTTTCTTATTGTAATATTGTACTCCAAATTATCATTATTATAATATAAAAATTTAGGGCACAATTACTCTTTTAGATTCCTAAGTACTTAGCTACATAGATATCCCAACTAGATTAGTGTGGGTAGTATAAGTATTTCTCAGTAAGTATTTATTATGTTGGCACTAATCCTAAGTCTTACTTAGTGGTGACCCATCTTATTGCTAATGATATTTTATTTATCCAAGCAGTGGGGTGGGGCACCATAGTTGGTATCAAAGAGTGCTATAAGGCGTTTGGTGGAGGCAATGCTCCTATCTACCTCATGGGATATTCTCTGATAAAATTAACTTTTTGAAACATCCATAACTTTACATTCTTGTAATCTCAAAATAGAATCTAAAAAGAGATATATACAAAGAATGACACCCTAGAATCATAATGAATACTTACATAAAATTTATGCTCCAATAATAAACTTAGCGATAAATAAATTAACTAAATAATAAGAGTACTTTTAAAATTTTAAATTGTGAATGGTGTTTGACCTTTCAGCATTGGAGTACTATCTTAGGAGGTTCGATGTCATTTAGAAAGAGGACTTTCAGCATGACTAGAATCATGGCAGAGCCATGCGGGGAGTATCACCCAATAATGTTTTGGTGTGGGAAAAGATGTTGAGATACCCAATCTTAAGAGGAGCATATTTCCTGATTTTAGCTCAAGAGTGGTTACATTATACGACTTTAGCTTTCATTGTCATTTAGTGTCCCGATAACATTGATCTCTAGATTTTATCTCATATTCTTCATGATGGAGCAGGATGTTGGTGGGATGATTCCAATTGGAAGATAACGAAGAAGAGTCAAAGAGAATGTCGTGCACTTACATACAATGACTTCTGCATTGCCTTTGCTGCCGAGTAATTTTAATGATTATGCTCAAATTTCCATAGTTATCTGTAGCATTTCTTTTTTAGAACTGTGTATTCTTCATTTACATGATTATCATCTTTTTCCCGCTATGTTCATTTGGGTTTTCTTATTGTATTGATTGTACTCAAAGAAGTTTAAATGAGAAGATCTTTTTGTCCTAAGTTTCCAATTAATGAAAGTGCATGTTTTTCTTCCAATTTCTGAAAGAGTATCCATTGTGATTGGGCAAAATAAATCCTTATTCTCTCTTAGTGACTACTCTTATTAAGATGACTGGTGCATCCAACAATACTTTTGAAGAAATTAACTCTCCTATGGGCTTGGTGAGAAAGCATTGGTGGAAAATTAAACCCATAAATCTCTAATGATCCAGAAGTTAGTCTCAGCTCAAACTTCGGTAGTCAATGTTGCAGCCACAATGATTCCAACTGCATACACTCCCAATCATTATGCTGATGGAATTCTGCATAGTTTTCTAAGGTTGAGGACTCCATCCTTCAGTGGAAATTTATCCCCCATGGATATTACAAGTTAGTTAAAATTGGAAGAGAAGAATAAAGTGTCCTAACTCTATATTCATCCGATTTGCAATGCATCTGTTTTAAGAAGAAATAGAGTATTGGTGGGATAATGAGAAAAAATTCTCTTTACCGACTTTGATATTGAGGATATTCCATGGGACTTATTTATGGATCTTCTTAAAGCTAAATTAATTTCTTAGTCTACGCAAAATAATCTAAAGGACACCCTGTTGAGGATGAAGCAAGGTGGTCATCCTATTCCATAGTACGAAATGAAATTTAGAAGGTTAATGCTTTTTATCCCATATCTAGTTAGAATAGAAGCCGCTCATTGCCACAGCTTCTAGAGTGGCCTAAAAGATTCTATTAAGGATCATGTTGTTCCCCTATTTTTTGTCGGCTTCTCAAAATTGGTGGAAACTGCTAGAGTAGTGAAAGATCATGCGGCACAGAAGGACCTGAAAAGGAAAATGCATATTATGCTCAACGGACATGATGCCCTCAAAAAGCATAGATTGTAGTGTGTTAAAGTTTTCCAAATGGAGGAAACATCATCATCTGATTCGATTAAGGGTTGTAACAAGCACCATTCTTATGGTAAGTGCTATCATTTCAGGCGTTGTTGCTTTACGCATGGTAGACAATGTCACTGTACTATCATTGCACATAACTAGAGACGGTGGATGGAGTTCGCATTAATCATTCCTATTGAAACCAAGTATTTTGAGCGGTGCCTCTAAACAATAGAGATCCAAGGATGGCCTCATGCCACCACCATAAATTGAGGACTTAGATCCAGTCAAAGAGAAAACTACTGCCCCTCTAGTGCAAGCCCAAAATCATCCTAGGAAGCAGGTCAACAACAATCTTCCTGTTGGTCCTTCTTGACTCCTGTTGATGCAACATAAGATAATAATGTGATTTTATGTACACATTTTTGAGCCTTTCTTCTTTCACAAAGTTAATTTCATTTATACATCATTTATTTTTGTAACTAGTTAACTTATCTTCAAACACTCAAATATAGGAACCTTGTGGATAAATGGAAAACTCTGTAATGTATTATTCGATATCAGTGCTCATCATTCCCTTAAATTATCATCCTATAAACTAGCAAAAACTTGAGCATTGGACTTCCTACTGGGACCCAATTGAGTGATCACAAGTTCTGCAATGTTAATATTCTATTAAACAATCAAGTCTATGAATCTAAGTTAATTATTCTGCAAATAGCCAACTTTGACATTATTTTTGGTATGAATTGGATCAGTAAATATAGTACAATAATTAACTGCCAAAAGAAGATAATTTCAATTCACTCCCAAAGTAAGCTAGAAACCTTTATAAAAAGGATCGGTACTCAGACATCTTTAATCAATGCCAATAAAGCAGAAAAATTGATCAATAAGGGATACAATGCTTATTTTGTCACCACGATGGGTGAAGCAAAAGAAAATATTCTGATTTCCAAGAGCAAAGTAACTAAGGAATTCATAGATGCTTTTTCTGAGGATTTACCTGGTTTACCACCTATTAGAGAGGTGGAATTTTCTATCAAATTATTTCATGGAACTCAGCCTATTTCTAAGGCCCCGTACAAAATGGCACCCAAGGAACTTCATGAATTAAATGAGCAACAACAAGAGTTGTTGAGTAAAGGATTTATTAGACCTAACATGTCCCCTTTGGAAAATAAATGTCAATTATCTGGAGTAGTGTTATTTTCCAAAATTGATCTAAGGTCGGGTTATCACCAATTGCCAGTGAAAGATTTAGATATCGAGAAGACATCCATCAGAACCATTTATGGTCATTATAAGCTATTAGTAATGTTGTTTGGAATCACCAATGCACCGTACATCTTCATAGGCTTAATGCAACAAGTTTTGAAGCCCTTCATGGATAAGTTTGTCATAGTCTTTATCGATGATATCATCATCTATTCAAGAAGCCTTAAGGAGATTGAAGATTACATAAGAGCAGTTTTAGAGACACAATGAGCTCATTGTCTATTTGATAAATGCTCTAAATGCAAATTCTGGTTAAACTTTGTAGCATTTTTTGGTCATTTGGTTGATTCCCAAGGAATAAGGATGGATCAAAAAAAGGTTAGTATAATTCAAAATTGGTTACAGTCTAAGTTATTAACAAATATTCATAGCTTTTAGAGATTAGCTAGATATTATAAAAACTTTGTCAAAGGTTTTTCCCATATTGCATCCCTGCTATCCAAGCTGAATTAGAAGGCAGTTTTGTTCATATAGAGTCCTAAATATAAGGAAGCATTTTAGAAGATTAAGGATGCACTCTCAATCGCTCTCATGCTAGTCCTACAGAAGGAAGGTCAAAAGTACCAAGTCTATATGGAATCAATATGCAAGAAGCAAAAATCATCACTTATGCCTCTCGTAAGCTAAAATCCCATAAGAAGAGTTACCCTGTTCACGGTCTCAAACTTGTCACTGTCGTGTTTGCCCTAAGAATATAGTGACACTATCTGTATGGTGTTAAGTGTGAAACCTCATTGACCATCAAAACCAATGGTATTTTTTTACTCAGCGAAAATTAAATTATCATCAGAGAAGATGGATAGAATTCATCGACAATTATGGTATAAGTTTTAAGTGTCATACTAGTATGGTAAATGTTATAGTAGCGCTCTTAGCCGTCATGCTACTCTTTGTGCAATAATTATCGAAAGACCATAGTAGATGAATTTCGTAAGATGTGCATAAAACCAGTAAGAGGAGAGATGCTAAATGAATTGATCAAATTGTGTTCGATAGAGTTGACATTTATTAAATACATCTCTATAATGAAAACTGAAGATGAAGACTATCTCAAGCTCAAGGCCAATATAAAAAATGGTCATCGAACTAACTAGCAACTCCATGGAACTTCAATCTATCAATGTATTAGAATTTGGATTCTTAAGTCTATACATCTTGAGATAGTAGTTGAAGGACATAATTATGGCTATAAGATGTACAAGGAATTAAAGCATTTGTTTTGGTGGCTAGCCATGAAGAAGGGTATCATTGAATTCATTGCAAAGTGCCATGTATGAAATCTGGTAAAGACCAAGCATCAAAGGCCTAATGAATTGTTTTATTTGTTAGAGATTATTGAGTCGAAATGGTTTGACATTTTGATGGACTTTGTAATGGGATTTCCTAGCAAATAATCTGGTGCCGACGCAATCTGGGTCATTGTTGACCATCTGACAAAATATGTTCACTTAATATCTATCCGTCAGATTGATTATGTAGTGAAGCATGCAAGGCTCTACTTTAAGGAATTCTCAAGCTGCATGGAATCCCCAAATCCATAATATCTGATCATGATAGCAGATTTACTTCCAAATTTTGGCAAGTAATGCATCAGGACCTGTGAACTAGCCTAGCAATGAGCATGGCCTTTCACCCTGAAACTGATGGCCAAATTGAAAGTGCAAATCAAGTGCTAGAAGTTTTGATGAGGTTCTACATTATTTGTTTTAGTGGGAGTTATTTTGCTAGTAGAATTTACATATAATAATAGTTATCAGGCTAGTACAAGATGGTTCCCTATAAATTACATTATGGTAGAAAATGTAGTACTTTGTTGCCTTGGTATGAAACTAGAGAAGTTCAATTTTATGAGTATATATTAGTAGAAGAAATAAATTTTAATATATTCCAAGAATGAGTAAGAACATGAAATTCATCTAAGAGTAGTATTGGAAGAATTGCATAGCCACCAATTATATGCCAAATACTCTAAGTGTGAGTTCTGGCTTGATTCAGTATCATTTCTAGGTCATGTTGTTGATGCCCAAGGAATTAGAGTGGATTAGAAAAAGGATAGCGCAATTCAACATTGGACTCAACCAAGGATGATTATCAGAACCTTCTTGGGACTAGCTGGATACTATAGAAAGTTTGTTTAAGGATTTTTCCAAATTGCTTCTCTGTAGACTAGATTAACTCAAAAAGTTATGCCTTTTATTTTGAGTTCTAAGTGTGATGAAGCATTCCAAGTTCTAAAAAATGCACTCTCATCAGCCTCCGTGCTCATTCTGCCAAAAAAAGGTGTGAATTATCAAGTTTACACGAATGTCTCTAAATCTAGATTAGGTTGTGTCTTAATGCAAGATGGTAAGGTAATTACTTACTCCTCTTATCAATTGAAACCTCACGAAAAGAACTACCCCATTCATGATCTTGAACTTGCTACCGTAATCTTTGACTTAAAAATATGGTGTCACTACTTATATGGAGTTCAATGTTCCATTTTCACTGTGGAGATATGCAAAGCTCAATATTAACTGATATTAATGTGGAACGCACATTCCATCGAGATGTCTCCATATTACAAACTAAAGATGATGATTATATGGAATTCAAGGTTGCTATTGAAGGTGGTCACTATCAAGATTTATAGTTGCATGGGACTATCATTTATCAGGGTAATTACTTATGGATCTCTAAGTCCATGCAATAAGAGGTCCTTATTGAATGTCATAATTTTGTATATAAGATCCATTCAGGAACTTCAAAAATGTATCAAGATTTGAAACAATCGTTCTGGTGGTCGTGCATGAAGAAAAGTGTTGCATAATTTGTTGCTAAGTGCTATACAGGGGAAAGTACCACTTGATGTGAGTAGGCTCTTGAGCCCATGATGGTTAAGGTGCTACATGGTTATCAGTACCTCTTGTGCCTGTAGGGGTCACCTCTAGTTCTATCTACCCAATGGATGGTTTTTGGATCTGTGTTTTGGATACTGATGAGGACGTCAGTTACTTAAGTTACGGAGATTGTAAAGACCAACTTAAGTAGTAATAAGTGAAACTCTTAAACATCGAGGTGCCTTTTCAGATAATGGTGGAGTTCCTAATAAGAGCTCCAAAGTTAAGCGTGTTCATATGGGAGCACTCCTAGAATGAGTGACTTGCTTGGAAGTTATCTTATGGGGAAAAATTGGGTTTTCTTTCAGGCCAAAGCAGATAATACAATAGTACTTAAGAGTTTGGGCTATTATAATATATGTTTGCTGTTTTGGGTTGATCAAACATTTGTGGAGAGATGATACATGGAAGACATTATGTACTACAAGAAAATCCTCTGGTAATAATAATTTATAATATGAGCTTTCTACTTAGGCCAATACTTCAAATGGCTCGACATATCTTGGGCTTAGTTTTTCTGATACTTCAAATTGATGAATTCCTTTTATTGGACTTACTCTTAGGTAGGTAAAATCTTCTATTTGAAATTTGATTAGTCTGTATTTTGGATCATAATATTTCTTTTATCAGTCTTGTGCTGCTTACATCCTTCTTTGTATTAGCTGGACTTTCTGTTTTGTAGCTTCTATCAATTCTGATCTATAAATTAGAATATCGCCTACCTCAAACTAGTATAATATTGTATTACATTTTCTTCCATATAATGCTTCATAAGGAGCCATTCCTATACTTTCTTGATGGCAATAATTTTAAGAAATTTTTATTAATGGTATATGTTCTTCGCAATTGCCACTAAATCTTGTATGCATAGTCTCAAACGATCTTCTAGTACTTGATTAACTCATTCTATCTGGCCAATAGTTTGAGAATGAAATATGGTACTCACAGCTAAATGTGATGTAAATTGACTATCTTGATCAGATATTATTATCAAAGGGATATTTTGTAGCCTGATAATTTATTTTATATATATTTTTGCTAATCTCTCAATGTTATCTGTCTTCTTGATTGGAATAAAATGTGTTGATTTTGTGAGTCTATTTATTATTCCCCAAATAGTATCCACTCCATATTTACCTCGATGAAGTCTGACTATAAAGTCCATGGAGATGTTTGTTCATTTCCATTATGGGATCTATAATTGTTGTAGAAGTCCTCAAGGCTTTTGATGTTCAGCTTTTAAGAGACTACATGTCCAACAAAGAGCCACAAATTTCCCAATATCATTCTTTAATACTGGCCACCATAATATTTTTCTTAAATCTGTATACATCTTCGTACTTACTAGATGAATTGTGTATCATGAATAATAAGTCTCGGTTAGTATTTGATTTCGCAATTTAGGATTATTAGGAATCCATATTCTTGTCTCATGAAAAATATGAGTGTTTTGAGCCCATTTTTTATGCCTCATTTTAATTTGGAATATTTTTCATCATTAGGTTGAGCATCCTTGATTTGTTCTTCCAAAGTAGGTTTGATCTGCTCAATACTGCATATGATGTTTAATTATGAAATGGGGATCATTTATGTACCCATTCTACTAAGTTCTATCATATGAAGAATTCATGTAAATTTTTTGCCTAAGGCATCTGAGACTATGTTTGGCTTTCCTGGATGATATTGAATAGTAAGATCATAATCTGTTATTAATTCCAACCATTATCTTTGTCTGAAGTGAAGCTCTTTTTGAGTGAAAATGTACTTAAAACACTTATGTTAAGTATAGATTTACATTTCACTCCATAAATATAGTGCCTCCATATTCTTAAAGCAAATACTACTGCAGCTAGATCTAGGTCATGAATTGGGTAATTTTCCTTATGAACTTTTGATTATCAAGATGCATAAGTGATAACCTTCTAATTTTGCGTTAATATGCCTACTAATCCATTCTGAGATGCGTTTGTAAAATTTTGGTAATCAATTATAGTGATAATGTTAATATTGGTGTTATTATTAGCACATCCTTTTATTTTTAGAATGCTTCTTCACATTCTAGACTCCATATAAACGATACTGCTTTTTGTGTAAGCCTTGTAAGCGAAACTGCTATTTTTGCGAACCCTTTTACAAATCTCCTATAATACCCAGTGAGTCTAATAAAGCTTCTTATTTTTTCTATTATTGTTGGTTGAGGGCATTCTTGAATTTCAGTTGTCTTTATTAGGTTAATGTGAATGCCACTTCTACTAATAATTTGACCAAGAAAAGTTATAGTATCTTGCTAAAATTCATATTTTTAGAATTTGGCATATAACTAGTGCTGTCTTAGTATTGTCAATACTGCTTGTAAGTTTACTCATGATCATTATCATTTTTGGAATAAATTAATATATCATCAATAAACACTATTACAAATTTATCCATCTATTGTATAGTATTCTGCAAAATAGAAGGTGATGGCCAGTTCTACCATATTTATCACATTGATCTTTATGGTGGCAACAATTACCATATGGATGTGGTAATTGGTAAGGTCTATTAAGTATTGGTTTATTTTTTGGTATTGCTGGGTTCCTTCTGATTAGTGGAAGATTAGATTAAAATATTTTGAAAGTACCTTCTTGCATAATTCTTGGTTGGATTCTCCTTTTCAACCTCTCTGTAGTTATTTGATCATCATATTCCAACATCTGTTCACATTCAAGTAGATCAAAAAAATTTGTATATCAAAAAGGAATTGTACTTCTTCTGATGGAGTTCTTAAGGCCTTTAAAGAATAAATTGCAACGAGCTGCTTCTGTATTTTATATATTTGATGCATATCAGGCTAACCTTGTAAACTCGATATCATATTCTGAACTGCTCATGTTCCCTCGATATATCCTTATAAAAGTGTCCTTCATTATTTCTTGGGCAGATGGTGAAATATATTGGCTACGGAAGACTTTAATGAAGTCTTCTAAGCATATGTCTTCTAGATTTAAATTTGTAAGGTTAGTGCTTTTGGTGGATTCCCACCAATTCCCAGCTTTTCCTTTGAAGAGATAGGCAATTAGTCTCACTGTATCAACTTCTAGACATTTTATTATTATTAACTTCTTTTCAATCTTTTTCAACCAATCCTTAGCTTCCATTGGTGTGGCTGTTCTATTATAGGTGGGTGATTTTAGCTTAAGTTAGGCTTGAAGGATTCCATTAGTAGAGAAATTTTGATTTGAGGTAGGTTGTATTAAAGATATTGAAGTATAATTGGTGGTTTGGTTATAAAGTAAGGTTGTTACCAGTTCAAGCAATTTATTAGTTTTATCTTCAATGGGTTCATTTGTGTTGGGTATGATAATAGGAGTTTCCTGTGAATCCATCTATAATAAAAGAAAGATAATAATAAGAGATTAGATATATTATATTTAAAATGTGACACCAATCAAGCATAAAGGTTTTTATTTTATTTATCTCTAAAAGAGCCTTCTTCCACACACACACACATGTATATGTATATATATATATATATATTAACTTTATATATTCATTTTTGCATAGAGCTATAGGTTCATTCTAAAGCACGAGGAGCGGATATTTTGTCATTAGTCTTAGGTTTTGATAAAAGATGAATTTCTTTCTTCTATTTCCATATTTGATGACAAAATTTATCCTCCTATTCTTTCATTATCCATGTGAAGGAGGTGAGCGATGTTCGTATTGTCATTCTAAGATCTTTCATTTGATTTTCCAGGCAATTAAGCCTATCATTAGTTAACATTGTAAATGTGGCCATGGTCCCAATGACTCCTACTATTTCTTCGAACATTTGAATTTGTAATAATATTGTGGATCCATATGTTAATAAAATACAAGATTTATAGAAAATACCTTAAATAGAAAATATTAATTGAATTATTTTGTTACCCATTTTCAAATTTGACGAAACTTGACCAGTAGTCTTGACGAGACGACCGTACTCCATAAAAAATTTCTCAATTTTGAGAGATTTTGATTTTAATTAATTTTTAAAGGTAAAACTTCAAAAATTAATTACGGATCTCAAAATTTGACAAAACGTTTTGTGTAACTTTATTTTATTATTATGAATCTAAGGGTACATACATTTTTAAAATTTAAACTTATATTTTATTTTCCTAATTTTTTGTCTTTAAGAAATTCAAAAATTAATATATATATATCTGTTGGTATGGTTGCCGCCAAAGTTGGGCATTACGATCACAAAAATATTTATTTTTCAACGATATATTTTATATGGTCTAATTTTGAACTAGCTCAGGATCTTGATTTTGTCCTAATTGAGTCAATTGTTTGGCTTAATTTATTATAGTTAATGGTTTGAGTTGTTACAATCTAATCCATATCTTAATATAGAGTTAGCAATGGTCTACAAAAACTTATGTCACATCATTCACTACTTTACATGCCTTATCTATATGTTATTGATTGAGCTATGGAGCTCAGAGATTTTATTAAGTTGTTCTTATCAGGATAGATGATGAAATCTTTGATGATGATTTGTTCATGTGCAAGTTTATGCCCAGTAAACTTATGTCACATCGTATATGGTATAAACACTCAATATGCACCAACTCTAATCAGGATGATCAATGAGCATGGTAAGGTTTTTTAGTAAGCATTTATTATTAATAATAATACCATTTAAAATAATCTATAACATCCATTCAATAAATTGTATGGGCACTAAGATCAAAATAACAACATATCATTAAGAATTAACTCTTTTACATGCACAAAATTTTGTACTTATCACATGCTTTTTACCAAACCCACTCCAAAAAGAGATTTAGGTGGCCATTACAAAGAATATGACAAGGGAAGTACAAGAAAATATAATTGCATAAATTCTATTCTTTAAGAAATAAAATAACAATAGCGAGGGTAAAAAGTTAATACTAAGGAACTGCCAGTAATATTCTCTTATTCTTCTCTTCTTTCCAGGCCTTGTATTCTTTTCTGATCTCTGTGCTTCCTCTTGCTTTCATCTCTTTTTTCTTAAATATTTCTTCTCTCAATTCTTAATTTTTTTTCTTTTCATTTTTGAAAATTAAAAAATTTGAATATAAATTCTTTGAATATTCCATCATTCTTCACTATAAATTGAAAAGTTCCTTAATATTATGCATAATCATTTTTGGGAGCTGTTGTTTTTATTGGTTTGGACTCTTCAAATTCTCAATTTTTACAATGTTACTGTGCATTTTTGTTGGTGGGTGCCGTGGCGCGCTACAACGCCTTGGGTTAGATTAATTTTGCGTTGGCGCGCCATGGCTCTATTCGATTTTTACAATTTTGTGCTATAGTGCAATGTGGCGCTAACCTTGTGATTAATTTTGCTACATCACACTGAGGCGCTAGGTTTGTTATCATCAGAAATTCTTCATTCATGCCACAACGCACTATGGCATGGTTGTAACAACCGTGACGTTGTTACCTAGTTTTAGAAGTTTAAATTAGGTTAAAAAATATACCGCTAGTCTTCAAATGATGTTTAGAGCAATCCCTAAAAATTTGATGTAATTTAGAATATTTTAATGCATTTAAATAATCAGAAAATTAAGTATATTAAATTAACCTCTAATTAAAAATCAAACTTCAATTTTGAGTTTCACACCCCCAAATTAGCTAGTGGTGATATTTTGAGATTTTTGAGAGCTTTTTTGATACCTCAATTTTAATTATTAAGATTATTATAATTAATTAAATAATTAATTTAAATTTATTAAATTAAAACCCTAGCCATTTATCGTTAATTTGATCTAGAGGTTGATCCATTGCACCGAGCATCACACGGGACGACAATCCATATTAGATGATTGAGAATCAACCTGATAAGCTAGTAAGATCTGAAGATTGGATCAAGCCATTGATCCAACTGCTAGAACACGATAAGGTACTATTACTCTATCATGTTATGTTTACCTAGCCACGACCATGCATGGCACAGGCAAGCCGTGCTATGGCCGCTCAAGTGAGCGATGGCAGGCTCAAATTTCAAACTTAATGCCTTCCTAATTCTGCTCCACTTTGAAACCTATCCTATTGTAGCACTAATTGGAGCTGAAGACGAAGTGGCTATCGACGATAACTCATGGAAGGAAACTCGCGATGGTGTAAGGTACTTCCAGTTTCTCAGCCTTAGGGCTGTTTAATTCTACAGTTTGATGAAAAAAAAATTTGACTAAGCCCATTTCCCGGTTCTATTCTGTAGGTTGACGAGTTGGTATAACCATTGGTGCAGCTCCTCTATCATCCCTCTCCTCTCAATTGCAGTGGATGATTATCTCCCCTATATGTGTCTTGGTGGCTCTAGTATTGCTTTGACGGCAAGGTTCTTGGGATGCTTCTTTTGGTCATGCTCGCATTGAAAGCAGTGATTCATTGTCATCGACTATGACACCTTGTACCATGCAAGGTTCTGTAATCAATGACTTGAGCATCATTTTTGAGAATCTCCCTGGAAGTGCATTTCATAGTTGATAAAAGATTCTTTTCCCCATGTTATGGGTCTTAATTTATGAATAGAATTGAGTCTGATACAAGCTCTAGTAACATCACTCAAATGACCAGTCACTTAATTTTGCTAGAAATAATGATGTGTCACCCTTTATATTTCATGTTCAAGGAAAAGCTAAGGAAGTTGGAAGTTTCACCCTTCCAAGAGGTGTGGACAATAGTGAGGGCATTGATAACTTCAACAGCATTAAAATCATTGGTCATAAACTCTCTAAATGCACAATGCTCAACTTTTTTAGACCATAATGTGCAACAATGGCCACTTTATAAAATTGACAACTTTACCACACACCCTAATTGAATGGTTTCTACTCTTCATTATATTAGTGTACACTTCTTGGACTAATGGAATGTTAATCATAGTAGGGTGTTCTCACAACATCTCCCAATTATTCTGAGTGACATGCATCATGACATCGAGATTGGGAGCAATGAGTCCTTACTCTTTAATAACTTTTCTTTATGATGTGATCATTAAAAATCATTGTTTAGCTTTAAGTGATGAAAATTGGCTTCCATAATAATATTCGATCGGGCAAAGCTTTTTGACAATTTTGCAGTTGGAGGCCAATGCTTGCTTGAGTATGTGAGGAGGAGAAGTGCAAGAGAGGTTATAGAGAAAGCAAGTGAGGGTTACAAGTTTTTAGTTTTTTATAGAGGTTCAATCTAATGGGATCATCATTAAAGAGTTCCAACCATGAAATTAATGTGAAACCACATGCCAAGAGCTTGTTTAATTTTTCTTCTAGATATCACCACACTCAATAAATCAATTTTGTAATGAATTCTCAATAACATAGTCCCTTTCTCTACATCAATCAATGCATTAGTAGTTGCTGAGAAGGGTCACCCAAAATTAATTGATGTTTCATCACTTCGAACATCCATCAAATCCACAGGGAGTCTAAAGCTTCCAACCTTAATAATCATATTTTCGACCATTCCCACCGGTACCATTGAAGATAAATAACAAGTTATATGATTATTTGTGTTTCTCACATTCATCCTATTATCTATATTTCCATAAACATTATATGGCATGACGTTAACGAACGCTCCCTGATCACAAAGAGGATTTAAGAAGTGAAATCCCTTATAGATCATGGGATGTTGAATCTACCAAAATCTCAATGTTTAGGTGGAATGTTTATGTCATTTACAGATTTTGAAATTCAGGTTCATCTTTTGAGAGATTTATTTTTACATTGTTGTAGTTTAAAATTATGTATCAGTATGTTTGATCCAAGATTTGCTAGCTATTTCATTGAGTTGGTGATTGTTTGACTCAAGGGATTTAAAATTTGACGTAGAAAAGAATCATACCCACCATTTCGTTGGTGAGTCTATCTCAATGGTATTTGGTAGTGCACCTTGAGGTATGCTAGTTATTGCTGTAATATTTGGCCATATAGTATCTCTAAAATTTTAAGGGTCACTTCAATTCACTGAATGGAGGCTACATGATGGTTCAATGTAGACTCCATCCTCTGCATGACCTGTAGTGTCCCAATTTTAAAATCATTGAAGGAATTTTCTATAACAAATCTAATGATTGCCCTTGAGTGTTAGATTGACCAAGTGTAATGGAATTCCTCATGAAGTTGGGTAGTTTTTGTTGTACTGGAGCTTCTCCTTCGCTATTTTTCCAATAAACATTTGAATGATTTCTCAACAAAAGGATTGTAAGAGTTTCAGTAGGGATTGTTTTGTGAAGGAAAGTTTTTATTTTGCACAAAATTGACTTGTTCAGTGTTGAGGGGCGTGAAGATGCTAATTATACTACATGTAGAACTAGATTGTGCTTGCCCACAAAACTCACAATATTAGCACTGCGTGAACACTCATAACATTCAATTTCTGGGTAAGGGCTACAATTTTCAATTGTAATTAAGCTACATGATTATTTCCCACAGCATATGCTTACTCTCTCCAATAATGAGACAGCCTCTCAGTAAGCTAGTGATATGAGTTTGTGGCTAATAATGAGATAGCCTCTCCATAATCTTACTATTTAGCAACCAGTCAGATGCCACATCTATTAGCATTCAGCTACTGGCATTCAACCCATTGTAGAATGTTTGTACTTGAAGCCATAGGGCCAAGCATTGATAGCTCCTTAAATCTCTCCCAATTTTCAAATAATGTCTCACTATCATGCTGTATATTCTTGAAGATATCATTTCCAAATCTTACAGTGTAATAACCCAAGGATGTTAACTTGTCTAATCTTGACTAATCAATGCATAACCCTATCACCATTAGGTTATAAACACTATATAAACGTAACCATAAAAATTTGAAGTTAAAATGACAAATAATATTTTCAAGATTATTTTATTAAAATTAAATACCCAAAAAATTAGGTAAGATAATTTCCTCAAACCCTAAATATGAGGGCATATTTGAGTTCCTCACATCAGAATATGTTAGGAGTTCAAATTTCATAATTTTTAGAGTTTTATTGGTCAAAATATTTGCAAAATACAATTTATATTTTTATTAAATTAAAATTATAAGTATTAGATTAATTAAACCCAAATTTATCAAATTATTAAACTATTTAATTTTTGGACAACATAAATCCTATGCATCGAGTAATACACAGGACACTCGATATACTCGATCACAGCCGTTCCATGTTTCTGAGATTAGATTAGACAATGTTGATCTTGTCACACCATCAAAACTCTTTAGATTGAAACTTGAACTATCAGATCATGCCTTAGATCCAATGGTCATGGTTTAATCCTAGAGCAACCATTATGACCGATGTATTCTAGGCCGTAGCGCATTTTTGATGAAAGATCATTCGACATCCAACACTTAAGACACTATTCACCTTTATCTACCAGGGATCACTCATGACAGCTGAGGAATCCCCGTACCAACAGCTATCAGGCTTGTCCTCCACAATCCTCAACCACTGCTAATGAATTCTCTAAGTGTAAGCAATCTTCCATGGACTGTCTGAACCCAATTCCATCCAGAATAGACTCTCGAAGGTCGACATCTAGTCATATAGTGCAGTTTTACTTTTAGCTTTTACTTTTTCTTCTGTAATTTCTTTTAGCATTTTCTTATAGCAGTTTTATTTTTAGTTATGATTTCTATTATAGCTATCATCATGTTTGTATGGATATTTACTTATAATATAGCCTATTTAGCCAACATATTTTTGGTTATATTCATGTTAGCTTCTTTTGAGCTTATTATATATGTATAATCCCTTTTTGCAACTCCTAGATTCAAGGTATGTGCTTCGTTTATCTTAGCTATTTAAGTTATAACTTAATTGAGTTATAGCTTTACCCTTTCTTTTGTATAGCATTGTGAACTTATTTATTAATTAATACTAAATGTGATATCCTTAAATATAAAGAATTCATTAATCACCCTAAAATGTACATAGACAATTGTCTAAAATCATAATTTTTTTTCTTGGCAAGGGCTTTGGCATGTGAAACTGACATGTAAGATTTGGAACTATTCAAGGTGCCAGTTGTGGAATAGGAGCAGGTGTTCAAGGAGAAGCCTGTCGCTTAGCTTTTGTTTCTTGCATTTAGCTTTATTTCTATGATATAGGGACCTTATTTTGTTGCATTTAAAATTCATTATATATAACTATAAACTATTTAGTATGCATTTTTCTTATTCTTTTATGAGATATTTGTTTCCTTTTATTTCTAAATTAATGCATGTATGGATGATTTAAGTTTTTTTCTTTTGCATTATACAGTCTTTGTATTTATAACTTTCCATACTTAATATTTAATTAGATACCATACTTGGTGATCAACCACCTAATCATAGTCAAATTAGTAAGTGAATTAATTCGAGAACAATTAGGGTTCATCACATGAGGTCTTGGCAGAAGGGATTTGGCTAAAAAAGTTTGAGCCACCACATTCCAAGTGATGATAAAGTCACTTGGGAGAAATAAGAGCCAATTTCTCACCCTGCCTCTCAATGAAAATGTAAATAATTTAAGCAAGATGGAATCATGAATGATTCCATTATACCTAAGGGATTCACAAATTTCAAGGAATTTGCAATGTGAACATCAGGATCCTCAGTTGGTAACCCAATAATTTGGTTTTTTTTTAGCCATTTGCAATGTGGTAGGTTTAATCTCAAAAACACTGGCTTAATTTTCTAGTTTAACAATTACATCAAGAATCCTTCCCACAATTAGTAAATCATAATATCTCAAGGCTCTAGCAATGTTGTTGTTGATCTTAACTTTGTTGTTATTATTATTGTTGCTATTATTATTGTTATTATGAATCTTGCAATGATTTTGGTTAGCCATGGTTTGATTTTCTAGATTGAATCCTAGTCATCTACTATGTCTATGGTAGGTCATGTTTATCTCGAGATCAAAAATCAAGTTTTGATCACCATGATGTTACATATACAAGCTCAAGATTCAATTATAATATAATGGCTCAAGGCTATGACAACAACACTGAATGTTTGATTATGTAAGTAAATGAAGCAAAAATAAAATATAAATAAAAATGAAAATGGCTGACACAACTTATAAAGAGAAAAGCATCTATGTCACTAGCATAAAAACATCACGAATATCATCAATTCAATCCCTGACAATGACACCAAGAACTTGACATGCCCCAAAATTGTGTGACTTTTGTTAACATGCAAATGCACATCATTTTAATGTGGTCTGAAGTAATAATAGAATGGTGAGTTCTAGATTTTATCATTCTCAGGTATTAAATGATTGTTACTTGTTACTATTTTCTCTATTAATACCTAAAGAATCTAATATTGAGTTTTGTTGAAAACTAGATTTACACATGCAAATTAATAATCCTATAATTTATGAGGGTCTAATCAAGTCTTAAAGATCAGGGAGAGTTAAGCAAATCAATTATGGTTTAATAAATCTAGTTCTTGCTGAATTTGAGAATGTTTATTTTATATTTGAAGGGGTTTTGGGTAGTTAAACCCACAAGTAAAATCTCACGAACATGGGTCACTCACCATTAAGCCCTAATTTTGTGTTTAGGCATTCTCATATGAGACCCCTTGAATTTGAACCTTAACATCTAATTGATGATTTCATTAAGAGCTATCGACATTCCCTATATAGTACATCTCGAACTAGATTTTTGTCTATGTTCTCATATGCACATAGACATCTTTGTGTTCAAAGGGGAGCATGTAGATCACTCTACTCCAACAACCCTTTATTCAGTCTAACCTTATATCTAAGCGAAAAAGCACATAAGGAGTGGAACAGGGAAGAGATGAAATGTGCAACTGCGTACAAATTCTTGATTTGAAATTTTGCATCTGAGTAACATGCAATCACATGTACATACATCTTGATCAGAACTTATGGTTTGATCGAAGGGGCAGTGCACTGTAAAAAAGCCATTTTAATAGATATTGATTCTTAACGAGGAATTTATAAGATTTACACAATAAAGCAACATGCATTCATCATACTAAATCACAAGTCCATACTTAGATTTAACATGAAAATATCAACTACATAGGTAGAGCATAACCCTCCCCAATAGGGGGAGTTTAGGCAGTCATTTAAAAGGAAGCAAGAACAAAGATGTTTGTAAGATTACAAGATTACAAGCATATATTATTTCATAATGAAATATTTTACAGAAAATAAATATAACAGAAGAGTTTGAGGTTACTAAAGAAACATCTCCTTGAGAGTTCTCTTCTTCATCTCCTTTTCTTCTACTTCCTCCTTCCATTTCTGGATTGCAGCTTTAGAATTTTTTCCTTTTTGTTTTTTGAGTTGGCTAAAATTTTCTCTATAAGGAACTCAATTTTTCTCTCAAAGGATTCTCCTACTTTAGGGTTTTTGTTTGGATTAATTACCTTACTTTCATTGCCCATGGGAAGGCCAAAAGTCACCTCTTTTTCCTCAATGGATAGGAATTTTTCATTCTGATATGTGTCGGGCGCCTGGGTTCACGCTTTACTTTAAAACTAGTTTTTTTAGCTTGTGGGTGCACCTGTGCACCAGGTCTTTTATTTGTCTAGTGCTCAAGGAGTGCATGAACATAATAATTTCTGTTGAGTTAGTGCTAGTAGTGGCCTAAGCACATACATTTTTGTCTCAGAGCATGCATGAGCACATAAATTTCTTTCTGATGGGCACTCCAAGCATGTAGAAGCTCATATGTTTTTTTTTGGTGGGTGCTCAAGACGTGCCTGAGCCCACATATTTTTGTGTTATGCTGCTCAAGTGCAAGAGTTGAAGTAACTAGACGTATCTGTGCGCCTGGTTGCTTTCCTTGATAAATTTTTGTTTTGAAACTATTGTAATGCCTTGGATTTCTATAAGAATCAAAAAGCTAATAAAATGTACTAAACTAAATTAAATTTAGCTTATCCTAACACTAAATAGCACAAGAAAATTGGGTGATTTTAGTGTACATGCATGACAAGAGAAACATGTAGTATCTCTACTCTGACATCCCTTTACTCAACCTAGCCTTATATATAATTGAAAGAATGTATTTAACTAGAACATAAAAGAACAAGAAATATTCATGTGCACAATAACCCTTGATATAAGACTTTTTCTTTGATCATTGTTTTAGTGAGGCATGTAGAAACATTCATGCGCACCTAAACCCTGGATATAGAACTCTTGCTTCGATTAACGTTTTAGTGTGACATTAATTTTAACAAGCAAGATATTAAAATTTATCAAAACATACATTTCAGATTTGTAAACAAGACTACTAAAGAATTCATCCCAAATTTTCTATAAATCAAAACTCAGTATTGAACATGAAGAAATTATTACATATGTCTAGCCTACCCTCCCCAAAAGTGGGGGTTTAGGCTACCATATAGTCACACAAAAAAGACATTTGGATACAAATCATAGACATGATTTTACAATGTAAGAATTTATAAATTGAGAAGATAAAAAAATTAGAAGTTACTAAGGACCATCTCTAAGAGTTCTCTTTCATTTCTTCTTTGTCTACTCCTTCTTGTCCAAGTTCTTCCAGATAGCTTTTAGCTTTTGGTATTCTTTCCCCTAAGAGACTCTCCATAACGTTCACAAAATTCTCTCTAAATCCTCCCCAAATGATCATCCTTCTTAGGTTTTAAAATTAAGACCCTCGTGAAAGCCTCCCCTTCAATGCCAAGGATTTCATCCTTTCATTATGATAATTTGATGGTTTGCATTCTGAATTGCATCGGATGCATGGGAATGCTTGAGAGTGCATGGTTTGGGTTAATAGGCATCTAGGTGATCCTGAACGTCATTTGTTTGGTCTTGTATAGGTGCATTGGGCGCATAGGAATGCTTGAGCACATGGCTCTCAAGATGACTTGCGCTAGGGCATGCCTGAGTGCAATGATCTCTGTATGATTAGTAGCTTGGTGTGCTTAAGTGCCTAGTTCTCAATCTATTGCTTCTCGAGTGTTGGCTTGGGGTGCTTGGGCATACCCGAGATCTCCTTCTTTAACCAATTTTTATGGTAGCTTCATTGGATTGCTTGAATTATTGCAAAACTCTTAAACACAAACAAATCATGAAAAATTACAATATTAGTAAATTATTCTAAAACTAAAACATATTCAAAGATGGAATTTAGTAGGTGTATATACAATGCTTATCACAGCCCCACACTTAAAGCTCTTGCACATCCTCGAGTAAGATGAACCATTGACTACATCTTACAAGATTCTTATACATTTAATGAAGTGTTAGTCATGTTCTCATAAAGAAAAATAGTAATGAGATTGGCATATGGTTTGGATTAAATATTCTCACTTAGATTTTTTCATCCAACTTCATTTGGTCTTTCTGAAAAATCTGATCTATTAACCTTAATTATCTCAAGTCATTGCTTATGAATTTCTAGATTTTGAAATTGAGGTAAGCTTGGTTGATACTAAGAACTATATAGATGTATATTTAGTATGCTTAAATGTCATTTGTGCTCCTACTCTTGAGATATTATCGACAGAGATATATTTCATCATCCAGTTTATATTGTTTATATATTTCTCTCTCTTTTTTCTTGCATCCAATTGAGAATGAAGATATTTACTCATGAAAATGATAGGGGCCTAGTATCCTTTTATCCATAATCAATGCTAATCCTAACTTTTCAACTTTACCTTTTCCCACACTTAGTCTAGTTCATCACTCTTATTTGCAAGGGACCATATGCGTGTTCATTTCAGTTCATTTTCAATTGAAAAAACTATGAAGGATTTCGGTCTAACACTCATTAGTTATCTAATCTATCCTTCAATCATTACTAGCCCTCTCTTGACATTATGTTCAATGATATAAGATAACACATTCAATAGTAGCATAGCCACATATTCAAATTTCATTCATTAAATTCATTTTACCTTAAGAAATAGGTGCTCAAATGTTACTATAACTCAAACAAAAATTAGCACCCTACAAATATAATAAGAATACAATTAAATAAACTCCAAGAAACAAAACAACCATTCTATTAGTATCCTCCTAATAGCACTTGGTTTAACATTAGGCTGACCTATGGTTCCACAATTTTCTTGTGAAATTATGGATTGTTTAATGTAAGACACTCTTTTTCTTGAATGAATTCCTACTCCAATTAAGGTTTTAATCGTTGCCCGTTACTTTGAAAGTACCATTATAGATGAAATTTTAATTACACCATAAAGATAAAGTTGGGTGACAGTAAATGGGCTCGACCAATGTAACTTCAGTTTTCTGGAAAATAGTTTAAGTCACAAGTTAAAGAGTAATACTTTTATTTCGAGAACAAAATTCTTTGGTTTGATATGTTTGTAATGCCATTTTGTTGTTCTTTCTTGGCACTCTCATAAGCATCTAACCTAATTTCATGTAGCTCACATAATTGGAGTAAATGATGCTCTCTAGCCTTTGTAAACTCAAAGTTTAGTTTTTTAATTTTAAAAATGCTATATATTTTAATTCAATTTACAACTGACAAGATTTCCCATAAATAATCTTATAAGGTGGCATACCCAAAGGTGTTTTATAAGAGGTTTCGTATGCCCACAATGCATCGACTAACAATAAAGCCCAATCCTTTCTATGATTACTGACAATTTTCTCTAGAATTTGCTTTAACTCTCTATTAGAGACTTCTATTTGCTCACTTGTTTGAGGGTGATGAGGTATCCCTATTTTATGCTTGACTCCATAGCAATTTTAAAGAGCTTCAAGGTGCTTATTACAAAAATGCATTCCTCCATCACTAATTAATACTCGTTGTGTTCCCAAAATGATTCAAAATGTTATTCTTAAGAAATGGAATTATCACTTTTGAACCATTATTAACATAATTAATTGCTTCAATCCATTTGGAAACATACTAAACTGTGACCAAAATAGAGTTATTGAGTTAGAATGTTCGGAATGGTCCTATAAAGTCAATACCCTAGGCATCAAATAACTCAGATTAATATATACGTTGTAATGGTATCTCATTTCTTTTACTTATGTTTCTCGTGGTTGACATTGATCGCATGTCTTTACATAATTATACGCATCCGTGAATATATTTGGCAAAGAGAAACATTATTGTAAGATTCTTGCAGCAATTCTTTCTGAACCATGTTGCTCACCATATGATGATTAATGATAATGGAAAAGAATATCGATGATTTCATTTTTAAGCGCACATTTTCATATAATTTGATCTACCCAATGTCTGTACAAGATTGGATCATACCACAAATAGTGTTTCACATCATCTAGAAGCCATTTCTTTTGTTAATTAGAAAATTTTAAAAGAATGATATTGCATGCAAGATGTTCACTATATCAGCTTTACATAGTGTCATGGATGTCGAGAAAAGAAGTTGGTCATTAGGAAAATTTTTGAAATTCCTTCTGTTGCTTCAAGTTGGATATGTGGGAGTCAGTATTAGTGATCTGCCACCATATTCTTACAACCCTATTTATCATGTATTTCAAAATTAAATTCTTGGAGCAATAAGACCAATCCAATGAGGCAAAGCTTCACGTCTTTCTTTTGCAAAATATATTTGATGACTAAATGATCAGTATAAAATATTATTTTTGAACTAATCAACTAAGATCTACATTTATCAAAAGCAAAAAAAGACTTCTAAGTGCTCTTTTTCGATTGCGGGATAATTTTTCAGCGCATGATTTTGAAATTTGCTTGCATAATAAATGGACTAAAAAACCTTATCTACACTTTCTTAAAACACAATCCCCATCGCAGGCTAGCATCACACTAGATTTCAAATGGAAGTTCTCACTTGGGCATGATAAATAGAAGCTGAGATCAAAGCAACTTAATTTATTAAATCCATATAGGCATGCTACATCAAATCTGAAAATTGAATCTTTCACTGAAAGTCTACACAATGGAAGACTTGTTTTTGAAAAATATTTTATGAATCGCCTATAAAACCCAGCATACTCTAAGAAACTTTTAATGTTAAAGGAGGGAGTAGTTCTCCTCTAACATTAATTTTAGCACGATCAACCTCTATACCAACCATGAAATTTTATGGCTTAACACAGTTTCTTCTTTTAACCTTGAAATGACACTTTTCCCAAATTAACATAATATTTGAATATTCATAATGTTTCAAGACTTTCTCTAAATTCCCTTGATAATCTTCAAATACGGTTACCACCACCAAGAGATCACCCATGAACATCTCAAGGAATTATTCCACTATATCATAGAATATTGCCATCATACATTGCTGGAAAGTTGTTGGGGCATTACACAATCCAAATGACATTTTCCTAAAAGCAAAAGTGCCATAAGGACAGGTGAAGAAAATCTTTTACTGATCTTCTGGCACATTCAAAATTTGGTTATAACTTGAATGTCATCACAAAAACAGTAATATGGATGAACTGTAAAGAGGAAAATAATATTTTCATGTGACTTTGCTTAACTCATTATTTTCATTAGTCGCCATAATTTTTCCACTCTTTTTTGGCACTACATGTACAGGACTAGCCCAAGAGCTTCATAAATGGGGAAAATAGTGTGAGAACCTAACAATTTAATAATTTTTTCATACATTACTTCCTTACATTTGGATTCAATCACCTCCGATGCTCAACTATTGGTTTAAAATTATCTTCCATTAGAATATTGTGCATTCATATCTTGGGGCTAATTCCCCTAATGTTAGCTATGCTCCACCATATTTATAGCTTATATTTCTTCAATAATATACCTACCGGCTCTTCTTTTTCAGATTCCAATAAAGTTGCAACTATCAAAAGCTGAGCCTTAAAGTAACAAAGTGCTTTAGAAAACTTTTGTTTCCAATTGTGCAAGGAATGGTAAAATTCTAAATATCTTTTCTTTTAAGTAGGATTTTTCTTTGTACTATTGCACTACATTCCTCAATGAGTGTTACAATTTATTTATCTTCAAGTTTTTCTTTTTAAAAAGAATATTCTTTAGAATTAAATGTAGCCATCTAATGCATTAGCAAATGGAATATTGATGTGCAATTTAATAATGACTTTAAAGAATTTTTCAAATTATTTATCCAATTTTTGCTTTGCAAAATGTTTAGGAAATGGGATTGGTGGTAGTGGTATTGGTGGTATGTAGGGTGCTTGTAGATTTTTTGGGCAATGGAGTAGTTGGTTTCTCTAATTGTTCATTTTATGGTGGTATTTTTTTTGTAAATCAAAATTTTATAACTCCTTACCCATACTCGTGTCTGTGGTATGATTTAGAATTTTTCCACTTCGCAATGTCACTGCTTAAATTTGTTCTTGCTTATATTCAGTGATAATGACTTTAGAGACTGATTTGACTAATTGTTGCCTTATCGCCATTAATTGTGCCTCAATATTATTTATAGAGCTCTCTTGAGTTCTCAATGATACTTCATGTCTATTTAATGTGGCATCTATTCTTTGCATGAAGTTTGTTGTGTAAATTATAAATTCTTCCATAGATTTCTTCAATAATGTTTTTCTATTCAAGAGTTCTGAATCATGTGGATTCATGCAATATTTGCTTTTTTGTTAAAAATATTTGTTGTTGTTATGCACAAAATTTGTTTGCTTGGGGTTGGAGGGAATAAAAGGGTTGCTTAAGTTACAAGAAGACCTCACCTCTTATGTATGCCCCCGCACCACTCACAACTCACCTTATGAACTGCATGAATTGTCATTACATTTATTGATTGGTTAAAAACTTCTATTTCTTGTTATAATTGGGCTATCTGGATGTTACCTACATCACTGGCTTGCTCTCTCCAAGGTTTATATAGCCTGTAAATAAGCCATTGGTAAGAGTTCATTTCCATTTCCTCTAAATTCTCATAAGACTTCTCTTGTGTTTGGTTGTTCAATGACCCACCAGATGTCATATCTTTGAGTGTCTTGTGCTCATGTCCATATTATTGTAGAACATTTGCACTTAAAGCCATAAGCAAGCCATGGTAAGGGCATCACCTTAGCTACTCCTTAAATCTCTCTCAACTATCAAGCAATACCTCATTATCATGTTGGATTCAATTTTAGATTTCATTTCTCAGTCTCACAATTTTGGCAGGGGAAAATACTTAGCTAAAATTTTATAGGCTCTCTAGTTCCACGTATTGATCGAGTCACTAGGAAGGGAATTTAGCCAACTTCTTGCACATTCTCTCAATGAAAATGGAAACAACCTTAGTTTAGCGACATAGTCATTAACACTTTTGTATTTAAGAGTATCCCAAATCTCTAAGAAATTAGAGATGTGCACATTTCGATCCTTGCTCTATTTAGGTAGCCCGCATAAATGAATATTCTGCACCATTTGTAGGGTAATGGGATTTATTTCAAAATTGTTTGCCCTTACGCTCAGCCTCACAATAGCATTTTGTAATCCCCCATATAGTTTGCAATGCACTCTCCCTTTTCATAGAAGGTTCTATTTATTTTAGGGCCAAACAACAAATTTTGAACTCAATTGGATCTAGATCACAAGCAAACACTTTAGTGATAATAATATTGAAATCACATGCATAGTAGACAACAAGAATAATACAAATAAAAACAACAATAAAAAATAAAATATAAACACAAATTAAAATAATAAAAAATAGAAATATGTGCAAAAGTATTCAAATCATTAACTTGAATGTTTCACTAATGCTAACATTATAATACATGGTAGTGATGCCAAGAACTTAGCAAGCCACAAAAAAGTGTGTCCATTGAATACACACAAGTGCACATTGTCTGAAGTAATAAAGCATTAATGAGTTCCAAATTTATCATCCTAAAGAATCTAATTATAAGTTTATAGTTACTGATTTTGTTATTAATGTTTGAATGTTAAAGTTTGGTTTATTTTAATCTAACTTAATCTAAGGATAAATGAAGTAAAGCTAATATTACATTAGGAATCTTAACAAGTTTAGAAAGTTAGAGAGGATTTGTTTGATCGGATATGGTTCATTTTTTTAGTGCATGATAATTTTTTATTTAACTACTTGGTAGATTACCATCTATTCTCATATGCACTAGATAGACTTATGTCCAAATGGAAACATGTAGATACCTCTACTTTAACATTCATTTACTTAGCCTAGCCTTATGTCTCAGTCAAAGATTGCACACAAAAGAACAAGAAACATTCATGCGCACATTAAACCTTGATAAACAAGTTTTGCTTTGAGAGAGATTTTAGTGCAACATGAAGAAACATTCATGCACATTTAAACCCTCAATACAAAACTTTTTCTTCAATCATGAAGTTTATGATGCAAGATTATAGAATTTATTGAAACATAAAATTCAAATTTGTAAATATGACTACTCAAGAATTCATCACAAGTTTTCTATAAATCAATACATAATATTGCCATGAAGAAATTACTACATAGGCATTTCCTATCCCTCCTCAAAATTGGGGATTTAGGCTGTCGTTAAATTATAATCTCACACAAAAAATATTTGGATAGAAATTATAAAAATCATTTCTATAAAATAAGAACTTAAAAATTAATAAGATAGAGTAGATTAAATGTTACTAAGGAACATCTCTAAGAGTTCTCTTCAAATTCTCCTTTGTCTTCTCCTTCTTCTCGAATTTCCTCCTAAAAACTTTTATACTTTTGCTCTCTTTCACCTAAGAGGCTCTCCAAAATATTCTTAAACTTATCTCTCAATTTTTCCCAAATGATCCTCCTTCTTAAGATTTTGAAATTTTATTATAAACCCCATTGAAAACTTCCCCTTGATTGGTAAGACTCACCACCTTTTATGTTTAAAATTTGTCAGTTCACATTATGAAATTCATCGGACACTTGGGCATGCCTGAGCACATATGTAAAAGGTTAACAGGCACATGGGAATGCTTGAGAACCTATCTCTTGGGGTTTTACAAGTGTATCTGGCTCATGGGCGTGCCTGAGCGCATGACTCTCAGTATGTTTGGAGTATAGGCACACCTAAGAGAAATGCTCTATGTATTGCTGGCACTTATGTGTGCATGAGTGTAATGCTCTCTTTATGGCTACTGCCTTACAAGCCCCAAAATGGTGCAACTTTTGATTGTAAGCAAGTTCACATGATCTAAATTAATAATAGAATAGTGAGTTTCATATTTATCAACCTCATAGATTAAATGCAGGTTAATAGTTACAATTTTTGCTACTAATGCCTAAAAAATATAATATGGTTTTTGCTTACTAAAATAGATTTGTGCATGCAAATTAAAAATACTAAAATTAATGGGATCTTACAAGTTTAAATGGTTGGGGAGAGCAAGGCCTATCAACTATGGTTCAATAAGACTAGGTCTTACTGAGTTTGAATTGATTATCTCTTGAAAATAATGATTTTATGTTTTAAGGGAATATGGATAGTTAAACCCAATAGAGATATATCATATGCATGCACCACTCACCATTAATCCTTGAGGTCCACTTTAGCCAATCTCATATGAGATCCCTTGACTCGGACATTAACGTCTATTTAATGGTTTCATGAAGTCCTATCGGCATTCCTATATATAGTGCAACAATAACTAGATTTCCATCTTTGTTTTCATATGGACATATAAATCTTTGCATTAAAAGGGAAGTGTGTAGATCGCTCAACTTCAACAACCCCTTACTCAGTCTAATTAGCAGACTTTAAATTTGTGTTTATGTAAACACGCAAGTGCACGTGGTCTGAAGTAATATAGTATAGAGTTCATATTATTATCTTAAGTGAACAATGTGTATTATATACTAAATACAATCTTTCTTAGTAATGTTTGAATGACCGATATATTGATTTGATATAAGTATCTATTAGCTAAGATTACTCTAAATTGGTGTGATTAGTTTGAGTTGATTTGGGAGTGTTAGGCTAGAACATATGGTATATAAGCCTTAGTGCAGGCAAGTTATTAATCTAGTTTCATATGGAATATTATCTTATTTATGTTTTTATTCCATGGATCTAAAATTACGTAGATCTACTAGTAATGTCTCACGCATATGGATCTCTCATCACATTCAACCCTGAGATTGTCTTTATTTGATTTCCTTTGAGCCTTCTTTCCTTCAGACCTCAACTTCTATTGTGCTATGTGTTTACTGCGATCCTCTAAATAGTTCTATTTTGAACATACTGTGATTCAAGAATAATACATATGTATTTTTATTATTAAGGAGAGCCATGTAGATGCGTTTTCTACGGACTTCTCTTAAAAAACATATCCTTATGTCTAAGCAATAAATATACTTTTTTGTTCATATTACAAAAATATGAATTTCTCATGGATAATGTGCATAGAGTATCTAGACTGAAGTTCCGAAAAGAGCAAATAAAGCTCTATGATTATCGCTTTACTGAATATTCCTTTCAAAAATCATAACATTATATTTAATTAAACAATAAAATCATTTGAGTACAAATTGACTCTCACATTTCACTAGATGAAAACTTTGTTCACATTGCACATAAAATTGCAAAACCATTGTTCCGAGCTTAACCCTCCCCAAAAGGGGGGTTCATGATACCATTACAAATGAAAATCTTGAATAAATAAAAATAGCACATAAGAGAGGCATCTTTCCTTGCATAAAATAGACAATATTTACGGAAGAAATACAATACGATGGAAACTGTACTTTGCGTTCTCCACATCATTCTTCCCCTATTTTTTTCTTCTACTCTGAAGTTCCTTCCTTAGTATCCTTAGACTTCTTCCTTCTTTTGTGGTTGCCTTTCCCTAAGAAAAAATTAGGAATAAATTTTATTTGTGGCAAGGGTTTTCAACATTTAGAAATTCTCTAAGATATTTTCTTTTTTACTTTCTTTTGTTTCCCTAAATATTCCCTCGTCCATCAACCTAGGGAGCTAAAAGAGCTAATTAATTTGATTACTTGAATATTTCATCCTTTAATCAGCATTGGAAGCTGAAAGAGGTCACTAATTATTCTCCTCTTTCCTTGGTAATTTCATGAAATCCATAAGAAATGCCTCCTTTATTAATTTGACCATCAGGATTAATGTTTGTTCAAAATAGTGGATGCTAGGGTGTACCTAGGTGCCAGCGTTTCTATCCACATTGAATTCTTTGGATTCTTATTATGTTTGAAAGTGTGGATGTGGTGTGTTGTATTTATGAAGTACTCAGAAGCCTAGCACACATAAATTAAAACCATTAGTCCTTTCTTCCCAGCTACAACTCCCCCAAACATAACCTATTTCATCAATTGATTAAGCTTAGGATATGTGTTGTTAATTTTAAGGCTTGTTTCACATAACCAAATTATTTGTGCTTTCTTTTCTATTTAGAACATTCATCACATACCCTATCCCTTAGATTCTATTGAATTAACAGCTCCTACTCATATTTTGAAAAATAAAAATATTACATTCATTACACCTAATTATTAGATTACATGTATTAATTCATTCACTTAAGAAAAAGCAAGATATTGCATTCTATAAACACACTACATAAAAATAAACAAATTTAATGAAATAAAATAGAAGATTAAAAAACAAAACAACTCAAGGTATAAATAAATTGGCTATGCATGATGTCTCATAGAAATGACATATTTATAATGAACAACCTCCCAACTTATCTCTAATGTTCCCTCCAATTATCCCATTCACCTCTATAAATTTATAAACTCCCCTCTCTTCTCAACTGTTGTAGACGATTTCTCCCATAAGTTGTTATACATTATTTTTGTTATTGATCTGTTGAGAATGTTATGCAAATGTTTTTTTTTTGTTAGAGGTGCTTTAGGAGGAATATGTGGCTCATTATCTCTAATGGCCACACCTTGAGCTGAACATAGCTCTATGATGAGGGACCCAAAAGCTCAAGCTTGATAATTCCCCATTAAAACATTTCAAAGTTGTTAACAAATAAGTGTTACTTCATCAATTGGCCTAGGTTTTTGTAATAACCATCATGTATTAGCCTAATCAACATGCAAACCACTCCATTAGTCTCAAAATATTATTAGGATCAAACCCCTAAACTTTGAGTCAATTTGGAAGTCATTTGACTTAATGAATATTTTAATCAAATTAAATAATTAGAAAAATGAGAAAATTAAAAATTAACTTTCGATCAAAAATTCGATTTCATTTTTGAATTCCTCACCCCCAAATTAGCTAGGGGTGAATTTTGGAATTTTTTAAGCTCGTTTGATTAATAAAATTTGATTAATTTTAATCTTGTTAATTACTATTCATTTCATTGATTAAAAATCTTAAATAAATTGTTAATTGACCATCTGAATCAAATGTCAGGTGATCCATGCCATTTGATTCATCGATCGGGTAGCTGAGAGCCCAATCCACGACTCGGGAGTTGGATCAAAGTGCTGATTCATTGACCAAAACATAACAAAGCATTGTGCTATATCATGTTCCTCCACAATCATATGACCAGGATCATGGAGCAAATATCGTGGTAAGGCCTCTATCCTCACTAAGTTCTAGCGGCTTAAGCCTGACACTTGGCTCCAATTCCTCTATTTTGATGAAATTAAGCCGTTGGGAAGACTGTGGAGTTCCAATAGCCTCTAAGAGTGGAAAATTTGCCCAAAAAACTTAGTGAGTGGCAAACACTAGGTACTCCCCTCCTGCCATCCTTATTGCATATACTCTTCCATTTAACTTTTGTAATTGCATCCCATAGCCTCCCCTATCATCCCTTGAGCTCAATGGAGATCGAGAGAAGATATTTGGGTCTCGATGTTTTGGGATTATACAATGTTGTATAGTGCTCGAGTCCCCAACTAGTCCATTCGATGCTCCTAGTGGTCGTAGTCATCATCAATAGGCTTTATGAGTTGGCCTTGATGCAAGGATCCTAGTCAGACTGCTAGCTAGCCAGTTGGCTTACTGTGGAGATAGAATTACCCCTACATAAAAACTATAGGTGGTTGGCTCTCATAATTAAGGATAAGCGATAGAAATACTTACATTTAGAGATTTGATGATGGTAATGTAGGTATAGCAGAGAGGAGTATTTTGAGATATTATGAGCCATCAAAGGTGGTCTGAGCACCGAGAAATTAGGGTTTCTTCGAAACTCAAATTTTCAGCTGTCTCCCTCTTTGTTGAGCAGTAGAAATGCACACTGTAATGACCCTGTACTAGACTAGATAATCTAATCCAACACTGAGTGTTATGTAGTACTTAATACTAGGTTAAAAAGTCTTACCCCTATTAAGCACAACGGGGATCCAAGAATCTATAATACGGGAAAGCAGATGAACAATACATAATCTATAATATACCATTACAGCCATGCGCATAAATAATAGAAAAATATTTATTACATAAAAAGAAAGAAAAACATCTATAGCAAATAAATGCTATATAAATTGTTAATGCTTGTCCTCACTAGTAAATAAAAAGGAAAATAAATGACAAAAATGTAAAGCCTTTAATGCAGTTCTTCTGATTCCACCTCCAGCGTGCAGTCTAGATCACAACCAAGCTCTTGATCTATTATATTTGGTATTTAGTATCATAGGGTTTCTAATCTATTTTGGTCATCCAATAAAAGAGAAATAATTTGTCATGCTTATAATTTCTAAGTACAATTTTGGGTTTCTAATCTATTTTGGTAATAAATTATAAGTACAATTTCATATTGGGTTCATCACCCACTAAAATGATGTTATTATTATTTATTCATTTTAGAGATAGAGATATCAATTGTTGATGTAATATAACTTACTTGTAATTGGTTTTTTTTATTATTGTTTCAATTGTTATTCAATATTAAATTATAGAAAAAGCTACAATAATCTTCAAAAGAGGAAAGATTGCCTCTTCAATCCCAATTACTTTTTATCCATACATTCTACAAACTTAATTCTATGCTTTCCACATATATATATATAATGTAATGAACAATATCCAAAGTTGTAAAAGTTTTCTCTACGGGTGTTTAACCTAGGTATTTTCATTGTAAATATCTAGTCAGGGACATTGTTGAAGAACTGGAATAGCACTGAATAAATTATCATTGCACTTTTAGTTTTTTGTTTTCCTCTTGAATTTTAAATAAAGATGAAAAAGTCTAATCTTGCAATTGTTGATATATCAAAATAAAAGTACTCTTTTTATTTTCAAATTAATTGAGCAATTTTATGTGATGCTTATGTTGTTATTCTAAATCTCAAATACAATCCCTGGCAAGTCAAAGGATGTCATCCCAATCTCTGTACCTCTGTTGGGAATTTGAATTTGAGGACGTGACAGTTGGTATCAGAGCAAGATTGGGAAAAATCTAGTATGAAAACATAAAATCAAGATTTGTTCAAAATTAATTTGATATATATATATATATATATATATATATATATATATATATATATATATATATATATCATTGTCATTGTTATAATATATCCATTTTATAGATGGATACAAATAATGAGTTTATAGAATACATTAAAGAAGATGAAAATTATAGTGAGATAGATTCATGCCCAGAACACGCATATAAAATTTCAACATTGATTGACCTCTTGCCTTAGAAATTCAATTTTAATCCTTATCTCAAAAACTTGAGGAGATGAAAGATCTATTCCTTACTGTCTTCTATGTTCAAACTAAAATCATAGGAGAGAAATAGAAATCCTATAAAGCACCATCAGAGAAGCACCTGCAACATACTAGTATCATTTAATGGAACTAGAAGAGAAAGCAAAAATGGCTAAAATCATCCAACAGATAAACTCATCATCTAGCAAAAGTCAAAAAATAACCACTGCTACAAGAAAAATAGGAACAGTAAAAGGAAGAACTCAATAAAAATGTAGAATTTATATTCTTACCATATACATTTTTAAACATATTTATATACATATATGTACATATGTGTGTGTCTTTGTATCTTTCAAATGCAAGTTTTACATTGTAAAGCATGTTTCATGCAAATAAATCTACTACATAATAGGACAAAGTCCTCTGAATCAGACTCCACGAATGGAATCCCATGGCAATTTGAGAATCTTGAAATTAGGTATGTTTCAAGTCCACCGATCTTGCATGAACAAATCAAAATATTAGAATAAACAACATAGATAATCATTAGAGATTTATCCACATTTACAATATTAACTGATGAGAGGCTTGATAACTCGTAAAATGAGATGCAAGATATTTACGTGGTTGTACAAACATCACTCACCTCCTTTGCATAGATGCTGAAAGAACACAAGGATGAATTTAGTCACCAAATAAATAAATTAAAAAAGTTGATCCATCTTTTATCCAATCCTAAAACTAAAGAGGAAGCATCCACCCTCTGTACATTAGAATGAACAGTTAACTTGTAATGCTATGTGTGAAGCATATATAAAGCCAACAAATATATATATATATATATATATATATATATATATATATATATATATATATATATATATATATATATATATATATATTTATATATATATGTTTATGTGAATAAAAGGATTTTTGAAGATAAATAAAATAAAATTTTTTATGTTTGCTTAAAGTCTTATTTTCAAGATTATCTATCTAATCTCATCTCATTATCTTTCTTTTTGTTTTAGATAGATTCTCAAGAAACCCCTATTATCATATCCAACATAAATAAACCCATGAAGTATAGAACTAATAAGATGCTTGAACTAGTAATAGCCCTTCATAACCAAGCCACCAATCATACTACCACAGCCTCAATATAACCTATTGAAATCCAAATTTCTCCACTGATGGAATCCATCATGCATCTCGTAAGCTAAAACTACCTTCCTTTAGTGGGACAGTCTCACCAATGGAAGTAGAGTAATGGTTGAAAAGATAAAAAGGAAGTTAATAACTATAAAATGTCTAGAAGTTGATACAGTAAGACTACTCATTTATCTCTTTAAAGGTGAAGCTGAGAATTGGTGGGAATCATCCAAAAGCACTATGTTTGCAAATTTAAATCTAGAAGACATAAGCTTAGAAGACTTGATTAAAGTCTTTTGTTGCCAATATATTTTGCCATCTACCCAGGTAGTAATGGAGGACACATTTATAAGGTTTTATCAAGGAAATATGAGTGTTTCAGAATATTCTATAAAGTTTACATGGTTAGCCCAATATGTGTTAGATATAGTAAATACGGAAGCGACTAGACATAATAAATTCCTTAAAGGTCTTAAGTATCCTATAAGAAGAAGTATAATCCTTTTTTGATATACATATTTTTTTGATCAACCTGAATGTTCTAAAATTTTGGAGCATGATGATCAGATAATAACTGAGAGGTTGAAAAGAAGAATCCAACCAGGAACTACACAAGATGCTACTTTCAAAAGTTTTAAATTAAATCACCACCAATAAGAAGGAATCTAGTAATATCACAAGATAGATAAATACTTAATAAACCTTGCCAATTGCCGCATCCATACAGTAATTGTTACCATCATAAAGATTAATGTCAAAAATGTAGCAGAATTGAACACCACTTTCAATTTTGTAAAGCAAACTATATAATAGTAGGACAACCTATTAGAAGAATTGAACCAATGTACAATCAAGCACCATTAGCAGTCTTAAGAAAAGTAACTACCCCTATTCCTCATTAGATGCTTGCCCCTATTTCCTAATAGATGCCTGTCCCTATTAAACGACAAGTATAAGCTCCTATTCAAGCTCAAAAAAATCATACTCCTGCAAGAATGTATACACTTACCCCTATCATAACCCCAAGTAACTCCAAATTAATATCATGTATTTTATATTATGAAGATATTCTATATTCTATTTTATTTGATACTGGATCCAGTCAATCATTTATATAAGAAGTATTTGCCAAAAAAATTCAACTACCATCTTTAAAATTAGAATAATCATTAAAGATAGGATTACCATCAGGTTTATATATGGTATCCAAAAAATTGTTCGTATGCAATATATCAATAGATAGAAAATCCTTCTTTACCACACTTATACTACCAATATCTAACTTTGATTTTATTATGGGTATGGTAAGTCAACAAAAAGCTATTATAGATTGTCAAGAGAGAAAAGTGAAACTAAATGGGAATAGTAAGTCAGATATTATCAAAGAAAAATTGAGCACCTTGACACACTTTATTGATATAATGAAGATAAGAAAATTGATTAGAAAAGGACATGAATGTTATTTGCTAATAATGATAGGTATGGAGAAAGATTGAGTTTCTTTAACATATACAAGAATAGTAAAAGATTTTTCAGATATATTCCCCAAGGATCTTGTAGGATTACCTCTTATTCATGAGATAGAATTTCAATTAAACTTCATCCTAATACAACACCACCATCCAAAGTGCCTTATAGAATAACACCATGATAACTACATGAACTCAAAATACAAAACAGGAATTGATAGTAAAAGGGCTTATTCATCCAAGTACATTCCCTTGAGATGCGCTTGTATTATTTTTTAGCAAGAAAGATGGCACCTTAAGGATGTGCATAGATTACAGAGAAATAAATAGAGTAACAATAAATAACAAGTATCCCCTTCCATGCATAGATGATTTATTTGATCAATTATCAAGAGCTATAATATTTTCAAAAATTGTTCTTTGATCAGGACATTATCAATTAAATAAAAAATGAAGAAGACATACCAAAGATAGCCTTTGGAACAAGCTATGAAAATTTTGAATTCTAAGAAATGTCATTGGGCCTTACACATGCCCTGTCAATATTTATGGACTTAATGCAAGGAATTCTACAATCATTTTTGGATAAATTTGCAATAGTGTCTATTGATGATATACTATTTTTTTCTAAAAATGAGAAGGATTATGAGCAACACTTACAAGTAATACTGACAATACTAAGACAACACTAGTTTTATGCCAAATTTTTAATATATGAATTTTGGCCAAATATAATAATTTCTTGGGTCATAATATTATTAGTAGTAGTGGCATTTAAGTTGGTTCAATAAAAACAAGTGCAATTCAAGGATGACCTCAACCAACAATAATAACAAAAATAAGAAGCTTTCTTAACCTTGGTAGGTATTATAAGAGATTGATTCAAGGAACTTCAAAAATAACAGTTCCACTTACATGACTTACATAAAAGGCAATACCCTTTATTTGAAGTCCAGAATGTAAGGAACTATTCTAAAAATTAAAGGATGTTCTAACAGCAACACTGATCTTATTATGTCCACAAGACGGAATTGTTTACCAAATTTCTATAGATGTATCTCAAATGGATTAGGATGTGCATTAATGCAAGAGAAAAAAGGTTATCACTCACATCATGACAATTGAAAGTGGTAGTATTTGCCTTAAAAATATGGAGGCACTATATTTATTAGTTAAGATGTAAAATTTATACTAATCATAAGAGTCTTAAGTATATTTTCACTCTTAAACTCAAACAAAGATGATGGTTGGAATTAATAACAAATTATGATCTAACTATTTAAGATCATCCAACAAATGCAAATGCAGTCGCAGATGCCTTAAGCAAAAAATTTGTAGGGATTCTTCATATGATAAAACTTAATAAAATGGGCATAGAGATGATCTCCAACTCACAATTAAATACCCTATGCAGTATTGAACCGATCAAACCTACTTTGGAAGAATAAATCAAGGATACTCAACTTAAAGATGAATAAAACTCCATATTAAAACAAGGCATAGAAAGTTGACTAAAAAAAATTTACATTTAAATGACAATTATATTTATTATGAGACAAGAATATAGATTCCTAGTAATCCTAAATTTTGTATCCTTTATTGTCACTTAGTCTGGTATGTATCGGGATGGTGTGTCGGAAGATAGTTTATTTCTACTAATAAATGCTTTGAGCCCATTTTGAAATTGACTATAACTAGTATACTTTGTTCTCACTAGGCTTGGTATGTATCACACAAACCTAATAAATTCGACATTGTATTATATAATGCTCATGTCATCTCGGTAGTGTTTCATGAATATATCATCCATAAAATCTTCAGCAAATGAAGAAATGTATTGTATGCAAAAAAGCATCAACCAATTTCTCCCTCTAAAATTTTTCGAATAATAAGGCTACAAATTTGGTGTTCTTAGTGGATTCCCATCGATGTTCTGCCACACCCTAAGAATGATAAATTGTTAATCTTATAGCTTAGATAGTTTGGCACTTCATACTAGCCAAGTTCTTCTATTTTTTATTGAGCTAGTATTTATTTCCATCGTATGGAATGTCCCTTGAATGTTGGTAAATTTAATTTAAGGAAATTTTGTAAGAGGCAAAGTTTGGAAAATTTGGGGAGCACCAATGGTTGAAGATTTGTTAGTCATCTGATTTTGGAGTATCATAGTCACAAGTTCCTAAAATTTTTTTGTCTATCCTTTTAGTACTTTGATTATTAATGAGACCTTGATGGAGGCTTCGTGTGGCACAAACAATGAACTCTTTGGATTCATCAATAAGGGATCTGGAAACATTCAAAATTTTGGAAGCTTAGAAGACATGGTTTACTATTTATTTCTTTTTAATATAACATAGTTTGAGATTAGTATAATCAAACGGACTATAATTCTACAAAAATCTAAAACTCATTGAAAATTTATTGTATTTTGCTAAAATGTTAGTTGTAAAATTGACAAAGATGACCCAATGAGATCTTCTTTTTTTGGCATATCTCCCTAACACTCTAGCTACAATCTTGTCACTCTCCCTTATAATAATTGGAATATTAGCTCCATAGCGATTATCTCAAGACATCTTACTGCATTTAGTGTAGAGTTCACATGTTACAAATACACACAAAAAACTATTGGAACATGTATTCCTTCAAAAGTAGGACTTCTCAGGTAAGCATTTAGAGTCCTCACCATCAACATGGGGTAATTTGTGATGATCAATTACTAATATTAATTAAATAGATCTATATACCATTCTATTTAAATCATTGTATTCTCCATCTGTTCATAAATAAATTTAATGTTTTAGATCTTTCATTTATTTTTGTTACGACATTCCATCGCTCTAAAACATTCAAGTTGAAATGAATGGATTGTGGGCTCATGCACCACTAAATTAAACTGTCCTCCAAATCTACTTTAATACAAACTGTAATGACTCAATGTTAAATTAGTGCACCAATACAATATTGGGTGTTAACCCATAGAATCCTATTGTATTTTTAAAGTAGTGGTGCATATGTATGAAGAATAAGAATACAATTTCCATTCAACACAAATAAAATTTTGATAAAATAAAAGAACATTTTATTCAAATATTCAATCTGAAAATTTAAATTATTGCATGCCATTAAAATATATTTATATTCAAAGAAAAATAGTAAAAATTTCAATAATCATTTTGGTGAATATTATAATAGTAACATCACCTAGGAATTCTCCTCAAAGTTGGTCCCCCTCTAGTTTGTGATGTGACACATAAAAGGTACCATGGAATTTTAATACCAGTTAGGTTGCTCTACGTACCAACTAATATCAGAATTTACATAACAAATTATATGTGGTGCATGAAATGAAAATGGAAAGTATAAATGTAACATATGTAGAGAACAACAACAATAAGATATTAATGCATGTGATTGGCATTTTGATGCAATGCATTTAATTTTCCCTGAAATTAATTTGTTACAAAATAATTGCATACAAATCCTTGCATGCTTTTATGCATATTCCTTAAATTAATGTATCATGATTATGTATGTCCCCTATCACTAATATTTGGCATGTTACATTCTCAAATAAGGTAATATGTCAAGTGTGTAAAAGTAAGTATTTCTATTTGTTTGCATGATTATCATTCACATTTAAAGTTTGACAAATGAAATTTATCCATATATAATTTGTGACATAATATTTAGTCACATTATCAAAGTAAAATAATATGTCACAAGTGTATAAACATAAATGTTCCCTTTCCTTCAACACAACTAGAAGTTCTGACATAAGGCTTTTTTTTTTTCATTTCTAATTAGTAGCATTTTTTCAATAGTATGAAATATATACCATGGCCTCAAAATAAGAAACATGACTTAAGATGTAAGGCTAAAGCCCAAAATAAAATTTTCTTTTAGATATAAAGGATAACATCCTTGTACCTTTGTACATGTATTAGCCAAAGAAGTATTCAGCAATTTTAAGCAATAGAAATAACTATATCTTACTCAGCTTAATAAAATAATCATTTATTAAATTAATTTTATTTTAAATAATTTTATTATTTATCTTCTTTGAAAAGAATTAATTTATTTTTTGAGACTTTTATAGGTTTATATATACTCAAATTTGGTCTTAGATCTTGGGATCACTATTGTAATTCATATTCTTGAGATCACTATTGAGGTTTGATATCTCCTCAAAGGTGCAAGAAATGAAATTATGTTTTTTATTATAAAGTTCTGGATTTAAAGATTTAAAGTGTTATTAGGAAATCCTTAAGTTAAGGGTTATTTTTTGTTATGAATTTCAAAAAATTGTTAATTAAGGTGCTAATATTGGCTAAATTTAGTAGTTTAACTCTTAAATTGACTTGAGTAAGGCACAAGTAAAATTGGTTTGATCATATGAATTCTATTTTCCAAGAATGAGTGTGTGTTGCTGTGGAGCCCCTTCCCTACCGGGGTCATGTTAACACGTATATTAATATAATTATGGTCGAGTGGTCACCAAGACTGATTCTGAATTATAGCCAGATTAGGCTTTTCTCTAAATGAACATACATGAGTAACAAAGTGTAGAAGCAAATATAATAACTTACATTGCCATAGTCCAACTTTAAGAAACATGAGTCAGCTCAGAATAAAAGTGCAAAAAAGAAAATACATACAAGTCCTGAATTATTACAATCTAAGAATAAATGTTTGATTGAAAATAGGCACACATCCTCAAAAATAAATGCAAAAATAAAGATCTAAACAGCAGCATCAGCAACATAATCATTTTCCTGGCTAAGCTCCTTACCTGATGCAATCTCCTCAAAAATCTCTAAGTCTAATGTGTTGGTTATACATGTCAGGGCCCCAACTAAGAAAAGAAAGGATCTTACATTAGACAATTATCTAAGTACATTTTAAGTTGATTTAATGAATTCAACAACCTTAATGTGGCAGCCCTGCCCCGTCGTGGTCCTGTTAACTCTTAAGTTAACATGATTATGGTGGAGGGGTAACCAAATGATAAGTTCCTCACTTATGAACATATTAGACACACATCCTAACCCATTATAATTAAAGAAATTGCTATTTACAATAGATATTCACTAAATAAAACAAACAAGAACTTTGAATAAGTAAAGCAGTAAAAATTAAAGTTAACCCTATATCATTACAATATGATTTAAAAGTTAAAGCAAAAATAGAATAAATCATTCTTCCTCACAATGTAGAAAGAAAACTAAGGATCTTTAGTAATACGCTCCTCTTCCAAAAGCATATCTCCTAAAGGCACTATGACCTCAAATAGCTCAGAGTCTACTATTGTCGGTTTCACAATGATAGGGCCCCAGTTAATAAAAGAAAAATCTAATTAGACAACACGTCTAAGTACATTTTAGGCTACAAATTTATTATATTATTTAGATATTACCATTAAAATAAAATATGCAAGCAAGTGTAGGAGCAGAATGCAAATGAAAGAGAAAGGCAGTTATAAACAATCAGTCTATAACTTAACAAAATAAGAAGTAAGCACATACCTCCAAGTATAGCTGCAACAAAGTTAGGTATAAGTGAAAAGTAAATACTAATAAGTAAAATAAAACTCAACCTAAATATGCTTATGATCAACATAAATTCATGCTAATTAACATAAAGTAAAAACACATATGAAATAGTTAAGTAACTAAAAGTGAGACTAACATCCTATGAATGTAAACAATAAGTAAAACTAGCATCCTATAAATAAAAGTAAAGCTAGTAAATGCAGAAGAATAATAAATAAGAAAGTGCTGAAATGTAGAATGAAACAGAAAGTATGAAGCTAAAATTAGTATGACTTAAATAAGATAATCAACTTAAAGTAGAACTGTACCTAAATTAGTATTGCCAATCAAGGGGAAAAAGGATACAAAGTCTAACAAATACCATCCTAGCTGGTCATAGGTCTAGGCTTGGTTAGACTTGCTTTAGATAGACAAATACTATCCTAGCCGCTTATAGGTCTAGACTTGGCCTATACTAAAGTATAGGTACGAAAAAAGGCATACTAATCAGGCTACATTCTAAATAACCATAAGTTCAAGCAAACACAACTTTGATAATACATATGCTAATTCTATTATGCAAAGCAAGTTTGATATGAAATACTTTTCAAATGTTTTATGCCTAATACATGTGACCAAGGTATAAAGCTCAAAAGAAGGGAAGCAAAGCATCAAATATCAAAGTGAGCAAGAGATTCTACTAGGACACATGTGATATCTATTATTTTCTAATTTATTCATTCTATCTACTCTAAGTTACACAAGTTCATGATCTCCAATTCCTACTATTGAGTGTAACTCAGATTCATGACCTTATAAGTTGAAAACAATTAGGACTGGCCAAGTCCTAATTTGATTAATCACCATCAACTATAAGTTAAATAAATAAATCCACCGACCTATTTTGATAATTTTAAGAATCCCAAGCCCATCTCGATTAAGCCAAATCAAGATGGAAGGATTAAAGATTAAATTCCAAATGATGGGGTTTAATCACTCAATCCAAAGGTATATTTAAGGGTCTAAGGTTTAGAAACCAAATCTCACAGATTAGGTTAAGGCAAATCTTAATGAGTAATCAATTCATTAGAATAGATCTCTATTCTTAATTCTAAGATTTAAAGATCAAATAATTACTTAATAAACTAAGAAAATCTATAAACTAGTAAACTCAAGGCTTCACCTGTTGAGTAACCCAGTTTACTCAACAGATGAATTCTAACCAAAATTTATTCATAATCCTAGGAATTAAGCTCTTGATTACTAAGATTATCTCTCAGACACACAACCTAACTAATGTTATTAAGACATATGGAAAGATCTTAGAAGTTAAGGAAGAAGAAGGACTCATAATTTTTCTTAAGGATATAATATGAGATTTTGATCAATGATATAATTAAGACTTGATCTCACATAATTTATGATTTAAATCACTATTCTTACTATTTATAATAACTAGAATATGATTCTAGGGCTTTAAAATGCTAAACCCTAAGTTTGGGCAAAAGGACTATTTTACCCTTACTTAAGGGTCTAAGAGATCAAATTTTTGATCTAGGGTTCTAAATCTAAACTTTTTAGTGGCAAAGTGTTTCTTACTGTCTAATATAATATTAGACAATAATTACATTAATTTTAGGTAATTATTAAGCCTCATGAGATCAAATTAATAAATTTGACTCATAAGAGTATTTTGGTAGCTTAGCTTAATGAAATCTAAATTATTTTGTCAGTTTATTGTTGCTTACTATCTAAGTTTTCCATAGAACTTAAAATCATTGAATTCTAATAAGTATTGGCTAAGTTATAGTCAATACAAGCTAAGGGGTAAAAAGATAATTTATTATTTCTTAATTAAGGTTCAAAAATCTTAACTTTTCCAATTGGTGTCCAACTTGAGAAAAATTAGTGGCTATAGATCAAAAATAATCCATTGATTACTTTAACTAGTAGTAGGCTCAATTTGGACTCTAATTGGCTAAGTTATAGCATAATTAGAGTTTAGGGTGATTACTGAGTGATTAGTGAAATTAATCACCAATTCACTAAACCATCCATATTACTAGGTTCTAATCTACTCTATGAGCTATCTGAATTTTAAATCACTTAATTTGGATCTCAAAATTTGCTAATCTTTATTAATTAAATTTTAAGATCCTTAGGATTGATTAAGAGATCTAAATTTTGGATTTAAAATATTTTTACAGTTTACTATTAATTAAATTTTCTTGATCAAAATGGATATATGGATGACCTAATTTGGAGCTCAATTGACCAAGTTATAGTCAATTAAAGTTCTAGGGTTAATTAGGCTAAATAAGGTTAGGACCTAAATGTGATTAAGCTCATACTAATCCAAACAGAGAATTGAACACTACTAAGTTGTTTTAGAGGTTCTACGGATCACTTTAAGACCCATATTAGGTATAGTTGGGTAAACGCACACAACGTTATGGTTAAAAGAAGTTTTGTGGCATTTAGGGCTTAATTTAGGGATCTTAAATGTTACTATGTTAAATATAGCTCCAAATGGAAATCTGATAGTTTCATTTTATTCCTCTAATTTTACTGATCAAAATGGTATATTTATTTGTATTATTTGGATAAATATTTTGGACGATATTAAGGTTTCAAAGATTTTAAATAATTGAATTAATTAACTCTAATTAATTATACAGATTTTTAATTAAATTGAATTATCCTTGATTTCTAAATGCTTGCGGGTCTCCCCAATAGACCAGGCGCTGACAGAATTTGACCCGTGGGACAGTGTCTGCACGGGATTCGCGTGTCGGCATGCCGCGGGCCCCGCAATTACAGCGGCACGGACAAGTGGGCCCGGGCTGAGTGATCAGACGTGAGTGGGTTCCGCAAGCCATGCCAGCGCTGCGCACAAGTTCAGGCCTGGGTCGACTCAGCCCGACCCAAGAATTTGCCTTTTCTTCTTCCTCCGCGAACCGATGGGACCAGGGCAACAAAATAGGAGGTCATCCCGACGGTGTGCTCGAGCAAACCGTATGGTAAAGTGCAGATCCCGACCTCAACTTCCTAATGATGACTCGATTAGAAGGAGAGGAGCTCAGAAATGGCCACTGGATCTAACCCTAGCATATGACATCTTATTAACGGTAAAGACTGTAGCGTCTTAGCCAAATTCAAAACATTCAGGCCTGATCAATACAATCAGGTCCACTTAAATCTCAATCGAAAGCATGAAATTAAGATATAGCTTTATAATTTACTATTAATTAGATTTTCTTAATCAAAATGAATATATGGATGACCTAATTTGGAGCTCAATTGACCAAGTTATGGTCAATTGAAGTTTTAGGGTTAATTAGGCTAATTAGGGTTAGGACCTAAAAGTGATTAAGCTTATACTAATCCAAACAGAGAATTGAACTCTACTAGGTTGTTCTAGAGGTTCTACTAATAAAGTGCAGAGCCCGACCTCATCTTCCTAATGACGACTCGATTAAAATGAGAGGAGCTCAGAAACGACTACTGGATCTAACCCTAACCTACGACATCTTAATAACTATAAAGACTGTACCGTGTTAGCCAAATTCAAAACATTCAGGCTTGATCGATACAATCAGGTTCACTTAAATCTCAATCAAAAGCATAAAATTATGATCTAGCTAAAGAATACAATAATTGGATGAGCAAATTGAAGGATATAGATACCTCAAATGGAATGGTCCAGATTCTAGGTTTCGACTTCACCCTCGATTTGATTTCCTGCTTCCTTCTTTGATCCCACGCGCTTAAAGGTTGAATGGAATCCTAAATGGGTTTAGGAGGCCATTCCTTTAGGCGGTACGTGCCATTTGGTGGACGGAAGGCCCAGCGTGTCGACGCATGGGACACACGCAGTGCCTTCGCAGAGCTTGCAGAAGGGACGATGGCTCGACCGTCCGATCTTTCAATCGGATGGTTCGAAAGAACCATCAAATCAGATGGTAGATGTGAAGCAATGAGACGGCGTTAGATAAAAACTGACGGTGGCCGTTAGTTAACTTTAAATAATATTATTATTTAGTTTATTTAAATAAGTTTTTTTCTTAATTATACTTACTTAATTAACTATATTTTAAAATTTCCATTAAATCAGCCCTAGCTAAATGAGGGGTGAGGAACACAATGGCATGATCAGATTTTTGTTTCGATGAGTATTTAAATATCTCATTCTTCTGGGTATTTAAATAATATTAAAATATTCGACAAAAATCCAATGACTTCCAAATACATCCAAAACATCACCCCTAGCTAATTTGGGGGTGATGAGAGCAATGGTAAAGTCAAATTTTTGATTTGTGATCAAATTAAATAGGTCAATTTATAAAGTTTCTAGAAATTCTCAAAAATCAAGATTTGATCCATTGGATTCCTAATTTGGACTGGATCTTAGAGGTGAGTTATAAATATCTTAATTATGGTGATAAAATTTTAATTAGGACTTAGATTAGTCCTAATTGACCTAAGTAACAACCTGAGTTATCCCATTTAATACAAACAATAATAAACAAGATATAGCAATAAGCCACAAGTAATCAAAAAGCTATAAATAAAGCATTTATAACTTATCAACACAAGGTAAATGTAGAAATATACTTCAAGACCAGAAGTTGCAACAATGTCAAGCAATAATATATATAAGTTATAAAGTATCTATGTTGGCTAAAGTAAACATCCTTGCAGGAATATAATCATTAAGAAGCATGTTGAGTAAGCACTAAGCTTGACTGATTAGTGACACATATAAATAGACCAAGTTAAATAAAAATCATAATTAACATCCTAACAATCATATAAGTATTAGCATGTTTGCAGAAGAAACTGAAATTTAAGTAAGAACATGTATAAACTGAAAGTAAGGACGTAAAATTGCCATATCAGAGTGTGGCTAATAAAGCAAATATAACTGAAATTGTATTGTAGCATATTATGTAAAACGTTTGCTGCTAAGAGATAAAGCAGAAACAGAACTAAACTAAAGAAGTATAAATACAAATGCATGTTTATTTTAGGTATTTAATTTTACTTGTGTGGACACATCCAGATGCAGTTGACGAGTCAAGCATGTTTGCAAGATTGGGATGGGTTCCTGAACTAGGCAAAACTCTCCCCAATGAGTGCGTGTTAAGTATCCATATTTAGCCTATTGGACATAGCGTGCATACACAACTACTTGTCATGATATGAAATCAGTACTAATATTATGCTAATTACTAAGTTTTCATTTTCATTCATCAAATTTATCTTATGTGACATGTTGATGGCAAAAAGACTAAAAATAAGGAAAGCAAGGCATCAAATCCTATAGTAAGCAAGACTCATACTAATAACTCATGTGATATCCATTATTATCTAATTTATCTATTCTAACTATTCTAAGAAAATACAAGCTTGTGATCTCCACTATCCTACTATCTAGGAAATTCTTAGAGTCATGATCTTATACGATTAAGCATTAGAACTAATTAATTTTTGATTCATATGTAGATAATATCATTTACTAAACTTAAGTAATTAAATTAATTGACTTATTTGATGATTTTTAACACTTCAAACCAGCCTTGATAAATATTATCAAGATTTAGAGATAAGAGTGTAAACTCCAAAACATAGGTCTTGAGTTTCCTAACTCAAAATTCTAACATCTAAATTCTAAATTATCCAATGTTATAAGTTAACGAAAGTATTATTGAGCATAATTAAACTCAACAAAAATAGAGGTTATATGCCATAAATCAGAAGCATTGGAGCAAAAGCCTTTTAATGTCTTATACAATGATTTTCATTCCAGATTTAGTTTACTAAAGATTTACATTAGATAATCATTCCAGGCATTCCATAAAAATAAATAAAAATTCAGCTCAAATATTATTCTTTGCAAATTAAGATAGAACACCATACACCTTACTCAGCACATAATTACAGCCCAACCCTCTCCAAGGAGGGCTTAGCCTTCCATTACAATTTCAAAATAGCAAGAAATATAAACGAACAAGAACCTTGACATCGGTTCACAAATAAAGAAAATAAGATAGGGATGAGAAATGGTACTAAAAATAGCCCTGAATTTCTAGGGTTCTCTTAGTTTTTTTTCCTTCCTTCTCTTCCATTCTCCAAGTTCGTCTCCTTCTCTTCCCTTGAAAAGTCATTTTGAAATTTCTTTCCTGGAGAGTTCTCCTTCTCTTTCCCACAACATCTTATAATTTGAATAAATAAATGTCAAAATTGGGAACCCTTCTTCAGTTTTAAAATGTTTTTTATATAGAGATTCCTGCAGCCTTTTGCATAAATTCTATATATCCCTTCCTCTTCCTTGAAATAATGGCAAGCCATTTAATTATATTCCCTTATTTCTCTTGGATACAACATGATTTATTGCTCTTTAAGTTTCTAATTGGTTGGAAAAAGCAATTGTTTGAATTTTCAGCCTTCCCTATGCTGTCATTTGTGCCTTGACCTGAGAAAAACTGCGTTGGTCACTGTGGTGCGCTGCAATGGTTGCTTCTTATTCCTGCTGTGCATGGCTCTAGACATTCTGTTAACCGGGGATCCGTCGTAGCGCGCTGTAGCCGCCTCATTTGAAACACTATTCCGCTGCGGTGCGCTGTTGTGAGTTGAGTTAATTCAGATTCTCGCCACGGTGTGCTAAGGCGGTTTGAGTTTTGAATTCACCGTTCAATTAATTTTTCCCTTTGATTTATATAGTTTATCTGAAATGACGTTGCGGCTCGCTGAAGCACGCTGTGGCATGCTACAGCAGATTTCTTCCAGGTTTGCATTTTATTTTAGTTGAGCCTAGCATGCTGGAGAGCTTAATATTTTGAATATTAATGTTCAATTAGTTTCCATATAGTTCAGAATAATATTAAAGAATGTCGCAGTGGCCCGATGTGGCGTGCTGCAGCGGTTCTCCTTCCAGGCTTATAGATTTGGTTCTAGGTGAGTCCTATTCAGTAGACCGCCATGGTCCACTGTGGCGTGCCACAACAGTTTTGTTCCAGAATTTGTTCTTCTAGCTCCCGCTTGCCTTCTTTTCAATTTTTCTTGAAAATGTAAGAATTCTAATCAAAATATGCATGTTCATATAGTGTTTTGTACGTTCTTACTTCTTTATCTTAATATAAATCTAAGGTACATAAATGTGCATGCCCAAAAGTAGTGTCGCGCAGGCGAGGTCGACCCGTCTGGCACTGTACATCTTCTCGATAGAAGAGTCGCAAGAGGGGAGCTAGGGTTTCAAAATTATCCTTGCATGATTGTTATCAAATAATCTATCATATACTAAATCAAAACTATTGAAGAGGCCTACACTGGGACCAACAAACCCCTAACCCTGATAAGTTCTATTAGCATAATTTGGATAAGGGAGTTTTTAGGGTTAGAGTTTACTATTGAGGCTAATTGCACCCTTTACAGTACCCTCACTAGCTACAATTGGGGTTCATTAGCCTCTACAGAGTTTAATGCTATCAGCTAGGATGGCCAGGAACCCAAATCCCAAAATTTGGGGTACCACGCACTGTACATCACTGTACAAGCCCGCAACTCGCTGGCATGGTTAGGCTCGTGAGCTCGATTGAGCTTGGGGAATGTTACGTGAAGCTCTAGAATGAGATTAAAAATTCATAAATGTTGAATTAAAGCAGTGGGAAGAACCGAATGGGCATACTTAAGTTAACTTGGTGAACCTTTAGTGTTAGCAAATTTATCATTTGCAATTGCTCAAACTTCACCCTGACCTCTAATCTAGCTATACCTTGCCAAATATAACAAAATGGGGAGTCGAGTGGCCTTAATTGGTGCGATGGAGTGGCTGTGGGGTATGGCCATTTATGGAGGCCCAATCATGGCAAGAGTGGATGAAGATGTACAGTGGCATTGTACCTCACTCAACTATAGCCATTCGATCCTATTCCGATGCTTAAGATTCCATCACGTGGGTCAAACAACCGCAACTGAGGATTTGGCCATTAAATCTGAAGGGCAATCCAATGGTTAGACTGAGCCTTCGGCGTGCAGCCGTCGTATCAACATCCATTGTGTGATCGAATGGCTATGATCAGATGAAGCCTGATTAAAATTAGTGATCGCACCTTAAGGTTAGGGTATTAGGATTTTAAATATTTTAAATTATTTATTACTTTTTTCCTATCTAAATAATTATAATTAAATAACCAATGAGCTCCACAAAATCCCAAAATTTACCCTAGCTAATTTGGGGGGTGAGGGATTCAAAAACAAAGTCAAATTTTTAATCAGATGTCAATTAAATATTATTATTTTTCTCATAAGCTAAATGTATTAAAATATTATATAAATTTAAACAACTTCCAAATTGCACCAAATTTTCATTGATTGCTCCAAATATGATTTGCAGTATAATGGTGATGGTTTTAACCATTTTTGACATCAAAAATTAAGTAACAATATTGGGGCTATTACACTCCATAGCTTTCCTAGTCTCAAACATATTTGTACAAACTAATTCACCACATGAACCCCCGTAATATTTTAATGTTTTATATATGCACAATATCTTAATGAATTTCCAAGTTCTTAGTCTCAATGTGATGCAACATTCAAGGATTTTCAAGGTTAAATTGTAAATCATGTGACATCCATTGTCATTTAATTAAGTTATCTACAATAATGATTAGGGCAAATCAAGCCCCCCAATTGACTTAGGATATTAATTGAATATATTGGTCAATTGTAATATATATATATATATATATATACATATATATTTGATTAATAAAAATTATTTTTTTGAGTGTAATTATAATATTTTTAAAAATTTATTATAGGATAGGAAAGTATTACTATAATACTATACTTAACCTATATCTACCATCTACCATCTACCATTTTCCTGAATCCTCCATTTAACCTATAACCTTAGACTTGAACTTGGGATCTCATCTTAAAAGGATTACTGGAGATCCTAGTCTTATCTACAACCAACATAGTCATTATAGCTTAAAGATGACAAAATTCTACAATCTAAGCTACTTAGTCTTATAAGCATTTACTAAGGGTTCTCAAGATGAAAGGTTCATTAGGCTAGACTACTATTCTTTTATTTCCTTAATCCTAAGTTTCAAATATAAGGTTATGGTTTATTTCACTTAATTAAGTTCTAAAGATTTTATTACAATCACTGTCTCTCACCTCATTATTTACTAAAACTAGGTCAAACCCCTCTCTAGTCTAAAGAAAAAAGGGGTACTAAACAAAGTTTAACTAATTACTCAAGGTTTCCTTAATTAGATGGTTTCTTAAGGCAACTTAACAATTGCTCACACAAGCTTTAATATCCTACAATATGGTCTACCTAGGTCATACAACTATGGGTAGAATAACTTATCTATTCCTCTTTCTCTCTCTTAAGAGATGGGATCAAAGCTCACTAACAAAGGCTAGCTAGCTTTAGGTTAACTTAAGTGCAATTCATACTTCTAAGCTACTAAAATATCAAATCAATGCATAATTATTTCAGATCAAGTTAAAATAATCATTAGGGAACTTAATTGAGAAGAATTCCAAAATTAGATAAAGATATTAATATTTTATGATCTTAAGAAATGATATTTGAAATTGATATCCCAATGGAATAGTCTTAGTAGTCTTACAATCCTTATAGCCTAAGGATCACAATCACATGTATTAGAGTTAAATTGGAGCCCAATTGACTTAATTAGGCCCAAATTACTCTTATTTGTGATTAGAAGATCATTAACAAAATTATCAGTCAAAACTAAAATTCAAAGTCATATTATTATTCTACACATTTTTTTTATTCTTTTAGTATATAATTTTTCTTTATTTGAATTAATATTTATAAAGTAATTTAATTAATTTAGTTTGTGTTAATTTCTTAAGTTCAATTTATTAAATAAGGAAGATTCTTAGAAATATTCTTTATTCAGATGCATAAATAACTCTAGGCCAGTTGGGTCATGGTCCAGTAGCTCTGAACTACATAATGTCACTGTTCAGCTTAACCACAACACTATACATCTTTGCCCCAATGGGGGCCAAGAGGTGCCATTTAATGTTTGAGGTTTGTCCTTAAGCAAATGATTTCATGACATGTATTATATGATGAAATGAATCTGATAGAGAGACTTTTTTAAGGCACCATAATTCTCTAATTGACATCAACTCTACCATCCAAATGTCTGGGTTAATTTTTGACGGCCTAGGGTTTACTGTGAAAGGATATATGTCCCTCCATAGTTCACCATTTGGTGCCAACAAGGTGCTATTGTGTTTCTTAAGTCATGGCTAACCCAAGGAAGACTTACTGATGGCGAAAAGAATCTGGAACGTCAAAAATCCATCGATCACACTCAAACATTGACATCATTTTACATGTCTAAGTGTATCCAGCCTCAATTAGGCTCATTTGAGCCAATTGGGTTTGACGATCAGTAGGGAATGGAGAATAATTTCAAAAAAAAAACAAAAAAAAAAAATGAATTTGTGCTAGTAGGGGATGGGGAATTACATACATAGATTCCACATATTGTAGGGTTCATCGAGACGATTTTCTATGTTGAGGCGTCGAGAGCTCTACCATAACTTTCTAGAAGCTTTAGTGCGGGAGGGAAAGATAATGGGGTTGGGAGCTAGCTTATTCAGATGGGAGATGTTCTTGCCATGGCTCTATGCCACTATCGCAGTTGTGGAGCACAACGCTTTGTTGTTCTAGCCATTGGATCTTTGATCTGGTCCAACAACGAGATCAGGAGCACGATGTGGTTTGCCTCACAATCATTTGATCTAAAAGGAGAATTGAATCGAACGACGTGGATCATCATCGTTCAATCCAAATGGCTAATCAGTAGTTTGTTCAAATATTTAATAAATTAAATGAATAGTAAAATAATATGATTTAAATTAATCAAATTATATTGATCAAATGAGCTCCAAAAATTTTCTAAAATTCATTCTTAGCTAAATTGGGGTGAGGAATTCAAAAATAAAGTCAAATTTTTTATTGAAGGTCAAAATAATTATAATATTTTCTAATTAATTAAATTTATTAAAATAGTCAACTAATTCGAATGATCTCCAAGTTGGCTCAAAATTTTAAGAACTACTCCAAAAAATATTTGGAGTCCAGTGGTAAGGTTTTAAGCAATTTGGATTACCAAAATTTAGGTAACACACAAGGGTTGTTATAGACTCTCCCACTTAGAAGAGGTGTCATCCTGAATGCCCTAATAGTTTCACAAAATGGATAAATAGTAATTAAAAACAAAAGATCACAAAAATACATAATTAAGAAAAGTGTTCAAGATATTTCTTCTACATATCCCTTTCTTTCCCCCACATGGCTTTTGCAACTAAGTGATTCCACCAGTGAACCTTTACCATTAGGATGCTGCAGTTTCTCAACTGCTGGAAATCAATTCTGAAATCTTGAAAGGGTTAATAATGATGGTTATATCTAATTGAAAATTTATTACAGGAATCTGGATTTGCTGATTAGGATCTAATAGACACCTTCTTAGAGATGAAACTCGAAAAACATTATGCATTGTAGCAGAATATTATAGAAAACCCAATATGTATGCAGATTCCCCACTTTAGCAATTATTTTAAACAATCCAATAAATACAGGGCTCAATTTTCCTGATACTCCAAACCTATGCATTCCTCGCATCAGACTAACTTTGAGATAAATTTTACCTTTCACTTGGAATTCTAACGGGTGATGTCAGACATCATGATACTTCTTTTGCCTATCCTAGACTGCTAACATATTCTTCTTGATCAACTAAACCTTCTTATTAGTCTCCTCGACTAACTTAGAACCATAAAGTCGAGCATCTTCCGCTTTACAATTTCTAAAGGAACCATACCAATGCCGGCTTAAGATCTATTATTGTAAGGAAACTCAACCAAAGCTAGACGCTCTTCCCAAGATCCTCCAAAGTCTAACACATACAAGCGCAACAAAACTTCTTTAATCTGGCTTACTCGTTCAATTTTCCCATCCGTTTGGGGATGGAAAGCTATATTAATTGTTAGGTTGGTTCCTAGATTTTGTTGAATAACTAGCAATAAACAACATGTGAATCTGATGCCTTGATCTGACACGATGGTTTTAGGTGTACCATGCAAGTGAATAATTTTTCTTATGTACACCTTCACTAACTTAATTAAATCGGTCTGACAGATAGTTATTATGTGGGACGATTTGGTTAACCTATCAATGATAACCTATATTATGTCAACACCAGATTTACTCTTTGGTAAATTCATAACAAGTTCTATAGAAATGTTTGTCCATTACTATTCATTCTTAGCTTCTAAAGGAACCATACCAATGCCGGCTTAAGATCTATTATTGTAAGGAAACTCAACCAAAGCTAGACGCTCTTCCCAAGATCCTCCAAAGTCTAACACATACAAGCGCAACAAAACTTCTTTAATCTGGCTTACTCGTTCAATTTTCCCATCCGTTTGGGGATGGAAAGCTATATTAATTGTTAGGTTGGTTCCTAGATTTTGTTGAATAACTAGCAATAAACAACATGTGAATCTGATGCCTTGATCTTACACGATGGTTTTAGGTGTACCATGCAAGTGAATAATTTTTCTTATGTACACCTTCACTAACTTAATTAAATCGGTCTGACAGATAGTTATTATGTGGGACGATTTGGTTAACCTATCAATGATAACCTATATTATGTCAACACCAGATTTACTCTTTGGTAAATTCATAACAAGTTCTATAGAAATGTTTGTCCATTACTATTCATAAATTTCTAGGAATTTTAGAAGTCCACTAGCCTTATGGTGCTCTGCTTTCACTTAGAAACCCAAATGGAATTTAGATACAAATTCTATGATGTGCCTCTATATGCCAGGCCACTAATATGACTTCTTAGTATCTGGATACATTTTACTGCTCCCAGGCTGAACATCATATCCATAAGCATGTGCTTCTGTCAAAGATTCCAATTGTAGTTTCTTAGAAAACCATATTTTTTCCCCTAGAAAAATTGAATCAATGCATATCGACTGCAAGTTTGACCTTTTGCCACTTTCAATATCTTGTTAGAACTTGAGATAACTATCGTATCTTATCTGAGCTGTTAAGATCCCGGTTTTCAATGGTGGCTCATCTTGACATACAAACAAAAGATTATGACAATCAAATATTTTTATTGGCTCAATTTGCAACCTTTCAAATTCTTTTTTCAATGCAATACTAGAACATAATGAGAATAAGATCGCATTCCTAGTTAACGCATCATTTACCACATTGGCCATATAAGGTGATACTGAATTCTCAATTCGTACTCACATATTAGATCTAGCCATCTCTTTTGTCTGTAGTTTAATTCCTTCTGCATGATGATATACTTTAGACTTTGATGGTCTGTGAATATCTTACACTTAACACTGCAAAGTTAATGTCTCCATTTTGTAGAGCAAAAACTGTGGCTGCTAGTTCAAGATCATGAACAGGGTAGTTTGTCTCATTAGGCTTTAGCTATTTAGAGGCAAAAGTTATTACTTACCTATCCTACATTACGACATACCCTAGTCCAACCTTTGAAGCATTGGTATACACCTCAAAGTCTTTCCTTTACTAAGTGACACTAGTAATGGTGCAGATGTTATAAACTACTATAGCTTTTGGAATGCTTCTTCACACTCATCACTCCAAATAAATAGAAGTTCTTTCCTGGTAAGCTTGGTTAGTGGTGCAGCTATCTAAGAAAATATTTACATGAATCTTTTGTAATAGATTGCAAGACTAAGAAAACTTCAAATTTTAGTTATAGACATAGGCTGGACCAAATCTTGAATCGCACTTATCTTCATTTGATCAACTCTATATCCTTCAACATTAATAACATGGCCAAGGAATGCCTCAAAGTCTAACCAAAACTCACACTTTGAGTATTTGGCAAATAGTTTATGATCTCTTAACAATTTTTGGACAACTTTGAGATGCTTCCCAAGATCAGCTTCATTCTTAGAGCAGATTAAGATATCATCTATAATTATGATAATGAAACAATCAATATAAGGTTTCAGGATGTGCTGCATTAGATCCATAACTATTGATGGGAGCATTAGTCAATCTGAAAGACATGACTAGGAACTCATAGTGCTCAAATCTGGTTCTAAATGCAGTAATAGAAATATCTTCTTCCTTAACCCTTATCTTATAATATAAATATTATAAATTTATTTTTGAGAAAACTTTGACTCCTGTCAATTGATCAAGCAATTCATTCATTCTTGGCAACGTGTACTTATTCTTAACGGTCACTTTATTCAGCTCATGATTATCAATGCACATTCTCATGGAGCTATCTTTCTTTTTCACAAATAGAACTGGAGCTACCCATGGGGACATACTTGGTTTGATAAATTCTTTTTCTAATAGCTATTACAATTGCTCTCCCAACTCTTGTATTTGGGTAGCATTCCCAAAATTAGGTCAATAGAAAATTCCACTTCTCTTAAAGGAGGTAATCCTTGCAATTCGTCAAGAAATATGTCCATGAATTCTTTCATGACTTTGATTTCTTCCTTAGGCCTATCCTCCTTAGATTCTCCTAATATAATTACCAAAAATGCATCACAACCTTTATTTAACAACCTCTTGGTTTCTACTATATTAATCATGAATTCAGTAATGCCAAGTATTCTTATAAACACTTTAGGTTTCTTACCTAATCTTATGGTAACTTTTTTCTTATGTCAATCAATAACTAAATAATACTTTCTTAACTAGTTCATTCCCAGAATTATATCAAAGTTGGCTATCAACAAAACTATAAGCTTAACTTTGAATAATTGATTACTAATATGGATATTCAGAATATAAAATTTATCTGATCACAATTCAGCTCTAGATGGCTTCTATATGTGCAAAGATTTCCCTAATCTAAATTATTGAAGGTTCAAGGATTGAGCATTTTTCTGATATAAATGAAAGACTAGCACCTACATCAAATAATGTGTCATAGGATTGGCTATTAATATTAAGCATGCTAATGATGAAAAAAAAAATTATTATTTATTGCAGGAAAAAAAAGATGTAAACTTAATATGCATAATAGAAAGGAAATACAAGAAAATGATCTTTGAGTGTACCTGAAACAACTTCATTGTCTTCGAGAGCGACAATGGGCATCAATGCATACACACTTGGTAAGGCGATAGACCTTCCAATTACTTTACCCTTTTCGTTGTTTTTTGCCTAATAATTTTTGGGATTACGATGAGTTTCTCTTCCTTGATTTTGCACCTGCTCTACTTTTGGAGGAGGCATTATCTCAATTACCAGAGCTTGATCTCTCATTGGAGATGTGTTGTGAACAATTTGTAGATGGTTGATCCTTACCCCATCGACTATCCAATTATCTCTATAGTCCAGTACTTGCAGCCTACTCTTTTACAAGTAAAACATCTATTACCTTGGTGATAAATTCTCCATAGGGATGGGGCTTCTAACATTGCACCGCCTGCTTGCGTTATTGTTCCTGGGTCATTTCACAAACCCTCAGCAGTTGAGAATGATTTAGACTTGGATAAAGACGGAAGGTTGTCTTTTGTTCCTTCTGCTGCTGATAATGTTCTATCAGCCTTGCTCACTCTAATAGCTTGGAAAAGCTATCAAGTTGTTGGGACACAAGGAGATCCTTGATGGAGTTTTGTCCTTTGAGAAATGACTACACTGCTTCGATATGGATGAGGTTAAGAGCAAATATGGATAATTTTCTGAATTCCATCTCATAAGCCATAACATTTATATTCCTTTCGATTAACTAAATTAACGCATCCTCTATGATTGTTTGAGCAGATGGAGGGATAAATTCCTCCATGAAAGTTTCTTCAATTTCCTCTCGGGAAATATCTTCAACATCTACCCAGCGAAATGGGACTTCGGCTCATTATCCTACCAATATTCAACTTCTTTGGTGAGCATATGAGTGGAGAAATAAATCACTTCACTAACTAGGCTCCTGATGCTAGCAGAGTTCTTTTCAATAACCTTCAATTAGTTGGTTACCTCAAGGGGAGTAGCAGACCCATTGAAGGTAGGGGGATTGAGTTTAAGTAAGACATGCAAAAATCCATCTACAATTGTACCAAGGGTAGGTTGAAGGTGGACATGGATGATTTGAGGAGCATGAGGATTGAGAGTCCTCTAGACTGATGGAGTTTGGATCTCCACTAAGATCTTTATTATTTCAACAAGAATTCTAATCTCCACACAAGTTAAAGAAGTAGAAGTTGTTGCCTTGTCAGTAGAAATGAAGGGAGTCTTAGGTTTGGGATTCATTCTGAGTAAGGAAAGAAAGAACTCAAAAGAAAGCAATGGAAAATATTTCATTAATTCCAAATTAAATATAAATTACATAATACTGGAAAGCTAATAATGAAGGAAAAGACTACAACATCACTAATATTGAAATACAATTATTTGTAAAATTTTGCAAGGAAAAGAAGCTCAAAGTTTTAGAAAATGGGTGAACAATGAAAAAGCCTTTAACTCTCTCTAACCATTTTATCATAAAGATAGCTCCACCATTATTCCGCATAGCTGTCAAAGAGTTGGTTTAAAATGTGGTCTAGACATTCTATGGCATGATATACTTCAGTCACTCGATAGAGCCACTCCTTGGTTAGTTGGGGAAGACCATTACCCTTGTACACTAGCGACTTCATCATTTTGTTGACCACTTCCCCACAAGAAGGTGATACCCCAAAGTAAAGTCTCGTGTACCTGAGACCATATAGATAATTGTTGTCCCAATGATGGAAGAACAGCCTTGTGTACAAGTCTAAATTTGATTCATAGCTAGCCATCTAAATAATTATTGTTGATTATATTGAGTTGAGTTATGATTATTTATAAAACGCTTATTATCCAAAGGTATATTAACTAATTTTATTATTTTCTTCTCTGCGATGTTGGTTTGAATAGATAATTATTCATTTAGTTTCCTTCTCTCAATTTGACTTTGATACCAACTATCTCAGCCTAGTGTTAAGTTAGATGTATTCCAACCCAACACTAAAGGTTACTGTAGTATATAATTAAATCATTAGAAACTAACTCACTATTAAGCATTACGTGGCCAAGAATCTTGTGAGATAATAAAAGTAAGTAAGAGTGAAAATGTAAGAAAACTAAATATATCATTCAACCATTCATAATAAAGAAAAGAAAAGTCATCCACCACTAAAAAGAAAATAAAAATATCCAGATTACAAAACAATGAGGAGTTGAGCATGTCTACGCAACCATATGTGTTGGGGTCTCCGAAAACACACACACTCTCTCTCTCTAAGATATGTGTGGTCATCAAATCTCTTCATAGCCTGCCCTGCTGGCTCAAATATACTTGTACAAACTAATCGACCACATGAAACACTTATGTATAATGTTTTAATATTTTATTTATGCACAATGTCTGAAAGAATGTCCAAGGTCTTAGTCTCAATGTGATACAACATTCAAGGATATTGAAGGCTAAATTGTAAATCATGTGTACATGTAGGTGTTTAATTAAATTACATATCTTAATGATTGGGGTAAGTCAAGACCCCTAATTGACTTAGGTCATTAACTGAATGTCTTGTTCAACAATAATATATATATATATATATATATATATATATATATATATATATATATATATATAATTTATTCTTTAGAAATAATGTTTTGAGAGTAATATTATTCTTATTAGAAATTTATTAAAGGATAGCAAAGTATAACTACAATCCTAACAATTAACCTATATCCTACCAATTACCATCTTCCTAAGTCCTCCATTTAACCTCTAACCTTAAACTTGAACCTAGGATCTTATCTTAAAAGAATTACTAAAGATCTGAGATTTATCTGCAATCATCATAGTCACTATAGCTTGAATATGATAGAATTCTACAATATAAGCTACTTAATCTTATAAGCATCTACTAGAGATTCTCAAGATGGAAGATTCATTAGGCTAGGCCACTAGTCTTTCCTTTCCTTAATACTAAATTTTAAATATGAGGTTATGGGTTACCTAACTTAATTAGCTTCTACTACAGTCACTATCTCTCACATCATAGCTTACTAAAATTAGGTCAAACTACTCTCTAGTCTAAGGAAAGAAAGGTACTAAACTAAGTTTAACTAAATCTTCAAGATTTCCATGATCAAATGGTTACCTAAGGCAGCTTTAAAATTGCTCACACTAGATATAAGACCCTGCATTCTGATCTAGTTTGTTCATACCACTATAGGTAGAATAACTTACCTATTCCTCTTTCTCTCTCTTAATAGATGGGATAAAAGCTCACTAAGCTAGAATTTAGGTTGACCTAAGTGCACAATCCATACTCTTAAACAACCAAAATATCACAAAAATACATAATCATTTAGTCCAAATTAGATTAATCATTAGAGAAGCTTATTTGGGTAGAATTTTAAACTTGGATTAAGATAATAATATTCTTAGATATTAAGAAAATGATATTTCAAACTTGATATCTAAATGGAATAGTTTTAGTGCATTCACAATCCTTACAGCCTAAGTATCACAATGCCATGTATTAGGGTTAAATTGGAGCCCAACTATCTTAATTAAGCCCTAATTACTCTTAATGTTGATTATAAGGGTGTTAATAAAATTAAATTTCAAAATTAAGATTAAATGCCTTATCATTGTTTAATAAAATCTTTTGATTATTTTGGTATAATTTTGTTATATGTGGATGAGTAATTAAGAATTTATTTAATTAATTTAATTTGTATTAACTTTCCTAACATACAAATTAAATACGGAATATTCTTATGAATATTCCTTATTCAGATGACACTAGGCCAGTTGTGTCACGGTCCAGTAGCACTTTGGCACGGTTCGGTTGAACCACGGCACTATACATCTCTGCCTCGACTATGGCCGATAGGTGCCAGTTAGACTTTGAGGTTTCTCCTTACCTAAATGGTTTCAAGACATATATTATATGTTGAAAAGAAAATGGCAATGAAACCTTTCTAACACACCCAATAGCCTTAATTTTCATTGCCTATATCATCCGGAAGCTAGGGTTAAATTCTGATGTCTTAGAGTTTACTATGGATGACTATATGTTCCTCCACAGTCCACCATTTTGTGCCAATAAGGTGACATTGTGTTCCTAGGGTCAATTCCCACCCAAGGAATACTTAACTAGTGGTGGAGGGAAGTTAGAATGCTGGGAAGCCATCGGTCACACTCGGGCACTATACATGCTCGAGTGTATCGAGCCCCAATTGGGCTCACTCGAGCCAATTGATTTTGACAATTTGAAGGAATACTTACATAATTTAACTAAAGGTGATGAAATTTTGCAAGTTGGGGAATGGGAATGGCATACCTAGAGTCCGTGAATCACAGGGTTGATCGAGCCAATTCTTTGTGTTAAGGGGTTAAGAGCTCTACCTTAGATTTATAGAGGCTTGGGTTCGCGGAGAGTAAGGGATTGGGTGGTCAAAAGCTAGCTTATGCAACCGAGAGAAGGAGGCAATGATGGGCAATGGTACGACCCTATATCACAATTACAATCACGGTCTCGTGGAGGAACACGACAGAGCATAGTGCTTTATCGTGTTCTAATCATTGTATATGCGCTTTTATCCAACAACTAGTTTAGGAATTCACCGCGGATCGTCTCACAATAATCCAAACTAAACAATGAATCAAATCGAATGATGTGGATCACCATCGTTCGATCCAAATGACTAATCATCCATTAGTTCAAACACTTAATTAATTAAATGAATAGTAAAGTAATACGATTTAAATTAATCAAATTTTATTGATCAAATAAGCTCCAAAAATTCCTAAAATTTTATAAAAGTTTGCTCATAACTATTTGAGGGGTGTGGAATTCAAAAATGAAGTCAAATTTGTTATTGGAGGTCAAAATAATTAAATTTATTAATAAACAATTAATTCAAATGATCTTCAAATTGACTGAAAATTTTAGGGATTTCTCTATGTATATTTGTAGTCTAGTGGTATAGCTTTTAAGCTATTTAGACTACCCAAATTTAGGTAACAACACTAGGGCCATTTCACTGTGCGACCCACTGTGGTGGCAACATAATGTGCTGATGTGGCTCCAACCATCGAGTATCACACTGATATATCGACAAAGATAAGTATTGTTATGCCTTATACAGTCGTTGAATTACCTAATAGTTTTAGATATATGATGAAGAAGTATTGATTTATTTTAAGAGTCATACAAGTTTATTTAATTCTAGAAATCAAGATCAATTCTACAAGTTTGAAGGGCGGATTGTATTTCTGTGGCTTCAGATTGATCTAACCATCAGATCTCCAACCATTATAGTTGTGACCTTTAGTTACAGGGGTCTATATATATATATATATATATATATATATATATATATATATATATATATATATATATATATATATATACTCGTCACCCGTTGGATCCAGTTTTAGATCCACTGATTGTATTTGGTCTAATTATTTTAAATAATAGTCATAACCAATTAAATAAATAAATATAATAAGTATTAAGTACTAACAGTGGATGCAATAAGGTTTTAATTCTTAAACTTAATGTTCATTTAAGGGAATAATCTATTCATGCTAGAATCAAATAATTTTTCATATAAGAAGGTGAATTTAATGTTAATTAGGTATTGTATATGTGGAATGGTAAATTGTTATGATTATTATGGTGGAGCCCTATCCCTATCGTGGTCATGTTAATACTAATATTAACATGATTATGGTAGACTGGTTACCGTGTGACAAATCCTTAACTATAGTCGAGTTAGGATTTCAGCCAAACCCATCTTAGTAGCAGGAAATGCCACTTGTACTATAATTCATTCATCAAATTATGTAAGTAAGATCGAAGTGTGGAAAAAAAATAAGTATAACAACCATTCCCATGGCACAAAAAGAAAAAGAATAGTAACTCAACTCACTATAAAAGTGCAGAAAGTAAGGCATCCAGAATATTAATTTTTATAATGCTGAATTGATTAAAATAAAAAGGTGTGCTCGCCATCACAGGTAGAAAAGTAATTCTATCTACACCTCAGCAATAGCAGGAAGGTCCTCCTTCTAGCTAAGCTCTTCACCAAAAGCTACCTCGATGAACAACTCTTAATCTGACATTGTCGGTATCACATTGCCAGGTCCCCAGCCAAAAAAAGAAAAACTTGTATTAGATAATTGTCTAAGTACATTTTAAGTTGATTTAATGAAAACTACATATTTTAAGATATCATATTTTACTAAACATGCAACAAGTGATGAAGAGCATAATAATTATAAATAAAATATTATAACTAAAAAAACAAAGTATGTGAATAACATATCTTAATCAAGAGCTACAACAAGGTTAGGCAATAATCAAACTTATAATTACAAATACTATAGCTGTTGAAATTAAGAACTCGTCCTAGCATGCTTATGATCATATGAATACATGCTAATTTACAGAAATACAAACTAGACTAAAGCATATAAGTAAAATAAGCATAAGTAGCACCCTAATATATATAATGAGCTGAGTAAAGCTGAACTGAACGGAACTAAATGACAAATGTGTACAAAAAATAGAAAATCATATATATATATATATATATATATATATATATATATATATATATATATATATATATATATATATATATATATATATATATATATATATATATATATATATGATATAGCAAAAAAATTGGCAAAATGAAAGCCACTAAAATTGAACTGAAACTGAATTGAATTTAGTGATGTGCCTAAGTTAGTAGTGTCATAATGAAAATTGGTTAACGAAGCTGCTCAACAAAAAGTCCAAATTGTATCATCTAGCCAACCACAGGGCTAGATCCGAGCTAGACTATAGAATTAGACATGCATCATCTTGCGCTCCATAGGGCTAGATTCGAGTCAATTCTGATACAAAATAATTGAATAGAAGAGGTAGACTAACTAGAACACAATCTACTGAACTGATATTTCAAAAATTGAATCTATTAGTTTAAAGTTAAATAATGTTTATGTATTTCAAAACTAACATAGGATATTCATCAAACATCATATATCCGCTAGTATGTCCAAGGTGTAAATCCCAAATACAAGCTGTGTGAAGAAACATGGTTAAAGTAAGCAAGACTCTACTAAATTATATGTGATATCCACAATTGTCTAATTTTAATTCATTCTATCTACTCTGAAATAGTACAAGCTTAAGATCTCTGATAGATTGGAAATACACGTTTGTACGCACACGCAAGTGTATGTGGTTTAAAGTAATAAGGGATTTGAAGTCCCAAGATTTATTATCCATTGAGAATGGAGTGCTTTGTTACTAAAGTTTATTTGTTTTCACTTATGTTTGAACAATTGTTTGGTTTGTGTTTTTGGTTCCAATTTAGTGCACAGAGTTTTGTTGATTTAAAACTACAAGTTGATAAGGATAAAAGAGTTGGGTTTAACAAGTAATTCATTGAAGAATCTAGTGTAAGTACTTTTCTTTTTCCATTTCTAAATGTCAAATAACTTAAATGCTTTAGTTATAATCAAGCAATGCTAGTCTTTCTTAGAGTGTCCTCTAATTCAGATCAAGTTATGTTTAGTGCTCAAAGATGGACTCAAGAAGGTTCAATCATAGCACTTAGACCATCAAGTGATCAATATTAGTAAAATTTGATACTTATGTCTAAGTTCTCAAATCTAAAGTTTTAATTGCGTGATCACACAAACCCAATTCCACCAAAATAGCATCACATGCATCAGCACTAAGTTTAGCTAAGGAAGAGACTCATTAGGCTCAACAAATTATGTCACATCACCCGTACGCACCCAATATTACATCTTCTTCCTTTAACTAGACGAGATATGGAGCACAATTGGTGGCTTTGGCTCACACACATCAACTTCTTAGCTTAGCTAGAGGAATAATGCTACAATGCTCAAGAGCTTGTCACTGGGCTCTCAACAGTTGTGCACATGTTCCAAATTTATGCTAATGGTGAGCGGTGGAGCTCAAAGATCATTAAATTTTCCATCAATTTGCTCATCTATTCAAAGCCCAAGAAATTGAACTGATCATCCTCGCACATCGAATATTATCACATATATCCACAACAAGGATGCTCTAGGTGCATGTCCGTAGTTCTAAAAGGATAAACTAACATGATGGTTTTCTTAGTTTTAAGTAAATATTACTAAAAATATATATATCCATGACTCATCATTCATCCAAGAAATTTTTTCATATCTATAATTAAGAAATGACTAAGAAATTAATTCATTGGTAGATTGAGTACAAACACTATTTAATTCATTCAAATCGTTATATGTTTATGCCCAACCCTCCCCAAGGAGGGTTTAGCTTACCATTACAAAAGTAGCACAGAAAAAGAGATTCATGACATTGAACCCTTGCATGGTTTTTTGTAGAAAGTAAATTAAAAAAAGAGTTAGAGATACAATACTAGGAACTGTTATCGCATTCACCAGATCTTCTCTCAATCACTGATCTCTTTCTCTTTTCTATTTCCTGTGCTGGATTCCTTTCTCCTTTGGTAGTAGTCTATTCCTTCCTTAGGCAAGGCTTCTCCTTTCCTTCAGCTTTTTGCACCATCATATATTTAGAGGATTGAATGTCAAAATGGGGAACTCTTCTTTAGCCTTTTTCTTTGGCTTTCATATTTCTTGAAATCCTTCTCAGCATTTGTGCAGTCAACCTTTTCCTCTTCTTGAGAAATGTATTGCAATTAAGATTTATTCACTTATTCTATTGAAAATGTGGAGGTTTAATTGATTTTCCATTAAATTTTGTTGTGGGAAGGTGAAAAGAATAAGTCTATTCCTCTCCCCAATGCTAATTTGATGCCTTTTCCAGAGCAGTTTTACAGTGGGTGCTATGGTGCGCTACAGGGATTTTGTTTTAGAATTTTTGCTAAGTGGATTTTTGCCATGGTGTACGGTAGTGCTGAGATCTCAGTCTTGTGTCTGCTTTGGTGCATTGTAGTGTAACAGCCCTAGGTTGTTACCCTATTAATTCTCGATTTAGCCAGACATTAACTTTGATTCCCTTTGCATTTAGAATATCAAGTTAAGCTTATCCTTAAAATTTGAAGTCAATTGGACTTCTTTAAGTCCAGTTAGTATTTTGGTAAGTCTAGATTCCCTAATTAAGACCTAAAATATTTTGATTTTATAATTAAAATTTGATTGCATTTTTGAATTCCTCACCCCTAAATTAGCTAGGGGTGAAAGTTTGGTAAAATTTAAAGATCATTTAGGACATAATTCAATTTAAATTAAATTGGTCTAATTGTAGTCTAGGGGTTTCCAACATTTCAATTTTGCAAATATACCTTTAGCTGATTAAAACAGCTGGAATCCACTGTGCGGACCGCGGGCGATCCGCCATGGAGCCCGAGTCGTGCCACAGCGGTACTTCCGCCATATCCACCTTTCATCATATTAATTTGATGGTTAGGATTCAGACTGCAGAATTGCAGATCTACCATTAGATGCATCTCGTGGATCCTACGACATAGATTCAATCGAATCCGGCTGTTAGGATCTAAAGGATCAGGACTGTAGAGCCTTTTTGATCGACCTATCAGACAACTCCCCACCCTCCCACGATTATGGATATTTGTCTTCACCTCGCCCGCGCCTTACAGAAGAAATCCTGTGGATTCTCAACAGCCTGTCTTATCCCCCCCACCTGCTCCACCTCAACATGCTGTTGGGGATCTTCCCTCAACGGCATATCGTTCCCGATCGGGCCTCGTGACCCGACCGAGCTCAATTTGAAAAATTGAGAGCTCGGCCATGGCCCGATCTCTCGGGCTTCCCCAGCCTGAGCCAACTCTCTGGAAGCTTCCCAATTTTCTCTGAGACTATAAATAGTCTCAGGTTTGCCTTAGTTGAGGCTTGTTGAACAATTAGAGTGTTCCCCTTAATCATCATTGCCAGTTTCCTTAAGCACCTTCCAGGCATTCCAATGCTTATGTCCTGGCATTCAGGACCCCTTACTCTCTTTCGAAGCTCAGCTAAGTTTTTGGATTGCTCCCTGCATTGTCTGCAAGCTTTCTCATCAAACCAGGTACCTCTGCTTGCTCGGTCTAAGCTAATGTGGCTCAAAATTCTATCTTTTTGACTCGTATGATTGCGTATTGCTGAATCAAACTCATTGCACCTGTAATTTCACCTTAGGATAGTCCTGATAGATTGATTCAATCAATCAGGCTAAGTCCATAAAATGGCCTGGATCTGAGTAAGGACCTAGCGATCCAACCCACCTTAGATCATCAGGCCAGGGGGCTTCGATTTGCCTCACCTCTCTAAAGGTGTAGGTGTGGCGGCCCTGCTCTGCCGTGGTCCTGTTAACCCTTAAGTTAACATGATTATGGTGGAGGGGTCACCAAATGACAAGGTCCCCACTTAAGATTGGATTAGATACACGTACTAATCCAATTTAAATAAGGACTTTGCCATTCAATTCAGAAATACTATCACTAAATGATCATATATGAACTCAGAGTGCGGAAGCATAAAACATAACATCCATCCAATACAGTATAAATACAACAATACAGAATAAGTAAAGTACTGAAAATGAAATATAATCCTGAATTATTACAACATTTAATGAGTTTAAAAGTACTGAAAGAAAACTCTCAATCTCACTGAAAGAAAAACTAAAGCTACGGATCTTCAGGGACGGGCTCCTCCTCCAATGGCAATCTCTCCACTGGATCTGCTAAACCAACAAACTCAGAACCTACCATTATCAGTTTCATAATGGTAGGGCCCCAGCCAACAAAAGAAAAACTGATTAGACAATAAGTCTAAGTACATTTTAGGGCAAACAATTTTATTAAATTAAGAAGATATCACCATAGAAACAGAACTAAGCGTAATAGGTGCAGAAAAGCGTACAAAAGAACAGTAATAAGTTATAAACTACAATTTATAACTAAACAAATAGGAAGTAATTCATACCTCCTCCAAGCAACTGCAACACAAATAGGTAAGTAAAGGAAAAGTAAAACTGTAAGAAAATACAACCTAAATATGCATATGATCAAACGGATTATGCTAAGTGACATACGAAATTTAAACAGTGTAAAACTGAAAATACTAACATCCTATGTAAGCATATGAAAACAGTAAGTAAAACTAGCATCCTATATATGAAAACACGTACAGGAAAGTTGTTAGTAAAACAGTGCTGAAATGCAGAATATACTAGTAAAATAGTAACTGCAAACTGAAACTATAGTAACTGTATAAGTCATCTGAACTGAATACGAACTCAGCAATTCTTAGCCTGATGAGCTAAGAAATTCTGAACTGAACATCACTGAAACTCTTAGCCTGATGAGCTAAGACAGAACTAAATGTAAGTGTACTTGAATTAGTATAACCATATCAAAATCCTGACTATATAGTCAGTAGGGCAAGAGTCTATCCATCCTATCCCATGGACTAGGCATGGCATAGACTATCGGACTGAAACCCCCTACAAGAAGTTGACCCCGAACGAGTTGATCGAAGAGGTATACTAATCAAGCTACACCTTACAAACCACTTGAAACAAAACATAATGCTTTTTATGAATGTTCAAAATTGACATAAGATATTTACCAAATGTCTTAAGTACATAATATATGTTCAAGGTATAAGGCTCAAAATCAAGGAATGCGAAGCATCAAAATCAGAATGAGCAAGAAACTCTATCTAAAACACAGGTGATATCCGTTGTTGTCTACTTTATTCGCTCTATCTACTCTAAGTTACATAAGTTTCAGAATCATCAATTCTTGCACATTCTGTAACTTAGAATCACGAATCCTACTTATTGAAGATAATTAGGACTGGCCAAATCCTAATTATAACTTAATCAAAAGATGACTATTTGGTTAAAAAGAATAAATCATCGACCTAGTTTTATAATTTAATTTATCCCAACCTTATCTTGATTAGCTAAATCAAGATGAAAAGATTAAGAATTAGACTCCAGATGATGGGGTCTAATCACTTAATCTAAAGGTATAACTAAGGATCTACGATTTAGAACCCAAATCTTACAGATTAGGTTAAGGCAAATCCTAATGATAAATCAAATTCATTATGATAGATCTCTATTCTTAGTTCTAACGTTTAAATATCAAATAATCATTTAATAAACTAAGAAAATCTATAAACTAGAAAACTCAAGGTTTCACCTAATTGAGTAACCCAATTTACTCAATAGATGAATTCTAACTTAAGATCTATACCTAATCTTAAGAACTAAGGCTCTTAATTACTAGTAGTATCTCTCAAGACACACATCCTAACTAATGTTATAAGACCTAAGGTATGATCTAAGAGTGATTAAGGAAAGAAAACACTCACTTAGGACTTAGGAATTTTCTTTACTGAACAAAATCTGAGATTTTAATCAAAACCTAATTTAGACTTAAATTTGATTAATTTTAGTTCTAAATCATTCTATTTACTGATTTTAGTGATTAGAAATTAAATTTAGGGCTTTAAAAGGCTAAACCTTAAATTTGGGCAAAATGACCATTTTGCCCCTACTTAAGAGTTCAAAAGATCAAATTTTGATCTAGGGCTTAATTTCTAAAATTTTCTTTTGGAAAGTGATTCTTACTGTCTAATATAAGATTAGATAGCAACTAAGCTACTTTTGGGTGATTATTAAGCCATATGAGATCAAATTAGTGAATTTGACTCATAAGGGAAATTTAGTAATTTGACTAAGTGAAAGCTAAATTTTCTTTTAGATTATTGTTCTTTACTGCCTAAGCTTTCCATAGAACCTAAATTTGCTGAAATCTGATAAGTATTGGCCAAGTTATGACCAATACAAGATCTAGGGTTTTAAAGATTAATTAAGGGATGCTTAATTAAGGGTCAAAAATCATTAACTTTGCCAATTAGTGTTCAAATTAAGCAAAATCAGTGGCTATGAATTACAAATAGCTCACTGATCATAATGACATATGATAGGCTCAATTTGGACCTAATTTGACTAAGTTAAGACCTAATTAGGGTTTAGGGTGATTAGTGAGTGATTAACAAAATTAATCACTCAAATACTATTCCAACCTTATAGATTGATTCTAAATGGATCTAGTAGTTCTCTGAAATTTAAATCTCTCAATTTGGGTTATTAGGTTTGCTAAAATTCACTAATCAAGATTTAGGGTAATTAAGAAAGATTAGCAAATCTAACCGTTGGATCTAAAATATTTTTCATATTATTGTTAATTAAGTTCTTCTGATCTAAATTGATATTTGGATCATCAAATTTGGAGCTCAATTGACCAAGTTATGGTCAATTGAAGGTCTAGGGTTAATTAACCTAATTAGGGTTAGGTCCTAAATGCCATTAGTCAAAACCTAATCCAAAGAGCAAGATGAATACTACCAAAATGATCCTTAGGGTTTTTTGATCACTTTAAGACCTATATTGGGTATGTTTAGATCATTGGGTACAAAGTTATGAGCTAAATAAGGTTTGCGACATTTAATTTAAATTAAATTAAACCCTAAGAATCACTTTGCTAAACACAGGTCCAAATACAAAATTAATAGTACCATAATATTCCTCTATTTTTGCTGAATCCAATGGTATATAATTTTGCATATTTTGGATGAGTAATTTAGGAGTTATTTAGGTTTAAAGTTTTGATTTAATTGATAAATTATTACTGTTTTAATATAAATAATAAATCTGTTATTAATAATATTTATATATAATTATATTTTCGTTTATTAATTAACTGTCATTCATAAATATATATATAAATTTATTACTAAATCTGCAGGACACGTGGTGGCCTCGTATTGGCGTGGCAGACGACGGCGGGTCCCACTGCCAGACCGCTGTCACGCAGGCCACGGGTCGCCCCGTGATTGGTTCTGCGCCACGCGGTGGGTCCCGCTGTGGCAGTTGAAGCGCCGCGGACTCGGGCCACGGGCCGGGCCCGGGCCGACCCGGCCAACCCGAAAAGCCTTCTTCCTCGCGCGATTGCCCCGGCGACTGGAACCTAGGGCTTGAAAATTGACGGCGAAGACTGCGGTGTCAGACGATGAGCCGTATACCGATCGAAAGGTCTCGAACCTCAAAGACCGCTGGAGAAGGTGCATGACGCCGGTAAAATCAAACCCTAAGCCACTACGCTCGGCGAGAAAATTAGGTAACGGTTTCCACTGTTGCGCCTTAGCCAAATCTGGGTTAACCAGACCTGATCGACCCGATCGGGTCCGCTCAAAACTCAATCAAGACTATGAAATTAACATGCGAACAAGCAATTTAGCATTTGGATGCATAGATTTAGGGATAGAGGTACCTAAATTTCGACGGTTGCAGATCAATCAGGATCGACTCGAACGCTTTCGATTTCTGAGAGGGTTGGATTTGAGTAACACAAGCAGAGGAGTCGATCGAGAGTTTTAATTCATCGAGAAAGCGGCGGGATCGACGGGTGGCGAGGGAGACGAGGAGGAACGACGCGCGTCTCAGGCCTCCTCTGCCGCGTGTTCTTCGCGGAGAAGACGATGCAGCTGCCGTCTGATCAAACGATCAGACGGCCACGATTCGATCGTCCGACTGACGGGCGAAGCTGACGGCATCCAAAAAGATAATGGCGCTTTAATTAAATTGACGGAACCCGTTAAGCATTAATAATTAAATAATTATTTAAATTAAATTATACAGATTTAATTAATTAATTTTAACTTATTAAATGCATCCCAAAAATTTCCAATAAATCACCCTTAGCTAAATGAAGGGTGAGGAACGCAACGACGCACTCAGATTTTTGTTTCGATGAGTATTTAATTATTTGATTATTTAGGGTATTTAAATAATATTAAAATATTGGACGAAAAATCAACGACTTCCAAATGCCTCCAAAATTTCACCCCTAGCTAATTTGGGTGTTCTGAACGTAATGGTGAAGTCAGATTTTTAATCTGAGGTCTAGATAAAAAGTCAAATTCTAGGGTTTGAAATTTTCTAGAATTCTTATTTTGACTTTGTTGACTTCTTGGTTTGACCTAGGTTTCAGAGATGAGTTCTAGATTACTTAATTAGTGACTTAGAACCTTAATTAAGACTTAGATTAGTCTTAATTAAGCAAAGTAACAACCTGGGTTGTTACAGTAGGGATCGATCCTCGAGCAAATAATGGCCTCTATGGGGAGAACTGTCTCCCCATAGTACCTCCATTGAGGGAGTTCTGGGTGAGTAAGGTCCGGCTGATCCTGACCACCTCACTTAGGGCTTCAGGTCTCTTCAGATGCGTCTGGCCATGGTGAAGGTGTAGCAACATTCAGCCAGTTATACCATGGTCAGGATGCACAGGAATTGGTTGATTAGAGTTTCCCAAATCGGGCTTCCATCGGGGACGAAGCCACTGAGCCGGTCGGGCTGACCCGTGACCCGCGCGGTGCGACAGTCCCAGGACTGTCGGGCCCTGGCCGACCCGCACCTTTTGTTAATGGGTCGAGCCCATTTTAATAAATTCGATTAATTAGATTTATTTTCCTTAAGGAAAATAATCCAATTAATCCAATCATAAAGAAATTTAATTTAAAAAATGCAAATTAAATTAATGTAGTAACTTTTGATCCACTAGTCTAAATCCTATGATATTATATACCAAATTGATCAAAAAATCATAAGGAAACAAAATATAAAACAATATTGCACTTTTAATGGTTGGATTTTTTGGATTAGCCTAATTATTGCATAAACTAATTAAGGTTGATTAGCATTTATAGTTAGCCAAATTACATGATTTAGGTGCCATTGTGTTCCTTATGCCTTGTAGAATACATGTGCTAGGTATATTAATTTTCTGATTTATGTACTCTTAGTTATTCCCTAATCTTATAAATGTAAGATTCGTGTAAATTAGGGTTACTGATTATCCAAAATTAGAAAACTTAGTCTCTGAATGTTCACATGAATAAATAGGATGTAAATGCTAAGTTTCATGAATTTCTATGGGTTGGATTTGTAATTAGGTTCTAATCCATGTATCTTGATTTAGGGTTTGAAAAGCACTAATTACCCTTTGATTTCTATAAATTTTTATTATTATGCTTTTATAAGAGTAGCATGAAAGTAAATACACTCTCTTATGCAACTTCAATTCTTAATTTCATGAAATGATAATTAAACCCTTTTAATCTTAAGAAATCTGAAGATCTTAATCAAGTGGTTTGTACTTGATCTAGATCTTAGGTTGCCATCATTAATACACATCCAATCTATCTGATTTGCCATTGATCTATAAAGAAACAATTAATCTTAATTGGGGAAAATTAGGGGTCAAACCCTAGTTAATCTGATTAAGATTCAAATCCTTAATCACTTAATTAAATGATTTTATTGTAAGATAATCTAACTAATATCATTCCAATAAAGCATTTGATTTAGTATTGATCTTAAATTATTGAATTAGAAGTGCTAAGATTAATATTGAATTTATGTGATTGAATAATCTGAATCTAAGCTTTAGATCTCTGATTTTCTCTTACATAAGATTATTAGCATAAGATGGATAATAAAATTGTAATGATTTATGAAATGATCTAATTTGAATAATACCTTTGATTTAATCTTATAATTGTAAAATAGGGTGTGATTAGATGGATCTAGCCATCTGAATTAATCACTTTTATCTAAGATAGTAAGTAAACCCTGAGGCTTTAACTTAAGTGGTAGAAGAGTGAGATTATAAGGATCTTACCTTAGGAGTGCTTTAAAATATTTAAAAGCCTTAAAGAATGTTACACCTTGAGGTAGTAAAGACTTATTATGACATATTGAGGTAGGAACATAGATGATCCTCCAAAACCTTAGAAGCTGATCTTAAACCTTATAGTAGAACACACCTAAGATATTAGATTGAGATTTTTGCATGTGGTAGTAACCCATATTGAGTGACCTCTTAGTTACATCTTTAGAGCCTTGTGTAGGACTCACCTAGTTAGAATAAGGATTGATAGTCTTGGATAAATCCTTGGTGATGAAATAGAATTGATTGAACCCAGATTATTGGTTGAGTATAGTAGTGTATATCCATAGTGTTGGATCACTCTAGCAGTATTCAGGAATTGTTGAGTCACTCTAAGTAAGATTTATCTTTGTGCTATCCTGCAGGCTTAGGCGAATACAATCTTGCTTAGAGTAAATCAATCAATCTTAAGAGTGTTATAATTAGGAACTTAAATCTTTAGTTTGAGATTTGAACTACAACCAGATTATACCTCCTATCTTAGTGCACTTTAATAGGTGTGGTTTTAAACAAACTAAGTAATTTAAGTTACCCTCCTATCTTAGTACGCTTCGATAAGTGCAGTTTTAACCAAACTAATTGTTAAATCTACTTTTCTTGGAAACTTACCCAATATGTATATACAATCCTTCTAACTGATGATTTTAAGTAAAATCCTAAGTAAAACTAATTATTGAAATTAGAATTTAAGAGTCAGAATCATTTTAGCAAGATTTAGCATAATTGAGACAATTGAGTAATATTCTGATTTCAATAATTTCTGGATTTCTGGATTTATGTCATATAGTATAGAGGTATGAGCATGAGCATGAGCATGAGCATGATGTATGAGTATCAGTGATGATTTATGAGTTATGGAATGTTGCATACCTCAACAGGGGAAATTTAGGATGTTGAGACATCACGGTAAAATTTCTCAACAGGATGTATGCAGACATTGGACCGTACGACTCATAGCAGTTCAATATTAGTTTAGTTGCATATTAGTGTCATACAGTATTATGGCATATTCAAATGCATGAATTCTGTGACATATAGTATAGTTTGGGTGTTTTTATATCAGTTTCAGATCATTCGTTGTTTTTTGTTATTTTCAGCATTCAGATTATAGTTCAATTTCACTTTACTCAGTTTTGCATAGTTTCAGTTATTAAGTTGCCTTTACAATTTTTCTACAATTTTATTTACTTTACTATTTCATTGAACCTATTTTAGAACTGCTTTGTTTAGTTTTGATGTGTTAGACTCTTGGTCTAACACAGGGTACTTTTGGGATCTAACAATTTGCTAGATCCTGAGTAGTTGGTTGAGCTATGATAGGAGGACTCTCAGGAGATCCAAGAGGAGTACTTGGAGCTTTAATGGACCCTCCTTCAGCCTTGTCACTTTTCTGCTTTTATTTCAATTTATTAGCTAGACTTTACTTTTTTATTATTCAGAAATTAGTTTGTAATAAATTTGGATGTACTTTTACTTTTCGTTTATGTGATGAATGCTTACTTCTATTTTGTGATGAATATATTCTAGATATTTTGTTTTAGCTTTCACACTCTATTATTCTATTACTATACTTAGTATTATGATATGATCAGCATACTAGAAATGCTGATATTTGAGAACATTTATTGGATTCCTTACTTGCCTTTATAATCCAATATATGTAATAGTCTAATACTTAGAATAAGTATCTTACTCTTATCATAAGTATTGACTCTCGACCCTCCTCTTGGGTTGATTCAGTGGCCTTCAGTGTGGCTAGTTCCTTTAGTTAGCCTATTGGGGCAGATGGGTTATGCCTTCTCGAGTAGCGCACCGCTCCGCCGCCAAATTTAGTTTGTTTTGCGCACGGCGACGGGGCATGGCGCTACAATTGATATTAGAGAAGTATCATAAAGTGTCAGATAAGGAGCTTGTTCCTATCTACTATATGATTAGTTCTCTGTGGCAGGTCTAGATCACAAGTTGCTAAGTGTAGGAAAGAAACATCCAAAAGTTCATCAAGTTATCTCAGAAATAAAAATTTGAGTATGTCTGGAATAAGGACATCCTAGGAATTGAATGCACATAATAAATTGATAAAAATAATGAACTATTAAATATAAATGGGACATCATAGAATTCAAAAAAACTTCAAAGATAATAATAAAGATATGAAGCAAATACTTATAAGTTGAGTTACTTTTAGGAATGGAATACACACAGTCAGCATTCTGGTTCTGCCTTAGGAGATTTGAAGAATACTTGATAGATAATCTTTGAGATGGCTAGATCTATGGTAGGCTCGTCGATGGAGTATCAGCTCGAGGAGTAGAAGTTTTGGACAAGATCCTTACCTATCCATCCTTTGGAGGTACCAGTCTCCCAATACTTACTAGAGAGTGGTTGGATCGTGCAAACACTGCCCTTCTAGAGATGGCCTGTCCCGATGACCACCATCTTCAAATTATGGAGATCTTACTTAGGGTATCACTGAGTCTTTTGTGGTTTTGGATTTATAGGAGGTTAGCTCGAAGGAGTCATGTAGTCACTTATGATGTTTTATGTGTTGCCATTTAGGTAGAATACTGTAACTAGAGGCCCTTGAGTTATGCATTTTGTGGATATATATAACTTCTCTTTTGAGAAAGAAATGAATTGAATGATAATGAAATTTTACTATTCACTGAGTTTATACTTGAACTTATATCCATGAATCCTAGATCTATTTCTGCTCCCATACCAATTAAGAATATAGTCTCATCCTCGGGCATACCAGAAGAAATGAATCCTATGGTGAATCTGATGAAGGCACTGATCGATAGTAATGTGCAATAGGCGCTAGAGACTTATGCCCTTATGTCGCTATCAATCTGTTCCTCAATTAGGAGCTCCATCCTCCTCTCACTTCTCAGTAGATGGGCTTCTTCATAGTTTCCTACGATTAAGGACACCTACCTTTAGCGGGGCTCTCAACCCCATGTACACTATTACTTGGTTGAAAATAACCGAGTAGAATTTGGCAAGCATAAAATATCCAAACTTAGAAGCAATTTGCTTAGTCACCCACCTATTTCAGAAGGAAGCGGAGTACTCGTGGGAATGTGAGCGGAACAATAAGTTTGTTGATTATGAGATAGAAGATATCTTGTGGGATATGTTCCTAGAAGCATTTCATGAAGCATTCACCCCTGCATCAGCTCAAGCCATTTTAGAGGATAAGCTTCTCCGCCTTACACAAGGGAATATGTCTATGTTTGATTATGAATAAGAGTTTCAAAGGCTAGCACGATTTGTTCAAAACTTTGTGTGAACGGAGGAAGCTAGATGCCATTGCTTCTTGAAAGGTTTGAGGGAGTCTATAAAAGCTCATTTGGTGTCCCGTCAATCAAGAACTTTGCATAATTGATCGAGGCTAAGCAAACATGGTGCATCCATAAATTACCAAAAGAAGAAATTCACTTTTGGCAGTGAGTGGCAATCCTTTATAGATAGATTCAGTACTCAAGCATCACTGATTGATGCGATGAAAGAAAAAAGACTAGTTAAGAAAGGCTATGATTTGTATCTCATAACTATGTTAGGAGAAAAAAAAGAAGTCATTCCTATCTCAGAGAATCGAATAGTTCATGAATTCCCTAATGTCTTTCTTAAAGGCCTAATTGGTCTACCTCCAGTTAGAGAAGTAAAGTTTGAAATTTAGTTAATCCCGGGAACCCAACCGCTATCGAAGGTTCCATATCGCATGGCGCCTAAGGAGTTGCAAGAACTGAATAAATAATTGCAAGAGTTGCTAGAGAAAGGTCTTATACTGCTGAGTTCATCTCCTTGGGGAGCGCCCATCTTATTGGTGAGAAAGAAGGATGGTTAGATGCGGATGTGCATCGATTATAGTAAACTGACTAAAGGAACCATCAAGAATAAGTATTCTTTGCCCGTATCGATGATCTGTTCGATCAACTATTTGGAGCTAAAGTTTTCTCAAAAATTGACTTGCGATCAGGTTATCACCAGCTACGAGTTAAGGATTCTGATATTGAGAAAATAGTGTTTAGAACCCGCTATGGACACTATGAATTTTTGGTAATGTCTTTCGTCTTAACAAATGTGCCATCCATTTTTATGGATTTAATTCAGTGCGTATTGTAAGCGTATTTAGATAAATTTGTCATCGTCTTCATCAACGATATCCTAATTTATTCAAGAAGCAAAGATGAACACGAACATCATCTGTGATTAGTGTTAAAGGAGCTTCGAAGTCACGAATTATATGCTAAGTATTCAAATTGCAAATTCTGGCTTGATTCAATCGCTTTCTTGGGTCACATTGTAGATGCACAAGGAATCAAGGTTGATTAAAATAAAGTAAGCGCATTTCAAGATTGGTCATAAACAAACTCTGTAGCTGATATCAGAAGTTTTTTAGGTTTAGCTGGTTACTATAGAAAATTCATTAAAGTCTTCTCACAAATTGCGTCTTCTCTCACAAAGTTGACGTAGAAAACAATGCCTTTTGTCTGGATTTCAGAATGTGAGAATGCATTTCAAACATTAAAGGATGCTCTTTCTTTTGCACCAATTCTGGCCTTACCAAAAGAATGTCTCAACTACTAAGTTTATACCGATGCATCTGGGATAGGGTTGGGATGTGTACTCATGCAAGTAGGAAAAGTTATCGCATATGTGTCTCATCATCTAAAACCAGATGAAAAGAATTATCCTGTCCATGATATGAAATTAGCCATTGTAGTTTTCGCCTTTAAAATTAAGCATCATTATCTGTACGGTGTCCAGTGTTCTATGTTCACAGACTATCAAAGTTTAAAATACATCTTCACTCAGCGTGAGCTCAACTGTCATCAGCAAAGATGGCTCGAATAAATAAGTGATTATGATTTAAGCATTCCATACCATCCCGGTAAAGCGAATGTTGTAGCCGATGCACTCAATTATTATGCTACACTTTCCTCCTTAATAGCCCAAAGTCCTTTGGAGGAATAATTCAGAAGGCTTGATATCAGGCCAGTTCGCGGTGCTATGCTAAGCGAACTAATATCTATGAGTACCGCAAAACCAATGATTCATCGAGATGTCTCCATCTCCCAAACAAAGGATGAATACTATATGAATTTCAAAATGGAAATTGAAAGTGGTTGTCATTTTGATCTCCAGCTGTGAGGTAATGTAGTCTATGAATAAGATCTCTTATGGATTCCTAAATCCATGCAGTACTGCACTTCCCAGTAGCACTAAGATGTACCAAAAATTGAACAAATCATTCTGGTGGCCTGGAATGAAGAAAAGCATGGCTGAATTCGTAGCAAAGTGTCATGCTTGCAATCTAGTCAAAACTGAACATCAGAAGCCTAGAGGACTTCTCCATCCTCTGGCAAATCCTGAATGGAAGTGGTTTTATAATTCTATGGATTTTGTGATGGGTTTGCCAAAATATAGATCTGGTGCCGATTCAATCTGGGTCATTGTCGATCGACTGACCAAATCAGCACATTTTATTCCTATGCGTAAAACCAGTTCCATAGAAAAATTGTATATCAAGGAAATCATCAGGCTCCATGGAATTCCAAGGTCTATCGTATCTGATCGAGATAGCCGCTTCACTTCAAAATTTTGGTAGGTAGTGCATCAAGACTTCGGGACTACGCTAGCCATGAGCACCGCTTTTCACCCTCAAATAGATGCTCAAATAAAAAGAGTCAACCAATTTCTAAATGATCTTCTTCATCTCTGTATTCTAGATTTCAGAGGTTTCTGGGAAGATCATATCCCGTTGGTAGAGTTTACATATAACAACAGTTTCCAGACAAGTATCGGCATGGCTTCTTATGAAGCCTTGTATGACAGGAAGTGCAGTACTCCCCTAGCGTGGTCTGAAACTAGCAATGTTCAGTTATATGGCTCAGAATTAGTTGACGAAACTATACTTAAAGTTCAGCTAACCCAGCAAAGAATTAAAGGAGCTCAAGATTGCCAGAGTAAGTTTCATGATACTCATCATGGTACTCTGGAATTTGATGTTGGAAATTTTGCATATCTTAAAGTAAGCCTAATGAAAGGCATATATCATTTCGGTGTAGCAAAGAAGCTAAGTCCCTGCTATATCGGACCCTTTGAAATTTAAGAGAAGATTGGTTCTGTAGCCTGTAGATTGAAGATTCCTGAAGATTTCTCTGCAGTCCATAATGTGTTACACATCTCCTCTCTATGAAGATGTCTTTGTGATACTTCTCATCCAATTCAACTTCCAACGGTATCTCTCCAATCGGAGCTTTCTTATGTGGAGGAGCCAATTAAGATCTTAGCTCATGATCGAAAGCAGCTGAGATATCGCTCAACTCCAATGGTAAAGGTTCAGTGGAGGAATCGCTCTCTAGAAGAATCTACTTGGGAAAAAGTGGTTGATATTTAGAGAAAGTATCCAAGTGTCTTTGAAGATTCAGGTATCCGTTAAATTCTAAATTTGTAATTTTGTTCTTAAATCTATGCATGGTTGGTTCCTCTCCTGAGATGATGTCGAGGACGACATCGTTCTTAAGTGAGGGAGTCTGTAACAACCCTAGGTTGTTACCTTATTAATTCTCAATTTAGTCAGATATTAATTTTGATCCTCTTTGCATTTAGAATATCAAGTTAAGCTTATCTTAAAAATTTGAAGTCAATTGGACATCTCTAAGTTCAGTTAGTATTTTGATCAGTCTAGATGCCATAATTAAGACCTAAATTTTTTTATCTCATAATTAAAATCTGATTACATTTTTGAATTCCTCCCCTTAAATGAGCTAGGGGTGAAAGTTTGGTCAAATTTAGAGATCATTTAGACCATAATTCAATTTAAATTAAAATGGTTAAATTTTATTCTAGGGTTTCCAACATTTCAATTTTGCAAATATACTACTAACTAACTAAAATGGCTGGTATCCGCTGTTCGGACTGCGGTCGATCCGCTGTGGAGCCCGGGTCGTGCAATAGTGGTACTTCCACCATATCCACCTTTCATCCTACTAATCTGACGACTGGGATTTAGATCTTTGGAACTATGGATCTACCCGTAGATGCATCCCGTGGATCCTATGGTGTGGATTCAATCGGATCCAGCCGTTAGGATCCTGAGGATCAGGACCGTCATGCCTTTCTGATCACCTGCACCCGACATAAGACGTACTGTGGATTCTCGATAGCTTGGCCTATCCCCCACTACTCGCTTTGCCTCAGCATGCCGTTGGGATCTTCCCTCAACGACATATGGGTCACGATCGAGCCTTGTGACCCGGCCGACCTCAATTTGGAAAATTGAGAGCTATGCCATGGCCCGATCTCTTGAGCCTCCCCATCCTGAGCTAGCTCTCTTGAAGTTTCCCAATTTTTCTCTAAGGCTATAAATAGCCTTAGGTTTGCCTTAGGTAAGGCTCGATGATCAATTGGAGTATTCCCCTAAATCTCCATTACTGGTCAGCTTAAGCTCCTTCCAAGTGTTCCTGTGCTTGCGTACTGCTGGTAGTGGGTGCGTCCTGGCATTCAAGACCCCTTGCGCTCTTTTGAAGCTCAGCTAAGCCTCTAGATTGCCCCCGTGTCATCTACAAGCTTTCTTGTCAAATGAGGTACCTCATTTTACTCGGTCTTAGCCAATGTGGCTCAGACTTCTCTCCTTTTGACTCGTATGGTTGCATATTGCTGAATCAAATTCATTGCACCTGTAATTGCACATTATGATAGTCCCGATCTATTGATTCAATAGATCGGGCTAATGATTCAATAGATCGGGCTAAGTATGTAAAATGGCCTGGGTCCAAGTAAGGACCCAGCGATCCAGCCCACCTCAGACTCGCTGGCCAAGGGGCTTTGATCCACCTCACCTCCCTTAAGGTGTAGGGACCAATCCCTGGGGAAATCATGGCCTCTATGAGGTGAATTGTCTCCCCACAGTAACTTTATTAAGGGAGATATTGGGTGAGTAAGGTCCGGCTGATCTAAACAACCTCACTTGGGGCTTCAGGTCTCTGTCGGTGCGTCTGGCCATGGTGAAGGTGTAGCAACCTTCAGTCAGTCATGCCATGGTTTGGATGCATGGGAATTGGCCAATTAGGGTTTCCCTAATCGGACATCCGTCAGGATGAGGGGTTGGGGACCAAGCCATTGTGCGGGTCGGGCCGACCCGTGACCCGTGCGGTGCGACATTCCCAGGTCTCTCGGGCACTGGACAACCCACACCTTTTGTTAATGGGCTGAGCCCATTTTAATAAATTCGATTAATTAGATTTATTTTCCTTAAGGAAAATAATCCAAATAATTTAATCATATGGAAATTTAGTTGGAAAAATTGTAATGATTTATGAAATGACCTAATTTGCATAATACTTTTGATTTCATCCCATAATTGTAAAATAGGGTGTGATTAGATGGATCTAGCCATCTGAATTAATCACTCTTATTTAAGATAATAACTAAAGCCTGAGCCCTTAACTTAAGTGGTAGAAGAGTGAGATCATAAGGATCTTACCTTAGGTGCTTTAAAATGTTTAAAAGCCTTAAAGAATGTTACACCTTGAGGTAGGAAAGACTTATTGTGACACATTGAGGTAGGAACATAGATGATCCTCCCTAACCTTAGAAGCTGATCTTAAGCCTTGTGGCAGAACACACCTAAGATATTCGATTAAGATTCTTCCATGCGGTAGTAACCCATGTTGAGTGACCTCTTGGTCACATCTTTGGAGCCCTGTATAGGACTCACCTAGTTAGAATAAGGACTGATAGTGTTGGATAAATCCTTGGTGATGAAATATAATTGATTAGACATAGATTACTGGTTGAGTATAGTAGTGTATGTCCATAGTGTTGGATCACTCTAGCAGTATTCAGGAATTATTGAGTCACTCTAAGTAGGATTTATCTTTGTGCTATCCTGCAGTCTTAGGCGAATACAATCTTGCTTAGAGTAAATCAATCAATCTTAAGAGTGTTATAATTAGAGACTTAAATCTTTAGCTTGAGACATAAATTGTGACTGAGTTCTACCTCCTGACAGACTATATAATACATGTCTGCGCTTGCATGCAAGTGTACGTGGTCTAAAGTAATAATTTGGAAGATAAGTTCTGAGATTTATCATCCTCAGGGAATGATGACCTTTGTTACTAAAGTATATCTATATTCAATAATGTTTAAATGGTATCATTTCAGTTTTGAGTTGGTTCCATTAAAAAAGCAATAATTTAGATTTAAGAAGCTATTTGATTTAGATAGGAGAGTTGAGTTTTCTCCATGTGAATTGATGGGGACTAATGTTGAATTATTTCTCAAGCACTCCTCATTCTTTCATAGTCATGCCAAATAATCAAGTGCACATTGCATTCCTTAGAATTTTCCTCTAATTCTTACAAGTTCAAATCTTGTACATGAAATGAACGCACAAGGGTTCAATTTCAGTAAGAAGATCCTCATGAGATCGCTCTTAGGGCATCTCAGTTTACCTATGTTTATGTTACAAAATAACAGTTTTGGTTAAATGATCTCATGAGCACTGATTCCACCAACAAGCATCATGCGCATCATGAGCAGTTCAGATAGGAAATTGTTTCATTGGGCTCCATGGACTACGTCACATTGTCCATGAGCCCTCTATAAATCCTCTTCCTCCTTTTATGTATGCTGAGCAATGGAGCTCCGTTAGTGGGTCTTAATTTAGATGGTGTGATTAAGCTCAAGAACTTCTCACATAGTTCTAAGCAACTATGCACGCATGTGCAGCTCTAAACAAAGCAATGAGCTATGGAGCGCAAGGCATTAATTAAGGTGTTAATATTTATAGTTATAACTACTTTACATATTATTCATTTAGCCCACAATATTATTTTTAGTGATCTCATTAAGTCATTCAACACGGATTTTAATTTCAATGCTTGAGGAAGTTCTCCAACATTTATTTAAGTCCCATTCATATCATTATAGATTTAGCTCAATCCTCCCCAAGGGAGTTTAGCCTTCCATTATAGCTGAGATAAGAAGAAAAACATACAAGGATGAAGACTCTTTCATGATCCACTAAAAAGAAATAAAAAGCAAGATTTGGAAGTTACTAGGAACAACCCTCAATGGGGTTCTCTGGATATCTTCATCTTCTTCCTCTTTTTCTTTCCCATAGCTCCTTAGTGCAGCTTGACTTCATTCTCCTCTAACAATAGTTTCGTTAACCTCCCTTGGAGAGGTCTCCTTCTTCTTCTATGCAGCCTTCTAAAAGCTAGAATTTTTGAGTGAAAATTGGTAACCCTTCTTTTGTAAAAATAAGCTGTATTTATAGAGGAGTCAATCTCCTCACTTGCATCCAAAATTTGGCTCTTCCCTCCACAATTCAGCTGTCATGAGTGCACAGCCCATTTGAGGCATGAAATGACACCTTCTTTTCCATTTTAAAATTTTGTAATCATTTAAAAACCCTCCTTTTCCTCTTATAAAATATTCTGTTGTAGAAGATATGGTAGCTGGGAGATAGCAGTAGGCTGGGAGGTCAGGTTTTAGCCGCAATTAATGCCCTAAGAAGACAGGAATTCGGCGCCCCGCTGTTGCACGCTGTTGTGCGCTGTGGCACGTTGCTGCGCATTGTGGCGCACTGCAGCAGTTTAAGTTTGTAACTCATCCATGGTAGTGCGCTGTAGCGTTAGGTCTTTCGAACTCGATTTGAGGTAGCACGCTGCAGCGCGCGATGGCGCGCTATAGCAGTTAAAGTTTCAAAAACATCTCCACTACAGCGCACTGTAGTGGTATGTCTGTCGAACTTGATTTGTGATAGCGCGCTGTGGCGCGCTGCAGCGATTAAAGTTTAAAAACATCTTCGTTGCAACGCGCTGTAGCGGTTTAAGTTCAAAAAATTCTCCACCGCGATGCGCTATAGAGGTCAAGTTTGAAAACCTTACCCACTGTAGCGCGCTGTAGCGATTCACTTTCGATCTTCCATCCACGGTAGGGTGCTCTGATGTGCTGTAGTGCGCTATAGTGAAATCACTCCATATTTCAAAAATCCCCTTAGGATAATGCTTTCTGCATGCCAATAGCCGGAGTGCGCTGTGGCGCGTAGCAGCGCGTTGCAGAAATACTCTAGATTCTCCCAGAATTTGCTGAGATCACATTTTACCTAAAAATAAGTTGAATTTGATCAAGGTTGGCTATTTATAATAAGGATTTGTATGAGATTTTTCCTTTATTTATGATATAAAGAATGGATTCATCATACCCCACACTTAAATTCTTGCTCGTCCTCGAGTAAGCTCAAGAAATGATTTTTCTATTTTTAATGTATGGAGTCAATATGAAATGTCAATGTGAAATTTCATTGCAGTTCAAAACTTTTGCTTAACTGAAATGACTATCAAATTTTCTGCCATTAAACCTTTCTAACTCTGGTTATGATTCATGGTTGATTAAATAGTTTCCAATTTTATGTTTTGTAATGCTTGATGCTACATGATGGGAAAGGTTCTTTAGAATTCACCAAACTAGTAAGGTAGTGAGTAATCAAGAGTTTTGTGCCATATGTGCTCATTCTTATGAATCACAAAGAGACGTAATAATTTAGGAGAGATATTTTTCATCACCCTATTTTATTTTTTTCCTTGGGAGAGATATTTTTCTTCATCCCTATTTTTATTTTCTTTTTTAGCTCTTAGGAGAGATATTTTTCTTCATCCCAATTCTAATTATTTGTGATCATGAAGTCCTACAGAAGCCTAGCGCACTCTTTAGTTTACTCAATTACTTTTAATTACTAGTTTTGGTATCTAAGTTTTCCACCACACTTAGACCTTAGCATTGATCTTATTAAATTTTTGGAGACTAGATACAACCTGAGATCATTCCTTTGTTTTGATGATGTAGTGTTGCCAATGAGTTTAGTCATCTTTTGTTAAGCAAATTTTGGTTGACAATTAATTTTTACATTGATATTTTTGTAACTTTCATAGTCTTGAAAGATTCAGAAAAAATTGTCATTTGCAAATCATAGAAAAATTTTGAAAATATGAGAATCCATAATTTATTTCTTTAAAGAAAAATAAAACACAAAAAAAAACTAAAAATGAAAATAAGAAAAATACAACCTAATTTATTCATGGGTTTCCTCCCACCAAGTGCTTGTTTTAACGTCTCAGCCTGACGTGAGTAATATCTTCTATGTGATTCCTTCCATAAGAAGGTCTGTAAGGTCCATCCTCCTTTCTCTTGCAGGTTACGCTCTTCTAAATATGGCTTCAATCGATTCCCATTCTCCTTGAAGGTTCCTTCACTTTAATTGAGATCAATGGCTCCATGAGGATAGACCTTTGTAACTGTAAACGGGCTCATCCACCTTGACTTTAATTTCCCTGGAAATAATCTCAATCTTGAATTAAAAAGGAGCACCTTCATTCCTGGTTGAAAATGCTTTGGTTCAAATAATTTATCATGCCATTTTTTTAGTTTTTTCTTTGTACATTTTGGCACATTCATAAGCATTCAATCTGAATTCATAAAGCTCATTCAATTGCAGCAATCTCCTTCCTTCTGCTTGTTGGAAGTCAAAGTTCAATTTCTTGATAGCCCAAAAAGCACGGTGTTCCAACTCCATGGACAGGTGGCAAGATTTACCATACACTTGTAAGGGGATATTCCTAAGGGAGTTTTAAAAGCAGTTCTATAAGCCCAAAGGGCATCTTGAAGTTTTGAAGTTTAATCTTTTGTATTTTGATTCACTGTCTTCTCCAAGATCTGTTTGAGTTCCCTATTTGAAACTTTGACATGTCTACTAGTCTGAGGGTGGTAGGCAGTTCCCACCTTATATCTTACTCCATAGCTTCTCAGAAAACTCTCAAGCTGCCTATTACAGAAATGCTTTCCCCCATTACTTATGAGGAATCTAAGAGTACCAAATCTCGCAAGCACACGCTTCTTGAGAAATTTGACAACAGTTTTAGCGTCATTGTTCACACATGCAAGCGCCTCTACCCACGTCGAAATATATTCAACAGCAATAAGAATATACATATTAGTTTGGGATAAAGGAAATGGGCCCATGAAATCAATTCCCCATATGTCAAATAGTTCCACTTCGAAGACTCCATTCAAAGGAAGCTCATCCCTTTTGCTAAGATTTCTTGTTCTTTGGCATTTATGAAAACTTCTTACATACTCAGCATCACTTTTGAATAAATGAAACCAAAAGAACCCAAATTGAAGCACCTTAGCTGTAGTTCGATCAATTCCATAATACCCTCCATAAGGGGATGTGCGGCAATGGTAGAGAATGTTCTTAATTTCTGAATTGGGCACACATCTCCTTAGGAGTTGATCATTGCAACATTTATAGAGGAAGGGATCATACCAAAAGTATTTTTTTATATCAGGAAAGAATTTTGTTCTTTGTTGAAAGTTCATGTCTTTTGTTATAACTCCAGCAAGATATATTGCAAAGTTAGCAAACCAAAGAGGTTTTGTTGATGAAATAGTGTGCAGCTTCTCATCGGGGAATGATTCACTAATATCGGTCAAATTATCACTTTCAAGGTGGGTTAATCGAGATTGGTGGTCAACTAACATATTCTCACTCCCCTTCTTATCCCAGATTTCTAGATCAAATTCTTGTAAGAGCAGCACCCAACATATCAAGCGAGGTTTTGCTTCTTTCTCTTGAAGGAGATACTTAATGGCCACATAATCAGTGTAAACAATAGTCTTAGGCCCAATGAGATATGACCTGAATTTAGTGAATGCAAAAATGACAGCTAAGAGTGCTTTCTCCGTGGTCACATAGTTTCCTTGGGCATCGTCAAGGAGCTTACCAGCACAGTAAATTGAATAGAAGGTTAATTCCTTCCGCTGCCCAAGGACAGCACCAATAGCAAGGTCACTTGCATCACACATAATCTCAAAAGGGGTGTCCCAATTTGGAGTAGAAATTATGGGAGCAGAGATCAGGGCAGTTTTAATAGCATTGAAACCTTCTAAGCAATTTTCGTCAAATTTGAATTTGACATCTTTTTCTAGTAATCTACAGAGCGGCAAGCTTATGTTGGAGAAGCCCTTGATAAATCTTCTATAAAATTCTGCATGCCCAGGGAAACTTCTAATTCCTTTTTCATTGATAGGAGGGGGGAGTTTTTCAATTACCTCAACCTTAGCTTTATCAACTTTGATTACCCTCCTAGAGATCAAATGACCAATAACAATACCTTCTTCGACCATAAAATGACATTTTTCCCAATTTAAGATCAAATTCAATTCTTCACACCTTTTTAAAACCTTTCCCAAATTGGTGAGACAATGGTCGAAAGAACTTCCGACAACAGAGAAATCATCCATAAGGATTTCCAAAAATTCTTTTATCATGTCTGAGAAAATAGCCATCATACAACGTTGGAAAGTGGCCAGAGCATTGCATAACCCAAAGGGTATTCTCCTAAAGGCAAAAGTCCCAAAGGGATAGGTGAAGGTTGTTTTCTCTTGGACTTCAGGTGCAATCGGGATTTGATTATATCCAGAATACCCATCAAGAAAATAGGAATAGGGATTCCCTGCCAATCTATTGAGCATTTGGTCTATGAATGGGAGAGGGTAATGATCCTTCTGATTTGCTTTATTTAGCCTCCTATAATCTATGCACACTCTCCATCCGGTTACCATTCTAGTGGGGATTAATTCATTATTATCATTAAGCACAACAGTCATCCCACTATTCTTTGGGACCACATGAATAGGGCTCACCCAAGAACTGCCAGAGATGGGGAATATGATTCCAGCATCTAAGAGTTTAATAATTTCTTTGTGAACTACTTCCTTTATGTTAGGGTTTAAATGCCTTTGAGGTCAATCGATGGAGTAGAGTTATCCTCCAAAAATATATGATGCATACAAAGAGTTGGGCTAATTCCCTTTAGATCTGCTATACTCTATCCAATTAGTCTCTTGTGTTCTTTTAAAACCTTACATAAGAGCCTCTCTTGATACTGATTTAACAAGGTAGAAATTTTTACTGGATGGGATGTCTCCTCCCCTAGATATGTATACTTTAAGTGAGAAGGAAGAGGTTTTAATTCTAATTTTGGTGGGACATCTATAGAAGGTTGAATTAATTTTCTTTCTTTAATCAATTCCTTAATCACTCCACCTTCTGTTAGATCCTCATCAACCTCGTTTACTAGCATCCCCTCTTCTTCCATATCTCCCAATAATAATGCTTCTTCAATTAAATTGATCCCCCAGCAATCCTCATTCGGCTTAGATGGGTGCCTCATAGAATTATTTATATGAAATTTCACCTCCTCATCTCCATATCGTAATCTCAATTCTCCTTTCTCGACATCAATCAATGTTTTTCCTGTATCCAAAAATGATCTACCCAATATGATGGGGATTTCTTGGTTTTCATCTTCCATGTCTAATACTATGAAATCAGCTGGGAAGATGAATTTATCAACCTTTACAAGCACATTTTCCATGATTCCTAAAGGGGTTCTTACAGATCTATCAACAAATTGGAGGAGAACAGAGGCAGGCTTCAAGTGATCTATTCCAAACTCCTTGAATATGTAAAATGGCATAAGATTTATGGATCCACCCAGATCACAAAGAGCCTTTTGGAAAGATTGGTTTGCAATAGTGCAGGGGATAGGGAAGCACCAGGATCCTTCTTCTTAAAGGGAATCTTTCTCTGACAAATTGTGCTACATTTTGGTAATGCCACGGCCTCCTTCTCATCAATCCTTCTTTGCTTTGGTAGGATATCTTTCATAAACTTTGCATAACTTGGCGTTTGCTCTAATGCTTCAGCGAATGGAATGTTTATGTGAAGAGTTTTAAAAGCATCTAAAATTTGTGAAATTGGGCATCAAGTTTCTCCTTAACCATTCGCTGAGGGTAGGGGATGTTAGGGGTGATCTTAAGTTGGTCATTAGATTGAACCTTCTCAGAATCCCTTACTTCATTCCTCTTATTATTGCTCATTACTTCTTCTTCTTGTTCTTCTCTAATTGTTGTGATTGTCTTTTCATCCTCCTTATTCACAACCGCCTTAGTTATATTCCCACTTCTTAGGGTTATAGAGTTTCCTGAGTCATTTTCATACTCACCAATGACTCCTATTAAAGCCGATTTCTCTAATTGTCTAATGATTTCTTTTAGTTTATGTTCAATTCTTTTTACTGACTCCTCTTGCCTTAGAAGGGTATGTTCGTGTCTGTTTAGTGTGGCATCAGTTTTATTCATAAATTCAGTTGTGGATGTTCTGAATTCTTTAAAGGAGTTCTCCAATATTTCTCTACTTCCGCCATGGTTCATAATTACATTGACATTCCTTAACTCGCAATCTCTCTCTTGACGAGATATCAATTGCTAACATTCTAACTTTTTATTGAGTTGAGAGATTTGATTCTGGAGTTCACTAATTTGTTGCGAGTTTTCTAGAGAATTACATTCATTTTTAGCCATGTGATCATTTCTTTGGAGAGGCTATTGATAGGCATTTGTCACCATTTCATCTAAAAGGGCATAAGCCTCTTCTTGGGTTTTGCTACTAATTGAACCACCGGTGGCTGCATCTATCATTATCCTTGTTGGAGTGTTCAAACTATTGTAAAAAGTTTGCACTTGCATTCACAAAGGGAACCCATCATGCGGGCATCGCCTTAGGCATTCCTTAAAGAGATCCCACCTGTCATATAGTGTCTCCCCTTCAAACTAATTGAAATTGGTTATCTCAATTCTCAACTGAGCAGTTTTTGCCGGAGGGAAGTCTTTCTCTAATAATTTCCTAGCGAGGTCATCCCAAGTACAGATAGAATCACTCGGGAGAGAGCTGAGCCAACTCTTGGCTCCGTCTCTTAGGGAAAAAGGGAAAAGCCTAAGTTTAATGGCATCTTCAGAAACATCATTAATCCTGAAGGTATCACATATTTCAAGAAAATTGGAAATGTGTGAGTTAGGGTCCTCAGTAGCCAACCCACCAAATTGATTATTTTGAACTATACTGAGTGTAGAAGGTTTGATCTCAAAATTGTTAACTTCAATGTTTGGCCTAATAATTGCATGAGGAATGTCCCTAATAGTGGACAGTGCATAATCCCTAAGTGCTCTATCTCATGGTTCTCCTAAAGGCTCTCTAGGAATTTTATCAAAATTTTCCATTACAGCTTGTTGGTTATTTAAGATGGCTTGTTTTCTTCTAGCTCGTAGATGGGTTCTTTCAATTTCTGGATCAAAAATATATTCAGTACAATTTCTTCTACTCATAAGGATTTAGAAATTAAGCTATGAAGAACAAGTGTAACAATATCGTTCAATAGTTCAGCAATTGAAAGAAAAGTAAATGGTCGGTCTAAACTATAAATTAGTTCATAAATAAATATAAGAACAAAATAAAACTATATGCAAGATATTTGCTTAAATCATTATTTACTAGTAGATTTTTCTTAATACAAAATGATTACCATTCCCTGGTAACGGTGCCAAAAAGTTGACAGACTGTAGAATACACGTCTGCACTTGCACGCAAGTGTATGTGGTCTGAAGTAATAATTTGGAAGGTAAGTTCCGATATTTATCGTTCTCAGGGAACGATGTGTTTTGTTACTAAGGTATACCTATATTCAATAATGTTTAAATGGTATGATTTCAGTTTTGAGTTGGTTTCATTAATAAATCAATAATTCTGATTTAAGAAACTATTTGATTTAGAGAGGAGAGTTGGGTTTCCTCCATGTGAATTGATGGGGACTCATGTTGACTTACTTCTCAAGCACTCCTCATTCTTTTATGGTCATGCCAAATAATCAAGTGCACATTGCATTCTTTAGAGTTTTTCTCTAATTCTTACAAGTTCAAATTTTGTGCATGAAATGAACACACTAGGGCTCAATTTCAGCACGAAGATCCTCATGAGATTGCACTTAGGGTATCTCAGTTTACCTACATCTAGGTTGCCAAAATAACAATTTTAGTTAAACGATCTCATGAGCATTGATTGCACTAACAAACATGACGCGCGTGATGCGCAGTTCAGATAAGGAAATGGTTTCATTGGGCTCCATGGACTATGTCACATCGTCCATGAGCTCTCAATAAATCCACTTCCTCCTTTCACATATGATGAGCAACGGAGCTCCATTAGTGGGTCTTCGCTCACACACTGCGACTTCTTAATTGAGCTTAGAGCATGGTGAGATTAAGCACAAGAACTTCTCATATAGTTCTAAGCACAGATGCATGCATGTCCAGCTCTAAACTAAGCAATGAGCTATGGAGCGCAAGATATTAATTAAGATGTTAATATTTATAGTTATAATTACCTTACATATTTTTTATTTAGTTATTTTTAGTGATCTCATTAAGTCATTCAACACAGATTTTAATTTCAATGCTTGAGGAAGTTCTTCAACATTCATTTAAGTCCCTTACATATCATAATAGATTCAGCCCAACCCTCTCCAAGGGGGTTTAGCCTTCCATTATAGCTGAGATAAGATGAAAAATATACAAGGATGAAGACTCTTTCATAATTCACTAAAAAGAAATCAAAATCAATATTTAGAAGTAATAAGGAACATCCCTTAATGGGGTTCTTTAAATCTCTTCCTCTTCTTCCTATTTTCCTTTCCCTTATCTCCCTAGTGCTGCTTGACTTCTTTATCCTGTAGCAATAATTTCTTCAACCTCCTTTGGAGAGGTCTCCTTCTTCTATACAGCCTTCTAAAAGCTAGAATTTTTGAGTGAAAATTGGGAACCCTTCTTTTGTAAAATGAATCTGTATTTATTGAGGAGTTAATCTTCTCTCTTGCATCCAAATTCTGGCTCTTCCCTCCATACTTCAGCTGTCAAGAGTGCGCAGCCCACTTGAGGCTTGAAATGACATCTTCTTCTCCATTTTAAAATTTCATAAGCATTTCAAAACCTTCCTTTTCCTCTTAATAAATATTCTGCTACAGAAGTTATGGCAGTTGGGAGACAGCAGCAGGCTGGGAGGTCATGTTTCAGACTCAATTAATGCCCTAAGAAGACAGGAATTCGGCGCCCCGCTATAGTGCGCAGTGGCGTGTTGCAGCGGTTTAAGTTCATAACTCCATCAACGGTAGCGCACTGTAGCGTTATGTCTTTCAAACTTGATTTGTGGTAGCACGCTGTAGTGCGCTATGGTGCACTGTTGTGGTTAAAGTTTTGAAAATATCTCCACTGCAGCACACTGTAATGGTATGTCTTTCAAACTCGATTCGCTAGAGCAAGCTGTAGTGGTAAAAGTTTGAAAACATCTATGCTGCAGCACGCTGTAGCGATTGAAGTTTGAAAACTTCTCCATTGCAGTGCGCTGTAGCGGTTCAAGTTCGAAAACTTTACTTGCTATAGCATACTGTAGCGATTCACTTTCAATCTTTCATTCGTAGTAGCGCGTTATGACGCGCTGTAGCGCACTGTAGTGGAATCGCTCCATATTTTAGAAATCCCCTTAGGATAATGCTTTCTGCATGCCAGTATCCGGAGCGCACTGTGGCGCGCAGCAGCACACTAGAGCGCGCTGTAGCAGTTTTTTCCCATAAATTACAGAAATACTCTAGATTCTCATAGAATTTGCTGAGCTCACATTTTACCTAAAAATAAGCAAAATTTGATTAAGGTGGGCTATTTCTAATAAGGATTTGTATGAGATTTTTCCCTTATTTATGATATAAATTATGGATTCATCACCTCCTATCTTAATGCACTTTGATAGGCGCAATTTTAAACAAACTAAGTAATTTAGGTTACCCTCTTCAGGACAGTAGGTATGCTTATAATTAGAGTATTTAACAGATTAGTTTGAGATATGAACTATGACCGGGTTCTGCCTCCTATCTTAGTGCGCTTTGATAAGTGCAGTTTAGCCAAACTAAGTGTTAAATATAGTTTTCTTAGTAACCTACCAAATATGTATTTACAATCCTTCCAACTGATGATTTGAAGTAAAATCCTTAGTAATACTAATTATTGAAATTAGAATCTAGGAGTCAGAATCCTTTTAGCAAAATTCTGCACATTAAAGACAATTGAGTCATGATTTGATATCAAGCATTTCTAGATTTCTGGATTTAATTCATGTAGTATAGAGGCATGAGGATGAGCATGAGCATGAGCTTGATGTATAAGTATGAGTGATGATTTATGAGTTTAAAATATTGCATACCTCAACAGGGGAAATTCAAGATGTTAAGATATCATGGTAAAATTTCCCAACAGGACGTATGTAGATATTGGACCGTACTATTCATAGCAGTTCAGTGATAGTTCAGTAGCATATCAATGGCATATAGTATTATGGCATATTCAAATGCATGAATTCAGTGACATATAGTATAGTTTAGGTGTTTTTACATAAGTTTTAGATCATTCATTGTTTTTTGTTATTTTCAGCATTCAAATTAGAGTTCAATTTTACTTGACTCAGTTTTGTATATTTTCATTTATTTAGTTGCCTTTATAGTTTTCTGCAGTTTTATTTACTTTACGATTTCATTGCACCTGTTTTAGAACTACTTTCGATGTGTTACACTCCCTGCCTAACACGAGGTACTTTTGGGATCCAGCAATTTGCTATATCTAGAGGTGTTGGTTGAGCCCGGACAAGAGGACTCTCAGGAGATCCAGGAGGAGTACGTGGAGCCTTAGTGGACCCTCCTTCAACCTTGTCACTTTTCTGCTTTTGTTTTAGTTCATTAGCTAGACTTTACTTTTGTATTATTTAGAAATCAATTTATAGTAATTTTGGATGTATTTTCACTTTTGTTTTCTAAGATAAATACTTGCTACTATTCTATGATGAATGTATTCTAAATATTTTGCTTTAGCTACTGTATTCTGTTATTCTATTACTATACTAAGTATTGTGATGTAATTTGCATATTGGAAATACTAATATTTGAGAACATATATTGGATTCCATACTTGCCTTTAAAATCCAATGTATGCATTAGTCTAATACTTAGGATAAGTATCTTACTCTTATCTTAAGTATTGACTCTTGACCCTCCTCTTGGGTTGAGTCAGCGGCCTTCATTGTGGCTAGTTCCTTTAGTTAGCCTATTTGTGGAGATGGGTTATGCCTTCTCGAGTGGCGCACCGCTCTGCCACCAAATTTAGTTTGTTTTGTGCATGGTGACGGGGAGGGGTGCTACATGTAGCACCGAGCTCTTGGGTTTGTGGCTGTTGTGGCGCACAATAGCGATGAGCTCTCTGCTTTGTGTCTATTGTGGCAGGTGAGAGCACTGAACTCTCAGGTTCATTACCACTACAGTGTGTGGGAGCTGCCAACTCTCTGGTTTGTGGCCGCTACGACGCTCGGTAGCCTGCTGCGGTGCGCGGTAGCACCGAGATCTCGAGTTCTTGTCCACTATGGTGTGTTATAGCACCGAGCTCTCTAGATTGTGGCCTCTACAGTATGCAGTATTGCCGAGCTCTCGGGTTTGTGCCCACTATCGCGCACTGAGGTAGTTTTCTTCCATAATTTAATATTTAGGCCAGATTTTATTTTGTACAAATTTATTCTGAAAAAATAGTGGAAACACATTGAAGTATACATTTCAATAAGAAAAATGTTTTGTTTTTATTTACTTATTTTACTATAAATCTTAGAATTATCAATCTCCATTATCCAACTATCAAGTATAATCCCATAATTATGGCCTTATAGTTAAATATTAGAACTTAACAAATTCTAATACATAATTAGAAGTGTCATCTATTAAAATTTAGTAATCAATCAATGACTTAATTAATGTACTTTATTAACCCATACCCAATCTTAATTAAGCTAATCAAGACTCAGTGATTTAAAGTTAAACTCAAAATTGGGGTTCAACTCTAAATCTAAGGTTATAACATTTAAGGATCTAAGGTTTCACGCCAAGCCTTACTCTAAAGGTAGAAAATTTTAAGGGCTAAAGACTAAGGAAGAGATGATCCTAATTTAGAAAGGCAAAAGTCTAACATCAGAAGATAATATAATCAAGTAAATACTTATAAATTTAAGAACTAGATTCAATCTATTGAATAACTCATTTACATAATAGAGTTGAATCACTTAACCCACTAAGAAGAGAGCAAATAAAGAAGTTAGGCACTTAAGATAAATTTTTAAAAAATTTTAAGGATGCAGATTACAAGTCTACGGAGGACCTATCTATTGAGTAGCTTCAACCACTCAATAGAACTTAAGCTACTAAGATTTAAGATCTAAGGATTTAAAGTAAATACTTAAGATCTTATTAAAGTTAGACTTAAGATTTATCTTAAGGCATAGACTTAAGAAAACATTAGGGTATTTTGGAATTCTGGTTAAGTTGACTAGTATTGATTTCATGAGCATTATATTCATTTATTAAGTCCATATTAAAGATTTAAGATCATCTTAAGACTCTAATGATTGCTTAAGTAAATTTTAGGAAGAATTAGGTTTTGGCATTTAGGATCCAATTTCCAAGTCTAAGAGCTTATAGAAATGATCCTAAAGCATTTAATTTTACTTCAAGAGTCTAAGGGCTCTTAAACCAACTTTTGGCAAAATTGACCAAAATCCCCTCCTAAGGATAAAATAGAGATTTTAAGACTTAGGGTTTCAAATTGATTTTAATAAATTCTAGTAGGTTCATTACTGTCTAATAAAAGAATTAACAACTTAATTATTAATTTTACACTTATAATAGACCTAATAAGCACTAATCTATTTTTATGGTCATTAAGGATGATTAAAAATATTAGGCTATGAATTTAATGTTTAAGTTTACTAATGAGCTCTACAAGCCATGTGGAGATCATTGATATCAAGATCTCATAAATCAGAGCTTAAGTGAATTAATTAGGCCTTAATCAATAATTAGAGTGATTAATGGTGATTAGTGATTTTACAATTCCTAAAATATTTCTAATGGCATAAATAGCTTCTCCTCTGTTGTATGAACATTTAGAGCTATTAATCAAGCAATTTGGCCAAGAAATGACTTAAATATTTACTAATTAAGTTTTTAGAGTAATTATGTTAAATTAGAAATTTTATTTATAGAAACCATAATTTTATTTTAGATTTAGAATCCTAGTATTTTTCTAAATAAAATGGTATATTGGATCATACCATTTGAATTTAAATTGGCAAAGTTATTTCATTAATTTAAATAGAATAATTTGATTAAATATCATAGGATAATTAATTAAATCATAATTTCCATTTAATTTCCTTATGGAATTTAATTCCAATTAATCGATTGATTAATCCAGCCCAAAATCCAAAAGACACGGGTCGGGTCCGACCCTACCCGACACTGTTCGCCTTCTCCCCCTCAGCAAGCCAACTAGGGTTTACTGTGGTCGATGAATTCTCTATCGATAGGTCACACCGCTATTCAATTTTGAATGGCTACACGATCCCTAACCTTTGACACATCGATTGAGCTAAGAATCCCTCTAGGGGAGAGATGGAGATGCTGGGACCTTACTCCCTCCAATTGGTCCTAAACTAGGCTTCTATGGTTTATTGTAGGGGGATAATTCTCCCCATAAAGGCATCCACAAGCTTGTGGCTTGATCCCTACACAATCAGGATGATGAGGTGGATCGAAGCCCCAAAAGCACTTGGCACGGAAGGCACCCAATGGTTGGGACCTTACTCAAGCCTAGCTATGAGTTGCACCAAAAATTGGATCGATCAAAGTGATCAACCAGAGCTAGCCCAAACCCTTGGGATAGTTACAATGGGTCTGGTTAGCACACTCGAGAAATCACAAAACAAACAGAAAGGAGCTCAAGCGCTATAGTTCAGTGGTGTCTCTATGACTTTACTGGTTGAGCCTGATTCCATTCAAACAACAATGTCGGTTGTCTGGACTGAACCAGATGTCTCTATGCACGCCAAAGCTTCCCAGGATAGAGACTAAGCTTATGTCATAGCACTGAGCTAAACTAGAGAGCTTAATTGACATCGAGTCCACTCAACTCGATAGGGAAGATGTAGTACCTGGACTGAATTAGGCAAACATGACCAGGAGGGATTGGGGGAAATAGAAGCTGCATGATAGTCCAAGAAGAGCATTGGGAGTCTGAACACCATAATTAACCCTTAGTTCAATAAGAACGGCAACTATAACCATTGGAAACATGCAGGAAATAGCAAGAAGGAAGAGGAGAAGATGAGTGAGTTACAATGAGCAAAGGAACTCACTGTGATGCTCAGGGGCTTTATATAGCTCACGGGAAGGATTTGGGGTGGCCAACGAGGCCAAGAGCCATGTCTCAGGCTCGGCTCGAGAGTCAATTGAGCTTACCAGAAATGGGGATGGCTCGGCCTATCGAGCCACCAGAAGAGTCTATCTAGCAAGAGCAATAGCTTTAACGGCTAGGCTACGGGGTAGAGGGAGTGGCACACAGGTTGTGACGTGGCTATATAAAGGGGATTTTACTTGTCGGGTGAGCAGCTCAGTGAAGACAGTGATGAACAGTGGCTGAAGGCTGCAGTTCATCTGATTAGCTTCCTAAGAAACTGTGATGCCCCACCCCCTGATCAACAAGATTATACTTAAGGGGTGGTGTGCTGCTTTGGTAAATCCCTCACTTATTAGTGGATTAGGTAAGATCCACAATCTACTAATAAGGGAAGGAAGTGCACAGAATGAATATAAGAGATCAGTCACTAAATCAACATAATCACAGAGTGCGGAAGCATATAATAATAACCAGTACATCCAGTTTACCATGCATTGGACATGAAATAAAATGAAATATATAGCATAGATAATAATAGTGCAAAAAGGTAACCACAGTCATAGGTACTTGTGTTATTACAACATCTAATGAATAGTTTAAAGACTAAAAGTAAATATAAGAATCTCTCATCCTCACAATAAGCTGGAAGGAAACTAAGCAGCATCTGACTCCCCTGGCTGATGCTCCTCTTCTATATAAGGCTCCTCTTCTTCAACACGCAGCACCTCAAATCTATATAAATCTTGCATTATTGGTTCCATAATGCTAGAGCCCTAGCCAATAAAAAGAAAATCTTATTAGACAATTGTCTAAGTACATTTTAGGCTTAATATTTTAGATGAATTATTAATGTCACCATTTAAACTTACAACAAAAAGTGGACTAAAAGCATAGGATCAGTAAGCAAACAAGGAATAGGAAAAGTTATAAATATAGCATTTATAACTAAACAAAAGTGAAGCAAGAGCACACCTCAAGAAAACTAAGCAAGGAATGGGCATATACATATATACAATAGAATAAGTAAGAGTACTGAAAGTAAAATCTAATCCTAAATATGTTGATAATCATATGACATATGCTGATTAAAAATAGTAAGTCTGAACATGGTACATGTAGTAAGCAGTAAAGTCTAGCATCCTATAGATATGTACAAGTGAGCAGGTAAGTAAAGTAATACAGCAAACTGAATACATTAAAATAGTAAACTGAAACTGAACAGGTATGTAAAAGCTGCCATATCAGAAAATTAGCCAATTGGACCCAGACAGAAATTCCCAAAGCCTTTCTGGGCAAGGGCAGACAGAATAGAACAACAGAACTAAGGAGGCAGAAAATACAAATATAACATCTTTTAGTTATTTTACTTTTGCTTCAGTAGACACGTCCAAAAATAGCTGAGGAGTTAAGCACATTTGCAAGACTATACAGGTTCCAAGCTTAACACACACTCCTCAATGAGTAATGCTAAACATCCTTATTACTCCTTACCCTTGTCCATTAGGGTAAATGTGCACCAGAACGTACTAGAATATATTGAACCCAAGGCAACTATTATCCTAATTATTCTATATTTTTATTTTATACACAAAGTTTTCTTACATGATGTGCCCAAGGGATTAAGCACAAAATATAGGAATATGTAGCACAAATAATTCAAGTAGGCAAGGGACTCTTCTCTACATGATGACATTATTGTTGTCTAATTAAACAATTCTAGCTATTCTAAGTTACATAAGTTCAGGATCTCCAATTCCTACCATCGAGTGTAACTTAGAAATATGCCCCTATAGGTCATAAAATATTAGGACTAGCTAGGTCATAATATAATTAATCAATGTCAACTATATAAGTTAATAACAAAATCATCATGACCTAATTATTGATTTTAGACATTCTAAACTATAAGCTGATCAAAATCTACTAAGCTAGAGCTTATGGACTAAACACTATGAGATTGGGCTAAGATCCCATAATCCCAAGCTTAGTATATTTTGATCAGCTTATAGTTTAGAACATCTAAAATCAACAATTAGGTCGTGATGATTTCATATTTAACTTATATAATTGACATTGATTAATCATATTAGGACCTAGCTAGTCCTAATATTCTATAACCTATAGGGACGTACTTCTAAGTTACACTCGATAGTAGGAATTAGATATCCTGAACTTGTGTAACTTAAAATAGTTAGAATAGTTTAATTAGATTATAATAGTGTCACCATGTATATAAGAGTCCTTTGCCTACTTGATTTATTTGTGCTATGCATTCCTAGTATTTTGTGCTTAATCCCATGGGCATGTCATGTAAGAAAACATTGTGCATAAAATGAAAATATAGAATAATTAAGATAATAATTGCCTTGGGTTCACTATATTCTGGTAGGTTCTGGTGCACATTTACCTTAATGGAGAGGGGTAAGAAGTAATAAGGATGCTTAGCATTACTCATTGAGGAGTGGGTGTTCAGCTGGGAACCCATATAGTCTTGCAAATATGCTTGACTCATCAGCTATTTCTGGACGTGTCCACAGAAATAAAAATAAAATAAATAAAAGATGCTGCATTTGTTTTTACTGCCTCCTAAGTTTTGCTGTTCTGTTCTGTCTACCTAGCCCAGAAAAGCTTTAGGAATTTTTGTCTGGGCTCGATTGGCTAATCTTCTGATATGGCAGTTTTTACATACCTGTTTAGTTTTAGTTTACTATTTTACTATATTCAGTTAGTTGTATTTCATTACTTACCTGCTCACTTATACCTATCTATAGGATGCTAGACTTTACTGCTTGCTACATGTACCATGTTCAGACTTAATATTTTTAATCAACATATGTCATATGATCATCAGCATTTTTAGGATTAGATTTTACTTTTAATATTTTTACTTATTGTATTATATATATGTATATGCCCATTCCTTGCTTAGTTTGCTTGAGGTGTGCTTATGCCTCACTTTTGGTTTAGTTATAAATACTATATTTATAACTTATCATATTCCTTGTATGCTTACTGCTCCTATACTTTTAGTCCACTTTTTATTGTAAGTTTAAATGGTGACATTAATAATTTATTTAAAATATTCAGCCTAAAATGTACTTAGATAATTATTTAATAAGATTTTTTTTTATTGTCTAGGGCCCTGGCATTATGAAACTGATAATGTCAGATTCAGATAGATTTGAGGAGCTAGGTGTTGAAGAAGAGGAGTCTTATATAGAAGAGGAGCATCAGCCAGGGGAGTCAGACGCAGCTTAGTTTCCTTTTAGCTTATTATGAGGATGAGAGATTCTTATATTTACTTTCAGTCTTTTAAACTATTCATTAAATGTTATAATAATACAGGTATTTATGACTGTGGTTACTTTTCTGCGTTGCTATTGTCTGGGCTATTCATTTCAATTTATTTCATGTCTGATGTATTGTGAATTGGATGTACTAGTTATTTTATATGCTTATGCACTCTATGATTGTGTTGATTTAGTGACTGATCTCATGTATTCATTATGTGCACTTCCTTCCCCTTTTAGTGGATTATGGATCTTACCTAATCCAATGATAAGTGAGTGATTTGCCAGAGTGGCACACCACCTCTTGAGTCTAATCTTGCTGATTAGGGGGTGGGGCGTCACAGTTGGAACCAGAGAATTCCATAAGGTGTCAGATTAGAATTTGTATTACTCTCTACCTAATAGATTGTTCTTCTACCAATCAGTCACTAACTAAATACCAAAGTTATATCTAAGCACCATACTTATGAGCTCAAAATAATAAAAGTATAAAAGTAAAGATACATGCACAAGACATTAGCAAACTAAAGTTAACTTATAAAATTATTAGACATTCAAGGATGATGCCTAGGTGGCATTACCAATAATTTAATGATATGTGGAGTACGTCTTCCAATTACATCAGCAATATGGGAGGTACGTAGAAGGAGTATCAGAGCTCGACATCCAAATGCTGGATCGACCACTCTAACAAGTTGTTTTCAGGGGATATGATCTCCCCGTTTTAGCCAAGGAGTGGCTGAAACGGGCAGATTTTGTGTTTGAAGCCGTTAATTGCCCAGACAACGTTAGAGTCTCCATTGTATCCCATCTCCTACACGACGAAGCCAAGGATTGGTGGAGCGTCACCCTACGGGCACTCACCCATAGGCGTGAAGGAATGCAAAGGGAGGTCAGCTATGCGGACTTCCACCATTTTTTTACTGCTAAATATATCAGATATATCTTTTAGCTTTCATTCATATGCTGCCTATTTTACTTTCTTCACTTGTATCTTAATTTTGAATGAATGTTGGAGTTGGAATTGAACTTTTATTCTTATGATGTTGATTTGGATATCTAGGGACATTACTATACGATCATGTCGACGCACGACTTTTTCACCCACTTTGAAGACAGGTGGGAGTTCGATGTGTACCTGGCAAAATGGTACGGGAGGGAAGTCCAAGGAGTCTCCCCAGCAGAAGCCAATGTATTGGAGTGAATGCTAGAGGACGCCGTCTACCAGGGGTTAGACTTCCCCATCTTGGCTAGAGAATGGTTACGAAAAGTAACCAGAGTGTTTGATAATCTGGGATACCCAGATTGTATTCGACTCAATATTATTGACATCCTCCTCCAAGACTATGTGGAGGAGTGGTGAGCTCATAAAGTGTGGATATTCGAGCAAGGGTTTGCTCGCCACCACCGAGAAATGAACTGCGCCAACTTCACCCAGGCTTTCACTAATTAATACATAAGATAGACTCTATGTTTTCCATTCGCTGTTTTCATTATCCTATGTTCTATCTACTGCATTTGATGATGTAATCTCATTTTGCTTATGATTAATAAAAGAGATGAAATATTATAATCTCCTACTTTTTGGATTTTTAAAAATGTATTATTTTTAATTCATACTCTAGTAAAAGACCTTGAATCTTGAATAGTGCCCCTCTCCTGCTCCCTCCAACAGTTCCTCCAGCAAGGTAAGTGCCTTGATGGAAGCAATCAAATTGATGGACTCCCACCAAAAATAAGCAGAATTCCACTAGGAACAAGTTCAACGAGACAAGCCAAGCAGGCCAAGAGAGCGGCCATAGTTCAAGCCCGATAGGTAGAGAGCATGGAGTGACTGCTCACAGCACAAATGAGTCAGAATCGCTCAGTTCCTGAAACCACAATACCCCCACTATTTGTTTCAGCTCCACATCCAGTTCACTGATGGACTGCTACACAACTTTCTATGCCTTAGACCCCCGACATTTGATGGGAGTCTCTCTGCCATTGACATGACAAACTGGACAAAAATGATAGAGAAGAACCTAACCAACATCATGTGCCCGAATTCTGAAGCAATCTATCGGATGACTCACCTCCTCCAAGGTGAGGCAGAATATTGGTGGGACAACATCCTCCATACGTTGTTTGTGGATTGGGAACTGGAAGACATCTCTTGGGATGAGTTCATAGGGGCGTTTTAGACCTAGTACGTCCCTACTTCTGCTAGGCATACAATGGCAGATCAGTTTCTTAAGCTGCAGCAGAGAAGCCATTCAATTTCGACTTATAAGTCTAAATTCTGGCGACTAGCAAGGTTCGCCTCTATCCTCGTTCCTACAGTATCTAATAGATGCCATCGCTTTTGAAGCAGACTACGACCCTCTATCCAAAGGCTAGTCATCTCCCACTACTCCACCAACTTCACGGAGCTTCTAGAATCCGCCAAGATGATTGAACTCGATGAGGCATCTGAACCTAAGCGCAGCTTTGAACGGCAACCTCCCAACATGAGAACCCAAGGAGAGCTAGGGTATATCAACTTGAGGCAAGAACATAGTCGATAGACCTCTTCGACGGCTGCACTTGTCCCCATCCATACGAACAGTGTTATCATAAGTCTGGAAACTGCTTTAACTGCAGGAGGCCAGGTAACTCTTATATCGGTGCAACTACACCAATACTATTGATGAAGATCAGATCGATCATTCTAAGCACCAACAAGTTTTCGATTTGTTCCAGAAGCCTGCCGCAGTACATCCAATGCTACCACCTTCTCCCTCTGCTCAATGGTGTGAGATAGCTATTGTCACCACCCAAATGCTCTGAGGTCGCCTACCCGGCAGCCTTACAACAAGCAGCAGGCTGGTCCAGCACGAGTCTATGCCCTCACTCCTATTGAAGCTGCAAAAGTGGTGTCAGGTACACACTTCTAAACCAATCTACCTTTTTATTATTACTTGCTTAAGTAGCTAGTAAATTACTGCATCCATAATTAGGTACAATCTATATAAATAATAAGCCTTGTAACAACTTATTCGACACTGCGGCGAGTCACTCCTTCATTTTTGAGGGCTGGGCATCTCAACTTGTCATTGTACCATCTAGCAGATCCTCTAAATGTAGGATTACCATCTGGAGCTCAACTACAAGCCCATCAATTCTGCAAGATACACATCCTCATTAGAGAAACAGAATTCAAATTCAAGCTTGTAGTCTTTCCAATAGCCAACTTCGAAATTATTTTGGGCATAAATTGACTAAGTCAGCATGACGCCATCATCAACTGTCAAAAGAAAAAGATCACCTTGGGTGGTGGTAAACAAGCAAAGTTGTTTGTTGGGAACCTTTGTACAAGAGCTTCTTTAGTTAATGCTATCAAAGCCAAGAAGCTAGTAAGTAAAGGTTGCAATGCCTTCCTAGTGACAATACTAGGAGAGAAGAATGAAGACATTCCCCTATCCAAGAATCCCATCGTTTACGAATTCGCCGATGTTTTTCCCGAAGACCTACTCGGTCTTCCACCTATACGGGAAGTAGAGTTTGCAATCAACATTGTCCCAAGAACCCAACCAATCTCCAAAGCACCTTATCGAATGGCACCCAAAGAGTTGCAGGAACTGAACAAGCAACTGCAGGAGTTATTGGAGAAAGGTCTTATCAGGCCTAGTTCTTACCCATGGGGATCGCCAGTTCTTTTTGTCAAAAAGAAAGATGGATCGATGCAGATGTGCATCAACTAGAGAGAGTTAAATAAAGTAACAGTAAAGAACAAGTACCCTTTGCCCCATATTGATGATCTATTTGATCAATTGGTAGGAGCAAAAGTGTTTTCAAAGATTAACCTACAATCAGGGTACCATCAACTGCAAGTGAAACATTTTGACATTGCAAATACTACTTTTAGAACCAGATATAGTCACTATGAGTTTTTAGTGATATTGTTTGGACTTACAAATGTGGCTTCCATCTTTATGGACCTAATGCAGCGTATCTTGAAACCATACCTCGACAAATTTGTCATCATGTTCATAGATGATATTCTAATATATTCTAAGAAAAAGAAGGAAAACGAAGGTCATCTCAGGACAGTATTGGAAGAACTGAGAAGCCACCAGCTGTATGCCAAATATTCAAAGTGTGAATTTAGGCTTGAATTCATCGCCTTCTTGGGGCACGTAGTAGATGCTCAATGGATCAGGGTTGATCAGAACAAAGTCAGTGCCATCTAAGAATGGGTGCAACCTAAGTCAGTGACCAACATCAGGAGCTTCCTGGGCTTAGCCGGTTACTACAGAAAGTTTGTGAGGGACTTTCTCAAATAGCCTCTCCACTCACCAAACTCACCCAGAAGACTGTACCGTTTGAATGGTTGTCAGCTTGTGAAGCAACATTCCAAGCACTAAAGGGTGCGCTTACAGTTGCCCCCATTCTAGTTCTTCCTAAGGAAAGAGTGAACTACCAAGTCTATATTGACACCTCTGGCATAGGCTTAGGTGTTTTGTTAATGCAAGAAGGAAAGTTCATCGCCTATGCTTCCTGTTAGATGAAGACTCGTGAAAGAAATTATGTCATCCATGACCTCGAACTAGCTGCAGTAGTGTTCTCTTTAAAAATCTGGTGTCACTATCTATATGGAATTCAATGCTCAATATTCACGGATCATCAGAGTTTGAAGTATATATTCATTCAAAGGGAGTTAAACTGTCGACAGAGAAGGTGGCTGGAGCTGATTAGTGACTACGACCTCGATATCTAGTACCACCCTGGAAAGGAAAATGTTGTAACTGACGCTCTAAGCCATCATGATACTTTTAATGCTCTTATCTCTAAGAGTCCTCTGGAAGAAGAATTCCTTAAATTGGATATCAAAGCAGCACGTAGTGATCAGGTGAGTACAATGCTCTCAATGATTAATGTGGAGCCCACATTCCATAGAGACGTATCTATTTCTCAGACGAAAGATGACGAGTGCCTAAGCTTTAAGCAAGCCATCGAAAATGGCCATCGTACTGATCTCCAATTTCACAAAGGTGCTATATATCAAGAAGATTGTTTATGGATTCCTAAGTCCATACACCAAGAGATTCTAATAGAAGCTCATAGCTCTGGATGCAAAATCCATCCTGAGAGCTCAAAGATGTATTAAGACCTAAAGTAATCCTTTTGGTGGCCATGGATGAAGAGAAGTGTCGCTGAGTTCGTTGCAAAGTGCCACGCTTATAGTCTGGTTAAAGTAGAACACCAAAGGCCTGGTAGTCTACTTCATCCATAGGAGATTACTGAATGGAAATGGGTAGACATATCAATAAATTTCATAATGGGATTTTCTCATGCAAGATCTGGAGCAGATGCAATTTGGGTCATAGTTGATCGATTGATCAAATCCGCTCATTTCATTCCTATTCGGTAAACAGACTCCATTGAGAAACTCGCCAAGCTCTATATCATGGATGTAACAACCCAGGTTGTTACTTGACTCAATTAAGACTAATCTAAGTCTTTATTAAGGTTCCAAGTCACTAATTAAGTAATTTAAAACTCATCTCTGAAACCTAGGTCAAACCAGAAGTCAACAAAGTCAAATCTGGAATTTTGGAAAATTTCAAACCCTAGAATTTGACTTTTTATTTAGACCTCAGATTGAAAATCTGACTTCGCCATTGCGTTCAGAACACCCAAATTAGCTATGGGTGAAATTTTGGAGGCATTTGGAAGTCGTTGATTTTTCGTCAAATATTTTAATAATATTTTATAGACCTGAAAATTCAAGTAATTAAATACTCGTCAAAAAAAAAAAAAAATCCGAGTGCGTCGTTGTGTTCCTCACCCTTCAATTAGTTAAGGGTAATTTATTGGGAATGTTTGGGAGGTATTTTATTAATTAAATTTAAATGATAAAATCAATAATTAATAATTAAATATTAAATATTTTAAATTGATCTAACGGTTCCCGTTAATTCTTCTAACGCCGTTCACCCCCACTGTTTGAACCCAGGTCAGATCACTTGTGTGCGGGTCGATCCCTCGACCTGGATCGGTTTGGACCGATCTCATTGATCGGACCGTCCAAAATGGACGGCCCCGATCCATCTTCCTCGTGCGAACACGCAGAGCTTGCGCGTGGCGAGTGCCTCTGTTCGCAGCCGGATCTCTCCTACGCGTGGAGCTAGCCTCTTTGAAGCTCCCATTAAGCACCTGAAATCAAGCCTTGATTCCTTCTTCAAAGAATCGGCTGTATTTTCTTCTCTGCAGGTAATCAAAGTTCAAGACAATCGCAACCCTCGGCACATCCTTAAGGTACCCCTCTTCCTTCCTTTTTCATAAATCAATTGATTCATAAGCATACCTTACAACCGTAAGTTTAATCTGCATTGATTGTTTGGTTTATAATTATGCTGATCGAGATTAAGGTGAATGGAAGATCAGATTTTTCTTCTTTAACCTAGATTAGGGTTAAGTTAGGTTTAGATCTGTGAATGATTTAGGTTATCTCCAGTTGTGATTCAGATGTTGATAGGAAGGTCTGGCAATACTCTATCCTTTTCTGAGCGAATCGAACTCCGGCGGGGTTAATTCGGCGGTCGTAGCAGCTGCCCTAGCCGAAGACCTCTTGGTCTCGCCGTCCCGAGGACTGGTCCTGGGCGGGCCGAACCGGGTCGAGGACAACCCGTGGATTTCGGCCGGGCCTCGTGCGCATCTTTTGCCAAATTTTTTTTTGGTGGGCCCCGCGTGTAGTTATTCAGCTGAATAATTAGAAAGTATATAATTTAATAATTTAATTAAATTAAGTAAAATACAAATATTCAGTTAATCATAAAATGAAACCTATACATCTAATCATAGTAAAACTTTATATCATAGAAACTAGAAGAATATGAGTAATATTTTGGCACTGTTAAAATTCCAATTGGAGTTAAAATTAATATAGTGATATTTAAGATCCCTAATTTGAAACCTAAATGACTCAAAACTTCAAACTATCACAACTTTATAATTGCTTATCCAAACATACCCAATATGGGTCTTAAAGTGATCAGAAAACTCTAAGGATCATTTTAGTAGGGTTCTCTTGGCTGTCTGGATTAGTTTGAGCCTAATCACATTTAGGACCTAACCCTAATTACTTATTTAACCCTAGATCTTCAATTGACCATAACTTGGTCAATTGAGCTTCAAATTTGATGATCCAAAGGTCCATTTAGATCAGAAGAACTTAATTAACAGTAATATACAAAATTATTTAGGATCGAACGGTTAGATTTGTCAATCACCTCTAATTACTCTAAATCTTGATTAGTAAATATTTGCAAATCTAGTAATCTAAATTGAGTGATTTAAGTTTCAGAGGACTCATAAAACCATTTAATATCAATCTATAAGGTTGGATTAGTATTTGAGTAATTAATTTTGTTAATCACTCACTAATCACCCTAAACCCTAATTAGGTCTTAACTTAGTCAATTTAGGTCCAAATTGAGCCTATCACATGTCATTATGATCAGTGAGCTATTTGTAATTCACAGCCACTGATTTTTCTTAATTTGGATACTAATTGGTAAAGTTAGGATTTTTGACCCTTAATTAAGCATCCCTTAATTACCCCTTAAACCCTAGATCTTGTATTGGCCATAACTTGGCCAATACTTATCAGATTTCAGCAAATTTAGGTTTTATGGAAAGCTTAGGCAGCAAAGAAGAATAATCTAAAAGAAAATTTAACTTTCATTTAGTTAACTTACTAATTTGCCCTTATGAGTCAAATTCACTAATTTGATCTCATATGGCTTAATAATTACCCAAAATTAATTTAGTTGCTGTCTAATCTTACATTAGACAGTAAGAATCTCTTTCCAAAAGAAAATTTCAGAATTTAAGCCCTAGATTAAAAGTTGACGTTTTGAACCCTTAAGTAGGGGGCAAAATGGTCATTTTGCCCAAATTTAGGGTTTAGCCTTTAAAAGCCCTAAATTCAGTTTCTAATCACCAAAATCAGTAAATAGAATGATTCATAGTTAAAATTAATCAAATCTAAGTTTAAATTAGACCTTGATAAAAATCATAATCTTAGCTTCTTAAGAAAAAATTCTAAGTCCTAAGTGAGTGTTTATCTTTCCTTAATCATTCTTAGACCCATCCTTAGGTCTTATAACATTAGTTAGGATGTGTGTCTTGAGAGATACTCTTAGTAATTAAGAGCCTTATTTCCTAAGATTAGGAATAGATCTTAAGTTAGAATTCATCTATTGAGTAAATTGGGTTACTCAATTAGGTGAAACCTTGAGTTTTCTAGTTTATAGATTTTCTTAGTTTATTAAATGATTATTTAATCTTTAAACTTTAAAACTAAGAATAGAGATCCATCCTAATGAAATTGATTTATCATTAGGATTTGCCTTAACCTAGTCTGTGAGTTTTGGGTTCTAAACCTTAGACCCTTAGATTATACCTTTAGATTAAGTGATTAGACCCCATCATCTGGAGTCTAATTCTTAATCTTTTCATCTTGATTTGGCTAATCAAGATGAGTTTGGGATGAATTAATTTACAAAACTAGGTCGAAGATTTATTCATTTTTAACCAAATAGTCATCTTTTGATTAAGTCATAATTAGGACTTGGCCAGTCCTAATTATCTTCAACAAGTAGGATTTGTGATTCTAAGTTACAGAATGTGTAAGAATTGATAATTCTAAAACCTATGTAACTTAGAGTAGATAGAACGAATAAAGTAGATAACAACAGATATCACCTGTGTTTTAGATAGAGTTTTTTGCACTTTGATTTTGATGCTTCGTATTCCTTGATTTTGAGCCTTATACCTTGAACATATATTATGTACTTAAGATATTTGATAAACATCTTATGTCAATTTTGAACATTCATAAATAGCATTATGTTTTTGTTTCACAAGTGGTTTGTAAAGTGTAGCTTGATTAGTATACCTCTTCGATCAACTCGTTCGAGGTCGGCTTCTTGTAGGGGGTTTCAGTCCGATAGACTCTTGCCCTACTGACTATATAGTCAGGATTTTGATATGGTTATACTAATTCAAGTACACTTACATTCAGAGTTTCTTAGCTCATCAGGCTAAGATTTGTTGAGTTCGTATAGTTGCTGTAGTTTCAGTTTGCAGTTACTGTTTTACTAGCATATTCTGCATTTCAGCACTGTTTTTACTATCAGTTTTTCTGCACATGTTATATATAGGATGCTAGTTCTACTTGCATGTTTTCATATGCTCACATAGGATGTTAGTGTTTTCAGTTTTATACTGTTTAAATTTTGTAATTCACTTAGCATAATCTGTTTGATCATGAGCATGTTTAGGTTGTACTTTTCTTACATTTCTTTTATTTTTCTTTTACTTACCTGTCCTTGTTGCAGTTGCTTGGAGGAGGTATGTTTTACTTCCTATTTGTTTAGTTATAAACTGTGGTTTATAACTTATTACTATTCTTTTGTACGCTTTTCTGCACCTATTATGCTTAGTTCTGTTTATATGGTGATATCTACTTAATTTAATAAAATTGTTTGCCCTAAAATGTACTTAGACATATTATCTAACCAGTTTTTCTTTTGTTGGCTGGGGCCCTACCATTATGAAATTGATAATGGTAGGTTCTGAGTTTGTTGGATTAGCAGATCCAGTGGAGAGTTTGCCTTTGGAGGAGGAGCCAGTTCTTGAAGATCTGTAGTCTAGTTTTCTATTTTCAGTGAGATTGAGAGTTTTCTTTCAGTTCTTAAAACTTATTTAAATATTGTAATAATACAGGTTTATTTATTTCTCTTTCAGTACTTTACTTATTCTGTATTATTGTATTTATACTGTATTGGATGGATGTTATACCTTTTATTGCTTCCGCACTCTGAGTTCTTGTATGATCATTTAGTGATAGTATTTCTGGATTGAATGGCAAAGTCCTTATTTAAATTGGATTAGAATGTGTGTCTAATCCAATCTTAAGTGGGGACCTTGTCATTTGGTGACCCCTCCACCGTAATCATATTAACTTAAGGGTTAACAGGACCATGGCGGGGCAGGGCTGCCACAATGGAGATAATCAGATTGCATGGAATTCCCAAGCCAATCGTGTTTGATAGAGATAACTGAATCACTTCTAAATTCTGGCAAGTTATACATCAAGATCTAGGCATAACCCTAGCAATGAGTACAGTCTTTTATCCACATATGGATGGTCAGACAGAATGAGTGAATCAAGTTCTTGAAGATCTGCTTAGACTTTGCATCCTTAATTTTGCTGGATCTTGGGAAGATCACCTCCCACTAGTGGAGTTCACTTATAATAATAACTTTCAAGCCAGTATAATGACGGCTCCATATGAAACTCTGTATGGCAAGAAGTGTAGCACCCCATTCGTGTGGTCAGAAATAGGCAATGTGCAGTTGTACGTATCTGAACTAATAGAAGAAATAAACAAGAAGGTTCAGCTGATTCAGCAGCGCATTCGTGCAGCACAAGACCACCAGAGTAAATACCACGACCTTCACCATCGTCCTCTGGAATTCAAAGTTGGAGACTTCACCCACTTAAAGGTCAGTCTAATGAAAGGAGTCTTCAAATTTGGCATAGCAGGGAAACTTAGCCCCAGTTATGTTGATCCATTATAGGTAGCAGCTAGAGTAGGTTCTTCTGCCTTCAGACTAAGCTTTCTAGATAACTTCACAGCAGTCCACAATGTATTCCATGTTTCATCGCTAAGGAAGTGTCTTAGAGATCCATCTCACATAGTTCAGTTTCTAGAAATTCAAATCCAACCGGATCTGTCATATGCCGAGGAACCAATTCGAATCTTGGCCCGAGATCACAAGCAGCTTAGAAACCGTGCTATCAAAATGATCAAAGTTTAGTGGAAGAATCGTTCTCGAAATGAAGCCACTAAGGAGAAGGAGTCAAATAAGCGAGCTAAATATCCTAGACTCTTCGAGAATCCAGGTATTCTTTCTTAGCATTCCAAGCTTTCAATTTCAATTCATGTTCATGTTTCATTCTTTCCTTCTTCTTCTTTCCACTTGAGTAATGTCGAGGACAACATCGTTCTTAAGTGGGGGAGCCTATAACAACCCGAGTTGTTAACTTAGTCAATTAGGACTAATCTAAGTCTTAATCTTGATTCTAAGTGTTAATCAAGTCATTAAGAGTCATCCACTAAGACCTAGTATAAATTAGAAGTCAAATGGATCAAATTCTGATTTTTGGAAAATCTAGAAATCCTAAAATTTGACCTGTCTAAATTGACCTCAAATAGGAAAATAGACTTCGTCATTGCGCTCATTGCCCCCAAATTAGTTATGGGTGATGTTTTCGTGTCAATCGGAAGTCGTCGAAATTCGTGGAATATTTTAATAATAGTTAAATACCCGAAAACTTAGTAAAATAAAATACTCGTCAAAACAAAAATTTGACATCACCGTTGCATTCCTCACCCTTTAATTAGCTAGGGGTGAATATTTGAAAATTTCTTTTGAAAGTCATTTGAATAATTTAAAATTAATTAATAAAAATCAGGAATTTAATTAGTTTAGATGTTATATTAACTTAACCAGCGGGTGGGACCCGCCATTTGAATTATCGGGTCAGGTCTATAGCCTTAGCGGGTCGAATCTATCGGCTCGAGCGAACCATACCGTTCGATTGGGCGATCGGATCGAACGGTCCGATCCCCATATCCTTCCTTGCGGGCGTCGCCCGCGATACGCGTCGAATCACCGCGGCTACTGCCCAATCCCTAGCCTCCCGACCTCGTCAACTCCGCCATCTTTTGATTTAGCCTCATTTGAGCCCTAAGTTGCTGTCACCGAAGGAATCATCAGGAGTCCATCGAGCTGAGGCACCCCGAGCCTTTACCCATCGGAACCGCACATCAGGCACTCATTGATTCCCCTTTCTCCTTCAATTCAATCGCATTGTATCGTTTTCTATGCTTATTCTGTGATTGATATCGAGGATTGATTGAATCTGATCGACCAAAACCTGGTTCGATCGGCCGTATTTCACAAACTATATACAGTATAAGCCGTTATTGCCCCTTCGCCGAACCCTAGCTAGCTAGGGTTAACCTTAGCCGGCGTTCCCGGCCGTCTCTGCTGCCGGTTCGACCTCTGTCTAGTCGGCCTCATCGGGTCCTATCCACGGCCATGCGGGCCGAGCCGTTCCGCCACTGGGAAGATCACCGAAGGGCCTGCCCTAGCCGCCTACCTCATGTCGGTGCGGGAGGAAGGAGAGACCTTTGGGTCGGGCCGGGTCGACCCAGGCCCGACCCGGGCGCTGCGGTCCGCGTGCGTAGGCAGTGGGCCCCGCATTCATCAGACTCATCAGGCGCGGGCCCCACCCGCAAACCCGCGAGCTGTGGGATGCCGCCGCGTGTTCGTGGGTCCCACTGCTGTCTCTTCTTGCAGAAAATATCAGTTTAAATATAATTATATTTATATATATGTATACTTATATATTTATATATCCATTTGAGCTATAAGTTAACTTATATATGTATATATTTATATACTTAGTAATAAGCACTGTTAGATAAAAGTACTTATCAATTTAAATTTAATAAGTTAATTAGTAGATTAATAGGATAAATATAATCAGTGGAATTCTTAATTAATTAATTAATAATTATCAAATTAATTTTAATTAACAAAAATTAATAAATAATTAATTAAAGTAATTAACATTTTATTAATTGTTAAAAATAGTAAATTAAATTTGATAAATAATTAAACTATTTGGAACAGTAAAATCATTTATATTATATTTTTGAATAGTGAATTGTATAAAATAAATTTAAATTTAATTAAACTTAAAAGTCTCATAACTTTAGAAATATTGATCCAAACGTAGCAAATATAGGTCTCATTTTACTAAAAAAAATAAAATGAATCAAATGGTGTAATTCAAAATTCGTTATCGGGGTACATATAACGGAGTGACATTTTAGGACCTAAAAAAATGATCATAACGTTTAACCTAGTTGTCCAAATATAGGCAGTATGGGTCTTAAAATACTCAGGAGAATAGACCCATTACTATTGAAGTATTAGTTTTCCCATTTGATGCTTAGTTTGGAAAGTAACATTTAGGACCCTACCTTAAAAATGACCAAAATGCTCCTAGTTTTCAATTGACCATAATTTAGTTAATTCAACTCCAAATTTAAAAATTCAAAGTGCTAACTAGCATAAAATTTTAGTGTCATCAATAAACTAAAATAATATTTAGGATATGAGCCCTAGAAAATCAAAAATGATCAAAATACCTCTAACCCTAGGTAGGCCATAACTTGACCATTTGAAGTCCAAATTGGGTTTATTCCTTGTCAACACACTCATTATATTATAAGGAAGCTATAAAAAATTGAGTTTGTTGAATTTGGACATCAAACGAAAAAGTTCGGTTTTCGTCCCCCGTTGACCGACAAAATTACCGAATTTCCCTTTGAAATTGAAATAGCTATAACTTGGCCATTTGACCTCAGAATATAGTGTTCTTGGACTTCATGGAATCCCTGAATAGTAACCAGTAGTAAACTGCTTAAAATTTTAGATGCTATTAGGATTAAATTACTAAAATGCCCCTTAGGTCAAAATTCTTAGTTTGGACCTATAGGACCCGTTTCTTATCCAAATTGAGCGTACATGCTGCCTATCTACAAGTTAGACAATAAGGAATTATTTGGTAATAAAAAATACTGAATTGGAGCCCTAAATAAAAAAGTAGCTTTTTAGACCCTAAAGTAAGGGCAAAATGGTCATTTTGCCCAAAATTTAGGTTAAGCGTCTTTAACCCCTAAATTGCCTTTTTACAAGTATTATAACTATAATAGAATCATTCTAAATGATAAAATTATCAATTCAATCAACTTAGTAAACTTCCATAATTTTTTTTTAGTTCGGTCTAATAAAATAGATTCACTTAATGCAATGTAAAATGAATAGGCCAATATGCCTGTACGGTGTATGTTTAATTTTTTTTTTTATGAAAACTAAAAATGCTAAATATCAGGGTTATGATTCATCAACCTGTTGGCTCTTTTTATGAAGCATAAGCAGGGAATTTTATTATGGAAGCCGAAGAAATATTAAAACTTTGTGAAACTCTAATACGAGTCTATGTACAAAGAACGGGTAAGCCTTTAGTCATAAAATAAAAAAGACTAATATTAATGAATTATTATAAATTATTTGAAGCATGAAATAAAATAAAAATACTTTGTTTATCATTAAAAGATAAAAATTTATGGTTTATTTGAATTTTAAAAAGTATTCAGGCTCCTTTCAAAAGAGTAAATAGAATTAATAATTACTTGAAAAATATGATAACTACTATACCTTAGCTTTATCTTTTATTTTATTTGTTCTATATGTGTAAATAAAAGTTGGATCTTCCACCTCATATTAGGACTATTCCTAAAACTAGAACTAGATCATAGTTAAATTTCATTCATTGAAAAATGGGATTTTTTAATAAATTAAATTTAACCTATTAGTTTCTAGATTTTACAACTTAATTCTGATTATCTTATCTTTTAACCTTTGATCCAGGATAGGAGAATCATTCTATTAAGTTTGACTTTGCTTAATATGATTTGCTTTAATAATTAGATCACATTTAGATGGAAACTTAGATCTTAAGTCTTACCTTTAGGATTATGGAATTTTAGCTCAATCTCATGGTGTTTGATCCATAATCTCTAGCTTAGTAGATTTTGATCAGCTTATAGTTTAGAACATCTAAAATTAATAATTAGGTCGTGATGATATCGTATTTAACTTATATATTTGAAATTAATTAATCATATTAGGACCTAGCTAGTTCTATTATGTTATAACCTATAGGGATATACTTCTAAGTTACACTCGATAGTAGGAATTGGAGATCCTGAACTTGTATAACTTAGAATAGTTAGAATTGTTTAATTAGACAACAATGTCACCATATATAGAAGGGTCCCTTGCCTACTTGACTTATTTGTGCTACACTTTTTTGGTATTTTGTGCTTAATCCCTTGGGCATATCATGTAATAAAACTTTGTGCATGAAATAAAAACATAAAATATTAGGATAATAGTTGCCTTGGATTCAATATATTCTGGTAGGTTCTAGTGCACATTTACCCTAATGGACAAGGGTAAGCAGTAATAAGGATGCTTAGCATTACTCATTGAGAAGTGTGTGTTAAGCTTGGAACCTATATAGTTTTGTAGATATGCTAGACTCCTCAGCTGTTTCTGGATGTGTCCACAGAAACAAAAGTAAAATAACTAAAAGCTGCTGCATTTGTAATTACTGCCTCCTTAGTTATGCTATTCTGTTCTATCTATCTTAGCCCAGAAAGACTTTGGGAATTCTGTATGGACCTGATTGGCCTATTTTTTGGTATGTCAGTTTTTACATTCCTGTTCAGTTTTATTTTATTGTATTTAGTTAGCTGTATTTCGTTACTTACTTGCTCACTTGTACATATCTATAGGATGCTAGACTTTACTGCTTACTACATGTACCATGTTCAAACTTACTATTTTTAATCAGCATATGTCATATGATCGTTAGTATGTTTAGGATTATATTTTACTTTTAGTACTTTTACTTACTGCATTATATATATGTATATGCCTATTCCTTGCTTAATTTGCTTGAGGTGTGCTTTTGCCTCACTTTTTATTTAGTTATAAATGCTGTATTTATAATTATCAGGTTCCTTATATGCTTACTGCTCCTATACTTTTAGTCCACTTTTTATTGTAAGTTTAAATGGTGACATTAATAACTCATCTAAAATATTCAGCCTAAAATGTACTTAGATAATTGTCTGATAAGATTTTCTTTTATTGGCTGGGGCCTTGGCATTATGAAATCGATAATGTCAGATTCTTATAGATTTGAGGAGCTGGGTGTTGAAGATGAGGAGCATCGGCCAAGGGAGTCAGACGTTGCTTAGTTTCCTTTCAGCTTATTGTGAGGATGAGAGATTCTTATTTTTACTTTCAGTCTTTTAAACTATTCATTAAATGTTGTAATAATACAGGTACCTGTGACTGTGGTTACTTTTTTACACTATTATTGTCTGAGTTATTCATTTTATTTTATTTCATGTCCAATATATGGTGAACTGGATGTACTGGTTATTTTTATATGCTTCTGCACTCTGTGATTGTGTTGATTTAGTGACTAATCTCTTGTATTCATTTTGTGCACTTCATTCCCTTATTAGTAGATTGTGGACCTTACCTAATCCAATGACAAGTGAGGAATTTGCCAGAGTGGCACACCACCTCTTGAGTCTAATCTTGCTGATCAGGGGGTGGGGCGTCACAGTAACAAACGCAGGGATGATGTCAATCATCGAATCCTAGCGAGATCCTGTAGCTGATGATGAATCTAGGCATGGGCTCCTCAGCAATGTATAATGCATACGCTAAGATTTGTGCAGGAGGATTCATTCACTGTAAGTGATTGTGCTGCTGTCGGGACCCGCAACGGATCTGTCACAGTCTCGATAGAGATAGTAAAAATAATAAAAAAAAAATTATTTAATTAAATTATATTATTCCTTAATTAATACAATTGATACTAATGAGGCTAAACCCAATTTAGGACCAGATGATTTCCAAAAAGTTTTAAAATTTCACTCTTAGCTAATTTGGGTGTGAGGAATTCAAATATAAAATCAGATTTTAATTTAGTAATCAAATTTATTTAGGTAATTTTCAGGATCATAAAATTGGCAAAATAGCTAAAATTGTTCAAATGAGCTTCGATTGATCCAGAATTCCAAGGTTAAATTTAATTGACTATTTAAGTTTAATGGAGTGGAAATTAGCACTTAGTTTTTAGCATAGATTTAGCAGAGTAATAGCCTTGGATTGTTATAATTATTATCTTACTTATTATATCAAGTGCATGAATTATATCAAACCGATTCTTACTCCATTATCGTTTAGTTCTTCTAAATCATTACGGATCATTAAAATAGAATTCAAATTAAAATAGAAGCTTACCAAATGGGTATTTATAGGTTCCCATAATTATGTGAATCTCCCCAATGATGGATTTGGTCTCTTAATCACTGGGTCTAGCTATGGGTCAGCTCAAGCCACCTATAAGGGATTAGGTGTATGGTCAAATATGTGTTAATGGGAATAATACTTGACAATATTGGAGATTCACCACACTCATTTTATCTCTTGGGAGATAACCAAGGTTTAGTTGATATGGTCAATGGGTTGAGATAGCTTGGATTTAAAAAAAAAGTGAGAAATTGATTAGTTCCAAGAGTTCAATGATCATAAATAAGGATTCTCTATCCTATCAGATGTTAAATATATGAATTCAATCACTTACAGTAATACGATAACATCATGATCTATAACAATAATTTCTTATTCTATCTCCAAAATAAATATTTGTCCAAGGTATTTCTCGGGATATATTGGGAACAATATTGGCCAGCTATGATTGAAAGGACACAAGGAGTCCATATGGTGCCTTGGGAGGGTCTAGGAATTGTTGCACAATGTGCGGAAATGAAGTGAGGCTTGGATGCTTATGATTCAAATTTGGCTATCCATGATTGTAGGTATAATGATGATATACAATGGCATGAACTTTGCTGGAAGTTAAAATTTAACAAACATCCGATCTAGAGATTGAGTAAATTCCCATTACTTATCATTCTTAGTCGTTGGATAATTACTTAGAATCCAACAGTTCAATCTCTTACGCATTTAAGTATTAGCTCAGGTTAGTTATATTAAATTTATGGTATGATTTAATGTCGTTTGCACTTGCCTCTATCATTCGATCTAATTTAATAAGAAAGGCTGGATTCATTTCCATGGTATCCATTTAAGATCCACATTGAATCGCATCTTTGATCTATCGACTAGGATTTCACCCTCCTATAACTGAATTATAATTTATTGTTTTTAATTAAATAAATCAATATAATTTTATTTTATTTAATTTCAAATATGTTTTGTGTATTTCATCCATTTTGCTTCAAAATATAAAAATTTCACCTATTGCATATTTCGGGGTTAGGTATCCAAATATACAATTATTTTTAGATTTGAGTTAAGATTATTTATTTTAATATTTTTCATATGTATTTCTTTTTCCTAATTTTCAAAATTTTAGTTATAAAATGACCTACGGTCATTACAGCATAAGGGGTCCAAGCGCTGGACTTGAAGAAGAGTTTTGCCAGCAATCAATAAGTCTGGCAGTCATGCATTCTCGACGCTAGGGTCTTAGCCAGAGACAGTGAGTATGGAACTTAGGCGTGCCTGAGCGTCAATACCCAGTTCAGCCATTATGTTATGAATATAGAGCCCGATGCTTGGGAATGCCCATGCGGCAGAATTATGTGCGAGTAAATTTAAAAGTGGTATTTTGAGGCTATTTGGTCACTTTTGGGGCCTGAGGGCTATGCTTACTTAAAGCATTATAGCTTTAGGGTTTGGGTGTGCATTAGTAGCCATTAAAGGATTGTTTGGCTACTACAGTTCAAGAAGAAGAAGCTTATTCCTTATTAGATCACCTTACTCTTTAAATGCTTATGTGTGAAGCTATGAGCTTTCCTAATGCAAAACTACTTATTTAGGAATTATAAAAATACTCTAAGAACGTGTAAAATCATAGTTAATTAATCAAAGATTAAGCCTCTTGAAGTCATAAGATCATAGTTAATTAATCATACTTATTTAATTGCTTAGAAAAAAAAACTCTAATATATATAAATGAGACACAGACTATCTCTTTCAATTATTGATAAACATGCAGCGAACGGGAAAAGGGTACCAAAATAGAAAATTAAACAGAAATAGAAGATGACAAGCGTCCTTTCTAACACTGACCAGCGATATTTTATGTGTAGGAGATTGATGAAAAGATAGTCGGAAAGATGGGTTGTCTTAAAAGTGAGGAAACGTCAACTAAACAGTAATTAAAAGGCGAGAGATGCTTAACCAGATGCGGAGGGGGGAGGGATTGCCGCAAAGGGAAGGAATAATATTGCTTGGATGAAACCAGCAATGCTCTGTTGCTTCTGATGTGACCGCGCAGATTTCTTCTCCAAGAGAATATTAGCTGAGCAGTTTATGTAGTAATCATATAATCATTAAGATGTAAGATCGCAATATGCTGAAACTAATGACGATAAATATCTTAGCAGTGTAGAATATGTCAGTTTGATAGCGAAATGCCCAAAAGCGCAGCAAAATACTTATTCTTATATTCATCAACTTGAGAGTTTTTTAATTTATATACATAATAAGAATAAAAACCTACTTTATAAGACTTTAAGAGATGTTATATTTAAATGTTTCAAACAGTTTTTTGCTCTAAAAGGTATGAATTTCTATTTTGAGAATTAAATATTGCACTTTTCGTTCCATACTTTACATAAATACTAACAAAATTTTGAACATAAAAGCCATCATTTTTCTTAAATTTTAGGGTGCCAAAACCGTGCAAATTCTCTCGTGATTTGGCTTCGAAAGACGCCGGCTTATTTAAATTATTTAATCATAAAATGGAGATTCGTTCCTTTAGGTTGTTATACTTAATAGTTTCGTACATGGCTCACAAATTTTCACCTAGTACAAATAAAATCAAATGAGCTTGAGCTAGATTATCTTTTTTCTGACCGAATACACATTTGCGCAAATTCTTGGCAATGATACATCCTTTAGATTTTGAGAGTTCTTGCCAACATCTTTGAATCATCAAGTCAAGTTTGTATTTAGCAATTGGAACTGCATCTACGGAGTTCTTTTTCAATGACCGAGTTCATCCAAAAGATCAAGCATGTTGTGCACCAACTCGTGGTCATTGGCAGCCCCGCCACAAAATTGCAAATTATTCTTAGCGCATTGACCAGCCTTGGATTAGCGCTTGTATCGTGAAGAATTAACTGGAATATGAAAGATTGGTTCTGAATAGGAACCCAATGAGTCAAATCCTTCACCTCAAAGCTTTTTGTCGTACCACAATCTATTTAGGCTTCCTGGCCTGACGTATGAAAAGTGCCATGGAATTAAATCCAGTTAAAGTGATCTAGGTATTTGGATGTCAAATTACAATTAATGAAAAAAATAGTGGAATGAAGTACAAATACAAAATGCTACAATTAAACAATTTCTCCTCGTAGAAGAGTCGAGAGAAGGGCAATGTGCCATAAATTATAATTATAAAATCATAGCTACGTTAAGATAGTCACTTTGAACTATTTTGATAGGAAATGCAACAACTGTATATTTGTGAAAATATTTAGCAATGACAATAATTTATCTTGTTATATTGTTGTGTAATACTTTGATCGGAATATTTATTGTGTTGTAGATGTCTATTTGGAAGGTTAGTTCCTAATATGTAATTCTCTACTTGCATTAGTCCTCCTCATAAATCGTGCAAGTCTTCCTTATAACCCTGGTGGACTGTTGTCCAACAAATAATCTGCACAAATTTTTAAATAAATACCCGTGAAAAGCCTTTCTCATCTTGAATTTTACTTAGTAATAAATACTTTGGATTATTCAAAGAATAAATTACACATGATAAGTAGTTCAATTCAATCAATATCAATAGCAAAATTTATATAAGATGTGATAGCTAGTGATTCAAACATTACTATAGCAAGTGATATTGAGAGAAATTATAGATATCATAAACACAAGCTGATTGTAAATGTAAAATATCTTCAAACCTACTTGCTTACAAAGTAAAATAGCGAACAAAGCTCCAAGTACTTTTCAAGTATAAGAAAGTTTAGGAGTTTGAAAGGTTATCATTAATATAATTTATCTTATATTTTAAATACTTTTACTTTATAATTAGTTTGATATATTTTGCAAATGTTTTATCATTTTGGTAGGGTATGTATCTATAAAACAACCAAAGTGTTGTTCCCAATTTTGAGTATTCAAAATAACTTAAAAACTTTGTCATTAGACTTCTAGCTACATTAGGAGCCAACCCCTGAAATTTGGTTCAATTTGGAGGTTGTTTGATTTTGATATTTATTTTGAGCAATTTAATTAACAAAAAAAATAAGAATATTAAATTGACTTCTAATTAAAAATTCGATTTCATTTTTGTATTTCTCACTCCCAAATTATTTAAGAGTGAATTCTTTAGATTTTTCAGTGCTCATTTAATAGCTTAATTTAAATTAAATTGAAAGATATAGAAAATTAATTAAATAAATTTATTGATTTTATAATCCAAGAACTTTTAGCCATTTAAAACCTTTCCGCGATGGATCCGTTGTGCAGCTCAGAACATGACACATCGGGTCCCATGAATCGGGACCATTGGATCCTGATCCAAGGGTGGAGAGCGACAAGAGCATTGTTCTCCTGTTGTCTTCACTAGCACGGCCAAGCGCGGCCGAGTGAGTTGGCGTACAGCTGGCTATCAGCTATCCTCACTTCCTTGCTTCCTTAACCACCTGATTTTGGAACCATTCAAATATGAAAATCCTTCACCATCATCTGGTAGAGGTAATTGAAGCTTAGGACTTAGTGGATGCCGATGAGAACTCGCGGAAGGCAATTCGTTTTGGTGAAAGGTACGCCATTTTTCTCAGCCTTTGAGCTATTTAATCCTGGAATTTAGATTTTGTTTTCGCGTTCCAATTATCTATGTATTATGTAGCAGGCTCGATTAGACTATATCAATTATATCTGGCCCACTGTGGCTCGGGCTACAACAGTGTTGCATAGTGGCCCGAAGCCATAGTGAACTCGACTGCTCATTCCCTGGTCCTAGCAAGCCTAGTCGTTGGGAGTGGGTTCTTTAAGAAAGCTTGGATTTGAGGAGTCAGATGCCCTCAATTGCAGGTGTTAGGGTTTACCGTGGGAGTCGTGATCCGACACCACAGTAAACCCTAATGCTAAAACCCTCCTTGCCTGATTAACGTCAATAAAAGGTATTAGATTTAGGGCTTTATATGTCCATGCATAGGCCTATTCTATAGCTGCATTTTGATATATGGTAGGCTAGCTGATTTCAACAGTACAAGTGTTTTTTGCAATGCCCTATTTCCCCTCCTTTGTTCCTCTGTCAGGAAGATGAACAGTATCAGACGAGCCAACCCCGAATCACATGGAACTGCTTTTGGGCCCGCACACATGAGTCGTTTGTGTGCGAGGTACGACCGAGGATTGTGTGCAGCTAATTGTGAGGTGTCATGGGAATGTTATAAAAATTATGTGATAATTAAGCTTTAGGTTAATTTAATTCAATTTAAATTAATGTAATAAACTTTTATATACTAATCCAAATATAATAAAATTATATATCAAAATGATAAGAAAATTTCGTAGAATAATAATATGGAATTTAATTTTAGTTTTAACTGTTAATTTTATTAATCACCTTTTGATTGCCATTAGGAGAAATTAAACCATAATAAAACCATATGATGTCCAATTTGACCATGCTTACTGTCATTTTGATCCTTATATTATAAGGAACTCATATTTGCTGATTTCATCTCATTTGGACATTAATTATAAAATATGTATTTTTAACACTACATTTAATTAATATTAAATTCAAATATTTGGAAATTTCACCATTTGAGCTTCCTAAACCCTATGATAGCAAGCTTTAACCTAGGATGTATCTTAACTGAACCTTAGAACATGTTTCTCATAGGAAACTACTTAGATTAGTCAAATATTTCCTAGTACTAGTAAACTTAGGAGTGAACCTCAACCTTAGGAATGGGAGAAGAAAGTACAATTGATTGTTGTATTTTATTCTAAAACTTAGATAGAAATAGAATGGTTAGCATCCTATCACTAGAAACCCATTACATCCAAATTGTAGAAGACTTGAGAGGTTAAATTTAACCTAGTCTAATACCCTTCTTCCCTTAGATGTAGGAGTGAAGTAACTAATTTTAGCATTATAAATGCTAGCTAGTGGCTATAGTGAAATCAATAGAAGCCAACTTTGTAGCTAACCTTAAGGATTCCATTAGAGAGACAAAGAGTTATGAAGGTAATATTGGTTAGATCTCCACTTTTAAACCCTTAGTAGATTATTAGTATGTAGATTACATGTTGGTATAACTATAGAGTTAAGAAACTCTAAGCCATAGTTTCCCTATTAGACTCAAGGTTCAGTAAATCCTTTAATAAACCTTCTAGTTGAGAATCCTAGTACTAGTCTAAACCTAGTAGCTTAGGAAATTAGAAGATATAACAGCTTGTAGTTTGAGAATTAGGCTAGGACTTTAAATTGTAATATTACATATATATATATATATATATATATATATATATTATACTTCAATTGACTTACGAATTGATAATGTCTAAGTCAATTGGGATTTGATTAGCCCCAATCACTAAGGTAGATAACTAAATTAAAAAATAAAGGATATCATATAGTTTACAATTAATCTTGAACTCTTTAAGTGTTGCATTGCTTTGAGATTACAATCTTGAACATTCATTAAGATAATGTGCATAAATAAGACTTTAAATAAGATAAAATCTAGGACAGGCTATGGAGTCATATGGAGACCACACATATCCTAAAGGGGGAGTGTGCGTGCTATGAGAAACCCTGCTACTTTTGGTTAAGAAATGTGCTTTAAATCCTCATTTGTTTTGTGATGTGCCTACAGAACAAAACATGAAATAAGGTAAATTAATTTACATTGCATTTCCCATAATCTTATTAATTATGAATGACTTTTCATAGTCTTATAACTATGTTTACTAAATCCTTGAGACTGAGTATTACTTAACTTTATTTTATTGTACTTCCTCCTACATATGTATTACATTTTTGCAGCTTTAACTTCAATTACTTGTAGTGTATGTTCACTCATTACTTACTCACATTTATCCTTACAATCCTTTACTTTTACTGCTATTTAGCATATTTTCCATTGGGTATACACATGTATTCCTTCATTATATGTACGCTAGTATTTTAGATGTTAGATATTAATTTTTTTTACATATTTTGTGTAAGCCAGAGCAGCCCTCGTGAGTACCTTTACTTTCTTTTACTTACTTTTCAGTCTTTACATATTTTTGCACATATTTCCTTTTCTTGCTTGGTGCTGTTGTTTACTTAAAAATTGTAAATGGTTACTATCATATCCAGTTAAATTAAATAAAACTTAATGGAAACCTATAATATAGATAAACATTTTAAGTCTAATCACTAATTTTTCATTTATTAGCTGTGTCCTACCTTATTAAAAAGCTAAACATAGCAGATCATGAGCGTATTGAGGAGCTTGAAGTTGGAGATGATCATGATCTCTTGCAGTACCCTTAAAGACTTGCATTTTCTTATTATTTGGGAGGATGATAAAATGTTATAACATTTAAAAGCTGTGTATAATAACTTTAATTCTGGATATTCTTACTTTTTCTTATTTGTGATGGATGCATTTTCCTTCTTTTGCTAAGAATAGTTCGGATGATAGATATAGATATAAATATATTGCTCTTTTATTTACTAATCTCCTTGTCTCAAAAAGATTCTTGGCTACGTAATGCTTAATAGTGAGTTAGCTTCCTACTAATTTAGTATTAAGTACTATGATAACCTCTAGTGTTTGGTTAATGCTTACTAACTTAGAACCAAGGTGTTGTAGAGTGCCAAGTTGGGAGAAGGAAACTAAGTGAATATTACATCCTACATATTTTTCTAATCATTTTGATATATAATTTCATCACATTTGGATTTATATATAAAATGTTATGCAATAATTTAACATGTATTAATTGTTAATTAATTTAATTAATCCTTATGCATATCCCTAGTCACACCAGGCTTCTTGCACGCATGCCACGATCATGTTTCGTATGTGGGTCAGCTAACGTGTGAGACCCGATGATAGCGTTGCGTGAGTCAGGCTGGCCCTCCCGACACTGTTCATCACCTCTATCGAGGCCAAATGAGTAAAACTAGGGCATCGCCATTTTCGTAGCTCTGAGCTCTTCTGGACGAAGCACTCACAAAGACTTTTCCCATCCCCTAAAACCCCCATCCATAGCCAGCCCTAACATCTTAATTTAGCTGCCCAAAATTTAAGGATTAGGGTCACAATGCGCGACTGTTCAGTGCGAGACTATCGAGTGCCAATCGAGCTCATTCGAGCTCATTGGAGCTCGACAATCATTCTTTGAGTCATGAAATGATAGAATGAAATTGAATGAAATGATAAAAAAACATTACATCAATTGGAAATAGGGGTACATTGGTTCCGTCGAGGTCCCTTTTTGGTTTGCAGCTCCTTCATTTGTAGGCGCTCTAATTCCTCCTCTCCAATCTTCCCTTTAGCTAGCCTTTGGGGTGTTCAACGGCTTTAATTGGGTCATGATGATCATGGCTGGCATGTACATATCGTGGAACCTGCGGCTCCTGCGCGCATTGTATGATGGCACAGTAGCTCCCATGTACGTACCAATCTGATTTGATTCCTTCATGTAGTCTTCCTTCTAGGTCTTCAATTCTGCTTCTAGGTGAGGGAGTTAATGGAAACACCCTGGTGTGCGTGGTGTGCCATAGCACACTGTGACAATTTTCACCCAGAATTTATGTAAATTGCTTAGATCTTTGTTGTCCTCCTTTTTTCCCTGAAAAAATCATATGATTCCATTCAAAGTACTTTATTTCATATGGTATTTAGTGATGTTTTGATATAAAATTAAGCTATAAATTCCGTATATATCACACCCCCACACTTATATGCTTGCTCGTGCTCGAGTAAGCCTTAAAGATTAATTTCTGAAATTTTTAGTTAATGATTCAATGTGCATGTCAATTGTGTAAAGAGCTTAGCTACTATGTAATGCTCAATGTTAAGATGACCTCAAATATTTCAGTTTCTACTACCCCCTTTCAACTAGTTCAAATTTTTACTCTCAATTTGGTTTCACATCAATTGTTATACTTAATGTTGTATTATGGGGGAGGTGATCAAAAAATTCAAACCTTAGTGGTGCAATTGGTGAGTACTTGATCATTGTGCCATGTGTGCCACCTCTTATGAATCACAAGGAACATTTTAACATTATCAGAGAGATATTTTTCTTTATCCTAAATGTTCAATTTTTAACTTGGGAGTGATAGTTTTCATCATCCATACATTTTTGTTTTTTTTGGACTTTCAACTCTAAGGGAGAGATATTTTTCTTCATTCCTTAATTTAGTTCCTTATGGTCATCAAGTCCTATAGGAGCCTAGCACCTCAATTTCTCACTCACCTCTTGCAGCCTTGGTTTAATTCTCAGATTTTTACCCCCCCACACTTAAAATTCAGTACATGTCATTTTATTTTCTAGAAACCAGGCATTAGTAGGGTCTTAAACTGAATAAGAGGGTGTAGGATTGAAGTTGATTTTCTTCTTACTTGTATGCATACTCGAGTCTTAATTTCTACACAATTTATTTTTACATTAAATCCAAAAATTTATTTCATTCAGAAAATTATCTTTGAAGTTTAATTATAGCAATGATGAGGGTGCACTAGATACGAAATCCATTTTATTAAACTGAAATAAAATTTACAAAAATAGAAAGCAAAAATTCAAAAACAATACAACCTTATTAAAGTGGGTTGCCTCCCATCAAGCGCCTATTTTTATGTCTCAACCTGACATGTTTTGGTTCAAACAGATTTAGAATTAATATTTAGTCTCCGTTTCCAAATTTCAGATTTTTGCCCCTTAGTTTTAGTAGAAAATTTTCTTGGTTTCATTGGGTCTGCATCTATTTCCACTTTTTCTTCCAATTCATTTATAGGAGGGGGAATCCCTTTCCCAATTTTCTTCCCCTCCTTGTTTTCTTTTTATTAATAGGAGATTTCTCACTTTCTCCTCCAAATGAGGAATTAATCCTACTATCACCTCTCTCTTCATCTAGTTCCAGATATTTCAAATTCAGCATTTTGCACAATTCTTGCTCCCTCATATTCTTTTTCCAAGCAATCTCAATCATTTTCTTTTTAAAAAAAGTAGGTTTTAAATCAATGACATCAGCCTTACCCTTGACTTTGATGCTCATTATTCCCTTGAATACGTCGATTATGGCATTGGTGCTAGCTAGGAAAGGTCGCCCAAATAAAATAAAATAGTGGAATTTTCATTTCACATATCCCATTCGCAAATAGTAAAATTAGTGGGAATAAAGAACTTTCCTAAACCAATGGGTACATTTCTAATAATTCCTAAAGGAGTCCTTGAATCAAGGTATGTAAATTCTAAGATCATTGAAGTGGTCTTCATCCCTCCTAAATTCAATTCCTTGTACACATGGTAAGGCATGATATTGACCGAGGATCCAAGATCACAAAAAGGATCAAGAAAAACCTTGTCCCTTATCATGCAAGGGATATTCAACCTTCCGAGATCCTCCTTCTTTTCCGCCACTAATCTCTCAATCGTTTTTTTTCCTAGTTCTCCTTCTAACACCCATTTAGATTTATTTACTCCTATTTTGACATTAAGGTGGTCTTCTTCAATTTTATCTAAATGAATGACACTCACAGTTTCCCTTGTATTAATTTCAGTCGAGCAGGGAAATGTTCTTGCTGCTGGGTGGACAGCTACTGAGAAATTTGTCCTAGCTGGACTTCAATATTCCTAAGGGATGCCTCTATCCCTTGGATAGAGGCTTCATTCCTACTGAGTGTCACTTCAGTTCTACTTAAGAATTGAAGGGTTTCCATCTTAAAGGAATTAAATACTCTCTCAAGGTTGGGCTATTGGGTTGAATTGTTGTCAATTTTATTGTACCCCTATTTATTTATATTGTTTCTTGTATTAAAATTTCCATTACTATTATTGTTGTTTCTCCAAGTAAAATTAGGATGTCGCTTTCACCCAAGGTTGTAAGTATTAGAGTAAGGATTGTGTGCACTGTTTTGTCCAGCATTGTTGTTTCTTAAGTAATTAACTTGTTCAGTGTTTGAGGATGCAAAAGGGTTGCTTAAATTGCAGTTTTTGCTCACATGTTTCCCTCCACACAGCTCACAGTGTGCTTCTTGAACATAGTTGACATTCATACTCTCTATTTTGTTGTTCAGTGCATTTATCTCATTTTGAAGGGCCAAGATTTGATTCATTTCATTTTCTTGGTTACATACCCTCTTGTTAGGGTTGATTCACTCAATGGGCCATTGGTAGACATTGCTGGCCATCTCTTCTAAGAGATCAAAGGCTTCTTCCTGGGTCTTACTACTGAGTGACCCTCTGATGGCTGCATCAATAAGTGTTCTTGTTGGAGCATTCAAACCATTGTAAAAGGGTTGAACCTGCATCCATTTGGGAAACTCATAATATGGGCATCACCTAAGACACTCCTTAAATCTTTCCCAACTATCATATAAAGTCTCCCCCTCAAACTGATTGAAATTAGTTATCTCAATCCTCAACCGGGCTATTTTTGCAAGTGAGAAATATTTAGCTGGGAATTTCCTAGCTAAATCATCCCAAGTGCAAATAGAGTCTTTCGGAAGTGAACTGAGCCAAGTCTTGGCTCTATCTCTAAGTGAGAATGGGAAAAGCCATAGTTTAACGGCGTCTTCAGAATTATCGTTAAATTTGAATATATCACAAATTTTGAAGAAATTTGAAATATTTTAATTGGAATCCTCTATGGCTAGTTCCCCGAATTGGTTATTTTGCACCATGCTAAGTGTTGAGGGTTTAATTTCAAAGTTATTGGCCTCAATGTTCGGTCTCACAATCGCATGACGGATGCCTCTAATAGTAGGCTGCACATAATCTCTTAAGGCTCTACCCCTAGGTTATCCTAAATGATTAGCTTCTAAATTTTCTATTTCACAGTGATGTTGATTAAGGATTACCCATTCTCTTCTAGCTCTCAAGTACATTCGCTCAATTTTAGGATCAAATAAAATATCGATATTTTCTCTCCTATTCATGCAGTTCTTAATTTCAGCTAGATAAAGATGATTACAGCAATCACAATAAACAATTTAACAATTCAATCACTCCAAGATAGTAAATAAGCAATACAATTCCAGTTCTGCTAAGCACAATAAGTAAACAAAATGAAAACTTTAGTTACACTATAATTAGCACAATATAATATGATTAAAGAGAATGAAAACAAAGATAATTAAGTAAGGAATCTAAATCATTATTTACTTGAAAATTATACTTAATACAAAACAAAATTATTCCCCGGTAACGGTGCCAAAAACTTGACAGACGGAAAATACACGTCTGTGTTTGCACGCAAGTGTACGTGGTCTGAAGTAATAAGTGGAAGTTTTAATTCTGGGATTTGTCATCCTCTGGGAACGATGGTTTTGTTACTAAGTTATATCTTCTTTTAATAATATTTAGAAGATTGAGTTGGTTTTGATTTGGTCCCTAAATATCAATGCAAATGGCCTTAAGATAAGATATAATTGTTCAAAGAGAGAGAGAGTTGGGGTTTCATTGTAGTACTTGTAAGGATTTGGTGTTGTCACTTCTTTGTTTAAATTGATTTATTTATGCCGAATTAAATAATGTGATCACTGTTAAAATTAGAGCAATCCTCCAATTACAAAAGGTTCATATTTAGTGCAACAAGGAGAACTCTATTGGGGTTCTACCTCGGCACTTAAATCTCTATGAGATCATAATTTAAATGACCTTTGATTTCCTACGTCTAGGTTACCGAATATCTGCATTTACTTGTTAGATCTCACAAACATAATTTCCATCAATAATGTGTCATGCGCTTACAAACACAATTTAGCTAAATGAGAGGATGCGTTGGCTCCAATGGACTATATCACATCATCCATTGGGTTTCCAACATCCTCTCATCCCTTCTACTTTGTTGAGCCGCAGAGAATTGAGTTGATGGAAACTTATTTCATAAGCATCAAATCTCTTGGTAGAGCTCTTAAGGAAAAGGTGCAAGTAAGCTTTGAGAACTTGCCACATAATTCTCAACTCTACCTGCACTACTCTCCTTGCTCTTGTCCAATTGATGAGCTCAGAAATCAAGTTCCTTAATTAATAATTCTCTTAAGTTTAATTTTTTTAGCAAAATGGTATAATCAAGAAGTTCACCCAAGCATTCATCATAATAATAAATATAGACTGTTAAATATAAAAATTATTTTCATTCATTTAAACATTTTTATCACAACACCTTAATATCTTTACATTTTCCTACAACTACATCCCAACCCTCCCCAAGAGGGTTTAGCTTTTCATTACAAGATAAATATAAGCATACATGTCAAGGGAAACAAACTTTGTCATCAGTTTACAATCAGAAATTAATTAAAAAGGAAGTTAGAAAAAATACTATGAAGCACATAGAGATTTTCAAGGGTTCTCTTAAATTTTCTTCTGCACTCCTGCTTAATTTCTTCTCCTCCTCCCATGTTGTTTACTTCTCTTCACCCTTCACGGATAGTTGTTGGCCCCTTGGAGAGTTCTCCTCCTTTTCCTTACTGCAGCCTCGTTTTATGACTTTTGAATATCAAATTTTGGAACCCCTTTAAGGTCTGAGATTGCCCTTTAAATAGGGAAGTTCTCAGCCCCAAGGCATTAATGATATGACTCTTCCCCTTCCTTAGTTTTAATTCAATCCATTTTAATGTTCTATTCACTTTCTTCTGTTGGGATTCAGCAGAAATAATGCACTTCAGTTTTGAAGGGGCTAGGGAAGACTAAAAGTTGTATTTTGTGGCCTTCCCTATGCTGCAATTTTGGTTGTTCTGAAAAATTCTGGATCATCCACTGTGGCACGCTATGGCAGTAGCATTCCAAACTCTATTCTCCTATGGCGCATTGTGGCAGTAGTGTTCCAAATACTGTTCTACTACGGCGCGCTATGGCAGCAGCATTCAAAATTACTATTCTAATAGTTCACCTATAGTTTTTATAATTAATAAAATATTTCATTGTGGCGTGCTGCGGCGCACTATAGTGGAAAATACTTTGGAAATGTGGATCAATTAGTTCACATATAGTTTTTGTATGAATAATAAAAAATTCTGCTATGGTGTGACAAACGGAACTGCACGTCTGCGTTTGCACGCAAGTGTATGTGGTTTGAAGTAATAAGTGGAAAGTTTAGTTTTCAGGATTTATCAAACCTCAGGGAATGGTTCTTTTATTACCAAGTTGAATTTTTATTCACTAATTTCTAGATGATAAATTTGGTTCATTTTTGTTGGTTCCTAATTAGCAATACATAAGACTTTGAGTAAATATACGATTTGATGAAAAAGGAGAGAGTTAAGGTTTCGTTGTAATATATGCAAGGGTTGGTTATTTAACTTCATTGTTTGAATGTAAATGTTCAATTTATTTGCTTTATTAAATCAAGTGAACACCATTGGACTTGGAGTACCCTCCAATTACATTGGGTTTAAGTTTAGTGCACAAAGAGAACTCCGTTTGGGTTCTCCCTTAGCACATAAACTCTTATGAGATAATGATCGGTTAGTTAGATTTTGATTCCCTACGTCTAGGTTACCAAAGATATCATTTTAATTATGATGGTCTCATAAGCAAGATTCAATTTACCACGCATCAAGCACTTTACACGCAGTTTAGCTAGATGGGAGGATGCATTGGGTCAATGGATTATGTCACATCATCCATTGAAGTTCTCATTATCCTCTCATCCCTTCTACTTTGCTGAGCAGCAGAGCAAGGTTAATGGAGAACTTGGTTCTCAAGCTTCAATCTTTTGGGAAAGCTAATAAGGGAGGGTTCAAGTGAGCTTTGAGAATTATGTCACGTAATTCTCAGATCTACTCGCACTTCCTTCCTTACTCTTACCCAATTGATGAGCATTGGAACACAAGATCTTTTAATTAAAATAATTTAGAATTCAGTTCATCTAAGCATTCATTTCAATATTAAATTTAACAACAAAAATAGTTTTTTTTCATTTCATTTAAACAATATCATCATACACCAACATACCCTTACATAATTTTACAACTACATCTCAACCCTCTCCAAGGAGTTCTTAGCCTTCCATTACTAAGCAAGAAAGAGCATACATGCAAAGAAAAGTGAACCTCACCATCAGTTCACATCAAAAAATACAAGGAATCATCCGGAGGTTTTCTAGGGTTCTCTTTACTTTTCCTGCGCAGTCCGCTTGAAGCTCTACCGTTCGTTCTTTGCTGTCTTTCCTTTCTCTCTGTTGTTGGTCCTCTCTTCCCATTGGAGTGTTCTCGTTCTTTCTCTTCTTATAGCCTTTCTTTTTTGGTCTTTGAATAGCAAAAGTTAGAACCCTTACGAGATCTGAGATTGACCCTTAAATAAGGATGCATTCTGCCTCAAAACCTTTCAATGTGTGACATTTTCTCTTTCTTAATTTAATTCCCATCCTTTTAATGTTCCACCTGTTTAAATCTATTAGGATTTATTAGAGATTTAATTTATTTATTTTCAAGAGGCTGGGGAGACCAAAGGTCACATTTTTGTGGCCTTCCCCATGCTCCTTAATTACTGTTTCTAGAAATTATGGAATGACTGCAGCGACGCGCTGCGGCAGCAGCATTTAAATATTGTTCCGCTGCGGCGCGGTGCGGCAACCACATTTCAAATTCTGTTCTACTGCGATGCGCTGTAGCACTAGTGCTCCAAACGCTTTTCCAGCATGTAAGTTAGTATCTTTATGGTTTGATCGATGCAGCGTACGCTATGGCGCGCTACGGCACGCTACAGTGAATAGGTTGCGAGATCACTATTCAATTAGTTTAACTATAGTTTTATAAAATGAAAATTTACCCGTTGTGGTACAATGTGGCACACTATAACAGATAAATTTTGCAGGATCATTGTTCAATTAGTTCAACTATAGTTTGATAAAATAAAAATTCACCCGTTGTGGCATGCTACAGCGCGCTACAGTGGATAAATTTTGCAGGATCACTGTTCAATTAGTTCAAATATAAGGTTTTAATAAATCATCTAAAAATGACGTTGTGACACGCTGCGGCGTGCAAACTTGCATATTACTGTTCAATTACTCGATTATATGGTTTCAATTTATCCTTATCGATATGACGCTGTGGCGCACTGAGGCGGGCCGTGAGACACTACAGCGGTCTTGCTCCAGGTCTGCAGTTCTGCCACCAGGTAAGATGTTTTTAATGGGCCGTCATGGCGCGCTGCAGCTCGCCGTAGTATGATTTGGCAGTTTTTGTCCCATAATTGGATAAATCAGCCCATGCAGTCTATTTTATTCATTTTCCTAAAGAAACATCATTTTCTACTCAAAGTATAGGGAAATATATGGTGATATGAATATTTAAACACTATATTTTTGCTACAAATTCCAGCTACATGATGATGCGTTGTGGCCTGCTGCAGCGCGCCGCAGCGAAAAATACTTCAAAAAACACGGATCAACAGTTCACATAAAATTTGTGTGAATAATCAGAAATGTTGCCGCAACGCACCGCGGCGGTTGATGGTTCGAAAACGCGAAAGATCTACTGTTCAATTAGTTCTTATAAAGTTTTGAAGATTAATTAAATATGCCATCGGGGCGCGTGGTGGCGCGCCGCGGCAAGCTGCAGCGGGTTTGTTCCAAGTCAGTACAAATCCTTATGAGGCATTGCATGCTGTGGAGAGCTTGAAGCCCACTGTGGCGCGCTGCAGTGGTTTAAATTATGAAAAGACAAATTTAGCACTGTTCAATTAGTCTGCATAAGGTTTTAATTCATCTTCAAGAAATGACGCTGAAGCGCACTGTAGCACTGCAGCGGTCTTCCTTCTAGGTCTTCAATTCTGCTTCCAAGTGAGGGAGTTAATGGAAACACCCTGGCGCGCGGTGGCGCGCCGTAGCAGTTTACACCTAGAATTTATGTAAATTGCTTAGATCTTCGTCGTCATCCAGTTTTCCCTGAAAAACATATGATTCCATTCAAAGTACTTTGTTTCATATGATATTTTGTGATGTTTTGATACTAAATTTAGCTATAAATTACGTATATATCAGCTACTATCATATCCACTTAAATAAAATAAAACTTAATGGAACCCTAAATTATACATAGACATTTTAAGTCTAATCACTAATTTTTCATTTATTAGTTATTTCCTAGCATATTAAAAAGCTAAATATAGCAGATCAAGAGCGTATTGAGGAGCTTGAAGTTGGAGATGATCATGATCTCTTGCAGTACCCTTGATGACTTGCATTTTCTTATTATTTGGGAGGATGATAAAATTTTATAACATTTAAAAGCTGTGTATAATAACTTTAATTCTAGATATTCTTACTTTTTCTTTTTTATGATGGATGGCATTTTCCTTCTTTTGCTATGAATAGTTTGAATGATAGATATAGATATAAATATATTGCTCTTTTATTTACTAATTTCCTCATCTTAAAAAGATTCTTAGCCAAGTAATGCTTAATAGTGAGTTAGCTTCCTACTACTTTAGTATTAAATACTAAGATAACCTCTAGTGTTTGGTTAATGCTTACTAACTTAGAACCAAGGTGTTGCTGACTGCCAAGTTGAGAGAAGGAAATTAAGTGAATATTAATATCCTACATATTTTTCTAATCATTTTGTTATATAATTTCAACACATTTGGATTTATATATAAAACATTATGAAAAATTTAACTTGTATTAATTGCTAATTAATTTAGTTAATCCTTATGAATAACCTTAGGCACACCTGGCTTCTTGCACGCATGCCATGGTCATGCTCTACATGCGAGTCAGCTAATGTGTGTGACCGATGATAGTGTAGGGTCAGGCTGGCTCGCCCGACATTGTTCATCACCTCTATCGAGGCCAAAGGAGTGAAACTAGGGCATCGCCATTTTTGTAGCTCTGAGCTCTTCTGGACAAAGCACTCACAAAGACATTTACCATCCCCTAAAACCCCCATCCATAGCCAACCCTAACATCCTAATTTAGCTGCCCAAAATTTAAGGATTCGGGTCACAATGCGTGACTATTAAATATGAGACTATCTAATGTAGGATGGGGGTGATGACATGTAACATAATCAAATTCACCAATTAATTAACGAAATTAACCTTGCATATTTAAGTTCTAGAAGATACGCGAGTCACCTGTTGAGAATAATGAGAAGTGTTGTAAGCATTTACAGGTAATGAGAGCTAGGATTAAACGAGCACACTTGTAAGGTAGGAGGAAAGAAAAATAAAATAAATGAAAAAGATCTTACGGGAGCCTTATTATCGAATATGCTGCTTACGATAAAAAAGATTAACTTCTATGAGCAGTCCTTTGCCGCAGATCGAACCTTCTTTCCTTGGAAGTCCTTCTCTAGGAATTGCAAACCACACCTCAAGAAGTCCTTCTCTTAAGAATGAAACTCACATAACACAAAGAAGAAGAGAGTATTTTTTATATCACTTGTAATACCATAATACATGTGAGGGTGGCCAATTTATAGACAGAAAATACATACCAAATGACCATAAAAACCCTAAACCAATCTCTCATGAAGGACTAAAGTGTCCTTTCCTCTAAAATGCCAAAAAAACTATATACTTACTCTCTCATGAAGGGCTAAAATGTCATTTCACACAAATGACCAAATAAACCATAAACTAATTCTCTCATGAAGGACTAAAGTGTCCTTTTACATAAAATACTCATGTGACCATATATGGGCTAGGATGAAGGCTCATTTATGGAACAAATGCAACAACCCATAGGACTCAAAAATAAGAAAATAAAACATAGTACCATTAAACTAATTTATGATCTGGCACGTCGATGATAATTTCGTTGATGCCCTGCATCAGCACTCCCCGGCTTTGAAGGATTCACCTCTGGTGAATGAAGCTCATTATATTCTTCAAGTAGATCTGAATCAAGTTGCTATAGTTCTTCATGCTTCAACCAAGAGTCTTCTAAAGGTGAAAGGCCTTTCCATTGAATGAGATATCTTGGAACCCCGCCATTAGTACTACCAATTATTTGATCATCAAGTATTTGGGACGGATGATGAGAACGGAGGCGACGAGTCGGTAGTTGTAATAGTAATACTGGTTCTTAGTTTTGTGGTTCATGCAGGTTAGTAATACAAGTAGAAGCATCCAATATATTGGAAGAAGCATAATCATAGTACAATGTAAGGTCTGCCACATTGAAAACTGGAGATATTCCAACATCATTAAGAAGATCAACTTCATAAGCATTTTTATTGACTTTCATTAATATCTTAAAAGGTCCTGCTCACCTAGCATTCAACTTTTTTAATGTTCCTTTTGGAAATCACTTAGATCTCATCCTTATTAGCACCTTGTCACCTTCTTGAAATTCAACAAATTTTCTTCACTTATCTGCATTAATTTTATACTTATTGTATGTAGTGGTTAATTTTTGTTCAATTTCTTGGTGGAGATCATGCATGCTTTGAGCAAATGATGATGCAAACTCACTAGCTCTATATGTTATGGGAAGATCAATTAAGTCGATTGGTTTTTGTGGCTCATAACCAGTTATAATTTGAAAAAGACTTTTACTTATAGATCGATTATAAGCAAACTCAGCAATGGGTAATATAAGAACCTAGCTAGCAGAATGGTATGAGATTAAGCATCTAAGCAAATCTCCTAAGCTTATATTTACCACTTATGTTTGACCATCTATCTGCGGAAGATATGTGTCGAAAAGTGAAGTTTTGTGCCTAATTTCTTCCAAAGAGTCTTCCAAAAATAACTCATAAAGCGTACATCTCGATCAAACACAATTGTTTTAGGTAAACCATATAACTTGACTACTTCATAAAAAAATAATGTTGTAACATGAGAAGCATCGGAAGTTTTATAGCATGGAATAAAGTGTGCCATCTTAGAAAACTGATTAATGACTACAAGAATAGAGTCGTAGTGTCGTGTTGTACGAGGTAATCCTAGTATAAATTCTATACTTATGTCTTCCCAAGGTTTATGAGGAAGAGGAAGAGGAGTATATAGTCCATAATTATTCTGGTTTTCCTTTGCAAGTTGGCATACACGACATCGAGAAACCATACGAGCAACATCTCTCTTTAGACTAGGCCAATAAAATCGATCTTGAATCATTGCAATAGTTTTGTCACACCAAAAATGTCTTGCAATTCCTCCTGCATGTAGCTTGTCAATGAGAAAATACGAAGAGATGAACCATGAATGCAAAGATGAGTGCCATAAAAAAGATATCCATCTTGAAATTGGTAATTTGAATCAATAACTCGCCCCTTTTCAGACAATAAAGAATAAATTTGACCAAAATCTTTGCATGTAGAGTAATCAGAAATCATTTTATCAAACCCAATTACTTTTACTTTCAATGTATGTAAAAGGAGAAACATGCGACTCAAAGCATGTACGACTTTATTCTCAATACCAGCCTTATGCTTTAAAACAAAAGTGTATTCCTGTAAATATTGAACCCATTTAGCATGACGAGCACTTAACTTTTTCTGAGAGTTTAAGTATTTAAGGGATTCATGATCAGAGTTGAGAACAAATTAATGAGATAAAAGATAATGTCGCCAGTACCTTAGAGTTTGAACAACTGCATAAAACCCACGATCATTTGTGGAATATTTTTGGCGAGCATCATTTAACTTCTCACTGAAAAAGGCTATCAGATGGAATTCTTGCTTAAGCACTCCACCTATTCCTACCCCAGAAGCATCACACAAAACTTCAAAAACTTTATCAAAGTCTGGCAACTTCAATATTGGTGGACTAGTTAGACGCTCTTTTATTTCAGTAAAAGCCTTAGTTGCTGCAGGAGTCCATCATTTAAAATCACCTTTTTTTAGGCATTGTGTAATAGGTGCCATGATGGTACTAAATCCACGAATAAACCTTCTATAAGATGTGGCCAACCCATGAAAACTCCTAACATCATGAATGGATCTTGGTGTAGGCCATTCTTTAATTATTTTTATCTTTTCAGGATTAGCTGAGACTGAAACAACAAATCCTAAAAATATGACAGATGAAGTCATGAAAGGCATTTCTTCATATGAATATAAAATTATGCTCGACAAAGTGTTTCAATACTTAAATGACTTAGATGTTCTTCTTGGGTCTTGCTAAATATTAAAATATCATCAAAATACACAACTAAAAAGACCCCAATATAAGGTTGAAGTATATGTGTCATGATGCCTTTAAATGTACTATGAGCATTAGTTAAACCAAATAGCATAACTAACCATTCATAAAGGCCATTTTGTGTTTTAAAAGCAGTCTTCCATTCATCACCATCACGCATTCTAATTTGATGATATCCACTTCATAGATAAATCTTTGAAAATATTACAAATCCAGCCATAATATCAAGCATGTCATCCAACCTTGGAATAGGAAATCGATACTTGATGGTGATCTTATTAATTGCCCTACTATCAATACACATAAGCCAAGTTCCATCTTTCTTAGGTGTAAGAAGTCTTGGAACAGCACAAGGGCACAAGCTCTCACGAATTAATCCTTTGTGTAATAAATCATCAACTTGGCGCTTATGTCCAGCATGCTTAATTGGTTTCATTTGATAGTGTGGCAAGTTGGGCAAGGTAGAGCCACGTACCAAATTGATAGCATGTTGTATGTTTCTCAATGGGGGTAGTTCACTAGGAAGTTCTTCAGGACACAAGTCTTGAAATTTAGGCAAGAGTTGAGTGACTTCATAGGATTGGGTTAAACTTTCATTCCCTTTTAAAGACTCCATAACAACAAGAGCATAGGCAATATTATTTTCACTAGAATGCTCAAACTCTTACTTACTAATAATAGTTAAGGGTCGCTTCACTATTGGTACAGAAGAATATTTTGGATTCTCAATCAAAAATTCCTTTGGCTTTGCAGGGTTTAAGATAATTTTCTTTCCACTAAACATAAAGACGTAAGTATTAGCCCACCCAAAGTGAGTAACGTCTAAGTCATATAGCCAAGGCCTTCCTAAAAGTACATGTGCAATGTCCATAGGGAGAACATCACACGAAATGCGATCAAAATAGGTTGCTAAGTTGAGGGGAACAAGACATCTTTGGGTAATATAGATACTAGTGTTATCTACCCATGCAACCTTATATGGCTATGGATGAGGCTCCGAACTTAGTTTCATTCTTACTAATGCACTAGCTGAGACAACATTCATGTAGCTACCACTATCAATTATAAGTTTACAAGACTTATCTCCACTTTTAAAGTAAGTGTGAAAGATATTTGTTTGTTTCCAATCTGAACTGGTTTGCGGGGTAGTTAAGACACAATGAACTACTGTTAAATGTGGATTAATTAAAGCTTCAACAGCATCACTAGCATCTTCACATGGATCACACTCAGCATCATTACCTTGATAATCATCTTGTAATTCTAGATCGATGGAATCTACATGAAGATTCCTATGTGGACAATTATTTGCATAATGTCCTATTTTTCCACAAGTAAAGCATGTGGTGTTTAATTTAGAATTTGAATTTCCAGATATGGGTTTTACTCTTTGATTATTTGCTACTTTAGGAACAGATGGTGGTGGTTGATTTGGCTTAAGAGGTACACCTTGCACATTGTTAAATTTGCGTTGAGAAATTGGCCTTAAGTATTATTCTATTTATAGGGCTCTTTAAAATGTTTCTTCAAGTTTATACACCTCTCGAGTCAACATCTCTCAACGAATGTCAGGTCTTAATCCAGCTCGAAACCTAGCTATAGTAGCTCTAGAATCTTCAATAATATCACATCGAATTAATAACTCATCAAGGCGAGTCATATAATCTGCAATAATCATAGATCATTGCCTAAGTGTTATGAGTTCATCTAAAAGTTGGTCTTGAAATGTTGAAGGAAGATATTTTTGCTTGAACATCTCTTTCATTTCTTCCTAAGATCTAGCAAATAATTGGCCTGATCATTGTTGTTGTCATTCTAGATTACTCAGTAAGTTTTAGCATGGCCAATAATTTTCATACTAGCAAATCTAACTTGATGATTTCCAGACATTGCCATCCAATCAAAATACTGATCCATTTCTACAAGCCAATCCAAAAATTAGCATATTTAAATAATCATCGAAATCAAAATCCGACTTCGTCGTTGAATTCCTCACCCTTGAATTAGCCATGGGTGAAGTTTTGGGATTTTTCAGAGCCCGTTTATTCACCAATTTCTAATTAGAAAATTTAGGTTAATTGAATATTATAAATGAATAAATAATTATTTCTTATTTGTTTCTTTCCATTTTCCCTTTTTCCTATGGCTAGCCCCATCCCTGCTGTCAGCGCCCCTTACTTTTTCTCTTGGTCGCACGCAAAGGAGGAGCCCTGCCACTCCCCTCTTCTCCTCCATGCTGATGGGAGAGCTCATACTTGAGCCATGCCTCTCTTCCCCTTTATTTAGTCCTCACTCCACTCTCATCCCTCCAGTTGCTCAACTGTAGTCCCTTATTCTCTTCCTAAACTCCATTCTAAGCCAAGGAAGTAGAAGCTCATCTAAGCCCTCAAGCTCCCAAGGAACCAGCCGAGTCTTCTTCCGCCATTCTTGCAAGGCCAAGATACCCTTTTGCTATACTCTTCCTTGGCTACCCTCTCGATTGACTTATCAAAATGTTGTGAATGGAATTTTAAGTAGCCATTGTATGAGGCCTAGTTTGATCGTCAAGCCTCAATCAGACTCATTGAGTCCGATTAAGGCTCATTCCTCCATTAAAATTTCTGTCAAAAACTGTGAAATTATGTATACCCGTAGCTAGGGCATCAATTTTTGCGGGTTATAATAATTTATTCATGATGCTTTTGGTACTAATGGAAAGATCTTGGAAAAATATTTCCATCGGTATATGACACCTCACATGAAGTGCCCAAAATTTAGAGTATTTGAGTGCGAAAGGAGACCCATTACAATTTTCACACACACGAAATCACCGTCGAGGGCTACCGTGCCCGAGTATCAAGCTGAAATCTGTCGTGGCGCATCATCGTACACCACAGAGCACCACCGTAGCATATAAATTTGATTAAATTAAATTAAATGCACTGCAGCATTGAAATCCGCCGCAGCGCCGAAAGGGCTGCAGCACGCCGTAGAGCCTACGCCTCGAGAAAACAGGCACCGTAGTGTTTGGCTCTTGGCCAGGGAGCAATACCGCGCACCGTAAAATCCATATCCTTGAAAACTTTGGCACCTCATCGCCTGAAAGCGCTGCAGTGTGCCACCGCGTTTAAATCTGCCGCAGCGTGCCACTGCGTTGAAATCCGTCGCAGCGTCTGAAAGCGTTGTGCGCACCATAGTGCAGCAATCCACCGCAGCGCGTCAGAGTGCCTAAAAGCGTTGCAGCGGGTCAGAGCACTCCCTAGCGCTCCATAGTGGCTAGCTTTCGGCAAGAAGACACTACGGATTTGTGATTTTTTGCATTTTTAATGCCTCTAGGACCCTAATGGGGTCGAAATATATCAAAATTGAACCTGTATTTAGTAAAATTTAGCATTATTTGAAATTGGAGGTGAATTTCAAAGTGAAAATTTTTTATTTTACCCTAAATGTTAGGTTCTAAATCTCATAAGGAATTGCTTGAATATTTTGTGCCAAATATAAATGATATAATCTTTGATTGCTTGTGTGACTAAGTAGAATTTATTAACCAAACTACATGAAACTTAAGTGCTTTAGATTTATAATCAAGTGCTAATTACTTTTGGTTTGATTTAAGATTTGATTAGCGTTAATTACTTATTCTTTTAATCAATGTGATGCTTATGAATATTTAAGAACTTTAATTTTAGTTTGGACACCTTGGTTTAATTAATTTAACATTAATGAATATTTAACCCTAAGAACCTTAAGAATTGATTAAGTTAATCAATGCTTGATCTTGAACTTGAAGTGAACACCAATAATATATCAATAATTCACCGATTTGTCATTGATCCTTAAACTAAATAATTGGTCTTGATTTAATTAAGTTCAGAGTTAAACCATAACTTGTCTTAATTAAGATCTAAACTTTAATTACCTTAATCAATTAACTTTGATTGAAAGATAATTCAACTTGCATAATTCCAATAATACATCTGATTTGACATTGATCTTAAGCCATTGAATTAGAAGTTCTTAGATTATTAAAGAACTCATGTGATTTAGTATCTGGACATAAACCTTAAGATCCCTAATTTTCTCTTATATAAGACTATAAGCATGAGATAAACCATAAAAATATATTGATTTGCAATGTGATCAACTCTTAATAATATTCTTGATTGTATCCAATAATTATAGCATAGGTGTTGAAGATGGGTTTACCCATCCGATCTGATCAATTCAACATTAAAAAGAATAAGAATTAGTGATAATATAAGATTTAACTTCCCTTTCTTGTTAGAAGTGTGAAATCTTTATGATCTTGCCTTAGGTTATTAATGCAATAATTGTTAAGCCTTATCAATTGATATGACATTAAAGTAGGAAGATCTTATTGTTGAAACTTGAGGTAGGAACCTAGATACTCCTTCTTAGCCTTAAATGCTTGGTCTTGGACCTTTGTGGTAGGATTAACTAAAATATGTAGAATGAGTTTCTCCCATGTAGTAGTAACCTATATTGAGTGACCTCTTGGTAACATCCTTGTAACCTTGTGTAGGATTCTCTTCAATGGAGTAAAGAGTCATAATTTTGATACTGCTTGGTTATTAAATAGAATTTATAGAATCCAGATTATTAGTTGGATATGATAGTGTGTATCTATAGTGCTGAGTCACTTCAACAGCATTTCAAGATTAGTTGAGTCACTCTAAGTAGGATTGTAGGGTATTTGTCTTATCCGATGGGATTGGGAAAGTACAGTCCTACTTAGAGTAAATCTTCCAATCTTAAGAGTGTTGTGATTAAGGGAAATGAAATCCTTAGTTTGAGGAGATAAACTATGATCGAGTTTTGCCTCCTATTATCGTGTGCGTTGATAAACATAGTTTAAGACAAACTAAGTATCACAAGTCACTCTTCATAGAACACTTAGTATGCTTGTAGTTAGGGTATTTAACATCTCAGTTTGAGAGAATAAATTGTGATAAGGTTCTATCTCTTATCGTCGTGCGTGTCAATAAGCACAATTTGAAATAAATTAAGCATTAAATTCACCATTATTGGAAGCATACCAACTATATGTATACAACTTTTCTAGCTGATGATTCTAACTAAAATACTAAGTAAACCACCTAATGATATAGAGTTAGGAGTCAAAATCCATTTATATGGATTTTGCACAATAGAGATAATAGATTTATAATTCAATTTTAAAGCAGTTTTTTTGAATTTCTGGATTTAAGATATGTAGTTTTAGAAATATGATCATAAGCATGAGTATGTGTATTAGTGATTATGTATGGATTATGAGATATTGCATACATCAACAGGGGAAATTCAGGATGTTCAGGCATCACAGTAAATTGTATTTCCTGATAGGATGTATGTAGACAATATACTATATATCCATGGTAGTTCAGTGATATTTTGGTTGCATATTAGTGGCATACAGTACAGTGGCATATTCAGATGCATAATCTCAGTGGCATACAACAAAGTTTTACAATATTACTTACTCAGATTCAGATCATTTCCTATTTTATGTATACTCAGTATTTAGTTTATAGCTCAGTTTTACTTTAGTTCAGCTTTATACTATTTTCAGATTTCAGCTAGTTTATAATTTTTTTACAGTTTTATTTAAATTACTTAAATGTTAAGCTAGATAATTATAGCTATTTAGAATACCTTTTGATGTGCTAGACTTATTGTCTAACATGTAGTACTTTTGGGATCCAACAATTTGCTAGATACAGAGCAATTAGTGGAGCCAGATCAGGTTGATACTCAGAAGATCCAGGAGGAATTCATGGAGCACTAATGGACTCTTGTCCAGCCTTTACTGTTCGGCCTAATTATTTTTCAATTCAGTATTTTGACTCTTTTTTATACTTCAGTAAACTGTTTGGAATAATTTTGGATGTGTTTTCTTTTCTTTTCTAAGATTAATATTTTATTCAGCTTCTATGATGGATGTTTCTAGATGTTTGCCTTAGCTTCCGCACTATGTCTTTATATTACTTATATTTAGTATTGTGATGTGATCAGTATGCTGGAAATGCTGATGTTTCTATGCATATATTGGATTTCCCTTTCTTATACTCATAATCCAATGTACGTATTAGCTTAATATTTAGGTTAGGAATACTACTCTTATCTTAAATATTAGCTATCAACCCTTATTGAGGTTGAGTCAGCAGCCTTCAGTGTTTTATTCTCAGCCTTCTTGAGGATGAGGAATCCCTTCCCGAGTGGTGCACGACTCCGCCGCCGAACTGATTAAGTTATCTCTTTTGCGCGCGGCGATGGGGTGGGGTGCTACAAATTTGGAGTTTGGTGATAGCTCATATGGGACTATATGGTGCCATCGTAGTCGACCGTTAAGCAAAAATGAACTATTGCCTTAGTGCCTTATGGTTCCAACTAAATATCAGCATTGGGAGATGGTGTTGGAATTTGATGGGCATATGCTGGCTATTGTTATCAAAAAGTTTAGGTTTTGAAGGAGATGCAAAATTTGATGCGAACACGGCATTTCGAAGGGTAAATTTTATAGCAAACCTTCTCAAATGTTCCAACAAAGGGAAATGAATTGAATTTGATGAGGTTGGAGCACATAAATTGAAAGCCAAATGGCTTAGCCTAAGGTTTCGAGGTTGACTCGCTAGGGAAGATGATGATGTATCATCGGTGCAATCGGATCTGGTAACCGATCGAATAAATCTTACCAACTGTTTTGCATATAACTTCGATCTGGAAGTCTGATGGATGCTAGTATTTTAAGTACCCTCGACCCTTTATTTTCTCCTTTATCTTGGATTACTTGTGGTGATTCAACATATTGTTTCAAAGAAAATTGATTGAACTCTACCACTAATATATATCAGATGGCTCTGATCTCGCTCATGATTTCCTTGAGGTTCTTACCATGGATCATTTTTGTTGATCCAATAGTTTGGATCTATTCAATATTGTTAAAAATCAATAATTTCAATTGAATTAAATCAAAGATCATACAAAAACTAAATAAACTTAAATGTTTTGTGTATTTTCACTCGTTTTAGTCTAAATATTAATAAATTGTTACAATGGGCGCAAACAGACACGAATAATCCACTAGAACAAAACTTTTCAAGTTTTATTGTGTTTTATTCTTTTTTATCCCAAATCTTTCAAAAGTCATTTTAGGAGATCCATAAATCCAAATGAACCCAAATTCGTACCATAGGTTCCTATAGAAGTAATAACATTCCCAAAATTATCATAAATATTACACTCAGAACTACTTAGAGCCGTTTAGTTCTAAATTTTTTAATATTTCTCTTATTTTCACTTGATGAATCTTTAGATGTGTAAAATATTTGGTGTTGATACTCTATTTAATTATAGTTGAATTGTCTAGTGAGTGTTTCTCTTTTTTGCATAAATCAAAGAATCATTTAACTTCTTTTATTGTTGCATGATTATTCAACTTGTCTAGATTAATTGTTACCTTCAAATTGATGTAATAGTCCTTTTACTCAATAATTGTATAAGTACTAAATCATGATTCAAAATTGGTTTAAAGAATGATATTGATTTCCTTAACACAACTACACATAGAAATTGTCCATTGGCACTATTCTTACATTTATACTTTCATTTCTCTCATGAATTTAAATTAATTGCAAGTCACATATATATATATATATATATATATATATATATATATATATATATATATATATATATATATATATGTATGCTTAGATCTCTATAATATGATTCAATTTCGAAAGAAGGCTTTGAGGCGAAGGATCATGCTAAGATGAGCTCCTACGATTAGATTTCCAATATTGTTTATGTAATAAATAACACTAAACAAATAAAGCAAAGTCTATAATCTTTGAGGTCCAGCGGCTAAGTTGAGCTAATCTAAAATAATTACTAGATTAAAGATTAACTAAAGGCTAAATCAAAATTAAACCTTGTAATCAACAACAAAAAATTAGGATGCTTACAAAGACTCACACCATTAAGTCAATAACATAACCTAAATAATTGCTAATGATAGAAGAAAATCAATGTTCTGAACCACAACCACAACAAACTTAATTACACTTAAATAGATACAACAACCTTAATCTATACTTAAATAGAAAGTGGAAATTATGCCCTGGAGCATCACCTTGTGCTCCTGGTTGCATGATTAATAATTGGAATTTGGCTGAACCGCCGACTATTTCACAATTTTGCTGAATTGTCAGCTATTTCACCACAACTGCCACTTGATCCGCACCTAGGCGTGTTAAATCACTCATCTTGGTGTGTTCTAGAAGGTGATCTAATAATTAACCGTCATTTCATTAATGTAACCCCCATTATCCATTTAAGATGGAGCAACCATTGCCAAATGCATGTTGTTATGCATCTAGGCGCGTTGTCACCCGTATCTTGGCGCATGTGCACATGTATTCGGGTGTGTTAGCCATTATTCACATTATGGAATTAGTCGCACCTGCATGCATTTTATAAACTGGCGCATGAACACATCTTATTCTCGTGCCTAGACGCCTATGGAACTGCGGGCATTTGAGCGTAACTTGATGCTAGTTTCCCGTGTTAGGTTCATTTGATACCATGCTTACGCACATTCTTACTCGCCCCTGGTTGGCTTTTGACTCATACCCAAGCATTGATGAATTGCTGTACCTAGATGCTTCTAGTCGCATATGTGTTCCAAGTGACTCTTGCTTTTGGGTGTGTTGGACCTAACATATTCTAAATTTCATCAAATTTGGAGTTGTCTATACTTGATATAATTCAGCTGCATTTTTCTTTTATGAATCGTCTCTTTGTAGCATTCTATGTGTATTAAATGTTGGTTATTATTCTAATCATAAAATTACAATTATATATGTCACATCTTCTAACATACTAGTTAGATAGATATTAATGGAGAAATAAATCAAATTTATTTCTAAATATAGTAAAACATATATTAAGAGCTCTTTATTTCTAAATATAGCAAAACATAATTAATATTCGGAACACATCTAACAAGTTTAATATTATCAATGGTTTTTTTAAGGAAATGAGGTCCACATCTAGCCTTGAGAAATTGAAGAAAAGTCTTTTAAAATGTCATTTCCTAAATGCAAAGTCAAAATTCCACACGTTTCACCGTCCAAAACTTGCTTTAAAATTCTAAATTTAATGATCGAGTATACTTATACATTAATATACACAAAAATATATAGATGATACGTTAATTTAATCTGTAAGTAAATTATTAGTTGAATGCATTTATCTGTGGGGCCTATATGTAAGATTAAAAAAAAAATTATATTAGTATTGGATACTTTTTTGTATATATTCTTATGTAAGTATAACATTTTTTTTATGAAAAAAAGTATTGCTACACTTACACATCAATATACACAAAAATATATAAATTATGTGTCAATTCAATGTGTAAGTAAAAAATAGGTGTGGTCCTTTTGTTTCGCTAAAAACACCAAGTCTGGTCCCTTCCTTTCGCTCAAGTATATGATTTTGTTGGCATATATACATATTTTGAAGAATAGTGACAAGAGAGTTTGACATATCTTTCCTGAAATTGGGATAGAGTTAATGATTAACAATATTAGATTGGGATAGAGTTCATGATTAACAATATTAGATAAATCTACATACAAAAGATGAAACCTTCATCTCTCAACTATAAGTAGGAAGGTATCAATCAAGGATAGGCTATATAACTTAGTATATGGGATATTTTTGGTTGTTATCATATGTTAAGAAACCTTTATAACGTATTCTTGTAGTACCCCGTCCCGCCGCTATGCGCAATAGAATGTTATTAGCGATGGAACGTGTCATTACTTGAAAGAAGTAACCCATTATGACTCATTATTAGTACATCACCAAAGATGAATTAATAAGAGTCGCCTTGAGTTACTCCTTTCCTATACTGATAACAGCTGCAGAGACTAATCCATATATATATATATCAAACTATGGAAGGCTTAACATCCATCCATAAGATTTATTACAGAAGCAAAGCAATCGTCACAAAAAAGAAAAAAAGTACATCTAGAGTTAATTATTACAAACTAGAGTTTAAGAAAAAGAGCAGCAAATAAATCTCTCATCCCACAGCAGAAAGATAAACTAAAATCAGCACTTTAACAACTTCTACTCCTCTGCCTCCTGAAGCTACTGAATCTCCTTCTGAGATGGCTCCACAAACTGCTCCAAACCTGACATATCAGCTTCATATGCCAGGGACTTGGCCAAAAAAAGAAAATCTTACATTAGACAATAAGCTTAAGTACATTTTATGCTGTAAATAATATTTTCTTACATTTATGAGATATTACTTAACTTAATAGTAAAACATAAAGCATACTATAGAAAATTTAAATAAACAATAACTGTAAAGCTAGATATTAATAATGAAAATAAAATAATATTGAAACCAAGTAAGTACACTGAAAGTAAATCTGCTGAAATAAAATTGCAAATTGAATAAAATATAAAAACAGAGCTATACTAAATGCCACTGTATATGCATCAAAATATACCACAGATTATGGCACAGATATGTACAGCTTTTGATTCCACAATACATCTCAAAATCCAAAGTAACATGATGCCTGTTGCATCCTGTAGTTTCTACTCAACATTGATGCATGTTACATCCCGTAGTTCACAAATGATCTTGATGCATTATGCTTATTTAGTTTATGTTATACTAAAACTAGATGAAATTAAGGATGAAAGTAATTAAATCTAGAAAAAAAATTGAAATTACATCCTTTTTCTATTATCTAACTATTTAAATTGATTCCTTAATATGTTTATGATCTACATGCCATAAGGTTCAAAATTCTAAGCATGAAAATTTAAATACTTTAGGCTCCTTAACAACTAAAATTAATATACATCATGGCTGCACTAATGCACCAACCTATATTTTCACATCTTAAGAGCAGATATACATGATTATCATGTCTTAAGAAAAGTAATATTGGACACTTAGATTGCTTAACTGCATTTATCCCTACACACAGATAAGAGACATAAATCCTTTTATATTTTATTCTCACAAACTAAGTTGTCCAAGCCCCTACTTGTGATATATAATGAGATTGGGATGCTTACCTTGAACTGAACTATACTTATCTAATACCTATGATAAGACAAAAACTTTATATACGACAGATCGACCAATCCAATATTCTATTGAATCAATGTCAGTCCTATAGATATGTATAATAATTTCCATTTGATAATGCTAACATTATCATTACTATAATTCTAAACTGACTATTTTAACAAATAAGGAATTCTATGCTATAGAATCCATTTTTCATTGTAATAAATTCTAAATAATAAACTCCAAGGAAGTGATAATTAAATCATACAAGTTGGGTTAAATATTACAAATATTTAAGTTTAATTTGCAATTCATTAGGTTATCATGACAATAAGTATATATGGTTAATCTCTAGAGTTCATATGGTGCATCTTAGATTTTACAACAAAATGTGATAAGACATTCCTACCTAAATATTTACCTTAGCCATAGTTGTACAAATTACTTTAATTTTAAACCCTAACTTTAAATTTTTTGAAATCTTTGAGCTCTTAGCTATTCCACCTACAATTTACATGTTCTAATGATTAGGTAATAGTCAAGATAAGGATGATTCTATGCAAGGTTGCAAGTTAAATCATTGATAGAAAGAATTAAATTAAGGATATACATTGTTTTAATACTTTATCCCTTAAAATTATCATTCAAGTCATAACATAAATCCTAAAATTAGGAATTTGGTTGTTTGATCAATCAAGCATCTTTTATTTATTAGGGAATCACTATATTCTAGTTATCTTATTTAGGAGAAAATCACCCTTATATAAGGTTAATCAATCAAATTCTTAATCACATTAATCCTCACTAGGGTTGAAGAATCTAACATGCAAATTTAAAGATCAAGAATCAAATCACTTTATGCTAAGTCAATCCTTGTTGTCTATTGAATGTAAAATCAATCATTGAATTAAATTTGATTGACTAATATGCTTAATATAGGATAATTAGGGTTTTGAGCTAATTATGAATTAAACATGCCAAAATGGAAATACAAAGCCATTATCAGGTTCTTTACTGTATAAGTATCACATAGATACCAAAATTATCAAAATCATATTACAAATGAGGCTAATATTCATTAAGAAAATTAATCAGAGAAATGTAAATCTAACTTTGCAAATAAGTCCTAATTAACATAATGAAGAAATAAATACTATAAACGTGCAATTTGGATAAGTGTGCGCCCTAATATTCACTAATCAATATTTACTATAATTATGGCATAATTAAGAAAATTGTCCAGAGAAAATAAAATATTCTTGTAGTTTATGAATATACACACCTTTTTGATCAAAATGGTATTAAATGCCATAACATTTGGATGTAAATTAAATGAAATAATAGAAACCCATAATTTTATGCAATTTTCCTAAGTTATGACTTTAAGAAATTAAAATATATTTTGAATTCATTCCATTTTAATGGCTCGGGCCAATCAAGTCAACTGTTACACGACGGATTGCTCTTTAGTAGGACAGCACAGGTCGGTCGGGACACAACAACCTACTACTATCGAATGGCAGGGGTCGCAGGCTGGCCCGACTCGCACTGTTCATCACCTTCTCTATGAAAATCCCTCGACGCCAGAGTGACATGGGCTAGGAGAAAATCCTAAATTTAGGTGATGAAAGTAACGATATGGCTTGGTCTTCATCTCTGATCATTCTCTTCACTGAGGTGCGTCGATTCTTCTCTAAAGCCATATGTAGTGATTATGGGCTTGTCGCGACCCTAGTCAATCCACTTTGACTCTTAAGATTTACTATGGTGGATGAATTCTTTCCATAAATGCTAGTAGAGGGCTGATTCTTGATCCCTACATGCTCACTAGATGAAGGCAAAGCTAAGGCCTAAGGTAGTTAGGCCCAAGTGATGCTAGATTGATGGTTCCTTACTCGAGCCAACTACTATTTAGTATTGTGTTGGCTCGAGTAGGGGACGATTGATTTAGCCGAGCCTCAGCAAACTGCACTACATCGATCAACTGGATTGATACGAGTGAACTTCTCCTGGCAATTGGCGAACCAATTGGATGTTATTTGTCAATGAAGGGGACAGGCACGCCATCACTGAACGAAGACCCAACTTAGACATTTCTCTGCACTATCTAAACCCTTGTCAACCGGAGGATGGTTCCAATCTTATGCCTAATTGATCCAAAATGCAAGCATATAGTTGCTACAATGGAATGAGCAAGAAATGAGATCACATAGCTCGTTATAGAAGAAGAAAAGTACTTGGTACGATGGGCTTGCAAAGATGGAGCGTAAACTAGCTTACCGAGGTGCTTAGAGGGCTGCAGAGGTTTTCCCAAGCTAAATTGGGGGTCTGAACACCAAACCACACCCACTGCCAAACCAAAGAGATGTCAGTGAGGTGTCAACAAGTTTATAGAGAGCACCGAAGGTTGTGGGGGAGACTGGATTGCCTAACTGCATAAATTTCTCTTGCTATTTATAGCTAAAGGAATCTTAGGAAGAGGTCAAGCTGAGCTTTAAGCTCGAACTGAGAGCTTGGCAGCCACTTTTCTAATGAGAGGTCAATCAGGCCTCATGGCCTCATGGGGTTGCCTAACTACTTCTAACAGGTTGGCTAACGATATGCTGACATAGCGAGGGAGTGGATAGCGTCCATTGGTACAGGAGGATAGGCGCCGTTAGGGCCGCTCTAGCAAAGAAGATGGTGAATAGGAGTGATTGCATATTTTATCATTTGATTGATCAAAGAACCAACGCGACCATTCTAACGTGATTCCGCATAAGAGAAAATTGCAGGTGCGATTCCAACCATGGGATTGTGGATGCTATCCAACGGATGATGGATCACCCAAGCACAGAGGAGTGGGTGCCGTAGGGTCTAGGTCATGGGAAGGTGCCGACTGTCTGGATTCGGCCGCCTTTCTAAAAGGGATGACCGTTGGATAGTAAAAAGAGTTTTAATTAAAATAATTCAATTAATCAATCTAATTAAATTAAACTGAATTTAGGGCTAAATGACCTCCATAAATTCTCAAAAATTCTCTCTTAGCTAATTTGGGGGCGAGGAATTCAAAAATATAGTCATAATTTAATTTGGAGATCAAATTAATTTTGCTAATTTTCAGTACCCTAAAATTAGTAAAATAGCTAATTCAACCTATTGAGATCTGATTGACCCCAAAATTTAAGAGTTAGGACTAAGAGTAGGAAGAAATGAAACAACTTGATATAAATAATGACAAATTGTCATTGCTGCAATCATGCTTGAGATTCCTCCTGCTCCTTTATTGACACCCATAAGTATGACTTAGAATCTGAAATAGATAGAAAACATAAAATTATTTGTTGGGTTGCCTCCCAACCAGCGCTTAGTTTAAGGTCATTAGCCTGACCAAAAAGAGTTTATATCCTTTCAAATTTTCATTCCAGATTTTCATTAACTCCTTAGGATGAGTACAAGCTAGTTTAATAATTGAATCATTATGAATGATAGCTCTACTATTTTTTTCTTTCCAATCCCAGCTTGTGTCTTCTAACTTATAATATTTTTTCTCTTTATTCTTCTTTTTATTCTTCCTATTTCTTGCCTTATGTTTATCATCAAATTCATAAAATTCATCATTTTCAATTTCATTTTGTAAAAAGGCAAGAAATTCAATTTTCTTAGGAGTAAAATCAAAGCATTTCTCAACAAATTCAAATTGCACATAATAATCATCAATATTGCTAAGAAGTTTGTTGAGGTTTGAGATATTAGAGATAATAATTTTTCTTACTTTCACTACCTCGAGATTCACTTAGTTTATTGGTCCTTCTATTACTTTCAATCACTTCATCTTGGTTGTTTTTGCATGGTGGGTCATCTATTGCTGAGCGTTCAGTTGAAAGCACTTGAGGTGTGTATGAGACATAAATTTTAGATTGCTCTTGGTCAAATTCTTTTGTTTGAAACTCTTATTGCATTTTCAAATTGTTCAATTCAAGTTGATACTCTACCTCTCTCTCTCATATTTACTATTTGTTTGAGTTAAAGTTTCTTCCCTACAAGTCAACACTTCTTCAACTTATTCCTTTATTTGTTCAATTATAGCTACTTCTTGGACGGGGTTAGCTAATTATTGCAATATAAATTCTAACTTAGCCTCAATTGACTTGCATAGATGCTTATGATCTTCTAGATTAAATCCATTCCTAACCAAGGTTGGTTCAATTTCCTGCAGATTATTGATCTCATTGTTACGATAATCGTCCACCAATTCTTCTAAGTAAAATTGCTCAACCACCCAATTTATGTTATGTTCATGTACGAGTGAATGTCATAGTGCTACAAATCATTATCATACTTAATGTCATTAATCGATTTTGTTTTTGAAGGTACAAATGGGTTATTTGTATTACAATTAGAACTTAAATGTGTTCCCCCGCACCATATACAATAATTTTGATTATTGTAGTACATGCCCATGATATTCCAATACCATATTTAAGCCAATCAAAACTATCCTAAGATATAAGCAATTATAGCAGTATAGCAGACAATATCTCACAGAATTCAGCAACATAAACTCACAAATAGTAAAGACAATTCAGTAATTAAGATCACACACAAATAGCCAGTAGATAAAATTTTTCAGTAATGAAAATGAGAATTAACTTTCAGCTCAATTTTTTTTTTCAAATTTTTCTCAAAAGCAAGTAAATAAAGGAATTAATTCCAGCTATGTAAAAATTGTATGCACAAATAAATTAGTTCTAAATCACTAGTTATCCCGGATACAAAATAAAATCGTTCCTCGGCAATAGCGTCAAAAACTTGACTGACAGAAATACACATCTACGTTTGCACGCAAGTGTACGTGGTCTAAAGTAAAAAGTGAAAAGTTTAGTTTCTAGGATTTATCGAACCTCAGGGAACGGTTGTTTTGATACAGAGTTCTATTTTCTATCACTAATGTCTAGATGCAATTTTGGTTGATTTTTGTTGGTTCCTAATTAGCAATACATGGGACGAGTAAAGATACGATTTGATTAAAAACAAGAGAGTTGAGATTTCATTGTAATATATACAAGGGTTGGTTACATAATTTCATTGTTTAAATGTAGATGTTCAATTTATTTGCTTTATTAAATCTAGTCAGCACCATTGGAATTAGAGTACCCTCTAATTATATTGGGTTCAAGTTTAGTACACAAAGAGAACTCCTTTTGGGTTCTCCCTTAGCACATACAAACTTATGAGATAATGATCGAATAGTTAGATTTTGATTCCCTACATCTAGGTTACCAAAGATATCTTTAAATTATGATAGTTTCACAAGCAAGATTCGAATTACCATGCGTCATGCACTTCACACGTAGTTTAGCTTGATGGGAGGATGCATTGGGTCAATGGATTATATCACATCATCCATTAAAGTTCCCAATGTCCTCTCATCCATTCTACTTTGCTGAGCAGCAGAGCAAGGTTAATGGAGAACTTGGTTCTCAAGCGTCAATGGGAGAGCTAATAAGGGAGTGTGCAAGTGAGCCTTGAGAATTCTGTCATGTAATTCTCAGTTCTGCTCGCACTAACTTCCTTGCTCATACCAAATGATAAGCATTGGAACACAAGCTCTTTTAATTAAATTAATTTAGAATTCAGTTCATCCAAGTATTGATTTAATAAAAAATTCAACAACACAAATAGTTTTTCATTTCATTTAAATAATATTCTCATATAACCAATATATCCATTATATAATTTTACAACTACATCTCAACCCTCTCCAAGGGGTTTTTAGCCTTCCATTACTAAGCAAGAAAGAACATACATGCAAAGAAAAGTGAACTTCGCCATCAATTCATGGCAAGAAATTAATCAAGGGAGCTTAGAAGAAATACAATGAATCACCCGGAGGTTTTCCGGGGTTCTCTTTACTTTTCCTGTGCAGTCCTCTTGAAGCTCCACCATTTGTTCCTTGCTGTCTTTCCCATCTTCTTGTTCTTGATCCTCTCTTCCTCTTGGAGAGTTTCCTTCTTTTCTCCTCCTATAGCCTTTCTTTTAGGTCTTGATTAGCAAAAGTTGGAACCCTTTCTCAATCTTCAAGTCTCCCTTTTATAAACTTCCTTTCTTGTTTAAAATTTAATTTAGCAAATAAATCCCATTTAGAAATATGTACTTTGATTAAATAATTCTTAATTTATTTCCTTGGTAATGAAGGGATTTAGGTTATTTGTATTTATATTTTATTGAGTAAAATAATTAAACCAACCTCTTGCATTTCCTCATGATGACTTAAATATGTGCCTTTTATAATAATATTTATAATAAAGATTCCTGAATTCTTATTGCATCCACCCTTTCCATCTTTCTCATATATTTAATTTATTTCATCATGCATTATTTCTTGAGAATGAGAAGTTTTAAATTAATTTGATATCAATTTCAACTGTAGGAAAGGGAAGAATGCAATTCCTTGCCTTCCCTACGCTGTCTTAAATGCATATTTTTGGCAAAAACTACGTCGGGCGCTGCAGTAGCAGCGTTCCAAACACTGTTCCGCTGCGACGTGCTACGGCAGCAGCACTTCAAACATTATTCCTGCATAAGAAAAAATTATCTTTTCTTCGGTCACCGTAGCGTCTGCTGTGGCGTGCAACAGCGCACCACAGCGGATAAACTCTTGGATTCACTGTTCAATTAGTTCATCTATAGTTTTATAAAATGAAAATTTACCTGCTGTGGCGCACGACAGCGGAGAAAGTTTTGTAATATGTTCAATTTCTCGTTTATAAAGTTTTAATAACTCTTCGAGAAATGACGATGTGGCGTGCTGCGGAGGTTTTCTCCCAAAATTGCATATTTAAGCCAAATTTTCATTTACTCACTCTTATCCTGAAAAGCAGCGAAAGCACATCAAAATATATAATTTTAATTAAAAGTGCTTACTTTTATTAACTTATTTTACTATAAATCTTAAAGTTATCACACCCCCACACTTTAATTTTTGCTCATTCTCAAGTAATCTCAAAATAATTTTTTTATGATTTTAAATATTGCACAATTCAATTGGATATGTGTGAAGTATTTTTCCCATTTCATGCATTACTCTTAACAAGGGTGATAGAAATATTCAAATTCTAACAAGTCTCATACTAGTGTTTTCTTTTCTTTTGACTATTTTAGTTTCCAATTTCTAAATGTATGATACTCAACCCATATTTTCTACGGGGGGTTTCTAGGATTACTTAGAAAAGTTTGATTCAGTGTGTAAAAATTTTATGCCATTTTTGCTTCTTCTTCTAAATTGCAATGAATATTTCTTTTCAGGAGAGATATTTTTCTTCATCCTATTTTTCTCAATTTTTTACTTTGGGAGAGATATTTATCTTCATCCTTGGATTTTCTTTCGCATTCAGTTCAAGAAAGAGATATTTTTCTTTATCCCCATCTATTTTTTATTGCATTCAGTAAGACTTACAGATGCCTAGCACATTATTGTTTCACCTTTCTCACTTCTCTACTTTAAGTTCCTTGACCCCACCCCCACACTTAGATTTAGAGCATCATACATTTTTGATGTTGGAGACTTATAGTAAAATGAGTGTAAAATGATTTAGCATGAAAAATCTTAGAACTGTACATTTTGCTTGATCACCTCTTATTAAGAAAATTAGAATGAAGAAAATCTTCACATGCTCATCACAATTGAATTCAGTCAATTAAACTTTTCAGAATAAATTCCTAGTTAATGATATTCTATTAGCTCAAAAATTGGGGGGTAATAATTCACTAAGATTTATGTAAACAAAAAAAAAAAAAAAAATGCAGACACAAATTTAACGGTCTGTCAACTAACTTCTCTATAGGATCGATCTAATGGATCAGAAGGAAATGGGATGATTTGGTGAGTCTTTCGACAATCACCGAAATCAAATTAAAACCAGATTTACTCTTAGGCAAACTCATGATAAAATCTATGGAAATGTCAGACCACTTCTATTCATGAATATTTAAAGGCTTGAGAAGTTCACCAAGCTTATGCTGCTCGACTTTAACTAAGGAATAGGAATTGCACTTGGAAATGAAAATAACAATATATCTCTTTATGTCACACCACCAAAATGATTTCTTCAGATACTGATACATTTTACATCTACCAGGGTGGATAGTGTAACCAGAGTTTTGGGTTTCTGACAGAATTTGCAACTTTAGGCTTTTAGGAATCCATAACCTATCTTTTTGAAAGAACACACCATCAGCATTAAGATGCAATTTGAATCTCTTCTGCAATATCAAAAATAAGATTGGAAAAACTGGCATCTTCTTTCTAAGCTTCGATAATCCTTGACCTTAGAGATGGTTCTGAAAAAATAGTAAACAGCACTTTGCGAAAATTAGCTGATCTAATCAGCTCATGATTCAACCTTTCAAAATGTTTGATCAAAGAGTTATTACTACAAAGAGAAGACAAAGTTGCTTTATTACTAAGGGCATCAGCTACTATGTTAGCTTTACCCGGATGATACCGAATTTCCAAGTCGTATTCGCAAATTAACTCTAGTCATCTACGCTGATGATAGTTAAATTCTTTCTAGGTGAATATATACTTCAAGCTTTGGTGATTTATAAATATCTCACACTTAGCTCCATACAGGTAGTGTCTCTAGATTTTAAAAGTGAAAACTACTCCTGCAAGTTCAAGATCATGCACAAGATAGTTTCTCTCATTAGGTTTTATTTGCCTAGAGGCATAGTCTATCACTCAACAAAACATAACCAATCCCTAAGTTAGAGGAGTCTGTATAACCAAAAAATCCTTACCCTCTTGAGGTAGTACTAGAATTGGCGCAAAAGTCAACAATTGTTTCAACTTCTGAAATGCTTCCTCATAGGTTGTGCTCTAGATGTACGGAACTTCCTTTCTAGTTAACTGAGTTAACAACACAGTGATTTGAAAAAATATTTGAACAAACATTCTGTAATATCCAGTGAGTTCTAAAAAGCTGTAAATTTCAGTTATAAATATAGGTTGCATCCATTGCTGAATAGCTTGAATATCCTTCTAGTCAACTCTAATGCATTCAACATAAATCATGTGTCCTAGAAATGCCACGGAATTGAGCCAAAATTCTCACTTCAAAAACTTGGCAAATATCTTATGCTCTCTTAGCAACTCAAGAACGACATGCAGGTGCTTTTAATGCTCAGTAGTTGACTTGGAATATATCAAAATATCATCAATGAAAATGATAATGAACTCATCTACGTACGGCTTAAGAATTCGCTGCATCAGGTCCATGAAGGTAGAAGGAGCATTTGTTAGTCCAAAAAACATGACTAGGAACTCATAGTATCCATAGCGGGTCCTGAATGCAGTCTTGGGAATATCTTCATCCTTGACTCGTATCTGGTATTAAAATGATCTCAAGTCTATCTTAGAGAAGACTTTTGCTCCAACGAGCTGATCAAACATGTTGCCTATTCTAGGGAGAGGTTACTTATTTTTCATTATCACCTTGTTAAGCTAATGATAATCAATACACATATACATTGACCCATCCTTTTTTTTGACAAACATAATGGGAGCTCCTCAAGGCAACATACTAAGGTGAATGAAATCTTTTTCAAGCAACTTTTGTAGCTGCTTACAAAGTTCTTGCAATTCCTTGGGTGCCATTCTATAAGGGGATATGGATTTGGGCTGAGTTTTAAGGATCTATTCTATTAAAAATCCTACCATACGTAAAGGAGGTAGTCCAGGAAAGTCTTCAGGGAACACATCCAGGAACTCTCTATCAACACTGGTATCTTCCAGGTTTCTATCTTCCTTATCCTCGCCAATTAAAGTTACTAGGATCACATCACAACCTTTACTATAGAGACGCTTGGCTTCAATTGCATTAATAAGCAATGCAGCTAAGCCATGTTTACCTATAGGAACTTTGGGTTTCTTTCCTACCCTTAGGGAGACTTTCTTTTGATGACAATCTATTATGACATTAAATTTACTTAACCAATTCATGCCTAAAATTATGTCAAAATTTGTGATCGGCATAATAATAAGCATAGATCGAAAGAATTGATTACTAATTGGAATATTAAACAAACAAAACTTGTGTGCGCACATTTTACCTCCAAATGGCATCTGCACTCGTAAGGCATTACCCAAACTGAACTGTTGGAGGTTGAGAGAGACAGCACAGCTCTTGAATATAAAAGAGAAACCAGCACCCATATCAAAGAGTGTGTCGCAAAATTGGTTTTTCATGACAAGAGTTCCTATAGTAGGAAAGTAAAACCTTAATTATAATTAATTCAATTGAAAGCTGAAAGTATAAAAAAACAAATGCACATGAAAGAAAAGATAGAATAATCAAATTTAAACGTAGGAAGTACCGATGATGACATTATTGTCTTCCTGGGTGACAATGGAACTCATTGTACATAGACGGGGTACGGTGCAAGATTGGGCAACGGCTTTGCCCTTAGCAATGTTTCCAGCCCGCGCTTGCTTCTGGGCAAATGAAGGTGCTCGTTTTTGGTTTTGAGCACTTCCACTGGCTGGAGGGGACATCAAAGAAAGCGCCGGAGCTTGAGAACTGAGTGGAGTAGGGTTTTGAGTGGTAGATTGACAGTTGATCATTAATCTATCCATGGTCCACCCTGGTCTGGAGTCCTAGTAACGGTAATTGATCCTACTGCAAATGTAGCACTGATTGTTGTAGTGGTAGAATTTACCATACGGATGCATTCTTATACAATGAGCTATAGGACCCCTCCTTGTTGGTTCAAGCCTTGGTTAAGCTGGTATTCTTTGGGTTCATGAGGATAGTTCCTCTTAAATGGTTCAAATCTAGAAGTTTGGAGATGAGATCACTTCTTGATCTCCATCTGATCCTGATGGTGCTCAATCATTCCAGCTCCTTCCAGAAGCTTAGGAAAGTTATCGTGCGTTAAAACATCAGATGAACCTTAATTGAGTCATTCACTCCCATAAGCTTCTTTTGAGGGTCATCTACAGAACTTTGCACAGAACATAATCTTGAAGTCGTAGAAGTTTGAGGGACGATGGAAGTGTCTTCTCTCTCGAACAAGTCTATTGAAGGCACAGTCCCACCACTCCTCAACGTAGTTGTAAAAGAGCTAGTCCATTACCCTGAAGCCGACGTGATCGAGGCAACTAATTGCTTCAAATGTCTCTGTCACTCAAGATAGCCATTCCCTAGACAACTCCGGAATGCAGTCACCATGGAACACTGAAAACTTCAGGATCTTGTTCAGGATGTCACCTCTAGCTTGCGATACTCACACATAAAGCCTACCATATTTCAAACCATTATGATAATCCTTGCCCTAGTATTGGAAGAACAACCTAATATAGTATTTTAAGTTTGTCTCATGATCTGCCATGTGAGAGTCAATTTAAAGTTCAAGTTAAGTTACATTAATTATTGAAGTAGTGAGGTGTTTGCTAACCTATTGTTGCATTCTTAAATACTTTTACTTTTCTGCGTTGTTTGCTTTGGATAAGTAGATATTTTCTTAACTTAAGTTTCTCAACCTTGGCTCTAATACCAACTATAATGCCCTTAATATTAGATCAGGAACCCAATCCAATACTAGGGTGTCATCATAGCACTTAACACTGGATTAGAAAGAAAATAACCCAACATTAAATGCTATATGGCCAAGAAACTTTGTGAGGGTGTAAGTTAAGGAACAAAATATACAAATAGAGAAATATGAAACTAGTAAGAATGCATTCAATCTACTATCCAAACCAAATAAATAATAATGAAAATAAATCCATCATAGAAATAAAGTAAGAACATTACAAAAATTAAGTTATTACAGACTAAATTTAAAAGTAAATAAATTAAATTCTCTCATTCTCACAAATGCAGTAAAGGAATGTGCAGAAGCCGAAATATTCAAACCGACTAACGTCTAGTGCTTGGTCCAGCTCCACTATCCAGAAATTGCTCCTGATCTACGGTATTTTTGTTTTTAAATACGGTAGGGCACAACTAATAAAATAAACATAAGTGATTAGACTAAAAAGTCTAAGTATTTTTTAATATTATGCTAAGTTTTAATTAAGGTTTAGTTGGATATCACATATGCAAATTTACAATTAAGGGCTAAAAGCAGAGAATTTAAGCATCAAAATAAGGGCAACAGAATTGTAAGGAAAGTAGTAAATGAGTAAGGAGTAAGAATTGATAAGTAAGTTTGCTATAGACTGCAATAACAAATAAGGTAAAAACCATCATAATAAGGCTAAAAACTATTAATGTGCATATGAAGCATACAATGAATACATGAATATGTTCAATAGATGTTATGCTAAGTAAGAGAAACTAAAATAGTGAAGTAATAAATATAAGTAAAGCAACATACACTGCATGAAATGAAACTATAAGTAAGTAAGCTACAGCACATCAAGTAAACTAAATATTAAAGTAAAGTAAGGAAAAGCTTAGTCTCTTGGGCTAAGAAGTCATAGTCAAAGACTATGAAAAGTAAGCATAGCTCTAGGGATATATCAAGTTCTCACAATCAATAAGATCGTGATAACCCAATAGTTTAATTATTCAAGTTATTATAAGTTTTCGTTCTGTGGGCAAAGTTATTGAACAAGCAAGGAGTTAAGCATATCTGCTTAACTAAGTAAAGAAAATAGAGTCTCATAGAAAATAAACACTCACATTCCTATTATGGATATGCGAGGTCTTCTTATTACTCCCATAAGCCTACCCTGGCCATCACCATATGAAACCCTATATTTTATTATGAATATTTTATTTATGCTCAATGTCTTATATAAATGTTCAAGGTTATAATCTCAAAGTAAAGCAACATTTCTAGGAATTCAAATAATTGTAAATTATGTGATATCAGAAGTTGTTTAATATTTAAATTATCTAACTTAATGGTTGGAGCTAATTAAGCTCTTAATTAGCTTAAAGATATTTATCTCTAAGTCAATTGTAAGTAATACTATTTGTGATATAAGTTTGGAAAATAGTAAATTGATTTAAGTTTATGTAAGTGGCAAAATAATTTATATATATAGTGATGCAAAATGAAACCATACTAATCCTAAGCCACATAATCATTAGTGGTTGCTAGATTTAAGGCTTAAGAAACTAATGGAGGAAGGCAAGGGTTAAGGAACTACTACACTTAAAGAGGTGAAAGTTGTAGGTTCACTACAATAGTTTATCTAAGGCAACTTATATGTTAAAGGTTCTCGTTTAATCAATTAGTAGACTAATTAAGAACATTATTAGGAAAGCTCTAAGTGTATGGGAGAGTGAAAGTTACAAGCTACAAGTTCTAAGTTGACATAAGGTTGTAGGTTACTAAAGCTTAGTGGAAACTTATAACACACTAGTGAGCTAAGGAATGCTAACTTTCAATTATTACAGAGCTTAAAGTAGAGGTTGGGAGCTAAAGAGAAGGATAACTAGGCTCACTTCTTCGTGTTAGCAATTTGTCCTAGTAGTTTCACATCCTACAAAATGAAGTGTACTAAAAGTCAAATGCTCCTATTGTAAGGGTTAGCTAGCATTTAGGATAATGATTAGTCCAAGGCTAGGGATTTACTCCTACATTATCTCTCCTAATGTTGAGGCTTGAAAATACAAGTTTGCTAACCTTAGCAACGCATCTAGCTACTCTAATATAATCCAATTCTCACAAAATGAAGTAACATGAATGCTTAATTAAATGAAGATGCTTGTTGTCCAAGAAATAAAATACCTAAACATGCAAGCTATTACTTAATTAAAATCACATTATGAAAGAAATTAGAGAGCCAAAAACCCAAGTTTTCCAAATGGTGTTCAAATATAATTATAATTACAAATATGAAATCCTCATAACATAAGCAGAAGAATGACACTAAGTAGGTAAAAATCAGACAAGCAGAAGAATGACACTAAGTAGGTCAAAATCGGACCATATTGGAAAAGTATGGTTTTTGGGACTCCAAATTAGGATTAAAAAGTGATTAAAAAAATTAGGGTTCAAATCCTAAATTGAATTATACAAATGTGTTTGTCTCATTTTTTTGAATAAAATGACATATAATTTCATATAACTTGGACATGTATAATTAAAGTTATGAGTGAAATAAGATTTGAATTAAATTATATTTATTAATATTAATTAATTGCAAAATAATCATCAACACAGAAGCCCACATCACATAAATAAAGGTTGAACAGCACAGATTGCGGAGCACTGTTGGCTGACAGTGGCGCGGAAAAGCACGCGTCGTCCCGAACGGGTAACGCGTGACAGCGCATGACACACGAAGGGAACCATGCAGACGACACAACTCTGCGGTTGAACCGGTCCAGTCTTGCAAAAGTGCCTGAACTATAGCGCAGGCCGGCTTGAACCACGTCATCCCCGACAGAGGCCCAAATAGGCGCACCTTGGGCGGGACCTTCCGATCAAACTCGGGGGTCTCACAGCGTGGCCCACATATTGATGAGTAGCTCTCACCGAGGCAGACACGACGGACCCAAGGATGGCCCATGGGGTCAACAGTACAGTCGACAGGATGATGCCATATGTCCCACTAGGGTGAACCTAAGCGTCTTCTGTAGACGACTGTGGATGAGTTGCTCAATCCGAGCTCGATTGAGGTTTGAATCGACAATTAAAGGCTTGAAATAGACTTAGAGAAAATAAATTACAGAAGAGGAGGAAATAATATGTACCTTGAGACATTCGAAAAATCTCCAATTTTGTCAGCTGGAAGGAGAAACATTTGACTTCACTCCATTAGCTGCAGCTGGTCTTCCATGAATCCACTAACCTTATGCCACCAAAAAGCTATGCTATAGATGTAAATGGTTATCCTTTACAATTGTCCCCACATGGCTCTGATAAATCATTTTACCCACCTTTGGCTTCTTAACACCCTCTTCTAGGATAAACAACTTTTTGGTTCAACGTTGAAGTTCAAAAAACTACTTCTACAATCTAATGGGATCACAAAATACTCAGTTTATTAATTACTTTTTTACATTTATTTGGATCTTAGTGATAATTAATGCTTCCAAATTCTGGGATAGACAAGAATTCTTAGACCTTTGAGCCCTAGTCACCTTAGTGTAAGAAGTGCTCGCCTAATTGATAGTTCTAGAAATCAAATTGTTACATTATTTATCCCTCTAGCATTGCTAATCCTACATCAAAAGTTGTTTGTTCTGATCTAACTCCTTGAGAAGTAACCTATGCCATGACATGTGAAGTATTAAATTTAACCTTCAAGCTGGGATGGCCACCCATACTATCAAATGGTTTAACTTCAATCAATACTTAAGAAAATTTAAAAACCTTATCTTTTTTCTTAGCTCTACTTCACAACAAACCAAACTTGAGGGTCAAAGAATGCTAAAAATATAATCATGAACCTCTTTGTTAGACTTAAAAATAGAAAAACTATTATAATTGGATTTTTCAACACATCCTAACTGTCTACATCAATAAGCTTTCATAAGTATTACTATGGTCCCTTGAGGCTTACCCATGATCTATAATAAACTAGGCTGCTTCTTAGCTTATTATGTGCTTAATTAAGTCTTAAGCTTAGTGTCATTTAGTTCTAATCCCCAATAGGACCTAACTCTGAAATTTTGGGCTCAATCAGATCTGAATAGGCTGAATTAGCTATTTTGCCAATTTTAAGATTTTGAAAAGTAGCGAAATTAATTTGATCTCCAAATTAAATTTTGATTGCATTTTTGAATTCTTCACCCCCAAATTAGCTAAGGGCAAATTCTTGAGAATTTATGAATGTCATTTAGCTTTAAATTTAGTTCAATTTTAATTAGATTAATTAATTGAATTATTTTAATTAATAAATCCTTTTTATTATCCAACAGTCGACCCTCTAAAAAAGCAGGTGAATTAAAACCATCGGCACCTTCCCATAACCTAGATCCTACGGCTCTCATTCCTCATCGCTTGGGGGATTCATCAGCCGTTAGGTCACATCCACGATCGCATGGCTGGGATTGCAGCCGCAGTTATCCACTACGCGAAGTCGCATAAGGGACGTCACACCATTTCTTTGATCGATTAGGCAGTATATGATGCTCTCGCTCCTATCCGCTAACTTATTCGCTCAAGCAGCTTGAGAGCATGTATCATCCCATATCAACGGCTATCAGGACCTATCATAGACTCCCTTGCCACATCAATGGACAGTTAGCCATCCTCCTAGAAGTAGTTAGGCAACCCCATTGGGCCAAGAGGCATGATCCACCCTTCATCAAAACAGTGGTTGTCAAGCTCTCAACCTAAGCTTGGAGCTCGGCCCAACCTCTTCCCAAGATTACTCCAGCTAAAAATAGCTAAAGAATATCATGTAGTGAATGCTTTTGCTCACCATGCAACTCGAATAGAGCCCCCAATCTCCTCTATAATCTCTGGTGCTCTTTACAACCTGTTGTCTGCACACCAATGCTTCTTTGGTCTGGCAGTGGGCGTGGTCTGGTGTTCAAACCCCCAATTCTACTCGAGCAGTTTTCTACAGTCCTCTAAGCACCTTAAGAATCTAGTCTATGCTCAATCTTTGCAAACCCATCATACTAGGTACTTCCCTTCCCCTATAACGAGCTGTGTGAGCTAATTTTCTTTCCATTTAATCTCATTCCATTGCAGTGACTATATGCTTGCATTTAAGATCGATTATGCATAGGATTGGAACCATCCTTGGGTTGACAAGGGTTCAAATAGTGCAGAGCACTATCTGAGCTTAGTAGTCACTCTGTGTTAGCATGCCCATCCCCTTTACTGACAATTGGCACCCAATTGGGTCTCCAATTGATAGAAGAAGTTACCGCGTATTGATACCAGTTGATCGATATGGTGTAGTTAGCTGAGGTTTAGCTTAGTCAATCATCCCCTACTCGAGCCAGCACAGTACTAAACATTACTAGGCTTGTGTAAGGACCTGTCAGTCCAGCCTCGTTCTTGCGCAACTACCTTAGGGATTAGCTCCACCTTTATTTGGTGATAATGTAGGGATCTAGAATCAGCCCTCTACTAGCATTTGTGGGGAGAATTAATCCCCTATGGTAAACCCTAGAATTCAGGCTAGACTGACTAGGGTCCCGATGACCCCATCATCACTTCATAGGGCTTCAGAGTAGAATCAACGTGCCTCGGTGAGGAGAATAATCAGAGATGAAAACTAAGCAACGAAGTTACTTGCATCATCTAAATTTAGCAATTTTTACTAACCCTAGTCGCTCTGGCATTAGGATATTTTCGTAGAGAAAGTGAAGAACAGTGCAGATCGGACCAGACTGTGACCCGCACTCTTCTACAGTAGCGGGTCGTCAGGCCTTGACTGACATGCGCTGTCCCAATAAAAAGTGAGTTTTCAGGTCCCAGTTTTCCTGACCAGCCTAGAGCCATTAAATGGAATGAATTCAAAGTTATTTTAATTTCTTAAAGTCATAACTTAGGAATATTGCATGAAATCTAGGGTTTTAATTGCTTAATTCAAATTACATCCAAATGCTATGATATTATATACCATTTTGATCAAAAAAATGCATATATTAATAAACTATAAGAATATTTTAGTTTTATGGATGATTTTTTTAATTATACCCTAATTATATTAAATCTTAATTAGTGAATATTATGGTGTACACATATCCCAATGGCATGTTTATAATCTTTATTTCTTTATTATGTTAATTAGGCCTTTATTACAAAGTTAGATTTATGTTTTTGTGATTAATTTTGTTAATTGATTCTCAATTCCATTAAACCTTAATTAGTGAATATTCGCCTCATTTGTAATCTGATATTGGTATCTATGTGATTCTTAGACAATAAGGAACCTGATAATGGCTTTGTATTTCCATTTTAACATATTTAATTCTTAATTAATTCTAATTAGCTCAAAATCCTAATTATCCTATATTAAGCATATAAATTAATTAAATTTAATCAATGACTGATTTAACATTCATTAGACAACATGGATTGACTTAGAATAAAGTGATTTTATTCTTGATATTTAAATTTGCATGTTAGTTTCTTTAACCCTTGTGAGGATTAAAGTGATTATGAATTGAATTGATTATTCTTATTAATGGTTAGTTTCTCCTAAATATAAAAACTTACATATAATATTTCCTTAATTAATAATAGATGCTTAATTGATCAAATAACCAAATTCCTAATTTTATGATTTATGTTATGAACTAAATTATAATATTTAGGGATAAAGTATTAAAACAATTTGCATCCTTAATTTGATTCTTTCAATCAATAATTTAGCATGTAACCTTGCATAGATTCATCCATATCTTGATTATGAAACAATCATTAAAACTTGATGATTGTAGATGGAATAGCTAAGATCTCAAGGATTTCTAAGAATATAAACTTAGGCTTTATAATTAAAGTAGTTTGTACAACTATGGCTCATGCAAATATTTAGGTAGGAGTGCTTTACTTATCACATTTTGTGGTAACATCCTAGATACACCATATGAACTCTAGAGATTGATCTTATGTTCTTGTGGCAGTGATAACCTAATGAATTGTAGATTGAACTTATACAATTGTGGTAGCTAACCCAAATTGGATGAATAAATTGTCACTTCCTTGGAGCTTATTATTTAGAACCTATTCCAATGGAGAAAGGTTCCTATAGCTTAAAATTCTTTGTTTATTAAAATATTATGATTAGAACTATAGTAATGATAATGTTAGTATTATCATATAAAAATTATAGTACATATCCATAGGACTAAACTTAATTCAGAAGAATATGGGTTTGGCTAATTTTCCCTGTATCAAACGGTTGAGTTTTTATCTTATCTTAGGTAATTATATAAGTATAACTCAGTTCAGGATAAACATCCCAATCTCAATGCATATCACAATTAGGGGTTTGGACAACTTAGTTTGGGAGTAAAAATGTTAAAAGGTTGCATGTCTCATATCCCTGTGCACATGAATAACTACATTTAAGCAACATAAGTGTCCAATATTACCTTTCTTAAGATATGCTAATCAGGTATATGTTCTTTTAACATGTGATAATATAGGTTGGTGCATTAGTGCAACCATAATGTATATTGACTTTAGTTGTTATAGACCTAAAGTATTAAAATTCTCATGATTTGAATTTTGAACCTTATGGCATGTAGATCATGAAGCATATTTAGGAAATGTGTTAAATAGTTGATAACAAAAAAAGGATGTAATTTCTATTTTTTTTTATTTAATGATTTCATCCAATTTTGGCATAGCATAAATTGCATAAGAATAATGCATCAAGATCATTCAAGAACTATGATATGCAGCATGCATCATTGTTGAGTAGGAACTACGGGATGCAATAGGAATCATGTTACTTAAGCTTTTGGGATGAATTGTGGTGTAAGAAATTGTACATACCTATCGCATAATACACAATATATTCAGATGCTTATACAAAAGAATTTAACATAGTTTAGTTTTCAAATTTTGTTCAGTTTGCAATTTTATTTCAACTAATTCACTTTCAGTGCACTTACTTAGTTTTAGTATTATCCTTTTTTCAATTTCAACATCTGGCCTTACAATTATTATTTATTTTAATTTTCTATAGTATGATTTTTGTTTTATAGTTAAGTTAAGTAATATCCCTTAAATGTAAGAAAATATTATTTGCAGCTTAAAATATACATAGACTTATTATATAACATAAAATTTTCTCTATTTGGCTGTGGCTCTAGCATGTGAAATTGACATATTAGGTCTAGAGCAGTTTTAGAAGCCACCGCAAGAGAAGATTCAAGAGATTCAAGAGGCAGAGGAGTAGTAGTTGTTGTAGTGCTGATTTTATTTTATCTTTCTATTGTGATATGAGAGATTTATTTACTACATTTTTTCTTAAACACTAGTTTGTGATAATTAACTCTAGATGTATTTTGTTTTTTTTCTAAGACAAATGCTTACTTAACTTCTGTAATGAATGTTATCGATGGATGTTTAAGCTTCTGCACCTTGATATATATATTCTATTATATTCTTAGTATTATGATGTGATTAGTTAACATATGCAAAGCTTATTTATATACTTTGGCTATCTTCAATTAATAACTATAAGGCCAATGTGTATGAGTAACATTAACTAATACTTGGGACAAGGGTTCTTCGCCTATATTAAGGATTAGTCTCAGTAGATGTTGTCAATATAGTAAGGGAGTAACTCAAGGGGACTCTTATTAATTCATCTTTGGTGATGGATTGATAACAAGTCATAATGGGTAACTTCTTCCAAGTATTGACCCATTATGTTGCTAATAACATTCTGTTGCACTTAGCGGCGGGGCGGGGCATTACAATTAGTATAAGAGAAAATCATAAGGTGCAAGATAAGGAGAGTGTTCATATCTACCTAATGATTCATTCCCTAAGAGAAATTATGATTACAATCACTAAGTGTAAGAATACAACATCCATGATGTATCAAGTTGTCTCTTAAAAATGAAAATTAAGGCATTTAAAGAATGATTGCTTAGGATTTGAATGAACTTAAGAAGTTAAAAGACATTTAACAGTTGAAAGCAAAATCTGAGAATATGATTTTTAAAAAATTTTGTAGTAATGGAAGACTATCCTCTTGGGTTCAATTAACTATGTCAACTTTTGTACTTATATTATAGTAGAATTATGTAGTTAAATTCTATGTCTCTCCATTCCTAGCTATGATTATCGCTTGTGTTTCTTTTGTCTTTCTGTTCATCTATCTTGTACTTCTTCAAAGCACTTAATGAGAAGTAACCTTTTGATTTGCATTCTGAATTTTGTACTCTTAATTTTTAGTCATGAATCCTGGTACTTCATCAATGATGACTCCTATTAAGATTACTATTGCCTCATCATCAAATTGTTCTTAGAATGTCAACTCTCTTGTTAGCTTGATGAGAGCTCTGATTTAGAATCAATACAAGCAAGCTCAGAAAACTTGTAGTATATGGGCAGCTTAGCAACCTCCTGTGATCAATATTGCTACTCCAGGGACCTCACATTTCTTGGCATATGGAATTCTTCATAGCTTTCTTCAACTGAGGACACCCACTTTTAATAGGGCTCTGAACCTCATGGACACTATAGGTTGACTGAAATTGGTAGAGAAAAACTTGATGAGCATTAAGTGTCCAAATTATGATGCTATCCATTTGACCACAAATCCATTCTAAGATGAAGCAGAATATTGGTGGGAGAATGAGCGTAACACCAGATTTGCATATTTCCGTGGAAGAAATTTCGTGGGAGTCATTCCTTGAGTACTTAAGAAAGCACTCAACCCTCAATTAGCCCTAACAATATTGGAGGATGAGTTACTTCAGCTATTGCAGGGTGGAAGATCTATCCCTAAGTATGAATTAGAAGTTTTCCAATTATCCAGAATTACTCTAGATCTGGTGAGAACTGAGGTGGAAAGGTGTAGTAGGTTTCTGAAAGCACTAAGAGATTTGATCAGGGCACATATGGTGTCCCTTCATTTTAAGAATATCTCCGAGCTCGTATTAGTTGCCCGTTATAAAAGAGCACTTTCAGTTTTAGATGGATAAGAAGTGGAAGGCTTGCTTCATTCCTCCCAGGAAGAAAACCTTCGTGCATCAAAGAACTGTAAAAGTATTCCATCTTGAGGATGAGCAATCGTCAGTCTTTGCACTAGAGTGCAATCACCCCCATCCATACGGCAAGTATTACCACTAGGGAAATGTCTGTTTCACCTGTAGCACGCATGGTCATCGATTCTTTAAGTGCACCTATGAAAACAAGATCGATGGAGTCGTTATAGTACGCTCCAAAAGAGATCAAGTATGTTGCTCCCAACTGCTAAATTATCAAGCTCATGCACCTGCGGTCATGCCACCACTTGCTCCTATTCCGGCACCAAGGAACTTTTATGCTCATGCTCATGCTCAGAACTATTTGGGTCGTGCAAACTAAAACTGCCAACCGTCCACTCTTACTAGAGTTCACATGTTAATTCTAGCTTCTGCTCCTGAGGATAATGATGTTGTCTCAAGTATGTTTTAAATTTTTGTTTAAGCTTGTGCTTTCATATTTTTTTCTTTTTCTAGTAAGAAAACCTTTGTAATCGTACATTAGGCACCTAGGACATTAGCAACAAAGTATGTAATATTTCATTTGATATGGGAGCAAGTCACTCTTTCATATATAAGATATGGGCTAAATCCTTAAAGCTTCCTTTCTATTCTTTAGCCAAATCTTTGAGCTTGGGGTTACCTTCTGGAGCCCATATGCAAGCTTCTAAATTCTGCAACCTAGCCATACCCATCAGTTATCAAAATTTCAAAGCCAAGCTAGTTGCACTTCCGATAAAAATTTTCAATGTTAGATTAGGGATGAACTGGCTAAGCAAGCATGATGTCGCCATAAATTGCCAGAGGAAAAGATCACTTTAAGTAGTGTAAGTTAAGCAAGGTCATTCATTGGTAAGTGTAAGTTAAGCAAGGTCATTCATTGGTAAGCTTAGTACCCAAGCTTTTTTGATCAATGCTCTCAAGGCAGAAAGGCTGGTTAGAAAAGGATGCGACGCTTACCTTGTAACAACACTAGGCTATTACCTGGCTTAATTTATGCTTAAATAGGCTCTAAGGCTAGTGCCACTAAGCTCTAAACCTCATTAGAACCTAACCTTAAAAAATTGGGGTCAATTGGACCTCATTAGGTCAAATTGAAAATTTTGCCAATTAAGGAACCCTAGAAACTAACAAAAATATTTTGATCTCTAAATCAATTTCTAACTTCATTTTTGAATTACTCACCCCCAAATTTACTAAGGATGCAAGTTTGCAAATTTTTGGAGATCATTTGATCCTTATTTAGATTTAGGGATTATTGGAAATTATTTAAGTATTTAAATTAATTATATTAAATTTTATTAAAATTTCTAACAGTCAGGATCCATTGTTGGGACCACGACAAATCTATTATGGGGCCTCGACAACAGCTCAACAATCAGCATCCAATCACTGGCTTGACACGCATCCTAACACACTCATCCAACTGCTTAGGCCTGATTCTAGCTGCACTTAATCCTGAGCATTGGATTGAGCCCTAGATTCGATAGCTGGAAGTGTAACTAGACAGTTAGTTGAGATCCATTGAATAATAGACATTTTGCCTTCCTGATTGATAAATCAGACAGATGCCAGTGCTCTCGCTACTATGGATCTTCGTTCTGGCATTTATTGTGCATCCAACATAGGATATTCATTCGTATGTTTGCACAATAACTTGTCTCCCACTCCCAGTCCACCTCTACAATGCCATTAGCCACCTTCCCTGAACTGGTTAAGCAGTTCCTTTAGGCCGAGCAGGCTCGAGCTATCCCGATTGGCTATTGGGTGCAAGGCTAGCAGCCCGAACTCAGGGAATTTTCCAGCTCCTCAGTCCCTCTACCGAGCTAAAAGAGCTATTTGATAGACTTAACATATATGTCTATGCTCAGACTCAAGTGCACATGGTCTGAAGTAATATTGGGATGGTGAGATCCCAAGATTTATCATCCTCTAGGAACAATATTTATTTTGTTACTAATGTTTACTAGAATTCATTAATATTTGAACGATGATTTAGTTTGTTGATGGTTTGGTCCTAATCTTAGCAATTCAAAATTTATTTTATTAGAAACTAATTTTAGAGATAATATGAGAGTTGAGTATCAACATGCAATTTATTAAGAATTCATGTAAGTACTATTCTATGTTAACTTAGTGTCAAATAAAATGAATGAATTATTACTATTAAGAGACATAATCTTCTTTGGGATGTCTCCCAAATGCACTAAGTCTAGCCTAGTGCTCTGAGATGAACATATGAACGTTCAATCTTGGAACATAGGCTTTCATGTGATCAATATTGATTGAGTTCAATGCTTACATCTAAGTTATAAAATCTATAGTTTTAGTTATGCATCACATGAACTTGATTCCACTAATGGCTCACATGCATCAATTTTAGGTTTAGCTAAGGAGATGAGATATTAGGGTAGATGGGCTATGTCACATCACCCATAGCACAATGCATCTAACTCCTCGCATAAACGTAAAATGAGCTATGGAGCTCAACTAGTGACACTCGGCACACATGCATAAACATCTCAGCACAGTAAAGGAACTATGCAATGATGCTCATAGAGCTTGTCACAATGCTATAGGTTGGCATGCACAAATTTCTTGCATAAGCATGATGGTGAGAAATGGAGCTCAGAGATTTATTATTATTCCATGTCTCTATTGATTAGCTTATATCCAAGGGGTTGCACTGGCCATTGTCGCACAATGATTATTGTTGCGAAGAATCACAACAAGGACACTAAACATGCACACCCTTAGTTCTAAGTGATTGAAAAACTCAATGGTTTTCCTCAATTTTAAATAGATCATTTATTTAGATATTTCATTACAACATTTACTTATCCAAATCATTCTTCACAGCATTTATACACAAAGAATATGATCAAAAAAACATTCATTAACATTCAAAGAGTACAAGCACTTTTATTTCTTAAGTCATTACATGATTGTGCCCAACCCTCCCTAAGGAGGGCTTAGGATGCCTTTAAAATAAAAATACAAAACATATCACAAGCAGTAGGAAGCCTTTGCATGGCTTTTACAGAAAAGAAAATGAGTATAGGAGGTGATACATATCTGGGAACTACTGTTGTGTTCACCATCCTGTCTCCCCTTCACCAAGCTCTTCCTCCTTTCCATTATTGTGGTTGAATCTCTCGCCTTCAGGATGCAACCGTCTCCTTCCTTGGGAAGGGGGGAACTCTCTATCTTTCTCCTACAAGAGATGCTGTATAAAAGAACTCTTATCTTTGCCAAAATGTGGAACCTACATTTAGTCTTAAGTCCTTGCTTTTATAATCTTTGCAAATCTTCTCAGCATTTGTGCAGCCAACCTTTCCCTTTTCCTCAAAATTGAATTGAAATTAAGCTCTATTCCCTTATTACATTGAAAATGAGGAGGTTTAATTGATTTTCCATTAATTCTTGCTATAGGGAGGGGAAAAATTAAGTCTATTCTTGTTCCAATGCTTATTTGGATGTCTATTCCAGAGCAATTTTATGGTGGGCACAACAGCACGTTGTAGTGCTAGACTTTCTATCTTGAGAGAGCTACAACACATGATAGCGCCAAGCTTTCGGGTTGAGTAGTTCAGTGGCGTGCGATATTGTCGCACTCTTAGGCAGGAGGGCGCTACTGCACGCAATAGCACTGAGCTTTCTGTCTGAGGCCCGGTGTAGTGTGCGATAGTGCCAGAATGCGCTGTGGGGCGCTGTAACGCATGAATTTCTATTTTTGAGCATGCTACAGTGCATTGTAGCACCAAGATTTCTATTTTTATTCATCGTAGCATGTTGGGGCGCATTGTGGTGTGCTATTGTGCACAGAATTCTCCACTTTCATCAATTTCCATTTTTTTTGTACTCGAATCACTTACAAGCTGCAATGACAATAACACAAACTAGAATAATGACTGGTTTCATTAAAATCATGCATTTTAAATATGAAAATGACTATATATACATACATATATATATATATATATATATATATATATATACATATATATGTATGTAGCTCATCACTCTTACGATTTGAGCTCACTAAGGATCCCAAGCTCTTCGGCATTCCTCCATGTGAAATTCAATGCATGTTGCTCAAAAAGTCCAGTAGCAATCAGCTCGACCCTTGCTTCTTCCTTGATCTCTTGCAGCTCATCCGCCCACTTTGAACCCTGGTACCCTTGTTCCTAGTGTACCGAGCAGACCCATTGGCCTTAATGCATTTTTATTACCAATGGTAATCATTAGTAGGTTGATTACTACTGTTGATCAGGTTTAATCGACTTGATTGAGTAGCAATTGGCTCGGGCCAGTACAGTGGGTTATAGTGCCCGAGCCATAGTAATCTCCCGGCAATCTAGGCTAACCTAAACCGATCTACCTTGGTCTTCGCTTTGTCTCAGGGCACTGATTGTTCAAACATGAAGGTCAAGCCGAGCTATCATCCCTATGGGGAGAATTATCTCTCCTTAGTGCAACCTTAGGAGTGGTCTTGGATGAGTAAGGTCTGGAACACCCGAGCCACCCCTCGTGGGGCTTTTTGGTGCATTTTATGCACCATGCTTGCTGATTGTGCAGTAATATAGTTTGGGTCATGGCATGGCCAGAGCACATATAATTACAATGAAAACGCTATCGCTAATTGCATGACTGTCGGATCCTTCACCAAGTCGAAGAGGAATAGTGCGGGTCGGGCCAGCCTGCGACCCCCACTGTTCAACAATAGCGGGTTGTTGGGCCCTGATCGACCCGCACATTTTTTATTTGGGTTATACTTGTCTAGTCCCAGTCGATCCGACAGTCCTAGAGCCATTGGAATTAACTAAAAATTGAATTTAAATGCATTCCCTAAAGTCTAAACTTAGGAATAATGCATTGAAACTAGGGTTTGGAATTTTTCATTCAATTCTTATCCAAATGCTATGATATTATATACCCTTTTGATTAGAAAAATATGCAGACTAATAAATTGCATAAATATTTTTGTTTTTATGGATGGATTAGCTAATCATGAACTAATTATAATTTTAGTTTGATTAGTGAATATTAGGGTGTCTAGTTAGCCAAAAAGCATGATTTTAGTCTCTATTATTTCATTGTGTTAAGTAGAACCTTATGAAAATAATTAGCATTAATTTCTATAATTAATTTTGATAATGATGTCTTAATTACTCAATTGCAATATTAGGAAAGACTAGCAAATTTACTTATATCCAAATGGAATATTTTAAGTTTACATTACTTCATTTTAATATTTTAAACTTAATTGCAAAGTTTGATTTCAATTCCATGGTTAATCTTTTTAATTAGTTGCTAATTATATAACATTCTAATTAGCTTAAATTAATATCTTGGCTTAACCAAAATGAGTCCTAATGTGGATTTGAACTTCAATAATTAGTGAATAACTTAACGATAAACTTGTATTATAAATTTGTATAAGTAAACCCTAATCATGGCTAATTAGCATTAACCTTGTTTAGCTTTAATTAAGTTCAATAATTAATCTAAACTTAAGTTTAATTAAAGGTGTTGCAATCCCTGATTTGCATGGATTTAACTAACACTTGTTGATTTTATCATTTGATCTTATAATAACAAGATAGAAGATTAGGCCTTAGAGTGGTTAATGTTATTTAACTTTCTTGATCAGAACCTTAAGATCTACTTGATTTTCTCTTAAGTAAAAATAAATTAGCATAAACTGATCCTTAGGAATTAAATAAAATATGATGAATTTTAAAATAATCCATCCTCACAATTGTATGGTTTTATCCCATAACTGCAGTGTTGGGTAAAATATAATGATTGAAGGTTAGCATGCTTTATTTGCATCTTAATATAATGATTGAACATATGAACCTACATGTAATTGCACTAGTTAACTTAGGAGATTCCTTTTTCTTTTTTTTTTCTTATTTTGAGGTAAGATCTTAGATGGACCTTAACAGCCCTAGATGACTGACCTTATGCCTTGTGGTAGAATAACCTAAAGGGACTTAAATTGAGTTATCTTTTGTGGTAGCTATCCTAAATTGAACGACTTATATGTCACTTCCTTGTAGCCATTTGTGTAGGACCTACTACAATGGAGATTGGATTATATAGTTTGCATTTCCTTGGTTATAAATGAGCGTGCTATAATTATAAATGATGAGAGTATTAGCTTTATCTTATGAGATTGTAGTACATACCCTTAGGACTAATTTGATTTAGCAAGATAAAATTGGTTGATTTACTCTAAATTGAACTGTAGAGTTTCAGTCTTATCTTAGGTAATTAGTTAAGTACAGTTCAGTTCATGATAAACATCCAAAGTATTTTATAAGTTGAAGATTTAACAACTTAGTTTAAGAGAATAAACTATAAAAGGATTTTGTCTCTTATCTTTATGTGTAGTGATGACTGGAGTTAACCAAACTAAGTGTTTAAATTCACATTTCTCATGACATACCAATCATGTATATGTACTCCTAACATATAATGAATTAGGATATTATAAAAATATAGTGTTGAGTAAATATTGAGCTCAATAGAATTAAAATAAAATTGTACAGTTCATATTATTAAACTTTTGATCTGTATAACTTTCAAGATGAATGTGCATTAGGAATTAGACTAAATAATTAGACAACAATAAGGGATATTTATTTTGGTTTTGCCAATTTTCTCTTATTTTAATAATTTAAAAGCACTTAGTTTATTGAACTCCTTAGCATCTCATCAATTACATAAGCATATCATCTTCTTAGTGGAGCAATTTGCTCATCCAGGATATGTTAGCAAATCAGTTTTGCTCACCTAGGATTTGTGGATGCCATTTGGCATCAAGGTTATGCATATTTGTGGCATAAGTTCAGTGGCATAAAACATAGCTTTATTTTCAGTTATTTTAGTTGATTTACTTTTAGAACTCTTGTTTAGTTACAGTCTTTCTTATTTTTAGTTAGATTTATAGTTTCAGTTTCCTTTAGTTTTTTTGCAACTTGTTTTCTATTTTATTAAGTGTTATGTAAATTTCCCTTAAATGTAAGAAAATATTTACTGTATCCTAAAATGTACTTAGACTTATTATCTAACAAAATTTTCTTTTTTTGGATGGGGCCATAACATTATGAAACCAATAATGTCAAATCCTAAGTAGTTAGAGGAGCTAGCTTTGGAGGCATCTTAGGAGATCTAGGAGGAGAAAGAGAAGCAGTACCTAGCACTACTTTTACTTACTTGCTTAGTTTATTTTTTGCTATGAGATGAGAGACTTTTATTACTCATTCTATTTTATACTATGGTTTGTAATAATTAAACTATAGATGTATTTTTCTCTTTCTTTTTTGAGATGAATCATTTTGCTTATCTTATGTGATGAATGTTTTGGATTAATGCTCGAGCTTCCACAGTCTATTATTACTACTACTTATACTTAGTATTGTGATGTGATCCACATGAAAATTATATAAGATACTCATATACATTGGATAATTATTTTTCATCCTTTGTAAAACCTAATGTGTATAAGTACTTTAAATAATACTTAGGATATAAATATTATACTTATCTTAAAAATTAGTTCTCAGTTCTACCTTGGGTAAAATCTTAGTAGTATTTGGGGATGTACAACATTCCTTTCAAAGTAACTCACCGTTCCGTGTCCAACTATTAAATTGTTTATTAATTAATATTTCTATTGCGCATGGTGACAGGATAGAGCCTTACATACCTAGTTACCATGGTGGGATTGAAGAAGGAAGATGTTCTTATCAATGTGAACCGTATGGTTTGAGAATTCGCCAATTTATTCCCATAAGATCATCCTAGCCGTCCACCAAGCAGAGAAGTAGAATTTATGATCGAGCTCATCCTTTAAATTCAACCTATTTTGAAGGTTCCATATCATATGATACCTAAAGAGTTGCAATATCTGAACAAGCACCTCTAAGAACTATTTGAGAAAGATCTCATCAAACCAAGTATGACGCCTTGGGGAGCGCCAGTCTTTTTTGTCAAAAATATATAAGCCTCTATACATATGTGCATAGATTATCGAGAACTCAATAAGGTGTCAATGATGAATAAGTATATATTATCTTGCATCGATGATCAGTTCGTTCAGTTAGCTGGAGCCAATGTATTCACCAAGATCAATCTGTGGTCAGGATACCATCAGCTATGAGTCAAATAAGAAGACATCAAGAAAATGACATGTCGGACATGATAAGGACATTATGAATTCCTGGTTATATGTTTTGGCCTAACAAATGCACCATCCATCTTTATGGATCTAATGCAACGTGTGATTAAGCCTTTCTAAGATAAATTAATAATCATGTTCTTTGACGATATACTTATTTACTCTAAGAGTGAACTGGAGAATGAAGACCTCTTAAAAAGATGTGGTTGAAGAATTACATAAGCATCAACTCTATGCTAAGTATTCCAAGTGCAAGTTCTGGCTTGATTTTGTGTCATTTCATGGTCACATCATCGATGCTCTAGGAAATCAAGTTGACCAAAGAAAAATTAGTAATGTGCAAGAATGGTCTAAACCAAAAATAGTGACTGATATTTATAGTTTTCTGGGACTTGCAGGCTATTACGCAAGTTTGTAAAAGTATTTTCACAAATAGATTCACCTATAAGCAGGTTAATTCAAAAAGATATTTTGTTTGAGTGGACTCCTAAATGCAAAGAGGCTTTCGATAACCTTAAACAGGCCCTCACTTCTGCTCCTGTCCTAGTCTTACCCAAAAAAGGCATGGATTTCCAAATCTTCAATGGCACTAGGAATTGGCCCTGGATGTGCTCTAATGCAAGAGAAGAAAGTCATTGCTTACACATCCTGTTAGTTGAAACCGAATGAAAAGAATTAACTGATCCATGATCTTAAACTTATTGTCATAGTGTTTGCTCTGAAAATTTGGCGATACTACCTTTATGGGGCTAAATGCAAAATCTTTATCGATCACTAGAGTTTAAAGTACATCTTCACTCAATGAGAGTTAAATTCTTGACAACAAAGATATTTGGAGTTTATCAATGATTGTGAACTCGATATAAAGTACCATCTAGGTAAAGTTAATGTGGTAGCAGATACCCTCAATAGTCATGTTATTCTCAGTTCAGTAATTATAGAAAGCCCATTGATTGCTAAAATTAATAGGCTGAATATTGAACCGGCTTGCAGTGGAGAGTTGAATGTGTTAGTAGATCAAAGTTTAGCTGAATCAACCTTCTTCAGGGATGTCTCCATTTCACAATCAGTAGATGAAGATTAGTTGAAGCTCAGGGCCGATATCAAAAGCGTTCATCGTATCGACCTATAGCTGTGTGGTAGTGTTATATATCAAGGGAATTGGCTGTGAACTCCTAAGTACTTGATTCTAAAGTTCTTGTCAAAGCCCATCATTTTGGCTACAAGATTCATCATGGTAGTGCTAAAATGTATCAGGACCTAAGGCAATTCTTCTGGTGGTCTGGAATGAAAAAGGGTGTAGCAGAACTCATAGCATAATACCATAAGTGTAACTTGGTTAAAGTTAAACATCATAGGTATGGAGGATAACTTCTTTCTCTAAAAATTCTAGAGTGGAAGTGGTTTGACATATTAATGGACTTTATTATGGGTATAATTAAGTTAAGATCCAGAGCTGATTCTATCTGGGTTATAGTTGATTGCTTAACTAAGTCCACTCACTTTATTCTAATTTCTTAGATTGATTCAGTGGAAAAGCTGGCAAAGTCTTTTATTAAAGAGATCATTAAACTCCATGGAGTTCCTAAGTTGATGTTTTTTGACAAAGATAGTAGATTCATATCCAAGTTTAGGCAAGCAGTGCATCAAGACCTAAGAACTACTTTGGCCATGAGCAATACTTTCCATCCTCCCATTGAGGGATAAATAGAATGGATGAATCAGATTCTTGAAGGTCTCTTGCATCTCTGTATCTTAGAATTTGGTGGTTTCTAAGAATATCATCTTTTGTTGGTGAAGTGTGCTTATAATGATAATCATCAAGAAAGCATCAGCATGGCCCCATATGAAACATTATATGAGAGAAGATGCAGTACACCACTTGTATGGTTAGAAACCGATAAACTTCGACCTTTTGAATCAGAGTTAGTAGAAGAAACTAATAAAAAAGTGCAGCTAATTCAGCAAAGGATTCATGCATCTTAATAATATTATAATGTCGAGATGACTTAGTCTATTATGGAGATGTTAATGATGCTCCGGTGACCTTCCAGGAGGTTCTAAGTCAATTCGGAACAAGGAGTGAAGTTCAGGAACAACATAGATGCCGCAACGCACCATGGTTGTCCCTCACCAGACATGGAGGCACTATCGCGCGCCTTAGCGACCAATAGACAAAGAAGTGGGTGCTATAGCATGCCATAGCATACATTGGTGCTACAGTATACCACAACAGAATTTGGCGCTACAGCGCACCGCAACAGCAAGCAACCCGAGAGGCAGGCGCTACACCACGCTGCAGCGGCATGAAACCCAAGAAGTAGGTACTGTAGCACACCACAGTTGCAGACTAACAGAGACTGGGTGCCAAAGCCTACCCTAGTGCTTGTCTATAAGAGACCTAGGAGCTACGGCACACCGTAGCGCCTAGCGAATATCTGCTCCGGTTCAGGTTATGCCGTAAATAATTTAGAGGGCATTTTGGACCATTTGGGGTTTAAAAATGAGCTGGGTACTTAAGGGAACAAGTTGGGAGGAGTTTCTTAAGTTGACATTTTAGTTGGAGGCTTTGGCTACTATAATGAGGAGATTCTAAGGTGAAGCCCTAAGGAAGCTATAGTGCAAGAGCTCTTCCATGTTGGAGAAGATACTCTTGGTGGTGGCTGCTTCCTCTCCTCTTCATCATGGAGTAAGAGCTTGTATGTTTCCTTGTCAAAAATCAAGCTCTTTGTAACTATGTACTCTTCAATATTCTTAATAGATATTTTCTATGGTACAAGCTTTGTGGTTTATCCCATTCTTGGGTTTTCCATATAATTTTCTGTATTTGGATGTTTGTGTGCTTGAGTTTGCTTTGCATGCATGTGTTGTCATTTCTTATTTGTGGATCTATGATTTCAGATTTTCTTGGTAACCGTTAATGCAACCTCGGTCCTTAATCTAATGCGCTAATCAAACTGCTTCCGCTACGGAACATTCTTGGTGCGAGAAGGTTTATTTACCAACAAGTGGTATTAGAGCTAAGTTACCTTATTAGTGCTAGAGTTTGTTGTTTAAGTGAGAGCAATGGATGACGAGATCAGACACAATATAAAGAAATTATGCGGAACAAACTTTGCATTCTAGAAAATGCAGATGGAGGATCTGCTTTACCAAAAGAAGTTATATCTTCCATTAAAAGGAGCTGACAGGAAACCTACAATTATGACTGACGAAGAGTGGGAAATTCTCGATAGAGTTGCATTAGGTTTGATTTATTTATCATTCTCATCTTCTGTTACTTTTAAAAATGTTAATGAGAAAGCTACTGTAGAGCACATGGCTGTCCTGACAAGAATGTATGAGAAGCCCTAGGATTCAAATAAAGTTTTCTTGATAAAGAGATTGTTTATGATGAAGATGATGGATGGCTATTCAGTGACTAAACACATCAATGGGTTCAATATAGTGATGATCTAGTTAAGTTTAATGGGCATCAGTTTTGATGACGAGATTCAAGCTTTATTATTCCTCTCTTTAATGCAGAACAATTGGGATGGTTTGGTTATAGCCATCAGTAACTTATCAAGAAATGTGTCATTAAGATTTGATGACATTATGGCACTTGTGATAAATGGGGAGGTGCAGAGGAAAACCCATGGGGAGGCATCCACCTCAGAACTTAATGTTGAATGCAGAGGAAGACATACTAAAAGGAGACATAAAAATAATAAGACAATGTCTCAACGAAGAAAATCAAGACCCAGAAAAGCAAAGCTGGATTTCTGGATGTGTTGGAAGGCTGGCCACTTCAAGAATGACTGCCCTACGCTGTTGAAAGCAAATGGTGGAGGTAAGATGATGAATCCCACTATGAATGTTTCACCTAAGGAGGATCAAGATGCAATGATCCTCATACTTGTCAATAGAGTCTTGGGTAGTGGACTCGGGCACATCCTTTCATGCGACTTCGTCGAGAAGTTCCTTCAAGAACTACTCCAAGGGTGACTTGGGGAAAGTATATCTTAAAGATGACAAGGCTTGCAACATCTTTGGTAGAGTTGATGTGCATGTTCAGCTACCAAGCGGCACAATTTGGAAGCTCAAAGATATTAGACATGTGCCATGTCTAAAGAGAACTCTTATTTCTGTGAGCCAGTTAGCCAGAGAGGGCTATAACACTTGTTTCACTAGAGACTCATGGAAGGTCACCAAGGGAGCACTCAATGTTGTATGAGGAAATATGGAAGGTATGCATTACCAGATCAATAAAGTGTCTGATTCTATTGTAGTTGCAAAAGAGATAGATTCAAATCTATGGCATTGGAGGCTTGTCCATATGAGTAAGAGGGGATTCAAATCCCTACATTCAAAGGGAAAGCTTCATGGAGTGAAGTTAGTAGACTTGGATTTTTGTGAAGATTGTGTGCTGGGCAAACATAAGAAGGTTTCGTTCTCCAAAGCTTAAAGAGAGTTGAAAAGCAAGAAATTTGAGTTGTTGCATACAGATGTATGGGGGCCAGCTCCAACTTCTTTCAGAGGTGGAGCCACATATTTTATCACCTACATTGATGACCATACAAGGAAGGCTTGGGTTTACATTCTAAAACATAAATATAATGTATCTGATATGCTTGAAAAGTGGTTAGCTTTGGTATAGAACGAGACATAATTGAAGGTTAACTGCTTGAGATCTGATAATGGTGGTGAGTATTGTGATATGGAGTTTAAGGAGTTCTTTTTCTTAAGAGGCATCAAGAGGGAGTTTGTAGTCCCAAGAACACCATAGCAAAATAGTGTTGTAGAATGTAATAACAGGATAATCACAAAAAAAGCTAGGAGAATAAGATTACATGTGGGTCTCCCAAAGCAGTTTTGGGCTGAGGCTATTAACACAACAATGTATCTACTAATTCGGGGACCTTCTATTCCCTTGAATGAAGGGATTCTTGAGAAAGATTGAATCGAAAAGGAGGTGAAACTGAACTACCTCTATGTATTTGGTTGCACATCATATGTGTATATTGATGCATTATCCAGGAGCAAACATGACGCTAAGGCAATAAAGTGCACATTCATTGGATAGGGCGCGGGCTTGCTCGGTTACAGATTCTGGGACAATCAGAACCGAAAGGTCATTAGAGGCAGAGATGTCACTTTTAATGAAATTGAAATGTATAAGGACTGTATTGGGGTGAAGACTGATTCCAAAGATGCTTCAGATGGAGAGCATTGTCACATAAAAATTAATGACAATGTTGAGCCAAATGTTGGTGCATATGAAGAAACTCAGGAGGGTATCAATGTTGAACCACAACCCATGTTGAGAAGATTCACAAGAGTCATAAGATTGCCACAGTATTACTCTCCTTCTTTATTTACATATTACTAATGGATGGTGGTAAACTAAGAAACTTTGAAAAGACACTTCAGCTTAAGGATTAAATCAAGTGGGAGGCTGCCATGGATGATGAAATGACATCACTAATGTCAAATGGGACATGGGAGTTGGCACCTCTATCAGCTAAGATGAAAGATTTTCAAAACAAGTGGGTTTATCGGGTGAAGGAATAACCAAATGGGAGAAAATTCTACAAGGTGAGGCTTGTAGTAAAGGGGTTCCAGCAATGGCATGGGGTGGACTATAATGAGTCTTCACCCCAATTGTGAAGATGACAACCATCAGGGTTGTGTTAAATATTGTTATAGTTTAGGATTTGCATCTGAAGCAAATGGATGTCAAAACTATATCGCTTCAAGGAGAGCTGGAGGAGGAGCTGTACAACCAGAAGGGTACAAGAGGAGGAAAAAGATGAGCTAGTTTGCAACCTCAAGAAGAGCCTCAATGGCTTGAAATAAGAGCCAAGGCAGTGGTACAAGAGATTCGAGAGGTTCATGTCAGAATTTGGGTACAAGAGATGTCAGACAGATCACTATTACTACATAAAATAGTATAAGTCCTCCTATATCATTCTATTGCTGTGTATGGATGATATGTTGATTACAGGATTGGACATGGAGGAAATACGGATGCTGAAAGAGCTTATATTAAAGGAATTTGACATGAAGAACTTGGGGTCGGCCAAGCAGATTCTTGGAATGAGAATCAATAGAGAAAGAAGTGCAAGAATTTTGAAGCTATCGCAGAAAGAATATGTTGAAAAGTTGTTGAAAAGGTTCAACATGAGGAGGCGAAGCTAGTGGGCACTCCCTAGTAAGTCACTTTAGCTTATCGAAGGAGCATGTGTTGAAGTCTGAAGAAGAGAAGGAACATAGATTGATGTACACAATGATCTTCACAAGACCAAATATTGCCCATGCAGTGAGAGTGGTCAGCAAATTGATGGGAAACCTAAGGAAGAACTATTAGGACACAGTCAAGTGGATCCTAAGGTATCTGAAAGGTACAGTGAACAAGGCCTTATGATTAGGAAGTTCTAACTTTATTTTATAGAGCTATGCAAACTCAAATCTTGTAGGAGATGTTGATAGCAGAAGAAGCACTACGAAATATGTATATACATTAGGAAGTGCAGCGGTGAGCTAGATCTCCAGGGTACAAAACAATGTGTCGCTATTTACTGCAGAGGCAGATTATGTTGCCATTATAGTGGCAAGTAAGAAGATGATCTCGTTGAAGAGTTTTATTGTAAAACTGGGCAAGGAGTAGGAGAATGTGAAGCTCTACAACTATAGTATGAGAACTATTCACCTAGCAAAGAATGAGATATTTCATGCCAGGACAAAGCATATTCAACTTCGTTACCATTTCATCCTTACACTGTTAGAAGAAGGACAAATAGGATTGGAGAAGATCCACACTTCTAAGAATCCAACTAATATGCTTACAAAAGTAGTAATAGTGGAGAAATTGAAGATATGTGCAGCTTTAGTTGGCTACGGTACATACAGAGAATGCGAGGGTGAGCCACACCACATTTCTTGACAAGAATAAATGAAGATAACAAAGAATCAAGGTTCAAAGAGGGGGTGATACCAAAAGGTCTCCAAGTGGTATATTATTGTATTATGGAGAGCACTTAGTCCATCATGAAGATGCTAATCTTGCTCCAATGAGCAACCAGGAGGTTCTAAGGCAATTTAAAATAAGGTGTGAAGTCCAAGAACAGCACAGGAGCCTCAGCATGCCTTGGCTATCCCACACCAAGACAGAGGCTCTACCGCATGCCTCAGTGATCATTAGATAGAAAAGTGGGTGTTACAACATGCCACATTGGAAATTGGCGCTACAACATGCCATAATGGAATTCAACGTTCCCGTGCGCCACAGCAGCAAAAAACTCGAGAGGTCGGCGCTACAACGTACCGCAGCTGCAGGAAACCCAAGATTCGGGCATTACAGTGCGTCAGAGCAATAGACTAATCAAGACCAGAGCTATACAGCCTTCCCTAGAACGTGGCAACTTGAGACCCATGCATTATGACATGCTGCAGTGCTTAGCAAAAATTTTCTCCAATTCAAGATATGCTATAAGTACTTTGGAGGGCATTTTGGACCATTTGGGGTTGAAAATGAGATGGGTACTTTAGGAAAAAGTTGGGAAGAGTTTCCTAAGTTGACATTTTAGTTGGAGGTTTTGGCTATTATGAGGAGAAGATTCTAAGGTGAAGCCCTAAGAAAGCTATAGTGCAAGAGAGCTCTTGCATGTTAGAGAAGATACACCATGTGGTGGCTGCTTCCTTTCATTTTCATCCTTGAGTAAGAGCTTATGTGTTTCCTATCAAAGGTCAAGCTCTTTTTAACTCTATACTCTTTAAGATTCTTAGTGGATATTTTTTGTGGTGCGGCTCCGCAGTTTTTGTCATTCTTGGGTTTTCCATGTAATTTTCTGTGTTTGGATGTTTATGTGCTTAAGTTTGATTTGCATGCATGTGCTGTGATTTTATTGCTTGTGGATCTATGATTTTGGATTTTCTTGGTAACCATTAACGTGACCTCGGTCCTCAATCGAGTGCGCTAATTAAACTACTTCTATTGCGAAGCGTTAACGGTGTGAGAAGGTTTATTTACCAACAAAGATTGCCAAAGAAAGTATCATGATGAACATCACCATCCTCTAGAGTTTAAAGTTGGTGCCTTTTTGTATTTTAAAGTTAGCTCGATGAATAATGTATTTTGTTTAAATGTAGTTGGGAAGCTTAGTCCTTGTTACGTCTAACCTTTTGAAGTGGTAGCAAAAGTAGTGTCCACAGCCTACAGATTAAAACTTCTCGAGTACTTCTTGGAAGTGTAGGATGTATTTCTCATGTCATCATTGAGAAGATGTCTTCAAAATCCTTCTTATTTAATTTAGCTTCCAATTGTATCTCTCCAGTATAATCTTAATTATATGGAGGAGAGAAATAGAATCTTAGCTCACGATTAAAAGTAGTTGAGAAATTGCTCTATCCCCATGATGAAGGTTCAGTGGAAAAATCATTCTCTCAAAGAATCTACTTGGGAGAAAGAGGTGGATATGTAGCAAAAGTATCTAAGTCTTTTCGAGGATCCATGTACACTTCATTTATATTTATATTCTTAATTTTTGCAATTTCTTACCCTTCTTAGCTATGATGTCAATGACAACATCGTTCTTAAGTGGGAGAGTCTGTAATAATACTAGGTTATTACCAAGCTTATTTGTGTTAATAGAATATCATTAACTATGAATTTTTTTGAAAAGTTCAATTGGCTGAATTCAATTATGATGAGCATGTGAAGATTTTCTTTATTCTAATTTTCTTAACAAGAGGTGATCAAGCAAAACATACAGTTCTAAGATCTTTTATGCTAAATTATTTTACACTCATTTTATAATAAGTCTCCAATATTATAAATGTATGATGCTCTAAATTTAAGTGTGGGGGTGGGGTCAAGGAACTTAAAGTAGAGAAGTGAGAAATTGTGAATTAAGAATGTGCTAAGCTTCTGTAAGACTTACTGAACGTAATAAAAAATAGATGGGGATGAAGAAAACTATCTTTCTCTTGAACTGAATGCAAAAGAAAATCCAGGGATGAAGAGAAATATCTCTCCCAAAGTAAAAAATTGAGAAAAACAGGATAAAAAAAAATATCTCTCCTGAAAAGAAATATTCATTGCGATTTAGAAAAAGAAGCAAAAAAGGCATGAAATTCTTACACACTGAATCAAACTTTTCTAAGTAATCCTAGAAACCCCCCCCCTAGGAATTATGAGTTGAGTATCATACATTTAGAAATTGGAAACTCAAATAATCAAAAGAAAAGAAAACACTAGTATGAGACTTGTTAGAATTTGAATACTTCTATCACCCTTGTCAAGTAATGCATGAAATGGGAAAAATACTTCACACATATCCAATTGAATTGTGCAATATTTAAAATAAGAAAAAAAATTATTTTGAGCTTACTCGAGGACGAGCAAGAATTTAAGTGTGGGGGTGTGATAACTCTAAGATTTGTAGTAAAATAAGATAATAAAAGAAAGCACTTTTTAATTAAAATTATGTATTTTGATGTGCTTTCGCTGCTTTTTAGGATAAGAGTGAGTAAATGAAAATTTGGCTTAAATATAAAATTTTGGCAGAAAACCGCCGAAGCGCGCCACAGCGTCATTTCTCGAAGAATTATTAAAACTTTATAAACAAGAAATTGAACTTATTATAAAACTTTCTCAGCAGTCACTCGCCGCAGCGGGTAAATTTTCACTTTAAAAAACTATAGATGAACTAGTTGAACAGTGAATCCGAAAGTTTATCCACTGTAGCGCGCCACAGCGCGCCACACTGGACGCTGCGGTGAATGAAGAAAAGATATTATTTTTTATGCAGGAACAATTTTTGGCTGTGCCGCAGCGCGCCGCAGCAGAATAGTGTTTAGAATGCTGCTGCGGCAGTGCCCGACGTAGTTTTTGCCAAAAATATGCATTCAAGACAGCATTGGGAAGGCAAAGAATTGAATTCTTCCCCTTCCTACTGCTGAAATTAATATCAAATTAATTTAAAACTTCTCATTCTCAAGAAATAATTCATGATGAAATAAATTAAAGATATGAGGAAGATGGCAGGGGAAGATGCAATAAAAATTGAGGAATCTTTATTATAAATATTTTTATAAAAGGCACAAGTTTAAGCCATCATGAAGAAGAGCAAGAGGTTGGTTTAATTATTTTACTAAATAAAACATAAATACAAACAACTTAAATGGGATATATTTGCTGAATTAATTTTTAAATAGGAAAGGAAGTCTATAGAAAGGAGACTTGAAGATTGCGAAAGAGTTCCAATTTTTGCTAATCAAGACCTAAGAGAAAGGCTGCAGGAGGAGAAAATAAAGAGAACTCTCCAAGGGAAAGAGAGGACCAAGAACAGGAAGAAGAGAAAGACAACAAGGAATGAAGGGTGGAGCTTCAAGAGGACAACGCAGGAAAAGTAAAGAGAACCCCATAAAACCTCCGTGTGATACCTTGTATTTCTTCTAAACTCCCATGATTAATTTCTTGTCGTGAACTGATGGCGATGTTCACTTTTCTTTGCATGTATGTTCTTTCTTGCTTAGTAATGAAAGGCTAAAAACCTCTTGGAGAGGGTTGAGATGTAGTTGTAAAATTATGTAAGAGATATATTGGTTGTATGAGGATATTATTTAAATGAAATAAAAAATTGTTTGTGTTGTTAAATTTATTATTGAATGAATGCTTGGATGAACTGAATTCTAAATTAATTTAATTAAAAGAGCTTGTGTTCTAATGCTCATAAATTGAGTATGAGCAAGGAAGGTAGTGCGAGCAGAGCTAAGAATTACATGACAGAATTCTCAAGGCTCACTTGCCCCCTTCCTTATTAGCTCTCCTAAAAGATTGATGCTTGAGAACCAAATTCTCCATTAACCTTGCTCTACTGCTCATCAAAGTAGAAGGGATGAGAGGATATTGAGAACTTTAATAAATGATGTGACATAATCTATTGACCCTATGCATCCTCCCATCTAGCTAAACTGTGTGTGAAGCATATGATGCCTGGTAAATGGAATCTTGCTTGTGACCATCATAATTAAAAGATATCCTTGGTAACCTAGACGTAGGCAGTCAAAATCTAACTAATCGATCATTATCTCATAAGAGTGTATATGTTAAGGGAGAACCCAAAAGGAGTTCTCTTTGTGCACTAAACTTGAACCCAATGTAATTGGAGGGTATTCCAATTCCAATGGTGTTCACTTGATTTAATAAAGCAAATAATTTGAACGTCTACATTCAAATAATGAAGTAATATAACTAACCCTTACATCTATCACAACGAAATCTCAACTCTCTCCTTTTTGATCAAATCGTATCTTTACTCAAGTCTTGTGTATTGCTAATTAGGAACCAACAAAAATCAATCAAAATTGCATCTAGACATTAGTGAAAGAAAATACAACTCGGTATCAAAACAACAGTTCCCTGAGGTTCGATAAATCCCAAAAACTAAAACTTTCCACTTATTACTTCAGACAATGTACACTTGTGTGTAAACACAGACGTGTATTTCCGTCTGTCACTACACATTTAAATTTGTTATTGAATCCATGAAGCAATATTGTTCAAAAAATTTAACTTGTTAGCACATTCATAGTAAAGATGAGAGTGCAAGAAATCTGAAATTCATTTATTAGAAATCAACATTACTGCTACTGAAAGAACAACAAGGGTAGAAAAATAAAAACAAGTAAAAATAGCACAACCTTATAGGCATGGGTTGCCTCCAACCAAATGCTTGTTTTTATGTCTCCTATGTGATTCCTTCCCTTGGAAGGTCTTGCAATGTACATCTTTCTTTCTCTTGCAAGTTGTGTTCATTTAAATATAGTTTTAGATGTTGCCCATTCACCTTCAATGTTCTCTCCTTTGTAGTAATATCAATGGCTCCGTGGGGGTATACTTTCTCTATTATGAATGGGCCAGTCCATCTCGATTTTAGTTTTCCTGGAAACAACTTCAATCTTGAATTAAATAACAGCACTTTCATTCTATGTTGAAAATGTTTGGGTTTGATTAATTTATGCCAATTCTTTATTTTCTTTTTATATAGCTTGTCACTTTCATAAGCGTTCAGCCTAAATTCATCTAGTTCATTCAGTTGCAGAATTCTCCTTTCTCCAGCTTGTTTGAAGTCAAAATTTAATTTTTTTATTGCCCAAAATGCCTGGTTTTCCAACTCCACCGGCAAGTGACAAGACTTTACATACATCAGCTTGTAGAGAGACATTCCTAAAGGGGTTTTAAAAGCTATCCTATAATCCCAAAGTGCATCTTGCAATTTACTTGGCCAGTCCTTTCTATTTTTGCAAACCATTTTTTCAAAAATTCGCTTTAGTTCCCAGTTTGATACTTTGACTTGCCCACTGGTTTGAGGGTGGTATGTCGTGCCCACTTTATGCCTCACTCCATATCCCCTCAGAAGACTCTCAAGATGTTTATTACAGAAGTATTTTTCTCCATTTCTTATCAAAATTCGGGGTGTGCCAAATCTAGCCAAGATATGTTCTTTTAGGAACTAAATTATTGAATTTGCATCAATATTTTCACAGGCAATTGCTTCAACCCATCTAGAAATATACTCAACTCCCACTAATATCTTTGTGTTTGACTTGGAGGAAGGAAATGGTCCCATAAAATCAAATCCCAAAACATCAAACAGCTCAACCTCAAAAATTCCATTCAGTGGATACTCATCTCGCTTTCCTAAATTCCTAGTTCCTTAGCATTTGTCATAGCTTTTGACAAATTCAGCAACATTCTTAAATAGCTTAGGCCAATAAAACTCTATTGCAACACCTTGGCAGGTGTGCGATCTATCCCATGATGCCCTCCATAAGAGGATGTGTGGAAATGATAGAGGATGTTGTTTACTTCAGAATCGGGCACACATCTCCTTAGGATTTAATCAGCATAGCATTTGTACAAGAAGGGATCATACCAAAAATAGTTTTTAATGTCAGAAAATAACTTTTTTCTTTGTTAAAAGTTCAACTCTTTTGGAATTACTTTTCCCATAAGAAAATTAGCACAATCAGCAAACCAAGGGGGTCTACTTCTGCAATGGTATAAAGTTGCTCATTGGAAAATGTCTCACAAATATGCTCACCTTCTTTATGCTTAAGATAGGTTAATCTTGAGAGGTGGTCAGCCACCACATTATCACATCCCTTTTTGTCATAGATTTCTAGATCAAACTCTTATAGAAGCAAAACCCAATGTATGAGACATGGTTTTGCTTTTTTCTTTTGAAGTAGGTATTTGATCACAGCATGATCCATGTAAACAATCATTTTTTAACCAATGAGATAAGGTCCAAATTTGTTGATGGCAAAAACAATTTCTAACTGTTCTTTCTTGGTGGTGGTATAGTTCTTTTGGGCTTCATCAATTAATTTACTAGCATAATATATAGAGTAGAATGTTCTCTCCCTTCGTTGTCCTAAGAATGCTCCCATGGCCATATCATTAGCATCACACGTGATTTAAAAATGAAGATCCCAGCTAGGGGTAGAGATGATGGGGGCTGAGATTAGAGCAGATTTTATGATGATGAATTCCTTCATATAGCTATCATCAAATTCAAACTCTATATGCTTTCCTAAAAGCCTGCATAGTGATAAACTAATTTTCAAAAAATCTTTGATAAACCTTTTATAGAAACTTGCATGCCCAAAGAAACTCCTAACTCCCTTCACATTGGTGGGAGGTGGCAACTTTTCAATCACCTCAATTTTAGCTTTATTTACCTCAATCCCCTTCCAAGATATAAGATGATCGTGGACTATCCCCTCTTCAACCATGAAATGACATTTTTCCCAATTTAGAATAAGGATGGTGTCTTCACATTTTTATAGAACTTTACTTAAGTTTGCTAGGCAATGGGAAAAGGACTTACCTACTACAGAGAAATCATCCATAAGAATTTCTAGAATTTCCTCTATCATATCAGAGAAAATAGCTATCATGCAGTGTTGGAAGGTGGCAGGTGCATTATACAAGCCAAAGGGCATCCTCCTAAAAGAAAATGTTCCATAGGGGCAAGTGAAGATTGTTTTCTCATGGTATTCTAGGGCTATAAGAATTTGGTTGTAGCCAGAATAACAGTATAGAAAATAAAAGTTACGATTTCTCGCCAGCCTATCTAACATCTGATCAATGAACGGTAAAGGATAATAGTCCTTCCGGGTTGCATTGTTCAGTCTCCTATAGTCAATACAAACTCTCCATCCTATCACCTTTCGAGTTTAATTATTTCATTGTTTTCATTAAGGAATATAGTTATTCCACTCTTCTTGGGCACCACATGAATTGGGCTCACCCAAGGGCTGTCCGAAATGGGAAATATTATCCCAGCATCCAAGAGTTTAGTTATCTTTTTATGCACTACCTTTTATATGTTTGGGTTAAGGCGCCTTTGAGGTTTAATCGAGAGTTTAGAGTTTTCTTCTAAGAGAATTCGGTGCATGCATAAAGTCGGACTAATCCCCTTAAGATTAGCAATGCTTTATCCAATTGCCCTCTTGTGCTCTCTCAACACCTTACACAATTGATATTCCTTATTTTTGTTTAGCAAAGTGGAAATTATTACTGGAAGTGAGGTCCCTTCCCCTAAATAGACATATTTCAAATGGTTTGGCAATAGTTTTAGTTCTAGCTCAAGAGATTCATCAATGGAAAGCTGAATTTTCTTTCTTTCCTAAATTAGTTCCTCTACCTTGCCTTCTACATCTATGGCTTCCTTATCTATCTAAGAATTTGATTTTTCTATTTTGCTTGACATCAGCACCTATTCTATCAAATCCATTTTCCAACATTCTTCATTTGGCTTAACCGGGTGCCTCATCACATCATTTATATTGAATCTTACCTCTTCTCCCTCGCAGCGAAGACTAAATTCCCATTTTTCAACATCTATCATAGTTTTGCCAGTAACAAGGAATGGTCTTCCTAGAATTATAGGAATCTATTGGTTTTCTTCTTCCATTTCTAAGACAATTAAATCAGCGGGGAAGATAAATTTGTCAACTTTGACTAGAACATTTTTTAATATTCTCATGGGGATTTTCACGGATCTATCAGCTAGTTAAAGAAGGACTGATGTAGGTTTTAAGAAATTAATTCCAAATTTCTTAAAGATATAGAATGACATTAAATTTATTGAAGCCCCTAAGTCACATAGAGCCTTTTGAAATGATTGATTTCCTATAGTGCAAGGAATTGTGAAACTCCCTAGATCTTTCCTTTTGATGGAGATTTTCTGCTGAAGAATGGCACTACATTCCTCAGTCAAGGCAATCATTTCTTTCTCATTTATCTTCATTTTATTTGATAAGATGTCTTTCATGAATTTGGCATAGCTGGGCATTTGCTCTAAGGCTTCACCAAAATAAATGTTTATATGAAGGTATTTAAATATTTCTAGAAATTTTGGAAATTGGATATCTAATTTTTCCCTTGCCATTCTTTCAAGGTAAGGAATGTGACGGGTGTATTCAGATTATTTAGTTAACTGCATTTGAGCTCCCTCCCTTACTTCCTTCTCTTTTTCATTATTAATTTTCTTTTCCTCTATTGATTCCTCTCTCAAAGCTTTAGAAGTGTTTTCAAATTTTTTAAACACAGCAGGTTCTGTAATTTTCCCACTACTTAATGTTATAGATTTTCCTGATTCATTCCCACAATCCCTTATTGCTCCAACTAGGATAGGTTTATTTAATTGGCTCATTATTTTCTTTAATCTCAGCTCAATTCCTTTAATAGTTTCCTCTTGGATCAAGAGAGTGTGTTCATGCCAATTAATTGTTGCATTAGTTTTGTTCATGTAATTAATTGTGAAAGTTCTAAACTCACAAAAGAAGTGCTCTAATCCTCTTCTATCCTCACCTTGCTTATTCTTATAGTTTAGGATAGCATTGACACCTTCCGTTTCACTATTATGAAATGAATTTAGTTGCATACTCTCAAGTCTTTGGATTAATTGGGAAATTTGATTTTTTTAATTTAGAAATTTGGTTAACTTCCCTTTTTCTTATATTAAGCTCTTCATTTAGCCATTGATAAGCACTGCTGGCCATCCCCTCTAAGAAATCATAAGCTTCTTCCTAGATCTTACTACTAAATTACTCTCCGGCAGCTGCTTCAATGAGTGTCCTCGTTGGTGCATTCAAACCATTATAAAAGATTTGAGCTTATATCCATTGAGGAAACCCATAATGTGGGCATCACCTCATGCACTCCTTAAATCTTTCCCAGCTGTCATACAAAGTCTCCAACTCAAATTGGTTATCTCAATTCTCAATCAGCCTATTTTTATAAGAGGGAAATATTTGGCTGGGAATTTCCTAGCCAAATCATCCCAAGTGCGAATAGAATCACCTAGAAGTGAACTGAGCCAACTCTTGGCTCTATATAGAAAATGGGAAAAGCCGTAGCTTAACGGCGTCTTCAGAAACACCGTTAAATCTAAATGTGTCACAAATCTCAAGGAAGTTGGTGATGTGTGAATTAGGATCCTCCATGGATAATCCACCAAATTGGCTATTTGGAACCATGCTAAGCATTGAGGGTTTGATTTCAAAGTTATTTGCTTCTATATTTAGTCTAATAATCGCATGAGGGATGCCTTAATAGTAGGCAATGCATAATCTCTTAACATTCTACCCCTAGGTTATCCTAATAACTCTCTAGAATTTTCTTCTATATTTACTCTTTGTGCTCTACCCCATTGTTCTCCTAATGGATTAGCTTCTATATTATCCATAGCAACCTGGTTCCTATTCAGCAAGTGTTGTTCTCTTCTAGCTCTCAAGTAATTTTGCTCAATTTCAGGATTAAACAAGATATTATTATTCTCTCTCCTATTCATGCAGTTCTCAAATTCAGCTAGACAAAACAATCACAACAATCAAGATGAACAATTTAGCAGTTCAAATCACACTAAGAGAGCAAATAAGCAATATAATTCCAACAAATAATTTCTTGCAAAACAAATTCAGCAACTTAGATTTCCAATAGTTCAATTTAGCAATTTAGTTTAAGCAAATTCAATTTTCAATAGTTCAAATATTCAGCAATTCAGTTTTAGCAAACAATTAGCACATATTTTAGCAATTTAAAAAAAAAATTCAAGCACTTAGTAACACTAAATTAAAAATTGAATTTACACTGCAGATAGCATAGTATGATATAATTATAGAAAATGAAAATATAAGCAAATAAGTAATGAGTCTAAATCACAATTTACTTGAAGATTGTACTTAATACAAAACAAAAATCATTCCCCGGCAACGGGGCCAAAAACTTGACAGACCTTAAATTCATGTCTGCACTTACACACAAGTGTACGTGGTCTAAAGTAATAAGTGGAAGGCGAATTCTGAGATTTATCGTCCTCAGGGAACGGTGTGTTTTAGTACTAAGGTGTATCTAATTTTAATAATGCTTAGACAATGTCATTTTGGTTTTTTATCAACTCTTATTCACCAATACAAAGATCTTAAATTAAAATACTATATGATAAAGAGGGGAGAGTTGTGATCCCATCATGCAATTGTTGAGGGACAGGTGTTAATACTCAAATTCAATTAACTTTTAATGAAATTGCTTATATGCAAATTAGAATCAAGTGACATTAGTGTTCCTTAGATTGGTCCTCCAATTCTGTATAACTTAAGTCTAGTACACAAGATGAACACACAAGGGTTTGACCTTATCACATAGACTCTCATATGATCGCGTTGAATTGATTTAGATTTTCATACATCTAGGATATCAAAATATTCTTTAATTGTTCGCAATCATATGAGCTTGATTTCCACCAACTAGCATCATGCGCTACATACGCAGTTTAGCTAAGGATGTGATTAACCGAGCCACATGGATTATGTCACATCATCCAAGAGCACTCAATTAATCCTCATCCTCCTTCAACGTCTGCTAAGCTGTGGAGCACGGTTGATGACTCTTGGCTCACAAGCATCAACCTCTCAACTGAGCTTAAAGTATGATGCAATTAGCCTCAAGAGCTTATCACTGGTCTCTAAGCACTAATGCACACATACCTAGCTTTACGCCAATATGCGAGCTATGGAGCACAAGATAAATATTGTTGCTAAGTCAACGTCTCATACAATCCCAAGGTGTTTTACACAAATAATCCTCGCTCAGCAAACATGTGTTCGCGGCAAGGACCCTTATGTGCATTCCCTTTAGGCTTGAACTATTGATTGATTTAGAATTATTTTGTTACATTATATTTATTAAACAAAATATCCTCAATATTTTCAAAGCATGCATAACAATAACATATATTAAACATAAAATGAAAAAGGTTTAATCCATTAATAAAAATTCATACAAACACCTCTTTTTGTCCCTTTACTCTTACATGATATAGGCCGAACCATCCCCAAGGAGGGTTTAGCCTTCCATTACAGATTCAAGACAGATAGATACATACAAAGACAAGAACCTTAACATCAGTTGGACTATAAAATAAACAAGAGAAGGTCGAGAGAAAATACTAGGAACGTCCCGAAAATTTCTTGGGGTTCTCTGGATTCCTTCTTCTCCTTCCTCTTCCTTCCTCCAAGCTCTTTGTACTTCTCCTGTCTCTTCATCTTGCAAGGGTCCTCTGATCCTACTCTTTAGAAAGTTCTCATTCTCTCTCTATTAGCAGCCTTCTATAGGATTTCTGAATGTGGAAAATGGGAACCCTCTTTTAGTTTCAAAATGTTGTTTATATAGGGATTCCTTCAGCTTTTTGCATAAATTCTTTCTAACCCTTTCTCTTCCTTGAATTCATGCAAAGCCATTTAATATTATTCCTTTATTACTCTTGGATACAGTAGGATTTATTGCTTTTGCGCCAAAGGATTAATTGTTTTGCCTTCCCTATGCTATAATTAATGCCTTGACCTAAGAAAAACTGCATCGGGAGCTGTGGTGCGCTGCAGCGCGCTGTGGCACGCTATAGCGACTGTATCTAATTTTGCTATGCAAGGCTCTAGACATGCTGTTTACTAGGGTTCTGTCGTGGTGCACTGTGGCAGCCTCATTTGAAACACTATTCTGCTGCAGCGCGTTGTGGTGAGTCGAATTAATTTGGTTTATCGCTACGGTGCACTATGGCAGTTTGAGTTTGGAAAACACGAATCTGCCACTGCTCAATTAATCCATATAAGATTTATTTAAATAGTCTGAAATGCCATCGTGATGCGTTGTGGCACGCTGAGGTGGGCTACAGCACATTTTGTCCCAAATCTGCATATGTTTTCATAAGGCAAAGTGTGCTGTGGTGTGCTTGGAGCGCGTTGTAGCAGTCAAAAGTTTGAAATCGCAGATTTAGCACTGTTCAATTAGTTCATCCAATATTTAAATATTTTTCTAGGAAATGACACCGTGGCGAGCTGCAGCAGTTCTACTTCTAGGCTTACAGGTATGCTCCATGTGAGCTCTATTAGCAGATTGTCGTGGCCCGCTTTGGCGCGCTGTTGCGTACAACAATAGTTTTCTTCAAGAGTTTTTTTTTCTTTTCCAGAATTGCCTTTTCTCCTATTTTTACCTGAAAATGATAAGATTCAAATCAAAGTATACTTGTTCATGTGCTGTTGTGAATGTTTTTAATCCTTTATTTGGCTATAAATTTTACATTTATCATTAGCCAAGCTCTACATTAAGGAGATCATCCATTTACATGGTACATCGAACTATATTATTTTAAATACAGATAGTAGATTTACTTCTAGATTTTGGTATGATGTTCAACAAGATCTGGGGACCAACTTAGATTTGAGTACTGCTTTTCATCCCCATATTGATGGTTATGCTGAGCAAGTTAACCAGATCTTAGGAAATCTCCTATGTCTATGTGTTCCTGATTTTGGTGGATCATGGGAAGATCACCTCACTTTAGTTAAGTTCGCATATAACAACAGTTACCAGTCCAGTATTGTGATGGACAGAGAACCGAGTTCGAGAATTTTTAAGAAATAATTCATACTTAAGAACATATATAACATTAGTGAAAGTAGATAAATATAAGTTTCTAATTATACATACAGAGCCATACACATATGAATTACAAAAGCTTGGTATTATAGTAGAAGATTCAAACAAAATGTTCTATTCAGCTCATTTCTCAAAATTTTAGCTCTTTCTTTAGACTCAAGTAGATTTCCAAATACTTAATTATCAAAATTTAAATAATTATTAACAATTGCAAGTCAGGCAAGAGTACATAGACTTTTCTTATAATAGTTACTTTTTAGCATCCTATAATAAGTATAAATCAATATAAAAATAATATGAATAACTTTGCATCACAAGTAAGAACAAGTAAATATTTTCCAAATGAAATTAACTCTTGCCCTGTATGTTAGACTTGAATTGTGATGACCGGGGATCGAAGTTTGAGAGTTTCAAAAGAATAATTCATAAAATTTGATAACATACAATTTTTGTAAATACACGGGAAATAATATAATTAATGTCCAAAGTTCAATTATACAAGTAGAGAGATAGAGCCATACATAGATGAAATTACAATAATTTAATATTTATAATATAGATTTAAACATTTTTATTTCTCACATCTTTGCTTCTTTTCTTTTAATACACAGGCAAATTTTCAAAACCTAAAAAATACAGCTACCAGTCAGGTAGGAGTACGCAAATCATTCTTATAAAAGTATTCTAACATCCAATAGTAGGCATAAATCAAATATGAAAATGAATGGAATATATGCATAACATATATGAAAGGAAAGCAAATTTTCAAATTTAAATATTGCCCTACATGTTAGCTTTGAAATTCAATATATATGAAAAGCATGAAATAAATAAATTTATCAAAAGCACTTGTAATATAAAGTCGAGTCCATAGACTCCTAAGCCCAATTGGGTAAACCCATAGGCATAACCTTTAGGAAGCTTTCTCGCTACCCATTGGTAGCTTATTCAAAATTAGTAACTAATGGTGTGTCTTTCCTCTGGATTTGCCCACTTCCTAAAAAGGGCTAAATCCCTCCATATGACTCCCAGGGGCTGCCAGCAGGCCCAATCTGTACAGATTCTCAGTGTTGCTTTCTATCCTCCAAAGACAAACACCATAATAATATAATATATTTGGTCTTTTTGTTACATGCTTCTTTGATAATATTCTTTTACAGATTTATAAGCGGTAAGCAGTTTTGGAATAAATAACACTCAAATGAAAATGGCTCAAAATAAGAATACTGAAATAAAACTTATAAGTAGATTTACGTGCCTAACTATTTTGATGCAATTACAGTCAAATCAATTCCTTTGATCTGCCAAAAATAATTTAATTCTTTAATTTAATATTTAATGATTTTAACATGATTTAATGTAATATTAAGTTTTATAAGTACTAATTTTATAACTTTGGTTTCTATAAATAATAAAATTATTTAAATACTTTTAAATTGATTTTGAATTATTGAATTACAAATTTAAGAAATAAGGAATCATTTTAATTTATTAAAATATATTTAATTTAATATTTGGTCAAGGATTAAGGCTTATGAGCTTAATTTAATATTTAAGCTCATTAAGACTTGATTAACAATTTTACTTATGGAAATCTGAAATTTTTGTTATACTTATAATGCTTACTGCCTAAGGGTTTCATAGAATCTAAATTTATTAAATTCTGACAAGTATTGGTCAAGTTATGGCTAATGCAAGCTTAAGGGGTAGAATGGTAATTAAGGGTTTCTTAACTAATGATCAAAATCCTAACTTTATCAATTAGTGTCCAAATTGAATAAAATTAGTAGTTATAAATCATAAATAATCTACTGATTACAATGACTAGCGGTAGGTTCAATTTAAACTTTAATTAGCTAAGTTATGGCCTAAATAGGGTTTAGGGTGATTAATGAGTGATTAGTGAAATTAATTACAAAATCACTAATCCAACCACACCACTAAGTTCTAATCTACTCTAAGAGCTTTTTGAAACTTAAATTGTTCAATTTGGATTAATAAATTTGCTAATTTTTACTAATCAAGTTTTTAAAGTAATTAAGGTTGATTAGAAGATCTAACCTTTGGATCCTAAATATTTTTACAGATTACTATAAATTAGGTTTTTTTAATCTAAATTGATGTTTGGATCACCTAATTTGGAGTTCAATTGATCAACATATGGTCAATTGAAGTTCTAGGGCTAAATCGCTTAATTAGGGTTAGGTCCTAAATGTGATTAGTCTAAATCTAATCCAAACAGTAAAGTTAATACTACTAAAATATTCCTGAGGGTTTTTTAAGTATTTTGAGACCTATATTGAGTATGTTTGGATTAGTGGATACAAAGTTATAGCTATTTGAATATTTGTGAGATTTATTGCATTTAATTAATACTCCTAAATGTCACACTATGAATTATTGATCCTATAACAAAATAAATATCATCATTAAATTCCTTATATTTTTTTGATGAATAGGATATATTTAATTGTATGATTTGGATAATTATTTTATGATTTATGCATGTTTAAAGTTTAGGTATTTATTTAATTAATTGTGTATATTCATATGTGTATATATATTTATAAAAATGTCACTATTTTATATTATATTATATGGTAATAATTCTGTTACTATTAATATATAGATTATTTTATGTTGTCTGATTTGATATATATATATATATATATATTTTTAATTAATAAATTTTCTAACGTATATATATTTATACTTAATTTATTCTACAGGTGGGGTCCACAGAGTACACGTGGCGCCTGGAGATACGCCGGTCAGGTGGGTGGGGCCCACATCTATCTCAAATGAGATAGATTTGATCAGTTGATCAATCTGTGGGTCCCACCACAGAGACGCCTCCACTAAAATTGTGCCACGTGTCCCGGCTAACGCGCTTCTCGAAACACGCTGGTCGGGCTCGGTCGACCCGGCCTGACCCGAGGCCTTCTCCTTCCTAACGCCCGAGCCCGAAGTCTCTGATACTAGGGTTTGTTATCCCGGCGTCTACCGACGGTGGATCGATCCGGCCCTCACAGTTTTGGCATGCCCTGAACAAGGCCTTTCCGCATGTGGTTATAGCTGGGTCTATGACACCCTATTTTGACTTCAAACGCTAACCTTAGTTGTCGAGGACAGAGTGTAATGGGTTCTAACGACTTGTACTGTGGCCATTCGCTTCAATTTGCGTCGATCTGCTTCGATCGGTGCGATCGAAACCATTCAATCTTTAATCTACTTTGTGAAATTAAGATTCGATGTAATAATAGAGTAAATGATTGAATAGATTGAAAGTTAGACATACCTGAAATTGAACGGCTCAGGAGGATACGCAACTCAATCAAAAAGCTCTAGATTTCAAAATGGAAACTGAGCGAAGCAGAGGTCCTAATGGCCTTATACAAGCCCTAATGTGGTGGCTAAGAGCGGTGAGGAGTTCATATGGCGTCGACTTCGCCACTTGTCCAGACGCAGGACGCGAGCTGCCCTCTTCGGTGCTCGCAATAGAGACGATCTCACGACCGTCGGATCTCTCGATTGGATGGTCCGCGAGAACCGTCAGATTGAACGGTGAAATTGGATTTAGGGCGACGGCGTTTCCTTTCAGGTGACGGCACCGTTAACAGATACTAAATAATATTCTTATTTAAATTATTTTAAACAATTTAATTAATTATATTTAACTCATTAAAAGTATTACAAAATTTTCCAATAAATTATCCCTAGCTAATTGATGAGGAATGCAATGGCGCGATCAGATTTTTGATCCGACGAGTACTTAATTATTCGATTTTTCGGGGTATTTAAATAATATTAAAATATTCGCTGAAAATCCAACGACTTTCAAATGCCTCCAAAACTTCACCCCAAGCTAATTTGGGGGTGGTGAGCGCAATAGCAAAGTCAAATTTTCTATTTGAGGTCAAAATTATTTAAATATTAATAAATAATTTTGGAAGGAAAATTTGGTATTTTACATGAATTCAATATATGTGAAAGCATAAATTTTATCAAAAGCATTATGTAATATAAAGTCGAGTCCGAAGACCCCTTAGTCCTAATGGGTAAACCCATATGCATAGCCTTTAGGAAACTTAACTACACATCAGTAACTTATCAGTCCTTTTGAAAATAACTAGTGTGTCTTTTCTTTGGATCTACCCACTTCCTAAAAGGGCTAAATCCCTTCATATAATTCTCAGAGGCTGCCAGCAATCCCAATCTATATAGATTCTCAGTGTTGCTTTCTATCCTTCAATGACAATCACCACATAATATGATATATTTCATCTTTGTGTCACATGCCTTATGATAATATTATTACAATTTCATTAAGCGGTAAGCATATTAACAAGAATAAATAATATTTCAAATAAAAATATGCTCAAGTAAGACATGCTGAAGTAAGACTTATAAGTAGATCTACGTACCTGATAGATTTGATAAAGTACAAATATTTCACTTGATTGAATCTGTTAAACATCAATTTAAATTAAATTTTGTTGTTTTATGTCTTTAAGGGGGGTGCAAGATTTTCCAATGATTGAATATGCAAAATTTTCATTAGTTTATAAGAAATACTTTGCCATATAAAACCCAAATTCAAGAGATCCAAATATCAAAAATAATGAATCTAAATTTATACTATATGACTTTACTGGAGTCGACAAAATACAAAAATAAGAATTTTGTGCAAAACTGGAAACTACAGCGCACTGTGGCGTGCTTCGGCACTATGGTGCACGGTGGCGTACTGTGATAAGATGCGCTGTGGCGTGCTACTGTGCTGCAGTGCACTATGGCGTGCTTCGGTGCTACAGTGCATGGTAGCACCCCTTGGCTGAGAGCCAGACGCTGCAGCGTGCTACGACACCAAACCTTTTAAGAAGTGGGTGTTATGGTGTGCGTAGCACCCTCTGATCGAGAGCCAGACGCTACAGCACCAGACTGTTAGAGACGTTGGCACTGCGGCATACTGAAGCACCCCTTGGCCGAGAGCTAAATGTTATGATGCGCTAAGATGCCATACATCCCAAGATGTGGGCATTACGGTGTGCTATAGCTCCCCCTAGCTAATAGCTAGGTGCTATGGTGTACAATGGTGTCAAAATTTATAAGACATGGGCGTTGTGGTGTATTGTAGCACCCTTGGCTGAGAGCCGGGCGCTACAGCTCATGGAGCGCCCGTCGTTCCTTTTGTATGAACGAAAGGTGGGAGGTTTCTCTTATGACATCCAAATACTCCATATTTAGGGCACCTTATGGATCGTGTCATATACCGATCGAAAGGCCTTTTCGAGACCTTTGGATTGGTACCTAAATCACCACAATTAGAGCACTCTAATATCAAAATATAGTAAAACCTCTCTAATGTTACATCATGGGGACTGATGAAGGATATTTCTTTAAGGAGGTTATTATATTAGGCAGGTTTTACTACAAAAATACCATAAAATGCTTCGCTTTTTCTATGGAAAAAAGTGTTTCCTCCTTAAAGTAGTACAGTACCATTTTTCTATGGCAACAACGTTTCCTCCTTAAAGTAATAGTACCCTTTTTTATGGCATAAATATTTTCTCCTTAAAGTAATACAATACCCTTTTTCTATGAAAAAATATATTACAAGAATTCTGATTAAAGTTCTCTCCGCAATTTCCTGCAAAAAGCTCCTTTTTCTATGGAACAAAGTGATTAAAGCGTTTCCTACCTCTTCTCCACACAAAAGAGTGATGTCTGGTTTGCTTATCATTTCATTTCTGAGCTTTGACCGAACCATCGAAGTAGAAAAGAAGTGTTAAATGAAGAATGATTACTTTCATATTGTTGCTTATTTTGTCTGCACTCGCACATTCCCTCTTGATGCTCGGATTGCCTTACTGGCTCTGCTAACTTGATTTTCGTCTCCTGCAGATCTAGAAATTCTGTAGTTTTCTTTATTTTTTTCGAACCTTCTGCTCTCTTTCCCAGAGGGAAGAGCTTTCGAGTTGGCAAAGGGAGGGCACATAGTCTAACAATTCGCGAGGACGCCTCCACACCAACACCTCCAAAATTCCTCCAAATGGCACACAGTATACGATAATGACGGATAAGGTCTGCATTGCTTTGTGTGAGCACTAGGATAAGAATCCCAAGCTCAGCCAAAAGAACCTCATCCAGTGGCTGAAACAGACGCATAAGGTAAAAGTCAGTCAGCCTACAATCTCCGGCCTTCTCAAGAGGAAAGTCGAGATCCTTGCAAGGCCGACAATACCAACCTTGATGAAAAGCATCAAAGGACTGTTAAGTATCCTCAAATGAAATTTGCTCTCATCGAGTGGTTTCTCATCTAACAGGATCTCATCAATGTGAGCAGGGATCTCATCAAAGAGAAAGCAGAACTCTTTCTTGACCGCCTCTATGCTGTGCATGATCTGCTCGAGTTCTCAAATGGCTGTCTGGAATCATTCAAGGATCGACATGGAATCAAGTCCTTTTGCTGCTTTGGAGAGAGTGCTTCGGTTGACATGATGCTCATTGAGGAATCACTCCCTGACATCCTGAAGACTCTGTACAAGTACGAGTGTAAGGATATCTACAACATGGATAAAACTAGGTTATTTTACCAGCTACAGGTTTGTTGGTTTTTGGCAGGTGGTCTTGTTTGTCACATGAGTGACACTTTATGCTTATGCAAACTAATTTATAGGCAGATAATTTGGTGGCAACCAAGCAGCTAAAAGGCCGCAAACAAAACAAGGAGAGTATCACCTTGGCAGTGTGCTGCAATGGTGATGAAAGTGACAAGCTGCAGCTCCTCGTCATCGAAAAGATGAAGAATCCGCGTTGTTTCAAAAACAACAACCTTGATAAATCTGAAGAAGAAGGGAAAGTTCTCTGTTTGTTTCAATTTTAAGAGGATTTCGGACAAAAACAAGATAGTATACTCCAATTTTGAAAGTAAAATAGTTTCATAAAATGTTCTGGTTTACTAGGCTAATTAACTCATTCAAGCTTCGTCACTCGCAGCCTACTCTGTAGCCTCTTCGCTGCCCCCTCTGCTCTGAATCCCATTCTAAATAAAGAAGAATCCATCTCTAGCGTATTCTCTTTCTATTCTATTTATAGAAAAAGAACAATATAGTTTAAGTGAGGCTACGTTCTCGAAAGAAGGCGTTAGTGAAGGCGCTATAGACAGTTGATAAGAGTCAGAGCGCTCTCTCTTTTTTCTGTTGAATTAGAGTTCCTAAAATGAAGTTATGCTATAATTAACCGGGGACCTGGGTGGAAAAAACCCTTAGATGTGGAAAAAGAACTACTGAAGTTTATGTCCAGTAGCTGGTCGACAATGAGGTTATTAAATATCTTCGAGTGTAAGTCCACCAGCTCCGGTACCGGAACCCAATGGACATCAGAGTTTTTCTTGACTACTGTGCTGAGGAGGAGGTCTCCTACACTCCAGATAAAGAAGAGATCATTATGGAACACCTTTGATCTGGTCAAGTGGAGGAACAGGAAGATGACTCAGAAGAACTTCCTCGTGTCAGGCTAACTCAGGCACTCGAGGTCACGCAGACTCTCGAAAACTTTTGGTTGCAGCTGCTAAACCTGAACCAGGACTTCTTGCTAAGCCTCCAGAAGATGAAGGACAAGATTGGAAAGATCAGGACCAACCAATTGGTGCGGAAGTCCATTTTAGAATTCTTTCCCAAGGCTCAGTAACTGTTTTGTACTCAATTTATAAGTAAATATGTAGCCACGTGGGTTTTTGGCAGTCATCTATTCCTCGTTATATAGTAAATATTACCTTAGAAAATTTTTGGGACCGACCTTTAGCTATCAAGTATCACTTTAGGGAGGCTTATTACATTTAATATGGGTCCAAAGTCGGAACTGGAAAAAAATATTACCTAGGGCAGGTTATTACTTTAGACAGTATTACATTAGATAGGTTCTACTGTAGTGATGTTTTAGTTACATGTATACATAAATTTTTATTATTTTTACTATGCAAAAATTTCTATCTTATGGTGGAATCAGGCTTTGATTGAGCACTTGTGAGCTCAATCGAACCCCTAATTTTTTCAAAATTAAGGATTAATTAACAAGCAAACTTGATGGTATGATTGAATTGACAAGAAATGAAATACCTTAGTTCTACAAATGGAGATTTTTCTTGTGCTTGGGATGAAGCTTCAGCAGACCTTTCCTTCTCTTTCTCTCAAACTTTCTAAGTGTAACCTGAGAGATCAGATCAGGATGGTTTTGATAAGGAAGGGGGGTATGGACTGGATTAGAGGATAAGTAAGTGGTAGGGGAGTTTTTAATTATTGCAAGTGAGGAAGAGAGGTTTGGCTTGAGAGGGCAAGCTGTAGTTTTTCTAAATTTGCAAGTGGGAAAGAAAATGGGTTTGGTATGGGATAAGTTACAATTGGGGAAGATGACATGATATGTAGGTGGTTGATCCCACTTATTAAACTAGTTTAGATATTAAATATTATTTTAATAATTAAAATTAGTTTTGATGTAAGATCTAGGAGCAAGCTTGATGCAAAGTCGATCAAATGCAAATTTATTGGATATGGTGCGGGCAAGTTCAGTTACAGATTCCGGGACAATCAAATCCAATTAATTATTAGATGAAGGGATGTTACTTTCAATAAAAGTGAGATGTACAAGGATTGTATTGGAGTTAGATGACAACATTGAGTCATTTATGCATGTGTAGGAAGATATTCAGGAGGGTGTTGATGCTGAAGCACAAATACCCATGTTGTGGAGATCCATAAGAGTCACTATATTGCCATAGAGGTGCTCTCCTTCCTTAATTTGTCTATTTCTAATGACTGGTGGTAAACCAGAAATATTTGAAGAAGTGCTTCATGTGGTTGATTCAATCAAGTGAGAGGCTGTGATGATGATGAAATGGCATCTCTCATGTCAAATGGGACATGGGAGTTGGTAGCTCTACTAGCTGGAAAGAAAGATCTTCAAGACAAGTGAGTTTCCCAGTTGAAAAAAGAACTATGTGGGAGCAAATGCTACAAGGCGAGGCTTGCAGTAGAGGGCTTTCAACAACGACATGAATTTCACTACAGTGAGACTTTTACCCCAGTTATAAAGATGAAAACCATCTGGGTTGTGTTGAACATCATTGTAGTTAAAGATTTGCATTTGGAGAAATGGACATTAAAATTGTGTTTCTTCACAATGAACTGGAAGAAGAGTTGTACATACAATAACCAGATGGGTACAAGGCTTAGGAAAAAGGAAAAATTGTGCTAGTGAAGCTCAAAAAGAGCTTCTATGGCTTGAAATAAGCATTTAGGCAATGGTACTGGAGATTCAATATGTTCATGTCTAAAACTAGGTACAAGAGATGCTAGGTGGATCACTATTGTTGCATAAAACAATGTAAGTCCTACTATGTCATTTTGTTGCTATATGTGGATGATATGTTGATCGCAAGATTGGACATGGAGGAAATAAAGATGCTAAAGGAGCAGATGTCAAGGGAGTTTGACATGAAGGACTTGGGGCTAGCCAAGCAGATTCTTAGGATAAGAATCAACAGGAGAGAAGTACAAGAATTTTGAAGTTGTCTCAGAATGACTATGTTGAAAAGGTGCAAAAAGGATTCAACTTGAGTGAGGAAAAGCCAGTGAGTACTCCCCTGACAAGTCACTTCGATTTATCAAAGGCTTAGATACCTAAGATTGAAAGAGGAGAAAGAGCACATGCAGAAGTTTCCTTATGCATCAGTGATTGAGAGCTCGATGTACTTGATGATTTGCACAAGACCGGATATTGCACATGCAGTGGGTATAGTAAATAGATTCATGGAAAACTCAGGAAAGCACCCTTGGGATGCGGTCAAATGGATTAAGAGGTATTCAAAAAATATAGTTGGCAAAGTACTTTACTTTGGTAGATCTGACATTTCACAACATGGCTATGTAGACTCAAAACTTGTAAGAGATGTTGATAGCCAAAGGAGCACTACTAGATATGTGCTCACACTGGGAAGTGCAGTAGAGAGCTAGATCTCCAAGCTACAGATCATTATTGCTCTATCTACCACGGAGGTGGAGTACATCATCATTACTGAGGCGAGTAAGGAGATGATATGGTTAAAATATTTTTTGGTAGAATTGGGCAAGGAACAGGAGGATGTAAAGCTCTACAATGATAGTATGAGCGAGATTCACCTCACAAATAATATAGCATTTCATGCTAGGACGAGATGTATACAGCTTCGATACCATTTCATTAGGATATTATTGAAAGAAGGACAGCTTGGATTGGAGAAGATTCACACTTTGAAGAATCTAGCAGACATGATTACAAAAGAAATAACAATGGAGAAACTAAAGCTATGCGATGCTTCAGTTGACCTCGGCACATGAAGAGAGGGCGGGGTGAGCCACATCACGTTCTTGACAGAGATTGAAGAAGGTAATGAAGGATCAAAGCGAGAAGAGGGATGTTTTCAAATAAATCTCCAAGTGGGATATTATAGGGGTGTGGATACCATTTAGATCATCATAGTGGTGCTAATGGAGCTCTGGTGAGCTTCCAGGGGTTCTGAGGTGATATGAAACAAAGTTGGAAAAGCTCGTGTGCAATAAGGTGCCATAGAATGCTGTGAAGTGCCGTAACGTGCCATGGCGCTCAACACTCGAGAGCAAAACATTGTAGCATGCTCCAGAGCCAGTCAACCCAAGACAAGGGCGATGTAGCTCCCCATAGAACCAAGAACCTGAGACCGAGTCATTTTAATGCGTCCTGGCGCCAGTCTGCCTGAGATGAAAGTGTTCTAGCACACTGTAGCGCCAGTTACATGAGACCAGGGCATTGTAGTGCGCCCTGGCGCATGCCTACCTAAGGCAGGGCTCTATGACGAGCCGTAGCACCTGACATAAATCTGCTCCAGTTCAGGCATGGCCCTAAGAAATTTGGGGCATATTTTAGACTATTTGAGGTTCGAATGTTAGCTGTGTACTTAAGAAAACATCTTGAAGGAGTTTCTAGTGTTGGCAAGGGCAAGCTAAGTATTTTGGTTGGTGTTGGAGAGAACCCTAAGGGTGGTGGCTGGTGCTCTCATTCTTCATTCTTGAGTAAGAGCAGGTGTTCTCTGTTAGAGAAAAAATTGATCAGGAGGCTGTGTAAGTTAGATCTTTCTTTCTCATGTGAAGGTGAAGCTCTTGTAACTTTGTGATTATTTTTGATACATTGTGGAATTTATTTTTTGTGTGGCTTCGTGATTTTTCCCATCTTTGGATTTTCCATGTAAAATCCTTATTGTTTGGATGCATATGTATGTGTTGTGATCTATTTTTGTTGTGCTTGTGATTTTGTTGATTACTTGATAATTGTGAATGCAACCCCGGTCCTCGAGCGCAAAATAGGTTCCGTTGCGGTGCTCTAGGTGATTCACAACAGGGTATTTATAACTTGTACTTTATCTGCACTTGGGCGCACGCATAAGAGTAATTGGTCGTGTGACCCCTGGTGTATAGGTCGTGTCTGTTCATGCCTAAATTCATCGTTGAGCTAGTTTATATGCGTCCAGACATGCATTTAAATCACATCTGCGTGAGTGACTATTTGGTATTGTCGTGTTAGCTCGAGCTCTACGTATGACATAGTCGGTTATGCATGCATATGAGATGGCTAAAGTTCATTATGGAGCCTGTATATTAAAGTAGGACGAGGCTGTTAAAATAAACCAGTCCTAGTCACGAATTATTGTGCGTACGGGCGCATGACAAATGTGCATGTACACAGTACATCATTAGTCATGTAACCGGGTTGGTCATGACTCATGGTTTTTGTTTTAATTTCCATGTGAGGTTTTGATTTATTTTCATTGCATATAGCAGCTATGCAGAATGGAATATTATTATTTGGAACAAATTTGGTTTAGTTATTTCTGATATATGTATAAGAAAAATAATGATAAAAATAAAGATTTGAAGTTAAGTTAATATTTGATTCATTAATACTGAATAGTTTCGGCCATTTGGGGCTCTGAAGGAAGACAAATGGAGACGCTTAACCCTGCAATCTCCTAACTCTGGAGCATATGCTATAGTGTTCGAAATTAAGTCCAAAATACAATAATAATATCATTGGTTTGAGGTTTTCATGTTGTTTCTGTTGTACTGTTTAATGGTGCATTATCGTACTTTTCTGTATTTTTTGAAAGACTATAATAGGTTATGATGTTATTTTGGCATCGTCTTCATCTGTTGAAATGCTATCCAGCTTGATTTTGACTTACGAGCAGATATTATTAGATTTGAAATCTACACGAGCCACGAGCTCCGACTTTCCGACTTTACACTGAGTCTTGAGTCAAGTAAACCTGATGCATCTATTGCAACTAAAAATGTTGAAATTCGGCATCTATTGCAACTTAAAAGCATTCCATTCATCATCATCTATACATGTTTTACAGTTAGGGTTAATTTCTTCAAATGAACAAGTGAGAGCATTAAATTCTTCCAAAATAAGCAAGAAAGATATTTTATAATGTATATATATATATATATATATATATATATATATATATATATATATATATATATATATATATATATATATATATATATATAGATGTTAATAAGAAAAATAAGAGAGAGAGAAAAGCTTTATCTTTGTCTAGTCTCTCCATACTGCCGTACATTAACTTGGTCTGCAGCTGTTGTCGAATCAGATGATAGTTACAGTCTAGTTATGAGCACTTGCAGTCGGCCTCCTGCCACACGGTTGCCACTGTTCTTACACCAGATCCGGTTTGGTTCTAACTTAGTTAAAATCTCCATTTCCTGATATTTTGAGACTGCTATGCTGCCTAACAATACTAAGAAGCAATCATAAAAAACTAATTTTCTCTTTTTTGGTAGGGTTTGAGAGCAGCTGCAAAATGATAATTGTTACAAATAAGAGAATAAATGATGCAGCAGCTACAAAATAGACAAAATAGTTTATTTATCACTTTTTTCCTTTAATTTTAGAACTCTTAACATATATTTTCAGCTCTTTATAATCACAATTAGCTCTCAAATAAACAAAAAAATATATCATTTTACTCTCAAATAGCTCATAATTTGGATGATTAATTCTTGAGAAATACTATTTAGATTAGCTGATGTGGTACTCAAAAAAGTATCATTTAATAGGATTTAGACATAAATTTAATATAAACTTTAAAAATAATATTTATATTATTTTAATATAAATAAACAAACATTAATAAAATATATTCAAAAAGATGTCATTTCCTCTTAATATTTTTATTAGCGCATTGTTCCATGAAAGCAGTAGTTATTTAGCCTAAAAGATATAAAATTTTCAGTATACTTTTGTTATTTAGCCTAAAAGGTTTCGGTTTAGCATTGTAATAAGTTTTTATATCAAATTTTAACATTTATATCGAGTCAGGAGTATTTTAATGAATAGCACAATTAGATAATAATTAATGAATTGTTATGCTATTATATTTAATAAAAATTATTTTATTATCAATTATGCTTAACTTTTTTGTATTTAATATACTTCATTTTTATTTTGTATGATGGAGATTTGAGCATTGTAATAAGATCACCTACAATATTTCATCTAACGAAACATTTGTTATGATGTGAAGACCATTCAAATCATCATAAAAATGCTAATAGAACTCCTATGAGCTTTCGGGAGGTTCCGAGGCGATTTGGAACAAGTTGGGAAAGCTCAGCTGCAGCATACGCCACAGCGCGCCGTCGTGCGTTAAGGCGGCTGGCAGACAGAGACCAGGGCGTCGTAGCGCACACCGGCGGGCGGAAATCCAGAGACTGGGCCGCTGTAATGAGTTGTAGCGCGCCCCCTCGGAAAGCAGACAGAGACCGGAGAGCAGTTGCGCGCCCCAGCGGCTAGTGATATCGAGACTGAGACGTTATCGCGCCCCGTGGCGCGCCCCCGCGCCAGAAACCAGGGTGCTACAACATGCCGTAGCACCTGGCTACCCGAGGCATGGGCCCTACGGTACGCCAGGCGAATCTACTTTGGTCTAGGTTACGCCCTAAGCAATTTGGGGGATATTTTGAACCAGTTGGAGCCCAAATGTTAGCTAGGTACTTAAGGGAACATTATTGGAGTAGTTTCGAAGGTTGACAAGGGCAAGCTAAGGGCTTTGGCTGCTGTTGGAGACAACCCTAAGAGAGGTGGCTGCTGCTCTCATTCTTCTTCCTAGAGTAAGATCTGGTGTTCCCTGTTTAAGCAGAAATTGATCGAGAGGCTGTGTAAATGAAAGATCTTTCTTTCTCTTATGAAGGTGAATTTCTTTGTAAATATGTAATCCTATTCATACATAGTGAAATTTCTATGTGATGTGGCTCTGTGATTTTTTCCATCTCTAAATTTTTCACATAAAATTCTTGTTGTTTGGATGCATGTGTGTCGATGCATGTGCATGTGCCGTGTTTCCCTTTTGTTGTGCTTGTGATTTTGTTGATTGCTTGGTAACCGTCAACGCATCCTCGATCCTCGAGCTCATATTGCTTCCGCTACAGCGCTCTAGGTGACTCATAACAATATTTGCCTTTATATGAAAACATCTCAAGAGTTTCAATATGTTAAGTATTCAATGCAATAATAATTTTTATTTTAATTATATATTTTAAATATTATTTGATCATTATCTAAGAGTTTTATTTCATTTTATCAATTTATTAGGTTTTTATTTGAATTCACATTATTATATCTTGTTTCAATATTAAAGTAACAAGCTAAAATATGATACTATAAATGATACAATGACAAGATGGAAAATAATAGAGTTGCAAAGGCAATTCACATTGGAAGTGCAGCATATTCTGAATATAAAGTTAAATTTGATTTAAGCTAGGGTTTTGGATAGCGAAATCTACAACCATGTATTTATTCAAGTTGGCAAAGTAAGTTTTCTAATGATCACATGTAGTAGTACATGGGAAAAAACATTATCCTTGTATACTATGTAAGCTAAGGCAATGTAATCTTTAGTGAGTACAACTCAAATTGAAGCTTTGGTGAAACTATGGCACAATAAATTAGGACTTATGATTATGTGAGGGTGATAGTTATTGACAAAATAAAATTAGATTACATGAATGGAGATAATAACCCTCTAAGATTATCTCGTAGGCCAAAAAAATAAAATTTTTTTTTAAAAGCTCAGATCACCCGATTAAAGCTTATATATTAGAGTAAATCCACTTAAATATGTGTAGTCTGACGAAAATGCAGACAATTTGAGGTTCATTGCTACATTTAATGATAGCTTTTCTAGGAAAGCATTGGCGTACAACTTGAGGACCTAACTTCAAGTGTATAAGGTCCTTAAGATATTTCACACAAAGGAGGAATAAAGCATACTAAAGCTAACATGTACACACACTCATAACTATGGTGAATATTATGGGAGCTTTGAGGGCATATATTTGAAGCAAGATATACTCCACTAATGAAACCCTCCAAAGATGTCATAATTGAACTAATGGGACAAATAAGTGAACCAAACCTTAGATGAGAATGTATGGCGTGTTGTCTCAGTCTTAATTTCCTAAAGCATTTTTAGTGAGGTATTAAACACATCTATACATCTAACAGTTCAAACTCTTAAGCACTGATATATTGTTCGCTTTGGCCTAATAGGCTTCACAATTCTGCACAAAGGAGGAACAAAGCATACTAAATCTAATGTGTACACACACTAATAACTATGGTGAATATTATGGGAGCTTTGAGGACTTCATTGGGAGCAAGGTATACTCCACTAATGGAACCCCCACCAAAGATGTCATAACTAAACTAATGGGATAAAAAAGTGAACAAAACCTTAGTGGAGAATGTATGGTGTGTTGTCTCAGTATTAATTTCCAAAAACATTTAGGGTGAGGTATTGAACACATATATACATGTAACATCTTGAACTCTTAAGCACCAAAGTATTGCCTGCTTTGGCCTAATTTGTCTCATAGTTTTGCCCTTAAAAGATAACTTCACAATAGGTCAGCCATCCTAGGAGTGATCCCACCTTAGCACGCTTAACTTTGGAGTTCTTATTAGGAACTCCACCAATATCTAAAAAGGTGCCTTGATGTTTAATAGTTTCATATAACACTATTTAAGCGGGTCTTTACAATCTCCCCAGCTAAATTAATTGTTCTCCTCATCAATATCCACACATAGATCTGAGAACCATCAATTGGGTAGATAGGACAATAGGTGACCCCAACAAGATTAAGAGGTACTCACAACTATGTAGCACCTTAATCATCCTAGGTTCAAGAGGCTGTTCACATGAAGGGTTACTTTGCCCTGCATGGCACTTAGGTTATATATGACACCTTATAGCCTACTATAATATCATTTGTAATAGCCCAAAGTTTTAAGCACCAATGTATTTCTCTTTAGCTTGATAGGCCTCATGATTTTTCCCCTAAAATATAACTTCTCAACAGATCACCCATCCTAAGAGTGCTCCTACTTGAGCACACTAACTTTGGAGTTCTTATCATTAACTCCACCGATATCTAAAAAGATGCCTCGATATTTAAGTGTTTTATTTAATACTACTTAAGCTGCCTTTATAATCTCCCCAACTTAAGTAACTGACATCCTTATCTATATCCATACTCAGATCTGAGAATCATCCATTGGGTAGATAGGACTAGAGGTGGCCCGTACAAGGTCAAAAGGTATCCACAACCATGTAGCGCTTTAACCATCATTGGTTCAAGAGGCTTCTCACATGAAGGGTTTATTTACCCTATATGGTACTTAGCTCTTATCTAACATCCTATGGCATACTATGATACTATTTGTAATAGCCTGAAATCTTAAGTATCAAGGTATTCTGCTTTGGCCTGATAGGCCTCACAATTTTTCCCATAAAAGATAACTTTCCAACAGTCATCAATTTTGGGAGTGCTCCCACATGAGCCCGCTTAACTTTGGAGTTCTTATCAAGAACTTCACTATTATCTAAAAGGCGCAATTGATGTTTAACAGTTTCATTTGATATTACTTAAGTGAGTTTTTACAATACTCCCAACTTAAGTAATTGACGTCCTCGTCAGTATCCATACACAGATCTAAGAACCATTCATTGGGTTTATAAAACTAGACTTGGCCCATACAAGCTCAAAAGATATCCACAACCATGTAGCACCTAATTATCATGGGTTCAAGCGGCAGCTCACATGAAGTGGTACTTTGTCTGGCATGGCACTTAGCTCTTATATGACTTGTTATAGCTTTCTCTGATACTATTTGTAATAGCCCAAACTCTTAAGCATCAAGGTATTCCACTTTGTCTTGATAGGCCTAATAATTTTGCCCTCAAAAGATAACTTTCCAGTAGGTCACCCATCCTGAAAGTACCCACTTGAGCACACTTAGATTTGTAGTTATTATCAAAAAATCCACTATTATCTAAAAGGGTGCCTCGATGCTTAAGGGTTTCATTTAATACTATTTAAGCGGGTCTTTACAATACACATGCTAATTCTTCTTATGCACATATGACTATATTTCAACATCCTTATTTGAGTGTTTTTTGGAAAGGTAGTTCAATATAGTAGCTTAATGGTTTTTGGGTGTAAGGCGCATATACACGTAACAAAGGATGAATGGATAAAACTAAACACTAAGATAACATAATGCATCTTTATTGGATATGGTACTAAGGATTTTGGTGATAAATTTATGACCTAGTGCAAGAGCATTAGTTTAGAGTCTATATATGGTGTTGGGTGAAGTTCAAAACATTCAACACATCAAGATGGTAAGAACAGAGGAGTAGTCATTATATGACTATAAAGACAAGGAACTAACACTAGCATTTGGTGATGATTAAGGATGAAGTGGGAGCAGTTGAAGCTAATAAATATAGTAACTTGTCAGTAGATCAACAAGTCAAATTTTTAAAAAGAAATACATTGATAGTATTCAAGTTGTTCATATCAGAAGAGATCTCCTAGGCTACACAAACTATGTACAAGATACCCTTCAAATGATTATATGATGACTACCATTATAAATATGCCTTATCAATTTTTAGAAGTTGTATTAATCAAAGAAAAAAAATAATGATTGGATGCAATATAGTAGGAATTGCAATCACTCAAGGGTAACAACACCTATGATTTGATGAAATTATACACAAGAATAAAGGCACTTCAAAAGAAGCAGGTATACAAGATGAAATAAGAGTACAATAGAAGCACAAGATACAAAATTTGTGAAGAGATACACAAAGATCTTCTCTCTGATTATCAAGAAGATAATAATTTAAGTTATATAAAGCTTTGTGGCCAAGAGGAAATATAACTAAAGTTGTCCAAAGAATCTCCTCCAGTAGTACATGGGAAAAACACATTAACCTTGTATATAATGTAAGGTAAGGTAATGCAATCCTTAGTGTGCACAACTCAAATTGAATATTAATTGTAACTATGGCACAATAAATTAAGTCTTATGATTGAGTGAGGAAAGTTGATAATGACAAAATTCATGAATGGAGAAAACAACTATAAAAAGTGCCAAGACTTATTCATAATAAAACAAACCAATGTGTGTTTCAAGGGCTTAAGTATAACAACCATAAGTTATTGCCATGTTTATTCTAAGTTTAACCAAGTCTTAATCTTTATTCCACTAAGTTCTAAACACTATTAGGACCTAAACCTAAAAATTTGGGATCTATCAGAATCCATTTGGATCAATTAATAAATCAATCAATTTAATGACCTAGAAAATTAGCTAAATTAAATTGATCTCCAAATCAAATTTCATTTTTGAATTACTCACATGTAAATTAGCTAGGTTTTAGTAAGATTGCATTTAGCTCGACCTAACCCAGTGAAAAGAATGTTAGAAAGTAGTAGATTAGTTAGAATAAACTAAACTTTAGAATATAAGTCATAAAGTGTTATAACTTGGAAGTTTAACAACTAGAGCTAGCAATAGTAAGATTTTACTTAGCATATATAATAGAATTATAGATAAGTAGAATTATGAAGCACCCAATTGGATAAATTCTTAAGCTTACATATAGTAATAGAAATTGAATCATTATCAGCCTTAAGTAAATAAAATCATTCAATAAACATAAATTTTATCTCATAAATAAAATAATTATATTTATAATATTATTTTATCACTATATGAAAGATTAATTAACATACTATTTTTCAAAAGTGATTCTTTATACTATTATTGTTATATTAGATAACTTAGAGATCTATCATATTTAGGTTAATTGAGGGATCTCATTAATCCTAAACCTAAAGATAAGTAATTAGAAATATAAATACAAACGAATATCACGTGGCTTACAATAATTTGATAATCCTTAAAACATTGTAATGCATTGAAATCAATTCTTGAATCATACATTAATATTTTGTGCATATAATAAACATTTAAAATAACTTCAGAGGTGTTTATTTTAGTGGATTATAGTACAACTGTCATTAATCCTAGGCAGGCTATTGGAGTATTAGGAGATCACATAATTCATATAAAGAAGAATGTGTGTGTTTGTAGTTGACCCAACTTACTTTTAGTTGTGCAGATGTACTCAACTCCTCACATGTTTTGCGCCCATATAACCAAATATAAGATAAGTAAATCATCAAGTGCATTTTTCATAATCTTATTTATTGTAAATGATTATACAGTCTTATGATTGTGTTTACTCAGTCCTTTAGATTAAAATTGCTTTATATATTGATTTATAATGATTTAATATTTCACCTTTACTCACAGCCTTTGCAGTGTAGTTTTTCTTATATCACTTACAAAATTATCTATATTATCTCTTTACTTGGAATATGAATTATTTGGACATATTCATGTTTCCTTTACTTAATGCATTTTTCTTACAAATACATTGATAACCTATTTGATTCATGGATGAAATAATCATTTAAACTATATAAGCCTTTCTTACCTCATAGCCTTTATTAATTGCTTCATGCCAAATGCTCCGCTTATAATAAAAAATGTAAATGACTAATGTGATATCCACTTAATCAAATAATGTATGTAATTATCTTAATTTGTACTTAGAATTTTTAAGTATAATCACTTTTTCCTTTATTGGATATACCCTATCGTATTATAAACCAAATATGATAGAGTAAGAGCTTGGAGCAGGTTTGGTGCGCAAAGGAGAACCTTCTCAATAATAACAAGTGGAAGACCTTTTATTACATACTCTTAACTTAGAATGTGAGGATGAGTGGTTAACTATACAACTTGTAATAATAATTTTTATTTAATGTTTTGACTGTTCATTCATGTTGAATGTTCTCATTTTATGAGTGATGGATGTTTGATTAGAATGTTTTGAATTTTCTTCTATCCATAAATTTGCATTATTATAAAGGTAGTACTCAATATTTGGTGAGAAATCCCTAATCTAGTGATTTCCCTAAGTGAGTTTACTATCTATGTTATGCTATCTCTACTATTTCGAAGACAACCTTTACGTTTAGTGTTGACATCAACTCATTCCCTTTCAATAGCCTACTCCTTTCACTCTAGAGCTAAATATTTTAGTACTACAGTAACACCTATTATTGGATTAACATATCAAATCTAATAACAGGGCATTACAATGATAAAACTTGGGATTTTACCATCCCATATTACTTTGAACCACGAAAGCTTGCGTGCAAATGTAGACATACGTAATTTAAGGCCTATCATACTCCTAAGCACCAACAATTTAGCATTCATATCAAGAAGTTGTAGTGCCCAAACATCCAAAAATCTAATAGATAGTCTCAACATTTATCAATAATTACCTAGACATGTTCATGCATAGGCTATTTTGACAACACCAACACTGAGATGAGAGCTAGGTGCTTATAAATGCACATGAACCATCTGTAATATATGAATTAGCAAAAATTTGAGACTCCAATACTTGGGTGCCTCAAGCACCGGCCATCTTTAGTGCATACTAAAAGCTGTGAGCTTGCGCATGCCAAAGAACTATGGGCTTTATCAGCTTTTGCCAAGCCTTTAGAATGACAATACTAGGAGAGTGCTTGAAATGTCCATGCACTTGATATAATGTGACTTAACTTGGTCATTTCTAATTATTATTTAATGGTCAATTAATGGCAACATTGAAGTGTGGTATGAATATTTATTTTGTTAAGGTTGAGTTAAGTGCTAGAGTATTAAGTTTTTTATACATGGGGTGGTGTCCACTGTGAGAATATGAAAGATCTTCTTTTTCCATTAGAAAGCTTTATTTTATTATAGGGATATTGATGTAAGTTTGTAGCTCTCTTTATAGTATATTCTATTTTTGTAGTGGAGATATTAATGTAAGTTTGTAGCTCTCTTTATACTATATTCTATTTTTGTAGTGATGGATGTGTAGTTTTTTTGGTCTTGGCTTTCGCTATAAATCTTCTTATTATATTTGTTATATTGTGCACTATACTCATTGATTGATAATTTGATTAGCTTTATCCATGTGCATCATTTTATTCTTGATTATCGTTAGATTGTTTTGAGTGAAATTTTGTTGAGATCCTTAGAGTGTGAGATGTCTTCTTGCTCACCTTTCCTCATCACCACATGTATGGAGATGAGACTGATTCCTTCTACGCTGGAGAGAAACTAGGTATTTTCTTTCGAAAAGGAGGAGGCGCAACTTTAGCAACAAAATGTTGCTATTATACAAAAGTTTTATTATTAATTCTTGTTACATTAGAGTTCTTTTATTATTTTTATTTTAGTAGAATACTTTCTTCTTTGCGAACATGAAGGTTGTGGATTGAACAAAAAATTATTTGTACTATTAGTATTTAAGAATTATTTTAGAAGTAAGAGAATTAATAAATAATTGTATTTAACATCAAATGGTATTGATTTTAATTATATTTTTTCTTTAATATATTGAAGGAATAAAATGTGATTTATAAATCTTCAATTACTTGTATGTACTTGATTAGCCTTGACGTGCTCCAAATCTTTATTAGAAGACATCCTTCATTATATTTTCATTGTTGGCTAAAAATGAATACATATTACATAGTTAGAGCATTATTGTTTTGATGCGAGTGAATGAAAGCGAGCAAAATAAATTTGCTTATTCTTATGATGAATACAAATGATTTCGTTGCTCATATATAAAGATAGACCATATAGTTCAAGCATTTTGAGTAAATCTAATAAGCACTATATGAATTTCAAATTCACTATTGTGCATTGCTTCAGTATTACCTATTCTATTTTTAAATTCTTTAAGAAATTTGATTTAATAAAACTTAAATATTCATAAAGATCATTTGTGCATTGAGATCCCAATTATTATTTTATTGTAATCTAGCAAATATTTAATAGAAGATTCTTCTCTAGTGGAATTGTAAATCATATATATTTTTTTGGATTGTGGATCTTTAGTTGGTTAGTTAGCATAAAGAGGAAATGAACTTCAAATATCTATTTTGTAGAGAGATTTGGATATAAATTTTATCATTCATCTCATATTTATCTACTAGTTAAATTGTGAGTTTACAGATAATGTACTTGATTCCTTTATTGATATTGAGCTAGTATGTTCTATATCTAATGATATTTAAATTGACCATGTCCATTATTCATAATCTATTAATTGAAAAGAGATAATGATTAGGGAATTACTAACCATAGAATTTATTGCATTTAGCAAAGAGTTATAAGAGCATGGTAGTTTCATTATAAGGATAGCCTTGGTTATTTATGCTAAATAAATTTAGCTTTGCACTTAAGTAGTTAATTCAATTGCTTTCACATTTTCAAAATTCATAGAGAGATTTAGTATAATAATTGTAGAGAAGTAATAAGCCTAAGTTATATAAAAATTGAATTTAAGTAACTATCAAATAGGTCAAGAGAGTAAGCGACAAAAATAGTCTTGTATAATCCATTAAACAACAAGTCATAGAACAAGCTTTTATGCTGGAGCATTAATCTTATACTTCTCTCTCTGCCATACCTCACTCGTTTAGGGTATTGTTGTCCACATGTATCTAAACGTTAGAGCAATAATTAGATTTAGAATTAGAATTTAAGAAAATATATAATTTTGTGTACTTATATAACTTCTTAAACCTTAATAAATCTGGAAAGTAGAACTCTCAGCACGATGGGAATGACAAGATTTATCACATCTTTGTTACTTGTGTGACCCAAGGACTTGCGGATAATAATTTTAAAACCACACTAGGTTTTTCGCATAGCTACCAAGGATAAACTCATTTTAATAATATTTTAAGTTAAATATTTTTGTAATGTTTTTTTCCACTTTGTCTTGATCTATTTGTATTTTGGCTTAAATTCTGTAACATTACTTAAAATCTAAAATTTTTATTACAGGAGATTGTTCAATTATCTTGAAGTATTATAATTTCAAAAGATACATGGTATGTTTACAATTTCTTACTCTTTTATATATAATGAATGGATTTAAAATGAGTTTGAGTTATAGATACAAAAGCTTAAAGCATTGTGCTTACAATTAGGTTGATTTATTTATTGTGTTAATCGACCTAGAACATATTATAAGATGGATTGTTGGCTCACTTACTTTTCTCCATGAATACTTTGGCAACTAAAGAGGAAAACTAAAAAAGAAACTAGAAGAAAAAAGATCAAAAGGAAAGCAAGAATGAATATACATCACCAAATACAAAGTAAAGCATTTTTAGCAAAGAATGAGAGATTTCAACTAAGTCTTCCATTTTAGAATGTCATGCAAGAAACAATGAAGGCTCTCACAAACAAAGGCACAATCCAAAATTTATGAAGATGCTATAAATAAGCATTTTATTTTAAAACATACTATATTGCATTAAATTAAAATTCATCATAAAAATTAAAGCAAAAATATTTAAGATTCAATATTTTCCCACATAAGATCAAATGATTCCATATTTCATTTAATACAACAGCTGCTATTCCTTCAACAATAGGAACAACAACATCACAAAGAATAGTAACCAATTTTGCTTTAAGAACCGCCCAAAAACACACTAAATTCTTAAACTTTCCATATTGGACCACAAAAGCAAGGCTCCCTCATCTTTGAAGACATGCTTACAGTCCTTGATATTTCTCTCTTCACCTTCCCTTATTAAAACCCTTGCCGCCCCCACAACTATAGAAAAGAAATGGCTTTCTCCCCCCCCCCCCCCCTCTCTCTCTCTCTCTCTCTCTCTCTCTCCCTCATAAAATTCTGACCCCATTCCTCACACCATAGAACAACAGTCACCATCAGTACTACGCTCAAAAAACACACTTGAAGTGTTGCTGCCTTCCCTTCCTCCTCCCCTCCCAAAAATCATATCCAAAAAAATTCAAGAGAGCAATGGAGGAGTCTCTGAAGTCCATGTCCATGGACTACCTGAACCTCCTCATCAACGGGCAGGCCTTCAGCGACGTTACTTTCACGGTGGACGGGCGGCTCGTGCACGCGCACCGGTGCATCCTCGCAGCCCGCAGCCTCTTTTTTCGCCGCTTCTTCTGCGGGAGCGAGCCGCCGCCGGGCCTCCACCTCCTGCTCGACCGCTCATGCCGTGGGCCCCACCCGGCCCCTCCGCCGAGCGGGCCAGGCGGGCTCATCCCCGTCACCTCCGTCAGCTACGAGGTATTCCTGCTGGTCCTTCAATTCCTCTACAGCGGCCAAGTTTCGCTCGTGCCGCCGAAGCACGAGCCGAGGCCCGACTGTGGCGACCGCGGCTGCTGGCACACCCACTGCTCCTCGGCCGTCGATCTCGCCCTTGACACCCTGGCTGCGGCACGGTCCTTCAGCGTCGACCAGCTCGCCCTTCTCACCCAGGTATCTCTTTGCTGGGCAGCTTCTTTGGGACTATTTCTCTTGCGTCATAAATCTAGGAATAGACACCTCAAAAATACCCAATAAATTCTTGCAAGCCTGCAATTGCTATGAAAACTCATGATTAGTGAAGATCAGAACAAGATGGAAACATAGAGCAACAGATGATGTTTTCTCTCGATTTCTTAATGCATTTTTGTCCTGTGAAAACTATTTCTTTAATAGTCAATTGCAGACTGTTTTCATTTTCTAAATTAAGGCATCTTTTCAATTAGTTAGTAAACTCAATCTATCACATCTCAATCCTATATTAAGTTTTATTTTATTTATTGAATTATTAGTCTCTTTACGGTCAAATCTTTCGTGCAGCAATCCCAATTTCTAGGGTTTGGAGCCTCTTTGAGATTTTGCATAGCTTCCATCTCGACGCTGCGCTGTGTCTCGCTTGAACTCTAATTTCCCTCACCAACTATGATGCCTAAAATCTCGTCTCCTGTGTGCTTTATGTTCAATACAATGGCATTCATATCGCAGTCTTATATAAAATTCCTTATCAAAGAGATAAACAGTGCACATTTTTGGCATATTTGATCATGTGACAAAACAAATTCTGAGCCTGCCTCAAGTTCTTGCAAATATATTTATTTTAAACTCTTTCTTAAACAAAATAATAAATTAAAATAAAAGGATAATGCAGCGCAAGAATTCACATTAACTCTGCATTGCATCAGCATGACAAATGATCTGAGCAGCACAACAATCCTCCTCTCTTCCCCTCAATAAATCTAACGCAGAGCCTTGAAAGAATAGAGCTCAGTACATAGTAGCAGTTAGCTGCTGCTCAGCTTACCCTCATGCTCTTAAATTCCATTATTAAAAATCCCTTTTTTATTTTTTTTATGAGCCATAATTAGATAAAAGTTAGTATCGTTTTATTCTTATCTAAATTATTATCAAAATTTTGAATTTTTTGTTTCAATTTCTGATATTTTTTAGTTTCCTTAAGAAAAAGATTAGATTTAAATTAAGTGAGAAATTGAATTCATATGACTCGAACCACTTAGCGAAAATATCATTCACAAGGTTTATATGCTAATGAAAATATACAGAAACAGCTTGAAAGCATGGTTGAGAAGGCATCAATAGAGGATGTAATGAAGGTTCTCCTGGCCTCCAGAAAGCAAGAGCTGCAGCAGCTGTGGAGCACATGCTCCCACCTCGTATCGAAGTCGGGCCTCCCGCCCGAAATCCTGGCCAAACACCTGCCGATCGAGGTGGTTGCGAAAATAGAGGAGCTGCGCCTCAAGTCATCTCTCTCGCGGCGCTCGGTGGGGCTCCTCCCGCCCGGCCGCCTCCCTCCCGATGAGCCCGACGAGCACCACCGGCACAAGATCCGGCGCATGAGGCGCGCGCTCGACTCGTCCGATGTCGAGCTCGTCAAGCTCATGGTGATGGGCGAGGGCCTCAACCTCGATGACGCCCTCGCCCTGCACTACGCTGTCCAGAGCTGCTCCCGAGAGGTCGTGAAGGCGCTCCTCGAGCTCGGGGCTGCCGACGTCAACTGCCCGGCGGGACCCGCCGGGAAGACCCCCCTGCACATCGCTGCCGAGATGGTGTGCCCCGACATGGTCGCCGTGCTGCTCGACCACCACGCCGACCCCAACGTCCGCACCGTCGACGGTGTCACCCCCGCTCGACATCCTCCGTTCCCTGACATCGGACTTCCTCTTCAAGGGAGCCATCCCGGGCCTCGCCCACATTGAGCCCAACAAGCTCAGGCTCTGCCTCGAGCTCGTGCAGTCGGCTGTCATGGTGCTCTCCAGAGAGGAGGCCGCCGCCGCCGCCGCTGCCGCCGTCAATGGCAACGGGATCGTCTATCTGAATCTCGGAATGACGGCCGCCACCAGCCTCGACTGCGATAGCACCAGTAGTAGGCCTCAGGGGCCTTCCTCCTTGTACTCTCAGCATGAGCACTTTCCATAGCCTCAGCATGCAACTTGTGATGTTGTTTTGGAACTCCCCCTCTATTTCTTATTTTGTTCTTACATTGTCAATCTATCTAAATTTTACTTTGGGTTAAATGAAATTTTGATTTTATTTTCTTGCGCTAGTATTTTTCTAAGCGACCATGCTTCGATGCAAGACCATTTGATGACCTTTATTTGAACGATGGAGGTTTTGGTGATTGCTATTGGCGATTACAATCTTGATCAATATGGAAGATTTTGACCCAATTTTGTTCCCATTTAAAAGAGATACTTGTCAATGTGATACGGACTAGATCGAAAAATTCAGCACACTTATGTATATAAGCAATAGGAGTAAAAGATAAACAAAGGAAAATATATGTTGATTTGGACTCCTCGGATCCCATATAAAGTTAAACCTAGAATAAGAGAGCTGAAGCTCAGAAACCTAACCTCAAAGGGTGGCTATCCCTGCTGATAAGCCATTTTTTTCTATTGATTCCTATCGAATTAAGAACTAGCGCATATAGAGGGTATTGTTTTGACAGTAATGGTCGACGTGTGCAAGGATGTGCTCTAGTTGTAAGTAGGTTCATGATAAAGGTCTCTCTGAGAAACGACATGCAATCAAGCTAGAGCTAGAGCTAGAGCTAACTTTTTCCAGCAACGACATGCAATCAATATTATTAAGAGGCTTCCACGATACGAGGGATCTTTAAGAGAATAATAATTAGATTAAACGAGTTGGAAAGCTTTAAGAGAGAGAGAGAGAGGAGCAAATCATATATAAAAGCTTGTCGTTGAGCCCCAGGATAGCTTCAAGAGAGTAAGAGAACCAAACAAAGCAAATCATATTAAAAAGAAACCATTGCCTCAAACCATTGGTAGAAGAGGAAATCATATATGAGGACCAAATAAAGCAAATCATATAAAAAAGAACAAGAGGAAAGAGTTTGGGAGATAACTAACATCCTTGCCTCAAACCATTGGTAGAAGAGAGAAAATTTGAAGAGTGAAAGCATGTATATAATGCAGGCCTTCACATTATATTTGAAGAGTGAAAGCATATTTTATGAAATCCAAAATCAATAGGTTCTCTCATGACTGATCAAAAGCCTTCTTAATATCGATTTTTGTGCACATTATCCAACATTTATCCACCTGGAATGATAGTAGATTGGGATTTATCAATTATAGCAATACTAATTTTAATAAAAAAGTGGTACCTTAAAGAGAAATCAGAGTTCAATAAAAAATGTTAGAAGCATGAGATCTCTTTGAGATCAAACAAATGGCAATATAAGTTATGCTTTTAGGAAGCATTCAAAAAGAGGTTCAAACTATAATAAAATCAGTAATAAAATATATGAAATAAAACATTCATGCTAGTTGAAGCATCTCACTAGATGCATTTAAGACTTCCTCATATATCATATCAAGTGAAAACAACTTATTTTAATATTATTGTGCATGTTCAAGTAAAAAAACAATTTTTTTAATCCACATATTTATACTAAAATCACTTCAATTTTTTTTATTATTTAGTGTTAGAACTATTTTTAGTATGTTTGTTTGTATTTTGATTTCACAACAATTTAAGGCATTCCAATAGTTCTATCATTGAAAAGCGGTCAAAGAGAGCCGCCGGACAATCAGGCACGCCCAGACGCCTCAACTCAAACAAATGAGCAACAACAGACAGAGACATCCAGGCTCAGGCACACCCTGAGCATGTATCCAAAGGAGAGTCAAACACTATGGGCGCCAGTCTATCGAATATAGTAGATCGGTCTAACTCTCCCCGATCTTTTGAACTTAGTTAGATTTTTCATTAATTTTAGGATTAAAGATTTGCACACATAAACTTAATTATGTAACAAAAGTCAATATTTGATTATTTAAGAATTAGCAGAGAAAATATTAACTAGTAACAAACATCTTGTTTGTGAAAATAAACCTTCAGCATCAAGAACACTCTTCGCAGCGGAAGCTGCCTGACTAGCGCACTCGACTGAGGATCGGGGTTACGTTGATGGTTACCAAGCAAATCCGAAATCACAAATCCACAAAGAATAGATCATAGCACATGCACGCAAAGCAAACTCAAGCACACAAATATCCAAACATAGAAATTGCATGAAAAACTCAAGAATGGGAAAAATCATAAAGCCACACCACAGAAAAATATTCACTAAGAATCTTGAAGAGTATGCAGTTACAAAGAGCTTAACCTTTGATAGGAAACACAAGTCCTTATTCTATGATGAAGAGAAGAGGAAGCATCCACTACTATGAGTATATTCTCTAACATGCATGAGCTCTCTTGCACAGCAGCTTCCTTATGACTTCACCATGGGATCTCCTCCTCACAATAGCCAAAAGCCTCCAACTGAGATGCTAACACTTACCTTGCTTAGGAAACTCCACATGTTTCCTTAAGTAGCCAGTTTATTTTCGAACCCCAAATGGTCCTAAAACGCACTCCAAATTACTTATGGCGTAACCTGAACCGGAGCATAATTCTGCCAGGCGCTAGGGGGCGCCGTAGCACCTGGGTCTCGGATTCCCTGCCGCTGCGGTGCACTATAGGGCCCGCCTCTCTGGGTTGCCTACCGCTGCAGCGCGCTGGAGCGCCTATTTTTGATGCGGCGCATTGTAGCACCGATTTTCACTGCAGCACGCGGAAGTTTCTGCTTCTTTGTCTGCTGACCACTGAGGCGCGCGATAGCACCTCCGTCTCGGGTGAGGGATCGCCAAGGCGTGCGGCAATGCTTATGCTGTTCCTGGACTTCACGCCTTTGTTCCGAATTATCACGGAATCTCTCGGAAGCTCACCGGAGCACCATTAGCATCTCCATGATGGACTAAATGGTCCCCACAACACAATACATATAGTCCTTGAGGACCATAAAATTCGAAACTCTCCATTCCATTTTTATTTCAGACAACGTGCACTTGTCAATGAACAAAAGTCTAACTATTTGTGGTCTATCAAGTTTTTGGCATTGTTATCGAGGATTAAATTGACGGTGACTTGGACACTTTTCTGTTTATATTTTGCTTTTGCTATTTTCATTTTTGTATATACTCAGTTTTTGTTTTATTTATTTTTGTAACCATTCTGCAATTGTTATTGTGACCTAGAGCCATTCATTATAACTAAATCTTGAGCATGTGTATGCGATGTTTAGGTGATTAAAACTTACTTTTCGATCCTGAAATAGATAGATCCTACCATAGACTTATTAGATGACTAAAATTCAATCCAGAAAATAAAACCGTGGCTAACCCAAATCATAGCATGATTTATAATTTAACAATAATAACAATGACCACATTAACAAAAATATTGCAAGGGCCTTCAGAGATTATGCGTTGCCGACTATGGGAGGGATTGCTAATGCAATTGTTGACCAAGAATTTAAGCTAATAGTTTTACGATTAAACATGCCACATAGAAAATGATTCAGAATAATCAATTTAGTAGGCTACCAATTGAGGATCTGAAGGTTCACATCAAAAATTTCCCTTAAATTTGTGACATTGATAATTCCATCAAACTTGGATTATATCTATTTTCTCTAAGAGATAAGGCAAAAAGCTGGTTCTTCACTTCCAAGTGAATTTATCAGCACTTGAAAAGAGTAGGCTTAAATTATTTTTGACAAATATTTTCTCCCTGCTTAGATCGCGAGACTTAGACATGAGATCTCCATTGACATCCAGCACTATAGCGAGTCACAGTATGATAATTGGGAGAGGTTTAAGGAATTGTGAAGACAATTTTAGGGTTGTGACCTAGAGTCATTCCATTATGGTTGAATCTTGAGCCTGAGTATGCCTAAACACTAGGCTTGTTGTGACTATTTCAGAAAATTATTTTTTTAATGGATCATAAAGGTATGCTCTTTTTGCAATTATTTTCTAAATGAGGGTTGTGGTTTTCTTCTCTAGAGCTGCAACCAACTATTAGTGGGCATAGAAGATTTTGGAGGCCTCACAGAAGATCTTCCAGAGATACCCTCTCTTCATTGAGTAGTAATGTTGGCTTAAATGCAGCTACTCCTCACTGCAATAAAGACTTATATCTTCCTCAACTACCTAATCCTCTTGAAAATTATCTTAACTATATTTCATGTAATGATATTCATCTCCCCTTCTTCATTCATTCTCTAATTTTGGTCCTCATTTATCTAGAGAGCCTCTGTCAAGTTCAGCATATTTGCTTATTACCTTTTCCTCCCAAGCCTTTCAGCTTGCTCATGCGAATAGTAAGAATGTTGATGTGATAATCCATGGTTGTTAACAAGGTTGATCATGTTTAGTTAGTGCAAGAAAATTTCATTAATAAGTTTTAAACTTCATTAGAAGCGAATCCAAAAAATTTGGAGGCAAATTGATTTATAATGAATATCACAAATATTTTAATAAAATTAAATATCTAGAAAAATATGACAAATACTTTGATGTAAAACCTTGAATCTGAGTGCATATTTGGATCCCTAACCTCGAAATATGCTAGAGGTGTAAGTTTTATAATTTTGTTTTAAAATAAATGAAATAATCATAAAATGTAATTTATAATTATATTTAAATTGAAACTCTAAGTTTTTAAGTAAATTTTAATTAAAATAAATTTAATTAAATAAAATTTATAGAACCACGGTGATCGTATCCATCAGGCCATACACCGAACAACAGACGGACGTTAAACAGGACTATTTCAAGATCTCAATCCCAAATAAAATGGTATGAGATCTACCCAAAGTTCTGTCACAAGATTTAATCTACCTGGTTGGATTGCATCAAGTGATCTATAGCTAAGATAAAGTTGGTCATTTTTCATCTTCATATCTGTCGCTCCCCCAATAAAATTGCAATGACATGTACCCAAAGTTAGTTATGCTCCCCATGTCCATTCCATGTTGCCAACGACTTATCATTATTTGTAGGAATCTACATCTAGCCCCTAAATGGAAGTCTGGAGGCTGACATTCAGACTCAACCTTGCAGCCCAATGACAGATCCTCGAGACACCCTAAAATCTTGAGTGCCTCTATTTGCACGATTTTTAAACTCCAAAAGTTCTATGTTTATTTGTTAGAAACTCATTTCTCCTAGATTCCCATCTTCATCTCCTCAGATACTAACATGCTCAGAAGTACCTCTCTATCATTCCAGTGGAGGGAGCTCACTGCTTAAGTGTCTGAAGATCCAAATACTAAAGAAGGGATCTGACCGATCATTGAAGCTCAAGATCTGCTGATTAGATACCCCCTTTAAATGCCCTGCTATTTAGTTTCTATTGCAATCCACAATTCAATATGCAGCTCTGTGGTGTAGGGAAAATAATATAGAACAAATGTAAATTAAATTTGAATCAAATAGGAAGCTAATTAGGCATTATAAGGCAGTGAACACACAAAATTTCAACCTAGTAACAATGAGTAAATGTTAGGAGATCCTGACAAATAAAACCCTCATTCTTCGTAATTACACTCTCGAATCGCAAGCATAATGGACAAAGACTGATTTTCAAGCTCATATGGGCTCGAGCTAGCCCAAATGGGCTACGATATGATTGAGCTCCATAATGAAGTATAGTGGAAACCACTCGAGTAGGCTCTTGGCATTCGGGGTGGGCTCAAATGCAAAAGATATGTCCACTCTCACAATCGTAGCTCAGTGAAGGTGTATGCATGTAACAACTCTAGTGTTGTTACCCATTAATTAGTTGCCTAATCAACTCAATTCCTTTTCCATTACTCTTATAATAGTGTTAAGAGCCTCCACCTCAAATTTGGTGCGATTTGAAGATCATTTGAGATTTTCTAATATTCATAATTTTCTCTATAATTTTGAGAATGCCCATTTTATTTAAACCTTAGAAATCAAAATCGGAGTTCGTCATTGGAATCATCACCCCAAAATTAGCTAGGGGTGATATTTTGGGAGTGTTTGTAAGTCATCGAGTTTTCCCTGATTATTTTAATAATATTTAAATACTCAAAAAATTATGATAATTAAATTGATTTCTGATAAAAAATCTGATTGCATTTTTGAGTTCCTCACACCTCAAATAGATAAGGGTGAAATTTTAGAATTTTTTGGAGTTCGTTTGATTATTTAATTTTAAGTATTAAATTAAGTATAATTAATTAATTAAATAATAAGTTTGAATTTGTTTAATATATATTATATATATTTATTCCGATAGCATTTTTGGAAGCACGTGGATTCACATCACTAAGTCGAACATGGGACAGCAATCCCGTGAGATCTGGGCCATTGCGTGTTTTGCTGATCAGAAATGCGGTGTAAGCGTAATCAAGTAGATCTGGCCATCGGATCCGTGCCTTGATCTGATAGTCCAAATAGGGTAACTGTATGCCCCTGTCAAGGACATAGATCATGCGCCTACCTAGCAGGCAAACCATACAATGGCCGACTGCCTCTTCAAGCCCCATTTCTCTCTTACTCTCTTCCTTATTTTTTGTTCTACCTACTGCGAGCTGTTGGAGACCTCAGAGAGCCGTACCCTAGCAAAGCCCTAATTCTAACCCTAGCTGATGGATCCCATCCAGTTACAACTTCATTTTTACCATTCTGATCAAGAATTTTGACTCCCTGATTTTGTATATTTATTTCAATCAATGCTGAATCATTTTGTGAGGTCTAATTGAGCTCGATCGATTTTGATAGAGCTCAATCGACCTACCGTTCATAATAGACTACAGGAGGTGCTCAAGGTCCGACCCATAGGACATAGGGCTTAAACCTATGGCCTACTCAGTCATTTTTAAACCCTAGGATATCAAACATGCCTCATTTTACTTGCTTCCCATATAATTTCAATTGTATGTTTGATCCTTGATTTTCATAATTTAGATGTTTGATTACTTAGCAAATTATTGATTCAACCTTCAACTTTAGGAGAGACGCTATAGGGTTGATTTTAAAATCTTGATTTGCTTGTGATCATTAGAGCTGGATATCATTCCCAATTAGTTTAGATAACATTAGCACTTATTTAATTGTAGGACATGAAGCTAATATGATTAGTGCACAACATTTAGAATAAATCTTAGTTATATTCTCTTTAGCTCTTAGTTTTCATTTAAGCTCTTTTGGGACTGGAATTGAAGCTCCCTAGCTCTCCTATTATGCCTTAGATATCCCATAAACTTCACTAACCTACAAATTATAGTAAACATAGATCTTATAGTTAGTGATCCTTCATCTTCTGTACACTTAGACTTTCTTTATTATTGATCTTAGCTAGACTACTGATTGTTTTGGATAGAGCCTTTTTAATTGCAGCCTAGCTAGAAGAGTTTAGCAAGTAAATACTTAATTTCCAATTCCTTAAGTATAGTAATCCATTAGCCTTGCTTTTTTCTACTAGTTCCTGAAGCCTTGAGTCTAGTAATCTATAATGATTTTGTTGTTTAGGATAAGTGCAATATTTGTTCCTTTTTTTTTTTTGCTTAACCATACTTATAAATTATTTTGTCATTTCATAAACTAAATCAAACAACTACTTTCTAAAACTCCAATCATATATATTATTACCTACAATTGACTTGAGATTAATATCTCTAAGTAAATTGGAAGCTTGATTAATTCCAATCATTAAGTTAGATCATTAAAATTAGATAAACAATGGATATCACATAGTTTACAATTACTTGTTTTTCTTGAATGAAAAGCTTCATATTGAGATTATATCCTTGAACATACATACAAGACATTGTGCATAAATAAATATTATTAATAAAATATAGGGGTTATTTTTTGTGAAGGCCAAGGGAAGGCTTAGGGGGGATATAAGGAGACCTCACATTCTCAAAGGATGCATGTGAGTGTTTATTTTCTATTTGAGACCCTGCTTTCCTTAATAGTTTGACAGATGTGCTTAACTCCTCGTTCATTCTGTATTTTTGCCCACATTATTGAAAATTAAAATAACTTCAACAAATTACATAATTAGATCATCACAATCTTATTTATTGTGTGTACTTGTCATACCCATTGAGCTATGCTTATTTTTCATAGTCCTAGGCTATGTATTCTTAGCCCAAGAGGCTAAGGTTTTCCTTTACTTTCCATACTTTGCACTTTCATTTTCTGCACTATGCCTTACTCACTTACAAATTTACTTTGACACAGTGTATGTTATTTAGTTACATTTTATGCTTCACTTCTTTCCTTTGGTTTACTTAGCATAATTATTCATTGGATATATACATGTTTCCATTGATGAACTTCTTCATAGTTTCCTGAGATTGAGACCTTCCACTTTTAGTGAGAATCTGTCCCCGATGGATAGAGCCAGTTTGATGAAGATGGTCGAAAAGAATATAACCAGCATCAAATGCTCCAGCTTTGAAGTAATTTGTCTCACTACCCATTTATTCCAAGAAGAAGCAGAATACTGGAGGGATAATTTCTGCCACACCCGTTTCATTGATTACGAGATTGAAGATATTCACTGGGAAAATTTTTTAGCAAAATTTAAATCTGAATTTATTCCTTAGTCTGCATAGAATATGATAGAAGACATAATTTTAAGGCTGAAGCAAGGAAGTCGTACTATCTCGAATTATGAGATGGAATTTTGGAGGCAACCCCATTTAGCCCCATATTTGATCAGATCTGAAGCTGCAAGATGCCACCATTTCCAGAATGGATTACTCGACTCTATAAAAGATCATGTCATTTCACTCTGTCTTACAGAGTTCTCTCAACTTGTGGAAATAGCGCAAGTGGTGGAGCACCACCAGTCAGAAAAGATCTAAAGCGAAAAATCCATGCAGTCTCGAGCTGTCCTGAAGCTTTCAAGCGGCACATGCCTCAATCTGCCAAAGTTTATCAACTTAAAGCAGCTCCATCTACTGAACCTATTCTAGGCTGTAATAGGCCTCACCAGTATGGCAAGTGTTACCACTTCAGCCATAAATTCTTCACTTATGGCTGTCAGGGCCACATGTTCTATAACTGCACACACTCGAAAACTGTGAATGGTGTCTGTATATACCATTCACAATGTAATCAAGTTTTTCGAGCTATACCTTTGAACAAAAGAGATCCAGGAATGGCAATAGTGCCAACTCTTGCAGCTGAACCAGCAAGAGAGCAGGTTGTCACTCCGAAGTTTTAGAATTACTTCAAGAAGTAGGTTTTTAATCATCCTGATGGTCCTATGTGAGTATACGCCTTAACTCCTCTAGAAGCCGCAGCTGATAACAATGTGGTTTCAAGTACATATTTTTGAACCCCTTCTTCAATTCATATTTTATGCATGTTAATATTGCAATTAGTAATGCAATCTATTTGCTTAACCTTAAGAACATTATATTTTAATGACAAACCTTACAATATGTTATTCGACACCAGAGCCAATCATTCTTTTATATTTGAACATTTTGCCAACATTCTTAGTCTGCCCCCACATACGATTAGTTATGTCGCTAAATATTGGACTTCCATCCGGAGCCCAGCTCAGTGCTTATAAGTTTTGCGATGTTAAGATTTTGATAATTAAATAAGCTTTCAATTCTAAATTAATGGTTCTGCCTCTGGCCAATTTTGATATTATTCTTGGAATGAATTGGCTGAGCAGTTGTAATGCGGTAATAATTTGCCTGAAGAAGAAAATCACTCTTCATTCTCATGGCAAGCCCGAAACTACTAAACTATCATTAATAAATGCTATTAAAACTGAGAAATTAATCAATAAAGGAAGTGATGCTTTTCTTGTCACCATGATTGACGAAGTCAAAAAGAGCATTCCTGTAGCGCCCCGCCCCATCGTCGCGCGCAAAAAGAAGTAACATAATCAATTCAGCGGCGAAGCTGTGCGCCACTCAGGAAGGGATATCCCATCTCCCCGAATAGCTGAAACTAACACTGAAAAAGAAACCCATCTAAAGGGCTGCTGACTCAACCCCAAAGGAGGGTCTAGAGCTAATACTTAAGTTAAGAGTAGTATCTTTATCCTAAGTATTAAACAAATACATACATTAGATTTAAAACACAACACGAAGAGTCCAATATATGTATAAAATATCAGCATTTCCAATATGATGATCACATCACAATACTAAGTATAAGTATGATACAAACAGAGTGTGAAAGCTAAAGCAAACATTTAGAAACATTCATCACATAAGCTAAATGAAACATTCATCTCAAAAACAAAAAGAAAACACATCCAGAATTATTATAAACTACTTACTAAAATACAGGAAATAAGTCTAAGAACTGAATTGAAATACTAACTAAGTAAAATAGTAAACTTAGAAAAGAGTCCACTAGGGCTCCACGAACTCCTTCTGGATCTTCTGAGTAATCACCTGATCTGGATCCACTAACTGCTCTAGATCTAGCAAATTGTCGGACCCCAAAAGTATCACGTGTTAGACAATAAGTCTAACACATTGAAACTAATCTAAACAGTTATAATTATTCACTTCACATTTAAATAATGTAAATAAAATTGCAAAAATACTGAAAATAACTAAAAGAAATAAACTGTACAAAATTGAAGTAAAGTAAATTAAAGCTGAACTATAATGAATATTAAAAGTAAATAAAATAACAATGATCTAAAACTGGGTAATAACATGTAATACTATGTTGTATGCCACTGAAATTATGCATTTGAATATGCCGCAATACTGTATGCCACTGATATGTAACCAAAATATCACTGAACTATTATGAGTTGTACAGTTGGGAATGCAGTTTGCTGTAATATCGATGTATCCTAAAATTCCTCGATTGATGTATGCAACATCTATAACCCATAAATCCTCACTAATACTCATACATCATACTTATGTTCATGCTCATGTCTCTTACTTCTGTATTACATGAGTTAAATCCAAAAATGCTTAGAAATCTAATAATGAATCCAAAACCTCTATTGTGCATAATCCTACTAAAAGGATTTTGACTCTTGGATTCTAGTTTTGATAATTGGTTATAGTTGATATTTTACTTAAAAAGCATTAGTTGGGACGATTATATATACATTCTTAGCATGTTTCTAAGGAGGGTGGTTTTTAACACTTAGTTTGATTAAGCCACACCTAATAAAGTGATCTTTGATAGGAGGCATCACCCGATGACGATTTGTATCTCAGGCTAAGCCATTAAAATACCTTAATTACAAGCATACTTAATATTCTAAAGGGAGTGACTTGAATCACCTAGTTTATTTGAAGCCACACCTATGGAAGCGATCTTTGATAGGAGGCATCACCCCCGATGGCAATTTTTATTCAAATAAACTAAAGATCTATGTACCTAAATATAACATTCTTAGGATTGGATGATTTATTCTAAGTGGGACTATACCCGACTAAAATTATAGGATAGAACATAGACATAGTCCTATATTAAAGTGAATCAACCAATCCTGAATACTACTGAAGTAATCCAGTACTATGGGTATGCACTACTATGCTCAACTAATAATTTGGGTTCAATCAATTATATTTAATCAACAAGAATCACCAAAGCTATAAATTCAGACTACATTGGGGTGAATCCTACATAAGGTTCCAAGGGTGTGATCGAAATGATCACCCAATATAGGTTACTACCATAATAGAGAAATCTCATCCTAAGTACTTTAAGTGATTTTATCACAAGGATCTAAGATCAAACTTCTAGGATTAAGAGGGATCATCTAAGTTCCTACCTCAAGGTTTCACAATAAGTTCTCCCTACTGCAATATAATAACAATTATTAAGGCTATTATTATTACCATAGGAAAAAAAAACCTAATGTAAGATCATCAAGACCTTGCATATCTAACATATATGCTAAAATTCATAATTTTTATCCATTAGGCTTATTTTGATCAGATCAGATGGATAAACCCATCTGATCAATACCTATACTATAATTATGGGGTATAATCAAGAGTATTGTTAAGATTTGATCCTGTAATAAATCAACTTAGTTTTATAATTAACTTTATGCTAAGAGTCTTATATAAAAGAAAATCAAAAATCTATAGCTTAAGTTCAAATACTTAATCCACAAGTTCCTTAATTACCTTAGCACTTCTAATTTAATGAATTAAGATTAATGTCTAATCATATGCATTATTAGAATCATATCAATTGAATTATCTTAAAATTAAATTAATTGTTTAAATGATAAAGGGCTTAGATCTTAATCAAATAGGCTAGGGTTTAACCCCTATCCTTACTTAATTAAGACCAATTGTTGATTTATAGATTAATGGTCAATCAATGCATTATTGGTGTATTATTGATGTCAAATTTTAGATTTAGATTAAGTATTATTTACTTAATCAAGTTCTTAAGATTCTTATGTTCAATTATAGTTTAATATCAATTTAAGTAAATTAAGGGGTCCAAATCAGCATTAAAATTCTCTAACATACACCCTAATATTATGATAGCATAGGAATTTAAAGTGACATAAAATAGAATGTAATTAGGCTAACCAAATCCTAAATCAAACCAAAAGAATCAATACTTGATTACAATTCTAAAGAACTTAAGTTTCATGAAATTTGGTTATTTAGTTCTACTTGGTCATATAAGCAATCAAAGATTCTAACATTAATATTTAGCACAAAATATTTAAGCAAACACATAAGGGATCTTAGCATATGTTATAAAGGATAAATTTTCACATTTGATTTTCACATAAAATTTTATACAATGCTTAATTTTACTTAAGCTATGTTCAAATTTGATATATTTCAGCCTCACTAGGGTCCTAGGTTTCTTAAAATACAAAAAATATAACTTTTCGGCCATTCTTGACAGTTCTGGGTGCTACGGTGCACTATGGCGCAGTATGGCCGAAAATCAGGCATGATGGCGCGTTGCAGCGCTTTCAGGTGTTGCGGCGAGCTGCGGCAAAAAACTCTCCAAAATCTGGGTGCGATGGCGCGCGGCAGCGCATTCAGGCGCTGCGGCGCACTGTGGCGAAAATCAACGCAGTGGCACGCTGCATCGCTTTTTGGCGCTCCGGCGTGATCAACCCGAGAGCGGGGTGCTATGGCGCCTGATTCCTCGAGGTGCCGATGATACGGTGCGCTGCAGCAGATTTCATTTAATTTCATCAAAAATATTTTTATGCTTCATCAAACTATTATGCCGCTGCGGCGTGCTATGACAGACCCGAATTCAAAACTTTGGGCACTGTGGTGCGCTGCAGCGCCCGGCCATGATTTTGCTTGTGCAAAAGCTGTGATGGGTCCCTTTTTTGTACCCAAATACTCTAAATCTAGAGCATTCTACATGATGTGCCATATATCATTAGAAAGGTCATTCCGAGACCTTTCTATTGATATTAAAATCAGCATGAACGGGTCATATTATCAATATAAACAATTAAGTTAAAGCATAGGTATACAGAAATTAAACAGCTTTGACTGAATTTTTAAGAAGCAGAAAATGGAGCTTCGATCAGATTCATTGAGTCTGATTAAGGCTTGACAATCAACTTAGAACCCATACTACAGCTTCTTGAAATGCATTCACAATATTTTGATAAATCATGAAGAGAGCACAAGTAAGAATAAGCAAGAGGGTACCTTAACATTTAGAAGAGGAAGAAGAAAACTCTATTTTTTCTTTAAGAACTTGGAGAGGAGAAGCTTCTTCAGTAGCTAGCATAGCAAGAAAGGAGGGAGGAGGAGCTTTCAGCTTTAGCAAAATGAGGAGGAAGAAGGGTGCTGAGCTCCTTCTTAAAGGAGAAGAAGATGAGGTGAAGTAGGCATGGCCTAAGAGAGGAGGAGGAGAGGTCTCCCCCTTGCGTGCGCCAGAAATTGAGGGAGGCATGGGGTGCCAAACTAGATAAGGAGGCGGGTCCCAGGCACAACTGAAAATGGAGAAAAGGAAAAATGGAATTTAAAGAAAGAAATAATTATTTCTTTATAATTTATAATTTATTAAAAATTTGGATTTAATAAATGCTCTCCGAAAAATCTCAAAATTTCCCCCTAGCTAATTTGAGGGGTGAGTAATTCAATGGCAAAGTTGGATTTTAATTCCGATGATTATTTAATTATTCTAATTTCTGGTGCATATAATTACATTAAAATATTCGCAAAAATTCGATGACTTCCAAACGTATCCAAAACATCACCCCTAGCTAATTTGGGGATTACGATCACAATGGCAAAGTCAGATTTTGATTTCGAGGTCAATTTAAATACCTCAATTTTCTAATTAATTATATATTATTAAAATATTTCAAATATCTGATTTAGTTCTGAATCGCACCAAATCTTCAGGATTTGGTTCTAATGGATAGATGAACTTAACGGAATGATAATTAAGATGTGATTAAGCTAAAATTAAGCTGAGTAACAACTTTGGGTTGTTACAAAATCCTCTCTCCAATTGTAAGATAGTAAAATATTTTTCTGATGTATTCCATCAGGATTTGCCAGGAATACCTCTATCTAAAGAAGTAGAATTCATTATTAAGTTAGTTCTCAGAACTCAGCCAATATCTAATGTTTCTTATAGAATAGTACCTAAGCAACTACAGGAGCTTAACAAATAGTTGCAAGAACTCTTGAGCAAATGCTTTATCAGGCCTAGCATATCACCTTAGGGAGTGCCAATTTTTTTTGTAAAGAAGAATGATGGATCTATGCGAATGTGCATAGATTATCGTGAATTAAATAAATTCACCATCAAAAATAAATATCCATTACCCAGAATAGATGATTTATTTGACTAGCTATCAGCTAATGTTATATCTCAAAAATTGATTTGAGATCTGGATATCATCAACTGGGAGTAAAAGATGCTGATGCTGAGAAAATAGCTTTCCATACTCGCTATGGCCACTACAAATTTCTTATAATGCCTTTTGGACTCACCAGTGTGCCATCAATATTTACGAATCTAATGCAGCAAGTCCTTAAGCCATATTTTTTATCATTTTTATCGATGATATTCTTATCTATTCTTGAACTCGGAGGGATCATGAAGACCATTTAAGAGCTATATTAGAAGCTTTGCATGAACACCAACTGTATGCCAAATTCTCCAATTACAAATTTTGGCTAAAATCTATTACTTTCTTGGGTGATATAATTGATACCCAAGGTATTCACGTAGACCAAAAAAAAGTAAGTGTAATCTAAGATTTGGTACTGCCCAAATCAGTAACAGATATCAGATGTTTTATGGGATTAGCTGGATACTACAGAAAGTTTATTAAAGGCTTCTCTCAGATTTCCTCACCTTTAACTAAGCTGACTTAGAAAGCAGTACCTTTTATTTGGAGTCTGAAATGCAAGGAAGTGTTTCAAATGTTGAAGGACGCACTTTCGACCGCTCTAGTGCTCATTTTACCTAAAAAGGGTCTAAACTATCAAGTTTATACCGATGCTTCTAGAACTGATTTAGGAAGCATATTAATGCAAGAGGGTAAAGTGATAGCTTATGCCTCTTACTAGTTGAAACCTCATGAAAAGAAGTATCCCATTCATGATCTTAAACTTGCTGCTGTGATATTTGCTTTGAAGATCTTGCATCATTATTTTTATGGAGTTCAATGTTCCATTTTCACTGATCACCAGAGTATGAAGTATATCTTTACTCAACACAAGCTAAGCTGTTGATAGAGAAGGTGGATGGAACTGATTAGTGATTATGATCTAAGTATTCAGTATCATCCTAATAAAGTAAATGTTGTAGCTGATGCTCTTAGTCATCACGCTACAATATCTGTCGTGATTGCTGGAAGTTGGTTAGAAGAGGAATTCCATAAACTTGAGATTGTGCCCATTCGCGGTAATACGGTGAGTACTATGTTAAGTTAAAGCATTGTCAAACTCACATTTCACCTAGATGTCTCCATCTCGCAAATGAAAAATGAAGACTATCTAAAGTTTAAAGCTGTAATTGAAGGTGGATGTCACCCTGACCTGCAACTGTATAATGATGTTATTTATTAGAACAATCATCTTTGAACTTCAAAATCCATGCACCGTGAATTTCTTATCAAAAATTGCCATTATGGATATTTTGTTCACCCTGGATGTGCAAAGATGTTTTAAGATTTAAAGTAGTCATTTTGGTGGCCTCGTATGAAGAAGAGCATTGCTAATTTTATAGCCAAATGTCATACTTGTAATCTAGTGAAGGCCAAGCACCAAAGGCCTCATGGTTTTGTGCACCCACTAGAGATTCTTGAGTGGAAATGGTTTGATATTTCAATGAATTTTGTTATGGAATTACCTCGCTCAAAATCTAGTGCCGATGCAATCTGGGTTATCATCGATCAATAAACTAAATCAACACTTTTCATTCCTATTTGTTAGACTGACTCAGTAGAGAAGCTTTCCAAGCATTATATTAAAGAAAATTGTCATGCTACATAGTATTCCTAAGTCAATAGTATATGACTGAGATAGTAGGTTTACTTTTAAGTTTTGGCAAGTAGTGCACCAGGATCTAGGGACTACCTTAGCCATGAGCATGGCTTTTCATACTCAAACATATGGCCAGACTGAAAGTGTAAATTAGGTTCTTAAAGATCTGCTTAGGCTCTATATTCTTGATTTTCCTAGTTTCTGGGAAGATCCTATCTTATTAGTGGAGTTTGCATATAACAACAATTTCCAAGCTAGTATCAAAATAGCTCCTTATTAAGCTCTTTATGGCAAGAAGTGCAGTACTACTATAGCATGGTCAAAAATAGAAACCATTCAGCTTTATAGATCTGAACTGGTTGAAGAAACTAACAAGAAGGTTCATATAATTTAATCGAGAATTTGTTCAGCTCAAGATCATCAAAGAAAATATCACGATGCTCACCATCATTCTATAGAATTCAGTGTTGGAGATTCTGCTTATCTGAAATTTAGTTAGTTAAAAGGTTTCTATAGATCTGGCATAGCAAGGAAACTTAGTCCTCGTTATGTCGGACCTTTTGAGATCTCAGCCAAGATAGGAACAGTAGCCTACATATTAAATCTTCTTGATGATTTTGCGACAATTCACAATGTGTTCTATGTATCTTCATTAAGACAATATTTTTTTCTCCAAATTAAAATCTAATTTTATTTTTGAATTATTTGCACCCTAATTAGCTAAGAGTAAAATTTTGGAAATTTTTGGAGATCATTTAGACCTATTTTGGATTTAACTTAAATTGGTTCAATTGCAATTTTGGGTTCCCAACATTTCCAATTACATATCTATCCTCCTTCCAACGGTCGGCCGACCCAAACCATGGGCACCATCTGAGCTGTTGATCTTGTAGATTTGATCAAACGTCCCACCCCTTCGATTGGATCTAATCCATCTTGACCGTTCTGCAATTTTGTGATGTGATCCGATGACAATAATCCCTCCGTCTTAAGTATCCCTGATTGCTCATTTGATCTCTAGATTCAATATTATGGTCGTTTTTTTATCTATTCTTGGTCATTAGATGTCTGAGGATCAGAGTCATTCTGCTCCAACTGAGGATTGATCTGGTGGCTCTGGAAGCACCCGTGATTGTGAATCATTTTCTTCCTCTGCTTATGCTTAATAGCCGAATCCCCTTCGTATAGCCAGGTCTCCAGCTAGTCTGACACTGTCTTGCCATGTCAGGATGTCGTTGGGGATCCTTGCCTTTACCCACCAAGACCTCCAAGTCGAGGTTGAGCCCCAGCCCACTCCAATTGAGGTAAGTGATGAATCACCCTCGGGCCAAGCCTATTCCATGGCTCTAGACCTTGGTAGCCAACCATGATCACTCTTGCACCTATAAATACTTCTCCTGGAATTGTAGTGAGTCCCTTTGCTCACTGTGATCCTCCAATTTGTTAATTCTCTTCTCCCAAGCTTTCAACTAATTTTGATGTTCCAGTTGAAAAGTACTATTGATAGAGGGAGTTTTCTAGCATTCAAACCCCCTATTAAGCTACAATGATCACTTGGAAAGCCTTATCTTCATCCAATCCTAGTTCTATGATGAGCCGTTTAACCTTCCCTAATCTCTAGGATAGATGGGATTGGCTTGGATTAAAATGGTTCAATCTAGATAGTGAGGATTCACTGTATAGACCTAACTCAGTACAAAGAAAGTGTTAACACTTCTCTGGCTTCTATAGCTCAATTCTTATCATTTCCAATTGCTGATCGATTCTCTGAGATAACCAGACCCAATATCATTATCTCTGGGGTCTGGGCTAGCTTTGATCGATCGTCTTGATTTATCGGGTTTTGACAAAGGCTCGTAATCAAGCTCAAGTAAGGACCCATTGATCTGGACCTTCCTAGCCATTGTGGCCATAGAGCTTCGATCCATCTCACCACCTGGATGCTGTTAGAATTGAACTCTGGCCAGGTGGTGGTCTCTATGAGGAGAACTACCTCCTCACAGTAAACCCTAGATGCTGCATTAGGGTCAAATCCTTAGAATAGTCATATGGCGATCCAGTGCATCCCAGAGAGGGTTTTAGGGTGAAATTGACACATCTGGGCTCAAGATCATGTAGAGATTGATGCTAGGTATTAGTGTGTCATAGGTGCAATAAATTTACCTCTGGAAGTTATTCTTAATAGGTCTATCACAAGAGGAGAGCGGGGACGAAAACACTGTCGCTTTGGGCCAGGCCAGCCCAAGCTCACGTGGTGCGACAGTGCCAACATAGTTGGTCTCTGATTCGACCCGCGTGATTTGATTTATGGGTCAGGTTATTTAAATAAATTAGGAATTATATTCCTACTGAAAAATGAATGAACAAATAAATGCAATTATTAAGCCTATGGTTCTTTAATTAAAAATAATAAATCTAAATTAATTGAATAACTTTAGCTATACTTATCCAAATGTTATGATCCAATATACCATTTTAATTAGAAAAATCTAATGAATATTAATCTACAATAAAATATTAGATTTAATGGTTAGATTATCTAATTTAGCCTAATCTTTATCTAATATTAATTAATGAATAACTAATTTATTTAATGGCCAATTTCTTATTTAAAGTCTCTAATTGCTCATGAGATAGAGTAGAATCTATCCATGCCTTTAATAAATTTTAAGTGTTCTAATTTTCCTAATCACCTATTATTTGCCCTAAAACTTGATTAGTGATTAATGACTTAGATTAATCTCTAATTTTGGCAAACCTAGTGTTAATTTCTTTCTTAAATTTATCAGAACTAACATATGTTCTTAGGTTACCATATTAAGTTCTAATCTCCTTAATCACTTTTCTTAGCATTGACAACTGATTAGTGCTAATAGAATCATTCTTAGATCTAACCTTGAAATTTATTATTTTATTCTTCTTACTAGACAATGTTAATCCTATTAGAAATAATTAGAATCAATTTGGATACTTAAATCTTAGAATTCCAATTTTAGACTTAAGAAGAGTATTTTGATCATTTGGACCAAAAGTTGGTCTAAGAGCCCTTAAGCCTTGGAAAGAACATTAAAATGTCTTAAGTAGTAATGTAATGTTTTAAAATTAGTTCTTGAGCTTTTGAACCTAGTTGATTGATCCTTCTTGTTTAAGCTTAAATCCACTTAAAATTCATTTAAATAATTATTTAAAAGTCTTAATGTGATCTTAACCCTTTCATATGAAATCTTGGAATGGAAATTGAATCTCGTGAAATCATCCTTAATTAACTTGCTTAAATCTAATCATAATACTTATTCTTAAGTAAACATCTTAATAATAATCCTAAGTCTAAATCTTATATGAGATCTTAAGTGATTAGATCTAAATCCTATATCATAGATCCTTAGTAATTATCCAAGGAAATCCATATGAATTGTTATCATTTCATTAGTAAAATTCTTATTGGGTTGAATCCATTAAAATTCTCATAGTGGGTTTAGGTTTATTCAACCTATAGAATAATGAAATTGTTCCATAGATTGAGCTTTGATCTTAGATTCATAAGTTCCATTTGATTATTTTGTCTTCTAGCTATAGTTTCAGCCTTTCCATATAAGATCATCGCTTCTTTAAAATTTCAGCTTTTAAGATCTTCTATCTTTAGAATAAGAGTTGGTGTGAACCTTAGATCCTTAGAAGTTAGTACCTGAGATTTAGAGTTTAAAACCCAATCTGGAGTCTAAACCTTAAATGCTTAAATCTTAATTTTCTTAAATTAAGATTTGGGCCTGAGTTCTTAAAATATATTAATTAAGTCGGTGATTAATTATTTTACTTTTTGTAGTTGTCATCTAAATTGGAACTTGTTAAATTCTAGTGTTTAACCTTTAAGGTTGTGAAATTTGGAATTATACTGGATAGTTGGATATTAGAGATCCTCAGCTTGTACTATCTCAGATTAGATAGATTGTAATAAATTAGATAACAATAAATATCACATATATTTAGTAGTCTTTTTATCACTTTGAATAATGTTACTTCACATACCTTATATTTGAGTTTTATACCTCGCACATATTATTTGAACATTGGATATTGGATGAGTATCCCATGTAAATTTTGAATGCATGAACATGATTAAATTATAAATCAGTTCATTCAATTCATTCAGCTCTTTAGTGCTCAGCTCAATAGAGTTTTATACCTATTTAGTTCTATTCTTTTGCATTAAAATGGACTAGACCTAGCTCTGTGGTTGGCTAGGATGATATTTGTCTGATTCTATAGTCCAACTAGACCTAGCTCTAAGGTTGGCTAGGATGATATATGTTTGAATTTTCTGTTTAGTGGCTTTATTTAGCTAGTTTTTCTTACGGTGATACTAATTTATGCACATCTCTCTCTTTCTGATTCTTGTGTCTAGGCTACGGTGATGTATGTTACACTCTCTTTCAGTTCAGTGGCTTTGTTTAGCCAAGTTATGATATCAATTATGCATGCATTTTGCTTTTTTTTGCTTGCTTTCAGTTCATTTCAGTACAGTTATTTCATTTTAGTGCTTTTCAGTTTAGTTACTTGCATATACTAGGATGCCCATTTTTACTTCTAATCATTTATGCTTCAGTTCAGACTTTCTTTTTAAAATTCGCACATATTTCTTTGATCATAAGCATGTTAGGATGAGTTTTCTTTCAGTATTTGTAGTTATTTATATATTTAATGCCTAACCTTATTGCAACATCGGGTTAAGGTATGCTAATTTACATACTTCATTTTGCTTAGTTATATATGCTCCTACTTTTTATTGCTTATTGTACTCTCTTAAATGCTTGTATGTTCGTAAAATGTGATATCTTAAAATATGTAGTTCATTAAATCAACTTAAAATGTGCTTAGAGAATTGTCTAATTATAAGTTTTTCTTTTCTTGGCTAGGGCCTTGGCATTGTGATACCGATAATGTCAGATTCAGAGCTATTCGTTGAGGCTACTTCTGGAGAGGAGATTAGTCAAGAGGAGAACCTTCCTACTACCAAAGCTTGGCTAGTTTTCTTTCCAGCTTATGAGGATTAGTGCCCCTTTCTTTTTAAATTTAGTTTGGAATAATTATATATTCTGAATGTATTTACTTTTTGCATTTTCATATTAAACAGACTTACTATCTTTAATTTTCTGTGTTGTGTTGTGGATGTAGATGTTACACTTTTACTTGCTTCCGCTATGTTGATATTTTGATGCGTTAATTTCATTTTCATGTTACAAGTCTTTCAGCTAGGACGAGTTGAGTTTATACATGAGTTGACTATGGTTGGTAAGGTTTCCACATAGTGATCGTATTCACCATAATCATGTTAACCTAAGTGTTAGCATGACCATGGAGAGTACGGGACTTCACAATTTATATCATAGAATGCCATAAGGTGTTAGTTTGGAAATTGAATTCCTATCTACCTAATGGATAGTTATTCTGAAATGTAGTTATAAGAACATAACATCCATAGCGCATTACTCTCAAGTAACTCTTTGTGAAAGTGTGAATTAGAAAATTTCCATATATGGTGACTGAATCACTCTCAAGTAACTAAAGGAACTTGTAAATTGTCATGATGGAACTAAATGGAGTGTGGAAAACCTGAATTAGACTACTACTTAACTACATTCAATACCTTCTAGGAGTATAACTATCATTGGGGTCAGGAAAGTAAGAAATATGTAGCTGGAGTTTTTACCAAAGGAGACCTTATTCAGGACAAGCTTCTTTAGTAACCCATCTTTCAAGGTCTTGACATCCTGATATTAGCTGAGAATGGTTGAACCGTGTGGAGTTAGTTTTGGATCATATAGAATGTTCTGTTTTCGCTCGTGCTGATCGTATGACCTTTCTACTTTAAGCTGCTGCAAAAGTCTGGTGGGCTGTCACCAGCTGGAAGTCAGAGAAGAAATGTAAAGAAAAGCGCCATGTAATGCCTTCGCAGACTTTTCTCACGCATTATGTGCTAAGTTCATTAAGAAACCCTTGTGCTTAGTATAGAGTAGTTAAAGTGATTGTAGCCTTTATCATTTTATGTGTTAGCATCTATATGGGTTTATCTTTCCTTTTAAAGCATTTTGTAATCTTCACTCTATGAGTAAGAAAATTTTATAATTTTCAGATATAATGTTCAACTTTTATCTGATTTCTTTAAATCTATTTTAAAGTAAATATTCATCTTGCTAAAACATGATGAACCTCAGATCACCCCCAACAACTGCTGTAACGACCCTAATATCGGATAGAAGATTTATCCAACATCGAGATGTTACCTTAGCACCTAATACATAATTAAAAGAAAACTAATCAAATATAGATGCTAAGTGGCCAAGTCTCTTTATGAGTATTTATCAAGTTAAAATGATAAGCAATAGAAAACAATTTAGGAGATATATAACAACATTGCAAGTATAAACAAAAATAATAATTAACATCATCCTCTCATTCAACCCAAGCAATTTATAAATAAGGAATCACAACACAAATATACAAAGATAAATAGGTAAAAATAACTCAAGCAATTAAAGTCTAGTTTAATTATTACAAAACTATTTAAAAGAAAAAGTAAGAGAGAATATAATCATTCCTTCCCTCAAACTAATTGTGCAAGAAAACTTTAATAGTAAGCGGAAGCCATTCATTTTAAGAGCTCCTCGTGCACTAGGACTAGTATTACCTGAATTAAAGAGCTATTGATCTATCATATTTTGATATTTAAATATGATAGGGCAAAGCCAATAAAAGAAAAAGTGTAGTTAGACTAAACAGTCTAAGCACATTTTAAGATTGGCTACATTTTAAGTTAATAGGATATCATAAGCATAATTTACAATTTAATTTAAGCAGCGAAGCTATAAAAGCTGTCAAATAAAGGATAGGAAGTAAATATAACTGTAAAGAAGATAATAAAAAAAAATTGAGTATGAATACTCACATGTATATAAGTCCTAGCTTGCATCTAAAAATGGTAAGGAAAAAAAATCCTAAGAGGCTAGTAATTACTATGTGCATTTAAAGTAAATGAAATGAAATTAATGCATATTCAATGAAATTTATGTTAAGTAAGCAAATGAAATACAGTGAAGCATTAAACAAAATTAAGCAGCATACACTCTATTCTAAATGAACTATAACTGAGCAAAATACAATACTGGAAATAGAGAGTGTAAGGCATATAAAGTAAGGAAGTATCTTAGACTCTCGGTCTAAGACAAACATAGCTTAAAACTACAAAAAGTAATCATAATTGAACAGTTATGAAGAGATATTTTAATCAATAAGATTGTAGAAAAAAACTTATATTATTTATTGAAGTTATATTTAGAAAATGTCTCATTCTGTAGGAACACTCAACAGAATGGGAACGAGGAGTTAAGCATGTTTGCCTAACTAGATCTAGTGGGGGGTCAAACATTCATATTTACCCTCCCTAAAATGTGAAGTCCTATAATATGTGCTATCATTCTTGTTCTATTTTTTATAAGGCAAACCCCTTAAAGTTTTATGAAACTTTTACTGTAATCTTGTATGAATGTCAAGGAAAAGGCTCAAAGCTTAATAAGCATTCAAGATATTTCAGTAATTGTAAACTATGTGATATCCCTTTGTTATCTAAATTTTAATGATCTACTTAATAATTGGAGCTAATTGTGCTCTCAATTGACTTTTAGATATTAATCTTTAAGTCATCTGTAATTAATAGAAGAGGAAAGAAAAGTTTGGAAAAATAGTATTTTTAAGTACTTGGAATTTAGCATATACTAGTCCTAAGATAATCAAATCAAGTAGATTAATGATTAAAGTTTAAGGAAACTAGTAAAGATGAGTAAAATTTAAAATTTGCTTAGATTAAGAAAGTATAAGCTAAAGGGGATTCTATTAGCTTCATCTAGTTACCTTATAAACTAGAAAGTATCAAATCAAATTAATCATAAACTTATCTATGATTAATTGAGGTTGAGCATTTAAATGTAAGGAAAGAAATAGATTATACCCTACAAGTATTAATTTATTTATGTTTATAGGGAATTAGAAATTTATTTACTTATTAAAGCATGAAAGGAAGCTAGTTTAATTATTACAAAACTATTTAAGAGATAAAGTAAGAGAGAATATAATCATTCCCTCCCTCAAATTAAATATGTAAGAAAACTTTAAAAGTATGCGGAAGCTATTTATTTTAGGAGCTCTTCATGCAGTAGACATATATTACTTGAATCAAAGAGCTCTTGATCTATCACATTTTGGTATTTAAAAATGATAGGGCAAAGATAATAAAAGAAAAAAGTCATACCCTGCATCTAAAAATGGTAAGGGAAAAGTATCCTCAAAGGCTAGAAACTGCTATGTGCATTTAAAGAAAATGAAATGAAAGTAATACATGTTTAATGAAATTTATGCTAAGTAAGCAAATGAAATAGAGTGAAGCATTAAACCAAATTAAGCAACTTACACCATATTCTAAATGAACTGTAAGTGAGCAAAACACAATACTGGAAATAGAGAGTGTAAAGCTTATAAAGTAAGGAAGTATCTTAGACTCTCGGTCAAAGATAAATAAAGCCTAGGACTACAAAAAGTAATCATAACTAAATAGTTATGAAGAGATCTTATAATCAATAATATTGTATAAGAACTCTTATATTATTTACTGAAGTGTAGTTATAAAATGTCTCATTTTGCGGGAACACTCAACAGAATGGGAACGAAGAGTTAAGCAGGTCTGCCCAACTAGATTAAGTGGGGGGTCGAACATTCACATTTACCCTCTCGAAAATGCGTGAAGTCCTATAATAAGTGTTATTATTCTTGTTCTATTTGCCATAAGTAATTTTTCTTAAAGTCTTATGAAACTTTTATTTATGCACATAAATCTTGTATGAATGTTCAAGTAAAAGGCTCAAAGTTAAGCAAGCATTCAAAAAATTTTAATAATTGTAAACTATGAGATATACCTTTGTTATCTAAATTTTAATGCTCTATTTAATAATTGGAGCTAATTGGGCTCCCATTTGACTGATAGATATTATTCTTTAAGTCAACTTAAATTAATAGTAGAGGAAAGAGAAGTTTGGAAAAATAGTATTTTCAAGTAATTAGAATTTATCATATACTTGTCCTAAACTATTCCAATCAGGTAGATTAATGATTAAAGTTTAAGGAAACTAGTAAAGATAAGTAAAATTTATGGTTTGTTAAGCTTAAGGAAGTATAAGCAAAATGGAATTCAAATAGCTTCATCTAGTTAGCTTACAAACTAGAAAGTATAAAATCAATTTAATCATAAACCTATCCAAGATTAATTGAGTTGAGCATTTAAATGTAAGGAAAGAAATATATTATACCCTACAAGTATTAATTCATTTATGGTTGTAGGGAATTAGAATTTTATTAACTTATTAAAGCATGAAAGAAAGCTATTATTCTCTAGTTTAATCAATTGAGAGCTAATATGGAAGGTTAAAGACAATGGAGATATATGCTAATCATCTAAGTGATTGATTAGGCACTATTCTAATCATGAGTTCTCTTAAAGAATTACAACTTACAATTTTAAAGTGTCAAGTTAATTATAATACAAAAGAAATTGAAAGATTTTTAAGTAAATCTAATATGCACTTTAAGGAGAAGTAAAAACATGTAGAAACATAAGAATCTAATTCCAATTCTAATAATTTTGACATAAACTCTATTGTATTTTCAAATAGAAAGTTAACATACAAGTCTTTTATTATTTAGAAGATTAAATGAAGATAAGAATATTAAGGAACTAACATTAAGCCAATTCAATACATAGAGCATTAATTCCAATTGAAGTATAACATGACAAGAGCATTTGAAATTACATTCTAAAATCATAAATTCAACATTCTCCAAATGAAATAAGAAATAAGTTTATCAATTTGCTACGAGATGAAATGAAAGAATAATTCATTAAAAAACTATCATTAACTTAGATTAAAGTATAATATACAAATTCCGATGAAATTCCAATCATAAACAATTTTCATATAGCTTTACAATCTAGTTACATAAAATATGACAATACATTCAAGTCAAGTAATCTAAATTCTATATGAAGGATACATGAATAGAAGAATTAAATTCAGCATATGTTATGCAGTTTATTCATGTTAAATTCACAATGTTCAAATTACATAACTTGTAAGAACTATCTACAATAGTAGAGATAATTCTAACTTAAGCAATCTCATACAATTTAAAACTATATGTGAGATAATATAATGAAATAAGTTTGCTATCCTAAGGTTCACATATCCTAAAACAAGAATATATGAAAAAATGAATTAATATTTAACCTAAATTAAGAAGATAATTACCTAAAATGTCCCAATGTTGTCCAAATGAAATATTACACTTATCAATGTGATCCTTATATCAAAGGAGAAAAATAATACTAACTAGGTTGAATTTGGATATCGTTGAATTTTCTTGGGTTTGGAAGGGTCTTAATTGGACTTGAAATATCATTAGGAGATCTAGGGTTCAAAACTAATGCTTGATCGCGTATTATTATTCCTCACATTTTTGTGAGTAAAATAGGCTATTTGATCATTAAGTTTGGACATCAGATGATTGAATTATGCTACTTAAGAGTTTGGAATTAAATTACTATTATTTAATTAAATCCAAAATAATGATTAAATAAAATAATCATTAAAACTGAAATTAAATATTATTTTATTAATCTACTCATTTTTACGATCAAAATAATATATAATATCGCATGGTTTGGTTGAGTGTTTTTGAAAATATGCACAATTTAAGTTATCAAATTAATTATGCTTAATTATAATTTGTCTTATTTAATATGATTCCTAATCCTACAAATTTACTTAACACTGATAACAAAGTATTTGAAATCTATTATCACTCTACTTAATTCAATGACTTGGCACAGATTTCATAGAGACGGCTGACATTTATATAAAGTAAAGGAAAAAAATCAAATTTCAGGACACGTGTGTACTCTTTATTGGAGCTTACGTGTCAGGCGGGACCCCCATTTGTAAGAAAGTTCTTGATGACCCTGAAACTGAGCCTGAGCAGCAGCTTCAAATTTCCCGGTGGAGACACTCATTTGACAGTCTCACCCAATTACCTTGGCTTCCAGAAATAAATTTTAGTTGGAGATTGGGACAAATGAGGAGGAATTAAAGCGGGAGAAGGAGATAAGGGTTTGGTTAAGATAGTTGGAGGGTCTTGGCGTTGTACATCCACTCTCATTCGGCAGTGTCCTTTGTCAGAAAGGGATTGAGGAAGATGTACAGTGCCTAAGGGAGGAACGTTTGATCTATCCTTCAATCGGACTGTTCCGTAATGTTGCGTAAGGAAAATTCATGGCCATTGGATCATCTATTAAAGTTTGATGGTTGGATCTTGGTTTCAAGATCGAACTGTTATCTTCAAATAAAAGAAATCTGACTTCTTGATTGAATGCGGAATGCTGTTCCACGTTTAGCAGAGAACAACGGATCTCCACTGTATATTATTAGCTGTTGGAATAAATCAAGAATTCATTTATTTTAATTTATTTGAATCTAATATTTAATTATTATATTTTCCTTCTTTTAATTCTTTAATTTAAATGCTTAAACGCATTTCGAAAATTCTTAAATTTTCACCTTATCTAATTGAAAGGTGAGGAACACAAAAATGCAATCAAAATTTTAATCAGAGGTATATTTAATTATCCTAATTTTTCAGGTATTAAAATAATATTAAAATATTCATAAAAAATTTGACAACTCACAAACTCTTCCAAAATACCACCCCTAGTTAATTTGGGTGTGATGAGTCTAATGGCGAACTCAATTTTCTATTCTGAGGTCTAAATTAATTAGGTATTTTAAGAATCATTAAAAAATTAGGAAATATTGAAAATTGTCATACGGTCTCTAAATCGCACGAAATTTGAGGTGGAGACTCTTAATATTAATATAAGAGTAATGGAAGAGGTTTAGAGTCTATTAGATCACTAATTTGAAAATGTCATACGGTCTCTAAATGCAATGAGTATTAGGGTTATTTCGATTGCACCTATTAAAATTGCGATAACTTTTAGCAGTTCTATGGATAAGGTGACTAATTTACGGAATATGGTAGCAGCAATGTTAGAAAATCAAACTCAGCAAACCATGGCAATTCAATGGCTAACTTCCATTCATCATTAATCTGCGGCTTTTAATAGTTTAGCACCGATGGCACCTGTGCCATATGCACCCCATGTGCCCCATCAATCTGCTGATGGACTTCCACATAGTTTCCTGAGATTGAGACCTTCCACTTTCAGTGTGAATCTATCTCTGATGGATAGAGCCTGATGGCTAAAGATGGTAAAAAAGAACATAACTAGCATCAAATGCTCCAACTCTGAAGTGATTTGTCTCACTACCCATTAATTCAAAAAAGAAGCAGAATACTGGAGGGATAATAATCGCAACATTCGTTTCATCGATTACAAGATTGAAGATATTCACTAGAAAGAATTCATAGCAAAATTTAAATCTAAATTCATTCCCCAGTCAGCATAGAATATGATAGTTTTCTTTTCTTAGTCGGGGCCTTGGCATTGTGGTATTGATAATATCAAATTTAGAGCTATTCGTTGAGGCTGCTTTTGGAGAGAAGCTTAGTCAGTAGGAGGACCTTTGTGCTATCGATGCTTAGCTAGTTTTCTTACTAGCTTGTGAGGACGAGTTCCTCTTTCTTTTAAAATTTAGTTTGTAATAATTAAATATTCCGGATGTATTTACTTTTTGCATTTTCATATTAAACTGACTTACTATCTTTAATTTTGTTATTGTGTTGTGGATGTGGATGTGGATGTTACACTTCTACTTGCTTCAGCTACATTGATATTTTGATGCATGACTTTTAGTTTCAGATGACAAGTCTTTTAGCTAAAACGAGTTGGGTTTATACCTAACTTGATAATGGTTGGTAGGGTTGCCACATAGTGACCGTATTCACCATAATCATGTTAACCTCAATGTTAGCATGATCACGAAGGTTACGGGGCTCCACAATCATCCTTTGACAATGGTTTTCTTATATTACTAGAGTATGTTTGATTTAGCTAATGTTCAAGTGTTCAATAAGTGGTTATTTTTGGTCCTAGTAAAGAGTTTCTTAGGTTTTAAACTACATTTAGAGAAATTAGGGAGAGTTGAGTTTGGCTATGCAATTCCTCGAGTTTTCATGTAAGTACTTTTCTTTATTAACTTAGCATCCAATGAATTAGATTGTGAAATTATTAATCATGAGATGTAGCTTTTCTTGGAGTGTCCCCCCGGGTGAGCTAAGTCTTGCCTAGTGCCCAAAGATGAACTCACGAAGGTTCTATCTTGGCACTTAGACACTCATGCGATCAAAATAGAATTCAATGCTATGTCTAAGTTATGAAATCTTTATTTTTAAGTTATGCATCACATGGGCTTGATTCGACTAATGGCTCACATGCATCAATTCTAGGCCTAGCTATAAAAATGAGCTATAGAGCTAATGGGTTATGTCACTTCACCCATAGCACATTTTGCATCTAGATCCTCACGTAAGTCTAAAATGAGCTACGGAGCTCTACGATTGGCTCTCGGCTCACACGCATCATCTTCTCGGCTTTGCAAAATAAGTGTGCATACAATGCTCACAAAGCTTGTCACTCGGCTCTAGGTTGCAGTGCACGTATTCCTTTTGTAAGAAAATGGTGAGCAGTTGATCTCAAATATCATTAGTTATTCCTCAGCTCTATTGATCACTTAATTCCAAGGATTAGCATCGGTCATTCCACACATCAAATGTTGTCACTGACATTTGTGGCGTGAACGCTCAATATGCACACCCTAGGTTCTAAGTGGTTCAAAAGCTCGATGGTTTTGCAACTTAAAATTATCTTTGCGTTAAATAATATTTTATTAGATACTACGCTATCCAATTCATCATTCTTAGCAATCAATCACAAGAAAATGATTATTAGGATTCCATTAATATTGAAGTGTACAAACACTACATTCCCAATTCATTACATGCATGTGCCCAACCCTCCCCAAAAAGGGGTTAGGTTGCCATTAAGAAGCAAATACAAGGACAGTTACTAAGAATTAAGAGCCTTTGCATGGCTCTTATAGAAAAGAAAATGAGTGAGATGGGGATATAATACTAAGGAATTGCTATCGCGTTCACTAGGCTTTCTCTATATCTCTGAGTTCTTTCTCCCTTCAGTTTCCTATGCTTGATCCTTTCTCTTTCAGTCTAGACCTTATCCTTCCTTGGGTAGGGGGACTCTCCTTCCTAATTGATAAATCTAAGATTTATAGTAATCTATGTTAAGAAAAATAACACTTTTTATTGGGATTTGTATGCTTTGATATGGATTTGCTACCTTACAGGACAAAAAGAGCTGAAATCATTTTTGTAGCAAAAACCAAGAAATCCGGAAAGAAGACGCTATGGCGCGCTACAACGCGCTGTGGCAGAAATTAATTCAAAAAGCAAGCATTATTGCGCGCCGTAGCAGACCTAAATTTGAAACTATCACGCTACCGTGTGATGTAGTAGACCAAAGGACTAAAATTTGGCATAACGTGCGATGTAGCAGTTACTAAATCAAAGGTTTTGCGCTACCATGCACCACGGTGGATATATAATGTTACCCTGCGCTTCCCATATGCAAATATTCGAAAGTGCTGCGCTAACCGCGCGTTGTAGCGGCATCAGAACCGAAATTGCCACGCTACCCCATACTGTAGCAGTTACCAAGATTGAAAGTCTGGCGCTACTGCGCGCTACAGATAATACCAAATTTGAAAGTGTTGCGCTATCGCGCACTGTAGTGGCAACAAAAGCAAAACTGCCATGCTATCGCGCACTGTAGCATACCCAAGACCAAAAGTCCCTCGCTACCACGCACCGCAGTGGTACCTAGTTCGAAAGTCCTCCGCTACTGTGCATCGTAACGTCCTCCAGACCAAAACTCTGGCGCTACTATGCGCCGTAGCACCTGCCATAAATTCTACCAGGTTAAAGCATTCAAAATAGAATAGGGAAAGCCAAAGATCAGAACTCCTCCTCTTCCCATAGTAAGAAGTTATTGAAAACATATTAAAGCTTCCTCATCTCCAAAAGCATATCAAGAATACAATTAAATGAAATCCAAATCTTAAGGAATGGTGAAGTGTGGCTGATTAAATGCTGAAGGAATATAAGGAGGACAATAAAAGCACATCTTCAAGATTAAATAATGGTTTTAGATTTTCATATTCAAAGCCCATTAGAGACTGAGGCTGCTGCAACAGTAGGAAGGAAAGTTCCCCCTACCTAAGAAAAGAAAAGGTCAATGCTAAAAGAGGTAGGATCAAGCATAGGAAACAGAAGGGAGAAAGAGCTCTGAGATAGATAAAAGGTCTGACATATATGACAACAGTTCTTAGTATTGCATCTTCATCTCACTCATTTTCTTTTCTGTAAGAGCCATGCAAAGGCTCTCAATTTATATTAGCTATCATTATATTTACTTTTTAATGGCAGTATAACTCCTCCATGGGGAGGGTTGGGCATATGCATATATGCATATAATGAATCATGGAATAAAACATGTTTGTACTCTGAATTTATCAATGAATATCTTATTTAGTCATTTCTTTTGATTAAATGATATGGAGAATGTATTTAATATAGTCATGAATACATTTTAAGTATATGAATGCCTTAAACTAGGAAACCATCAAGCTTGATGATCGATTAGAACTATGGGTATATATGTTAATCAAGCTTGATGATCGAATGACCATGACAGCATTCGCTGTGTGAAGATGACCAATGCAATTCCTTAGATTTGAGATGATAAACAGGGCGATGGATAAATTAAGTAATTTTGAGCTCCACTGCTTACCATTAGCTTATGCAAAAAAGTTGTGCATGAATTCCAAGAGCCTTGTGACAAAGTCTATGAGCGTCGTAGCATAGTTCCTTTGCTAAGTTGAGAAGTAAATGCATGTGAGCCAAGAGCCACCGGTTAAGCTCCATTGCTCGTGCTAAGTTTATGTGATGATTAAGACGTATTGTGTGCTTATGGGTGATGTGACATAACCCACTTAGCCCAAAGGCTCTCTTCCTTAGCCAAACTTAAAGCTGATGCTTGTAAGCCATCGATGGAATCAAGCTCATGTGATGCATAACTAAAATTAAAGATTTCATATCTTAGATGTAAGAATTGAACTCAACCAAAATTGGTCACATAAAAAGAGCTTTTAGAAATCATTTTTGCTTTCGACAAATTTTGTTCTTAGTTGAATGGCTCAAAAACTATAGTTTATACAGATCATGCAGCCATGAAGTACTTATTGTAGAAGAAGGATGCCAAGCTTTGACTTATAAGATAGATATTACTTCTCCAAGAGTTTGATTTAAAAATTAGAGACAAAAGGGGGAGTGACAATGTTGTGGCAGATCATTTATCTAGATTAACTCATCTTAAGATGGATAAAATTGGTGAGATAATTCTTGACGAGTAGCTTTATGCCATTGCTTCTTCTAAACTGCCATGGTTTGCTGACTATGATAATTTTCATGTAGGAGGGATCATACCAAAGGAATTCTCTTATCAACAAAAGTGAAAATTAATGTCTGATATAAAACACTATTTTTGGTATGACCCTATCCTTTATAAATTTTGCCCTAATCAGTTAATACGTAAATGTGTTCTGGAATATGAAATGGGAAAAATCATTTTTCATTGTCAAACCTCACCTTATGGTGGGCATCATGACATCGAGCAAACATCAACTAAGGTTCTTTAATCTAGATTCTTTTGGCCTAATATATTTAAAGATGCTGCTAACTATGTTAAAAGTTGAGATAAATACCAAAGAACATGAACTATTGGTAGAAGAGACGAGTTGCATTTAAATGGTATCTTTGAAGTTGAACTTGTTGATGTTAGGGGAATAGATTTCACGGGGCCTTTCCCAATGTCTAAATCGAACAGTTACATACTAGTGGTGGTTGAATGTCTCAAAATGGGTGGAGGAAATTGCCTGCACCAACAATGATTCCAAAACTGTAATCAATTTTCTTAAGGAAAATGTGTTATTTAGATTTGGCACCCCTAGAGTTCTGATAAGTGATTGTGAGAAATATTTCTGTAACAAACATCTTAAAACTCTACTAAAGAACTATGAGGTAAAATATAAAGTAGGGACCGTATATCATCCCCAAACAAGTGGTCAAGTTGAGGTGTCAATTAGAGAGCTAAAACATATCCTTGAAAAAATTACGAGTCAAAATAGAAAAGATTCGACTTCAAAATTACATGATACGTAGTGGGCTTACAGAACCGCTTTCAAAACTCTATTTGGGATGTCTCCCTACAAGCTTCTATATGGAAAATCCTGCCATTTACCTGTTGAACTTGAACTTCGATCTTTTTGGGTCATTAAGAAATTAAATTTTGATATTAAGCAAGTAGGTGAGCGAAAGATGTTGCAGCTAAGTGAACTTGATGAAATTAGGCTAAATGCATATGAGAATGCTTGAATCTACAAAGATAAAATAAAAAAAATGGCACGACAAATTGGTTAAATCGAAAAACTTTGAACCAAGAATGAAAGTCCTTTTATTTAACTCTAGGCTGAAATTGTTATCAGGAAAGCTGAAATCAAGGTGGTCCAGACCTTTTACCATTGTTAAGATTCATCCCCATGGCTCCATAGAAGTAGCATCAAAAGACGGTACATTTAAAGTAAATGGTCAGCGCTTAAAACCTTACTTTGAGGAAGAAAACATATAGGAAGAAGAAGAATCGAGATTGCAAGACCTTCCTATGGAAGGAATCACATAGATAATATCATAAATGTCAGGCTGACGACATTAAATCAAGCGCTCCATAGGACGCACCCACAAATAAACACGTTGTCATTTTTTTTGTTATTTTCTTAATTTATTTGTATTTTTTTGTTTCAATAATTCTTAGTAAAAATCATGTCCTCCCTTGTCTGTTCTTCTAAAATTTTGATTTTGTTTTCTGAAACTTTTTATTGCACAAAAATTTATCTGAAATGGCATGTGTGAAAACTTTCCAAAATTTGAATTACTTAACAAATTGTGAAACTTTGAAATTTAATGATTCTAAAATAATTATGTCAAGTAAGGATTACTCTTAAATCACTATAGTATCATCAACTCAAAACTTTAGGATGTTGAAATCTAAGTATGGCGGTGGGAAATTGAGGAGCATGATTGAGAGGAGCAAGAAATAGTGAAATTAAGAATGTAATAGGTTTCTGTAGGACTTGCTGAACGTAATGAATGATTAAAAATGGATGAAGAAAAATGTCTCTCCTCTGGAATGAAAGCCAAGAAGAAAATGGAGGAATGAAGAAAATATCTCTCCCAAAATAATTGGGAAAATTGAAAAAAGTGGGATGAAGAAAAATATCTCTCATAACAAGCAATATTCTTGCAGTTCACAAGAAGAAATGCATATAACACTAGAAACTTTTGAAACACTGAATTTTATTTCTTCTCAACCAAGAAAACCTAGAAATTCCTCTAAAATAGTTAGATCGAGCATCATACATCAAGAGAGAAGAAAAACTAAATAGTGAAAAGAGTGAAAAGTACTGGGCTAAGTATGATTAAAGATTCATATTTCACTGATCATAATGTTAAGAAAAATTCTGAAAGAAAGAAAATTTCACTGCCGTCCTTTGAATTGTGCAAACAAAAAAATTATAAAATCTATTTTAATGCTTACTTGTGGATGAGCAAGAAGCAAAGAATGGGGTGTGATATATCTAAGATTTATAGTAACTTAAGTTAATAAAAATAACACTTTTCATTATGAATTGTAAGATTTGATTTGCATTTGCTGCTTTTCAGGACAGAAAGAGCTGAAATCAATTCTGCAATGAAAACTAAGAATTATGGAAGAAACACGCTACGGAGCGTTGCAGTGCGATGTGGTAGAAATTAATTCAAAAGGCTAGCACTATCGCACGCCGCAACGATCCTAAATTCAAAACTATCACGCTATCGTGCGTCGTAGCAGTCCATAGGCTGAAAGTTTGGCACAACTGCGCACTATTGTGGTTACCAAATCAAAGGTCCGATGCTATTGCGCATCACAACGAATATGAAATGTTATCCAAAGCTTCACACACACGCAAATATTCAAAAGTGCGTTATCAGGACCGAAACTGCCACACTACCGCGCGCTGTTGCGATTACCAAGACAAAAAATTTGGCGCTACCACGTGCTACAGCAGATAACTAATTCTAAAGTGCCACACTATTGTGCATTGCAACGGCATCAAAACCAAAATGCCATGAAATCGCGCATTGTAGTGGACCCAAGACCGAAAGTTTGGCGCTACCGAGCGTCGCATCGGTACCTAATTTGAAAGTCCTTTGATATTGCATGTACAGTGGTACCTAATTCGAAAGTCCCCCACTACCGCACACCGTCACACCCTCATGACCGAAACTCTGGTGCTACTGTGCATCGTGTCGCCCACCTTTTAATGGTAGCCTAAACCCTCCTTGGGGAGAGTTGGACATATGCATGTAGTTAGTTAAGGAATAAAACGTGTTTGTACTTTGTATTTATTAATGAATATCTTGTTTAGCCAGTTTTTTTGATTAAAAATGTGGATAAAGTATTGGATGAATTGTTCTGTCATGAATATATTTTAAGTTTATAAATATTTTAAACTTGGAAAACTGTCAAGCTTGATGATCAATTTGAATTAAGGGTATGCATGTTGAGCACTCTCACTGCGAATGCCCATGACAACATTCATTATGCAAAGATGGCCAATAAATTTCCTTAGATTTGAGATGATGAACAAAGCAATGTAAAAATCAAGTAATTTTGAGCTCCACCTCTCACCATTAGCTTATGCAAGAATTTTGTGCATGATTACCTAGAGACTTGAGGCTCTATGAGCATCGTAGAATAGTTCCTTTGCTAAGTTGAGAAGTTGATGTGTGTGAGCCAAGAGCCACCGATTGAGCTCCATAGCTCGTGCTAAGTTTATGCGATTGATCCAAGAGCCACTGATTAAGCTTGTGGGTAATGTGACATAACCCACTTAGCGCAAAGGCTCTCTTCCTTAGTTAAACTTAAAGCTAATACATGTGAGCCATTGGTGGAATCAAGCTCATGTGGTTGTAACTAAGACTATAGATATCTTAACTAGACATAAGAATTGAACTCAACCAAAATTGGTCACATGAGGGTGTGTGTGTCGAGATTGAACCTTCTCGTGTTCATTTTTGAGCACTAAGTAAGGCTTAGTACATTTAGAGGACACCCTAGAGAAGACTATGTTTATTGATTATAATTAAAATGTCCAATTAATTTGACATTAAGGGTTGATAAAGAATAATACTTACATGAACTCTTAATAATTTGCATGCTAAACCTAACTCTCCTTACTTTCTCAACAAGTAGTTTCTAATCCAAGAAACTCTAATTTTCTAAAATTAGAGCCAAACATCAACACTAAATCATCATTCAAATATCAGTAAACTCAAATATACTTTAGTAATGAAACAACGTTATTCTCAGTGGATGATAAATCTTGGTATCTCATCATCCCAAATATTACTTCAGACCACGTGCACTTGCATTAAGTACGGACATACAATTTTAGTCTGTCACTAATCCTCAAGTAGCCTCAAACTTTAGAACTTTAAACTGCAAATTGGCAACCCATTTCCTAGCTTTTCTCCTTGGCTTTTATAGTTCTGAGTCACTGCCTTTAACATTTAAATCTTCTACCATTTCCCTTCCCTTGAGATATAGATTTATTCTACAGTATCCCTTGGAAATATGGAGTTTTAATGGTACGCAATATATAGTTGGATGTGGGAATGGCAAGATTTATTTCTTTTTGCCTTCTCTATGATGTATTAATTGCTTATTACTAGGCAGGAAATACGACGGGTGCTACGGTGTGTTATAGGCAGTATACTTGAATTTTAATTTACACACAATTGAATTTAACATTGAATCCAAAAATTAGTTTTATTCAAAAAATTATTTTGAAGTTTTAATTTTAGCAAAGATGAGGGTGCACTAGATACGAAATCCATTAACTAAAATAAAAATAAAAATAGAAAGCAAAAATTAAGAAACAGTACAACCTTATTAGAGTGGGTTGCCTCCCATCAAGAGCTTGTTTATACGTCTCAACCTGATGCCAATTTAGCTCAGTACGTGACTCCTTCCCTAGGAAGATCCTGCAATATCCATCCTTATATCTCTTGCACTTCAGATCCATCTAAGTAAGGCTTTAGATGGTGCCCATTTACCTTTAGTGCCCCATTAGATGAGGTGATATCCACACTTCCATGGGGATATATTTTTTTGATTATGAATGGACCTGTCCATCTTGATTTCAACTTTCCTAAAAAGAGCCTAAACTTAGAATTAAATAATAGTACCTTCATTCCCAATTCTAGGTACTTAGGTTTTATCAGCTTATCATGCCATTTCTTTATTCTCTCTCCTTATACAGCTTGGCACTCTTATATGCACCAACATGAATTCATCTAATTCATGAAGTTGCAGAACTCATTTCTCACCGCTAGTTTGAAGTCAAAATTCAGTTTTTTAACTGCCTAAAAGGCCCAGTGTTCCAACTCAATCGGCAAGTGACAAGACTTGACATAAACCAACTTGTTAGGAGACATTCCTAAAGGGGTTTTGAATGCTGCTCTATAAGCCCAAAGTGCATCATTTAGTTTTATGGACCAGTCCTTTCTATTTTTGCTAACTGTTTTCTCAAGGATTTTTTTTAATTCTCAGTTTGACACTTCTACTTGACTGCTGGTTTGTGGGTGGTTGGCAATGCCTACCTTATGATTTACCCCATATCCCTTCAAGAGAGTTTCTAATTGCTTATTGTAGAAGTGTTTTCCTAGGTCGCTTATTAGGACACAAGGTGTCCCAAACCTAGCGAGGACATGATCCTTCAAAAATTTGATTACATTTTTGGCATCATTATTTGCACAAGCTACAGTTTCGACCCATTTGGACCCATATTCGACCCCCACTAATATGTAGTTGTTCAAGTTAGAGATGGGGAATGGTCCCATAAAGTCAAATCCCCAAACGTCAAATAGTTCAACTTCAAAGATTTTAGTCAGGGGTAACTCATCTCTTTTTCTTAAATTCCCCATCCTTTGACATTGATCACATCTCTATACAAACTTAGCAGCATCTTTAAACAAATTTGGCCAATAAAATTCAGATTCCAGCACCTTTGCTGTTGTTCGATCAATACCATGATGTCCTCCATAAGGGAATGTGTGGCAATGATATAAGATGTTGTTTCTTTTAAGTTCAGGCATAGATCTCTTTAGGATTTGATCAAGACAACACAAAGGATCATACCAAAAGTAATTCTTAACATCAGTAAGAAAATTTTTTCTTTGTTGAAATTTATATTCTCTTGGGAGAACTTTCCCTGTAAGATAGTTGGCAAAATCAGCAAACCAAAGAGGATTACTTACAGTAATTGCGTAATGCTGCTCATCAGGAAAGGTCTCACAAATTTCTTCACCTTCCTTATGATTCAGATGGGTTAATCTAGAGTGGTGAACAACCACCACATTATCACAACCCTTTTTGTCAAGGATTTTCAAGTCAAATTCTTGAAGAAGCAAAACCTAATGCATGAGTCATGGCTTTGCCTCTTTCTTTTGAAGAAGATACTTAATTGCGGCATGATTTGTGTACACGATTTTTTTTGATCCATTAAGATAGGGTCGAAATTTGTTGAATGCAAAAATAATTGATAAAAGCTCCTTTTCAGTGGTGGCATAGCTTCTTTGGGCTTCATCCATTAACTTACTTGTGTAATAGATGGAATAAAAATTTCTCTCCTTTCATTGTCCTAAAATTGCTCCCACAGCAAGGTCACTAACATCACACATGATTTCAAAAGGGTGATCCCAGCTAGGTGTAGAAATTATAAGGTCTGAAATGAGAGTAGATTTTATTGCATTAAACCCCTTTGTGCAGTCCTCATCAAAATTGAATTCAACATCTTTTCCTAGAAGCTAACACAAAGGCAAATTGATTTTTGAGAAATCTTTTATGAACCTTCAGTAAAATCCAACATGCCCAATAAAACTCCTAACTCCCTTTACATTGGTGGGTGGGGGTAATTTCTCAATAACCTCAATTTTGGCTATGTCAACCGTAATTCCTAATTTAGATATAAGGTGACCCGAGACAATCCACTCCTCCATCATAAAGTGACACTTTTCCCAATTCAAAATAAGATTAGTTTCTTCACATTTCCTTAGAACCGTACCCAAGTTTGTTAAACAATCTTCAAAAGATTTGCTCACTATCGAATAATCGTCCATAAAAATCTTTAGGAATTCACCTATTATGTTTGAAAAAATTGCCATCATGCACCTTTGAAAAGTTGCAAGTGCATTGTATAGACCAAAGGGCATCTTTCTGAATGCAAAGGCTCCATAGGGGCATGTGAAGGTTGTTTTCTCTTGGTCTTCTGGGGCAATCAAAATCTGATTGTACCCTGAGTAACCATCCAGAAAATAGAAGTATGGGTTTTCTGCCAACCTATCTAACATTTGATCTATGAATGGGAGAGGATAGTGATCCTTCCGAGTTACCATGTTTAGCCTCCTTTAATCTATAGATACTCTCCACCCCGTAAATTTCCTGATTGGAATCAATTCATTATTTTCATATAGAGTTACGGTTATCCCACATTTCTTAGGGACCACATGAATTAGACTTACCCAAGGGTTGTCCAAAATTGGGAAGATAATATCAGCATCCAATAGCTTAATGATCTCCTTATGCACCACTTCTTTTATATTTGGGTTTAATCTTCTTTGAGATTCTATGGAAGGTTTAGAGTTGTCTTTCAGCAGGATATGATGCATGCATAAGGTAGGACTAATTCCCTTCAAATCAGCAATACTTCATCCTAATGCCCTCTTGTGTTCTCTCAACAACTTACTCACCTTAGCTTCCTGAGTTGGGCTTAATAAAGTAGAAATCATAATAGGTAGTGATGTTCCCTCTCCAAAATAAACATATTTTAGGTGATTGGGCAAGGGTTTTAAATCTAATTCAGGAGGTTCATATATCGACAACTGCATTTTCTTCCTTTCCTAAATCAACTCATCAATTTTGTTTCCTACCTCATCAATTCTAGCTCCTTCTTTTTCATCTAAATTAGAATCCCCTATATCTCCAAAAACCAGAACCTCTTCTAACAGTTTGACTTCCCAATGCTCCTCATTTGGCTCAATGGGATGTCTCATTGAATCATTTATATTAAAACTCACCTCCTCCCCCTCGCAGCGAAGACACAATTGACCTTTATCAACATTTATCATGGTATTGCCAGTAGCAAGAAATGGTCTCCCTATAATTATAGGAATCTCTTGATTTTCATCTTCCATTTCCAACACCATAAAATTGATGAAGATAAATCTATCAACCTTGACTAGAACATTTTCTAAGATTCCTATAGGAGTTTTTACGGATTTATCGGCAAGTTGGAGGAGGACTGAGGTAGGTTTTAAAGAATCAATTCCCAGTTTTTTGAATATGTAGAATGGCATTAAATTTATTGAAGCCCCTAAATCACACAAAGCCTTTTTAAAAGAGTGATTTCTTATGGTGCAAGGAATGGTGAAACTCCCTGGGTCCTTTCCTTTAAGGGGAATTTTCTGCTGGAGAATGGCACTACATTCCTCAGCCAAGGAAACTATTTCCTTCACATTTATTTTTATTTTCTTTGAAAAAATGTCCTTCATAAATTTAGCATAACTGGGCATCTGTTCTAATTCTTCAGCGAAAGGAATGTTTATATGAAAAGTTTTAAATATTTCTAGGAATTTTTAGAATTGGTGTTGAACTTTTCCCTTGCAATTCTTTTGGGGTAGGGGATGTGAGGGGTGTACTCAGAAGTTTTAGTCATCTGCATGAAAGTCCTCTCATTATTATGTTTCTCTTTGTCCTTATTAATTTCCTATTCCTCAATTGATCCCTCTCCCAAAACCTTAGATGTATATTTAGAAATTTTTAATACCATAGGTTCTGTAATTTTTACACTTCTTAAAGTTATAGAATTTCTTGATTCATTCCCATAGTCTCCTATAGCTCCTACTAAAATAGGTTGATTTAGTTGCATCATAATTCCTTTAATTTTAACTCAATTCTTTTGATAGCTTTTTCTTGATTCAAAAGTGTGTGTTCATGTCGATTTAATGTTGCATCATTTCTATTCATAAAATTGGTTGTTTAAGTTCTAAACTCTTTTAAGGAATGCTCTAATCCTTTTCCATCCTTAGCATATTGATTTCTATAATTTAGGATAGCATTTACTGCTTTAGTTTCTCCATTACGATGAGAGATAAACTGCACACCCTCAAGTCTTTAGCTTAGCATGTCAATTTTATTTCTTAGTTCAGCAATCTGATCTAACTCATTTAAGTTATTCACCTCCATTTTGTTGAGAGTTCAGCCGCTCGGTCGGCCATTGGTATGCATTGTTTACCATCTCTTATAAGAGATCAAAGGCTTCTTTCTGGGTCTTACTACTGAGTGACCCTCCAGAAGCTACATCAATAAGTGTCCTAATTGGAGCATTCAAACCACTGTAAAAGGTTTGAACTTGAATGCATTCAAGAAACCCATGATGTGGGCATCACCTAAGGAAATCCTTAAATCTTTCCCAGCTTTCATATAAAGTCTCCCCCTCAAATTGATTAAAATTAGTTATCTCAATTCGCAACCCAGCTATTTTTGCAGGAGGGAAATATTTAGCTAGGAATTTCCTAGCTAAATCATCCCAAGTGCGAATAGAGTCTCCTGGAAGTGAATTGAGCCAACTCATGGGTATGTCTCTTAGTGAGAATGGAAAAAGTCGCAGTTTAACGGCATCTTCAAAAATCCCATTAAATCTGAATGTGTCACAAATTTCTAGAAAATTTGAAATATGTGAATTGGGATCTTCTGTGGCTAGTCCCCCGAATTGGTTATTTTGCTCCATGCTAAGTTTCAAAGGTTTAATTTCGAAATTATTTGCCTTTATGTTTGGTCTCACAATAGTATGAGGGATGCCTCTAATTTTAGGCAGTGCATAATCTCTCAAGGCTCTACCCCTAGGTTCCCCTAAATGTTTAGCTTCTAAATTTTCCATTTCAAGGTGTCGTTGATTAAGGATTGCTTATTCTCTTCTAACTCTTAAGTATGTTTGCTTAATTTCAGGAACAAATAAGATATCGATGTTTTCTTTCCTACTCATGCAGTTTCTTAAATTTAGCTAGAAAAAAATGATTACAATAATCACAATGAACAATTTAACAATTCCATCACTCCAAGATAGTGAATAAGCAATATAATTCTAATTCTACTAAGCACAATAAGTAAACAAAATAAAAGCTCTAGTTATACTATAATTAGCACAATACTATACGATTACAAAAAATGAAAATAAAGATAATTAAGTAAAGTATCTAAATCACTATTTACTAGAAAATTATACTTGATACAAAACAAAATTGTTCCCCGGCAACAGTGCCAAAAACTTGACAGACGGCAATTACACGTCTGTGTTTGCATGCAAGTGTACGTGGTCTGAAGTAATACATGTAAGTTTTAATTTCCAGCATTTATCGTCCTTTGAGAATGGTGTTCTGATACCAAGTTATAATTTCTTTCTATAATGTTCAAATATCAAATTTTGTAATGATTTTTGGTTCCTAGTTTAGCAATACAAATTAGCCATAAGTTAAGATACGATTTGATTAAAAGGAGAGAGTTGAGTTTCATTATAATAATTGCAAGGGCTTGGTGATATAACTTCATTATTGAATGTATACTTGAAATCATAATGCTTAATACAACTGAGTGAACACTATTGGAATCGGAGTTACCCTCTAAATATAATAGGTTCAAGTTTAGTGCACAAACAGAACTCCCATTGGGGTTCTTCCATAGTAGTTAAACTTTCATGAGATCACTGATTGTTATTAGACTTAATTCCCTACATCTAGGTTACCAAATAGTATCTTTTATTCCTATTAGTAGCACAACAAGACTTTCATTAACCATACATCATGTGCTTCACACATGGTTTAGCTAGATGGGAGGATGCATTGGGTCGATAGACTATATCACATCATCAATCAATTTTCTAGCATCCTCTCATCCCTTCTACTTTACTGAGTAACAGAGCAATGTTAATGAAGAAGTTGGTTCACAAGCATCAAATCTCTTGGTAAAGATTTTTAAGGAAAGGTGTAAGTGAGCTTGAGAATTTGTTACATAATTCTCCGCTCTACTTGCACTACCTTCCTAGCTTTTACCAAATTGATGAGCTTGGAACACAAGTTCTTTAATTAAATAATTTTAAACTTTATTCCATCCAAGCATTCATTTCAACATAAATAATAATAAAAATAAGAACATCTTTTCATTCATTCAAATAATTTCATTAGAACACCTCCATACCCCTTACTATTTATACTACTACATCTCAACCCTCTCTAAAGGGATTTTAGCCTTCCATTACTAAATAAGAATAAGCACACATACAAAGATAAGTGAACCTCGCCATCAGTTCACAGCAGAAAGAAATTAGAGAAGTTTAGGAAGAAATACTAGGAATCACCTGGAGATTTTATGGGGTTCTCTTGGACTCCTCCTGCACTTCCTCTTGCATGCTACGCCCTTTTATCCCTTGTTGTTTCCTTCTTCTTACTGTTCTTGGTCTGCCTTCTTCCATTTGGAGAGTTCCCCTTTTTTCTCTTGCTGCAGCTTTTCCTTTAGTAGACTTGAATGTCACAAATTGGAACCCTCTCAAGTTCTGAGATTGGCCCTTAAATAGGGAAAGTTCTCAGCCCCCAAGGCATTAATCATATGACCCTTCACCTTCCTTAGCTTTTATTCAAACCCTTCAATTGATTGTCCTATTTATTCCATTAGGATTTAGCAGAAATAATATGTTTCAGTTTTCAAGAGGCTGGGGAAGGCCAAAGGTTGTATTTGTGACCTTCCCTATGCTGCATTAATAATTGTTTTCTGAGAAATTCTAGATCGTCCGTTGCGACGCGCTTTGGCAGCAGCATTCTAAGCACCGTTCCACTATGGCGCACTACGGCAGCAGCGTTCCAAACATTGTTTTGATATGGCACGCTGTGGCAGCAGCGTTCCAAAAAGTGTTCATGCATAAAAATTAGTATCTTTTCCTTCGGTCACCACAGTGTCCGCTGTGGCGTGCTGTGGGGCGCCACAATGGATAAACTTTCAAAATATTTATTTTAATAGTTCATCTATATATTTTATGATTGATAAAATATTCCACTATGGAGTGTTCCAAACACTATTCCGCTTCATAGCATTCTAAGTACATATATCCACTCAAAGTATCTGGATATATATGATGAAATGAATGTTTAATCACTATATTTTTGCTATAAATTTCGGATATATCTGCATCCATCCTAGACATCATCAGAGCTAGGTCAGAGTTGAAATTATAGAATAAGACATGTATCCATCCTTAACAAGCATAGAACTAGGTCCAAGTATATTCTATAATAAAACTGGAACTGAGGAGGTAGACTAAGATAGGACACACTCTACTGAACTGAATGCACTAAATAAACTGAATGAATGTTTATGCTTTTTAATTACTAACTTAGGATACACTATCAATATCCTGAGTTCATCTATTATGTCCAAGGAAAAGACTTAATATACAAGGTGTGCAGAGCAACAATAGTCAAAGTAAGTAAGAGACTCAATTATACCTATGTGATAATTATTATTGTCTAATTTAAATTTAGTATAACTATTCTAAGAAATATAAGTTTAGGATCTCCAATATCCAGCTGCCGAGTATGATCCCATATTCACGAACTTAATGTTAACATTAGAACTTAATAAGTTCAAATTCATAATCAATTGACAACTATAAGAGATAATGTAAATAAATCAATGACTTAATTAATATGTTTAATTACTCAACCCAAATCTTGATCTTACTAATTAAGATTATGGATTTTGGACTTAAACTCCACACTTGGGGTTCAAATCCTGACTCCAAGGTGCTATCCCACTGAGGATATATTATCCACACTCAACCATAATCTAAAGTTACAGAATTTTATAAGTTTAAAGATTAAAAAACTAAGATCTTAATGAAAGGTCATTCTATTATCATAAGACAAAATAATCAATCATGAACATATGAATCTAAGACCTATATCCAATCCATAGCAAAATTATATATTTTATAGATTGAATCAATCCTACACCCACAAGGAGGTTTCAAGAGAATTGGACAATTAATCAAGTAGGAAATTCCAAATGAAATAATATAATTCAATAAGATGATCAAAGGATCAAAGATTTAAGATCCAACACTAGATCACTTAAGAAAAAGGAAATTTAAACTTAACTCAATTAGATTAATTAGGCTCAAAAGCTAAGGAAATGATACTAATACATTTCATTACAGATTAAAAACACTGTACAGAAGTTCTAGGGTATAAGGATACTTAAACAATATTTTGGTCAAAAATGACCAAAATACTCTTCTTAAGACTAAAATTATAAATTTAAGATTTAAACATTCAAATTGATTCAAATTAGTATTAATGAACTTAATATTGACTAATGAGGTGAATGAAACAATTAAATTAAGATTTTATATCATAATTAGCCTAATAAATACTAATCATATTTTAAGGCCAAATAAGTTGAATTAAGAAAATTATGGCACATTAAGATGATCCAAACAAATTTATAAGTTCTACTGCATTTAAGAAAGTAATTGAAATCTAAATCACCAGAATCAGAGGGTTAATTGAGGCTTCACTCTCTAATGAAGGTTTAGGGTAATTAAGAGGTGATTAATAATTTTAAATCTCTTAAATTATTTCTAATGCATAATTAAATTCTCCATAGTCGCATGAGAAATTATAGACCTTAATTACAATTTTTAAACATTAATTGAATAAATTATAAATTTAGTAAGAATAGAGAAAGATTAGGCAATTAATTAAAATCTAACCATTGGATCTTAGATTTTATTTTATATTATTATTCCTAACATTTTTCTGATCTAAATAATATATTGGATCATACTAATTGGATAAGTATTGATTAATTTATCTCATTAATTTAAGATGAATATTTATTTAAATTAAACCATAGGGTATTTAATACAATCTATTTATCCTTTATTAAACAGAAGAGAAATCAATCCAAAATAAATTAATTCTCCTAGCCCAAATAATCAAACAACGTGGGTTGATCGGGCCTAGAAGCCCAATACTATTGGACATCGCAGGTCACGGGTCGGCCCGACCCGTGATGTCGTCTTCTTCCTCGTGACTGGCCCCAATAGACGATTATTATGGTAAGCCCTAATCATTCAAATTTAGCTTCAACGGGCCATGTCAATGACCAAGGAGGATCGACACACGTTACTAAGCTCAAGACTGATCAATCTAACCCTAAACCCTTATCGAGGACTGGCTGAAACACCCAGTCCCTATTTGGGAGGTAGGCGACCATTAGAACTCTCTGTGGAAGGCAATTCTCCCTCCATAGTCCACCAAAGTACCCCAAATTAAACACCACACCATCCCTGAGCCATCATAAAGCTAAATCTCATATTGATTGGGCTCAGAGAGGGCTAAAACCATGGATCCTTACTCAGGCCATTTACTAAAATGGTCCAAGTGAGGATGGCTTGAATCAGGCTGACTTTGGTTACCCAGTTCATAACAATTCATTGTAGGATTGATATGGAATGCAATAACACAATATTTGACCCTTCCCTGGGTCTATTTACGCAAGCTGCTATTTCTGGAATCATCTAGATATGATGAACCTGCTCGACTATGCTCAGCATTGTCGGGGCTTTGTGTCCATAGGCGATTCCCAAATCAATTATAGACCATCCTAATTTTACAAGCATCTACGGAATCACAGACATCTAACACAGGCAAGATAGTGAGCTCACACAACTCACTAGGGAAAGAGCGAGTACCTGGAATGCTCGGTTGAGCTAGAACGACTAGCAGGGAGCTTGGCAGAAGTTGTCGAGCTTCGGAGGGATACACTTAGGGTTCCTAACCACCAGGAATTGCCTCTATTAGCGGTACACAACTGCCGGGATGCAGGGAATTGCTAAGACTTTAGGGAAGCTCTAGGGAGATTGTCAGGGATGATGGGGGATCACAGTGAGCAAAAAGACTCACTGTGAGGTCTTCGGGGTACTTATAAGCGATGGGGAGGTCTAGGGTTAGATGGTAGGGCTGGGAGCCATGGTTCAGGCTCGGGCCAAGCTGTCTCCACAACCCATCCTTAATGGGATGCTTCCCAATCTCAAGGTTTTTAAGGCAAGCTCGGCCAGAAACAGGAAGATCCTAACGGCCTAGGGGACCTGACAGAGGAGTGGCAGACAAGGTCAATGTGGCTCGTATTAGCGCATCTTCCCTGTCGGGCCAGCTATCGTATGAAGACAAAGGTGAACAGTGCTCAGGAAAGGCTCAATCGTCAGATCCACAAAACCATTGGGATTGATGGCTAGGATGCGGTACTTAAATGATAAACTGTAGGTTTTGATGGCAGCCATAAGGTACGCTCGATCGATCCGACGCCTAGGATTTGATCATGGAGTGGGATAGATCATGCCGTTGGATGAAGGTTGGAGCTCCGCTGTCGAGGCCCCGCAGCGGATCTGCTGCGTTCCCGACAGCAAATCCCAAAATAAAAAATATTCAAATATAATTAATTTAATTACTAAAATTCGTTTAACTTAATTAAAAAATAATCTTAATAATTTTAATTAAAAATTAGGACCAAATGAGCTCTAAAAATTCTCAAAAATTCACCCTTAGTTAATTAGGATATGAGGAACTCAAAAAAAATGAACTCAAATTTTGATTTAAAGATCAAATTAATTTAGCTAATTTTCAGGATCTAAAAATAGGCAAAATTACCATAATACTCAATTGAGCTCCGATTGATTTCAAACTTCTAGGATTAGATTTAAATGACCCATTGAGTCTAATAGAATCAAAATTAAAGCTTAGTTTAGCTTAATTAATTTGAATTTAGCTAGGGTAACAACTAGGGTTGTTATAGACTCCCCCAGTTAAGAATGATGCCGTCCCCACTCAAGTGTAGAAAGCACCACAAAGACTGAAATGTTAAATGGAACAGAAAGGAAAGGAAAAGGAATGGTACGCTTGCAAAGAGTTGTAGATATTTTTTACGCATATCCACTTCTTTTTCCCAAGTAGATTCTTTCAAGGATCAATTATTCCACTGGACTTTGACCATTGGAATTGAACGATTCCTTAGCTGCTTTTAATCACGAGCTAAGATTTTGATTGGCTCTTTGGTATAAGAAAGGTTAGACATAATTTCTACTATTGGAAGCTAAACGAGATGAGAAGGGTCTCTAAGAGATATTCTTAAGGATGGCATGTGGAACACATTATGAAAGGCTGCAAAGTCAACAGGAAGATTCAACCTATAGGCCGATGATCCTACCTTGGCTAGTATCTCAAAAGGTTCAACATAGCAGGGACTGAATTTCCCTGCTACACCAAATCTATAAACACCCTTCATTGGACTGACTTTCAAATAAGCAGAATCTCTAACATTGAATTCTAAGATGTGATGATGAGCATCATGGTACTTGCTCTGATGATCTTGAGCAGAACGGATTCTCTATTGAATTAAACGAATCTTCTTGTTAGTTTCTTTAACTAACTCAGATCCAAGAAGTTGGATGCTTCCTATTTTTGACCAAGCTAGCAGAGTACTGCATTTCCTTCCTCATAAGGAGCCATTTTAATGCTAGCCCGATAGTTATTGCTGTAGGCAAACTCTACTAACAAAATGTGATCTTCCCAGGAACCGACAAAATCAAGAACACAAAGCCTAAGCAAATCCTCAGAACTTGATTTACTCTTTCAATTTAACCATCCATTTGAGGATGAGAAGCTAAACTAATAGCTAGGGTAGTTCCTAGATCTTGGTGCACAGCTTGCTAAAACTTGGAAGTAAATCTGCTATCTTTGTTGGATACTATCGATTTCGGAATACCATGCAGCCTGAGAATTTCTTTAATATAGAGCTCTGCGAGCTTCTTGACAGAGTCAGTCTGACGGATAGGAAGGAAGTGCGCTGATTTAGTTACTCAGTCTACTATAACCCATATTGCATTAGCGCCAGATTTTGTGCGAGGAAATCCCATAATGAAATCCATTGATATATCAAACAATTTCAATTCAGGAAATTCTAATGGATGCAGATGACCACCAGGTCTTTAGTGCTCAGCCTTTACTAAATTGCAGGCATGACTCTTAGCCATGATATCAGCTATACTCTTCTTCATACCGGGCCACCAAAATGATTGCTTTAAATGCTGGTACATCTTAGTACTGCCTGGATGAAGGTTGTATCCAGAATTATGGTCTTCTACCAAAACTTGGCGGTGCATGGATTTAGGAATCCACATACAATTTCCTTAATAAATTACATCATTACGCATCTGCAGATCTTGACGACGACATCCTTTGATATCGACTTTGAATTTCAGATAATCTTCATCCTTGGTATTTGAGATGGAGACATCTCTGTGGAAAGTAGGTTCCTCATTGATATTTACTAGAAGCGAACTTAGCATATTAGCGCTGATCGGAGAAATTCCAAGCTTACAAAATTCTTGTTCTAAAGAACAGGAGGCGATCATGGCACATAGAGTAGTGTGATGACTAAGAGCATTGGCCACCAGGTTTGCTTTACTCGGATGGTACTGAATACTTAGATCATAATCACTAATGAGTTCTTTCCATCTTCTCTGATGATGGTTCAGTTTTCTTTGAGTGAAGATATTATTTAAGCTTTGATGATCATTGAAAATTGTACATTAAACTTCATATAAATAATGGCGCTGAATATTTAAGGCAAAATTCTTCTCGTGGGGTTTTAATTGATGAGAGGCGTAAGCGATTACCTTACCCTCTTGCATTAATACGCAACCTAAACCAATTCTAGAGTCATCTGTGTACACCTGATAGTTTAGACCTTCCTTGGGCAGAGCAAGTACTGGAGTGATAGAAGTGCGTCTTTTAGGGTTTGAAATGCTTCTTCGCATTCAAGACTCCAACCAAATGGAATGGCTTTTTGAGTTACCTTAGTCAGAGGTGTGCGATCTGAGAAAAGCCCTTGACAAACTTTTTGTAACATCCAGCTTATCCTAAGAAACTCTTTATATCGATGACTGACTTAGACTGAAACCAATCTTGAATAGTGCTTACTTTATTATGATCTACATGAATACTTGAGCATCGACTACATGCCCCAAGAATGCAATAGATTTAAGCCAAAATTTAGATTTAGAGAACTTGGCATAGAGCTGATGTTCACGCAAAACTTCTAATACTAACCTCAGATGATCTTCATGATCCTTTAAGGTTCGAGAATAATAAGGATATCGTCGATAAAGACGATTACAAATTTATTTAGATACGGTTTAAGAACTCGCTGCATCAAATCCATGTAGATTGATGGTGCATTAGTGAGTCCAAAAGACATCACTAAAAATTCGAAATGCCATAACGAGTACGGAAAGAGGTCTTTCCTACATTCGCTTCTTTTACTCGCAATTGATGATATCCAGACCTTAAGTCAATCTAAGAGAATATAACGGCTCCAGATAACTGGTCGAACAAATAATCAATTCTTGGCAATGGATTTTTATTTTTTACGGTGAATTTATTTAATTTGCGGTAATCTAAGCACATTTGTATAGATCCATCTTTCTTCTTTACAAACAAAATAGGCACTCCCCAAGGAGACATGCTTGGCCTGATGAAGCATTTATTCAAGAGCTCTTGTAACTGTTCGTTAAGCTGTAGGAGTTCCTTAGGTGCCATTCTGTACGGTGCTTTAGATATGGGCTGGGTATCCGGGATCAACTAAATAGATAACTCTACTTCTTTAGGTGGAGGTACACCAGGCAAATCCTCTAAGAACACATCGATAAATTCTTTAACTACTTTACAATTAAAGAGATAAATATTTTCCTTTGCTTCACCCATCATAGTGATAAGAAAATCGTCACAACCTTTACTGATTAATTGCTCAGCTTTGATAGCATTAATTAATAATAATTGCGTACTGACTTGTCCTACCAAAGTTTCAGACTTGCCTGGGAATGAAGAGTGACCTCCTTCTTAAGGCAGTTTATAACGGTATTATGATCATTGAGCCAATTCATTCCAAGGATGATATCGAATTTGCTAATGGCAGAACGATTAACTTAGAGTCAAAGTCTTGATCATTTAATAGAATTTTGATATTGCAAAACTTATGAGCACTGAGTTGGGCTCCAGATGGAAGTCCAACACTTAAAGATTTAGCTAAGTTGTACGAGTGTGGCTTAAGAATATTGGCAAAATGTTCAGGAAGAAAAGAATGACCAGCATCAGTATCGTATAACACATTGCAGGGTTGGTCCTTAAAATATAGTTTGCCTAAACTTATTCATAGGAACTGTATTAACTAATTTGTAATATTTAAACTGCAGGAAATGCAAATTTTAAATGAAGAGGTTCAAAAATGTGTACCTGAAACCACATTGTTATCTTCCGCAGCCTGAAGAGGTGTTAAGGCGTAGACTCGAGAAGGATTGATAGGACGATTATTTACATACTTCATGGGATTGTTCTGAAACATTGGAGCATAAAGATGCTCCCGAGCAGCTTCAAAAGTAGGGGCTGGCTTTATTGCCAAACTGGGCTCTCTCTTATTTAGCGGAGTCACTCTAAAAACTTGATTTTTATGTGATTGCTTGATATGGACTCCATCCACTATTTCTGTGTACTTGCAGTGATAGAATAGATGGCCTGGACATCCATATATGTAGCACTTATGGCCAAAGTGATAATACTTTGCCATAGGGATGAAGCCAATTACAACCTTGAATCAGTTCAGCAGATGGTGCAGCTACAATCTGATAGACATTTATAGATTGAGGTCTATGCCTTTTGAAAGCATCATGGCAATGGGGAACTGATTACATCTTAAGCTTATGATCCCTCTCAAAATGATGGTGCTCAAGCACCTTTAATATTTCCACCAGTTCAAAGAAACTAATCAAGCGGAGCGGGACGATAAGATCTTTTAACAAATCTCGTAGTTCGCTGAGGAAATGATGGCACTTTGCTGATTTGGATTGGATCAACTCTGGAGCAAAATGAATTAACCTACAAAATTCTCTTTCATAATTAGAAACAGAGCGACTTCCTTGCATCAGCCTTAATATCATGTCTGCTATAATGTTTTGTGCGGACGGAGGGATGAACTCATCCTTGAAAGATTCTACAAATTCATCCCAAGGGATGTCTTTAAGTTTGCAGTCGATGATTTTAGTGTTTCAAATGTTGTCCCACCAGTACTTTTCTTCAGCATGAAACAAATGCGCTGTGAGATGGACAACATTAGAATTAGGGATTTTTAAGCTGATTAAATCATTCTCGACTATTTTCAACCATTCGGGTGTGTCCATTGGAGATAGGTTTCCACTGAAAGTGGAAGGCCTTAGTCTTATAAAGTTGTGAAGAAGACCATCTATAGAGTGATGGGAAGGAAAAGAGTTTTGTTGAGTAGGAACAACAGGGGCAGCAGTAGTAGTTGGTACTGAATGATCGGCAATCAATTTCTGCATAACTGGAGCTTGTTGAGCTTGGTTTTCCAACATGGCCGCCACCATTCCTCGAAGGTGGATTAGTTGTCAGAAGAACTACTCGAAGCGATGGTATTATTAATGGGTGTACCCGCAGGAGGGGATCTGAAATTTATTCTGATCGAGAAATATAAATCTAAGTTTTAGAATTATTTTAAGAAAGACAATAATTCAAGTTTTAAAGATGCTAAAATTTCTCATTATTTTGAAATGAAGGCTTACATAAGATTAGAAAAAATGCAAAAAATCATAACACTACTGGAATCATAAAGTAACAGAGAATGACCATCTGTAACAACCCAAACTCTTAACACCAAGGTATTGTTCGCTTTGACCTGAAAGGCCTCACGGTTTTGTCCCCAGAAGATAACTTCCCAGAAGATCACCCATCCTGGGAGTGCTCCCACATGAGCACGCTTAACTTTGGAATTCTTATTAGGAACTCCATTGTTATCTGAAAAGGTGTCTCAATGTTTAAGAGTTTAACTTATTACTACTTAAGTGGGTCTTTACAAACTCTCCAACTTAAGTAACTGATGTCCTCGTCAGTATCCACACACAGATCTAAGAACCATCCATTGGGTAGATAGAACTAGAGGTGACCACTACAGGCTCAAGAGGTACCCACAACCATGTAGCACCTTAACCATCATGGGTTCAAGTGGCTGCTCACATAAAGTGGTACTTTACCCTATATGTCACTAAATTCCTATCTAACACCCTATGGTTTGCTCTGATACCATTTGTAACAATCCAAACTCTTAACACCAAGGTATTGTCCGCTTTGACCTGAAAGGCCTCACGGTTTTGTCCCCAGAAGATAACTTCCCAGAAGGTCACCCATCCTGGGAGTGCTCCCCATGAGCACACTTAACTTTGGAGTTCTTATTAGGAACTCCACCGTTATCTGAAAAGGCGTCTCAATGTTTAAGAGTTTCACTTATTACTACTTAAGTGGGTCTTTACACTATCATGCTAACTAATACTCAAATACTCTTAATATACTTACCACTAAACACAAACCAAAAGTCCTCAAAGGTCACTTCCATACAGTTTCTCTTGTGTTTCCTTTCAACCTTACTAATAGTATCGGACCACCATTTTCCTGCATAGTCCAGCATTTGATATGTCATAATGTCAATGCAGATGGACTTGGGACACTCTATGTGCCTTAAGACTGATTCCACTCAGCTCAACCATTCCTTTGCATAGATTGGGAAGTCAAGTCCTCGGTATGCTGATTGGTGAAGAAGTTTGTCCAGAACTTGGACTCCTTATGCTGAAACTTCCTTAATCTATCATTTACTCTCTTGTCTCTACTTAAAACTATATTTCAAAGCCAACTCGAAGGTATGGACGTAATAGCCCAAGTCAGACTTCTCAGGATTCATCTTACCCTATTAGAAGAACTAATTAGTTTTTGGTAAAACTAGAAGGGTCTAAAGCTTGTAGTATTTTCATTCTACATTTTTTATGGAGTTACCGATGGTACTATGTTATGGATGTTATATCTTGATGTTTGTACTTCAGAAGAATGGTCCATTAGGTAGAAAGGAATCACATATCCCATTCAGACACCTTCTGGTGCTCTCTGATACCAACTGTGGGGCCTCATACTGTTCCACAATCATGCTAATACTGATATTAACATAATCACGAGGAGTACGGTGCTCAAACTGTGGCAAATCGCCAACTCAAGTAGGGTCAAGTATAACTGAACCTGCCTTAAGCAGAAGACTTGTTACCTAAAATTGAGAACATACATCAACATATCAAAGTAGCAGAAGCAAAAAATAGTATAACATAGCATCCACATCACATGATAGTATAGAAAGGTAAATGCAACAGTAACTCAGCTTAAAGTGTAAAAAGTAAATACATCTAGATTTAAGAATTATTATAGACTGAATATTTAAAAAAAAGAGCTCTTATCCTCACAGCAGAAAATGAAAACTAACTAATCAGCAACAGGAAGATTCTCCTCCTGTCCAAGCTCCTCTCCAGCAGAACCACCAACGAATAGCTCATAATCTGACATTTGTCGGTACCACAAATGCTAGGGACCCAGCTAACAAAAAAAAAAGGTTACAGTTAGACTAATTATCTAAGTATATTTTAGGTTGAATAAGTGAACTAAACATTTAAAGATATCATATTATATTTACTTTAAATATGCAAGTAGTTTAAGGTGCAATAAGCTACAAAGAACAGCATAGCTATAAATAATACATTTTTAGGTGAACAACAAGGTATGCAATAATACCTACTAAACATGAAGCTGAACAAGGTAAGGCTAAAATATATAAATGACTTCAAGGTACTGAAAGTAAAACTCATTCAAACATGCTTATGATGACATATGCTGATTTCATAAAAGAAAGCTGTACTGAAATGTGCTGAAGTAAGTATACAAAACTAGCATCCTAAATATGCTTATACAAAATAAATACTAAACTGGAATAAATATACAAATATGCAGAACTAATAAATATAAGCCACTGAAATATGTGGCAAAAAAGCCAAAGTACTAAAATAAAATAAAAGTAAAGCCACTGAAGCATGCGGCAAAGCAAGCCAAAGTACTAGAACTAAACTGAAGTAAAAGCATGCCTAAACATAATACTACCGTAACAAAAACAGGCCATATAGGACCTTTGACCAGAAAGTTCAACATGTATCCATCCTAGACATCATCAGAGCTAGGTCCAAGTTGAACTTATAGAATAAGACATATATCCATCCTAGCCAAGCATAGAGCTAGGTCCAAGTCTATTCTATAATAAAACTGGAACTGAGGAGGCAGACTAAGCTAGGACACACCTTACTGAACTGAATATACTGAATGAACTGAATGAATATTTATGCTTTTCAAATACTAACGTAGTATACATTATCAATATCCTAAGTTTACCTATTATGTCCAAGGAAAAGGCTCAATATACAAGGTGTGTAGAGCAACAATAGTCAAAGTAAGCAAGAAATTCAACTAGACTTATGTGATATCTATTGTTGTCTAATTTAATTTAGTCAAACTATTCTGAGAAAATAAAAGTTTAGGATCTCCAATATTTAGGTACCGAGTATGATCCCAGATTCACAACCTTAACGTTAACATTAAAACTTAACAAGTTCTAATTCATAATCAAATGATGACTATAAGAGATTAAAGTAAGTAAATTAACAGCTTGATTAATTTGTTTAATTACTCCACCCAAATCTTGATCATACTAATCAAGATTAAGGATTCTGGAGTTAAACTCCACACTTGGGGTTCAAATCCCAAATCCAAGGTGCTATTCTACTGAGGACTTATGGTCCACACTCAACCATAATTTAAGGGTACAGAACTTTATAAGTTGAAAGAATAAGAAACTACAATCTTAATGAAAGGTCATTCTATTATCATAAGTCAAAATAATTAATCAAGAACATACAAATCTAAGACATATATCCAATCCATACAATAATTATATATTCTATAGTTTGAATCAATCCTACACCCAAAAAGAGGTTTTAAGAGAATTTAATAATTAATCAAGTAGGGAATTCCAAATGAAATGATATAATTTAATCAGATTATCAAAGGATCTAAGATTTAAGATCCAAGGCTAGATCACTTAAGAAAAAGGAAATTAAAACTTAACTCAATTAGATTAATTAGGCTCAAAAGTTAAGGAAATGATACTAATACATTTCATTATAGATTAAAAACATTTTACTGAAGTTATAGGGTTTAAGGATACAAACAATATTTTGGTCAAAAATGACCAAAATACCCTTCTTAAGACTAAAATTAGAAATTTAAGATTTAAACATTCAAATAGATTCAAATCAGTATTAATAAAGTTAATATTGACTAATGAGGTGAATGAAATAATTAACTTAAGATTTGATATCATAATTAGCCACATTAGCACTAATTACATTTTAAGGCCAAATAAGGTGAATTAAGAAAATTAGGGCACATTAAGATGATCCAAACACATTTATAAGTTCTACTGCATTTAAGAAAGTAATTGAAACATAAATTACCAAAATCAGAGGGTTAATTGAGGCTTAACTCACTAACCAGAGTTTAGGATAATTAAGAGGTGATTAACAATTTTAAATCTCTTAAATTATTTTTAAGGGCATAATTAAATTATCCATAGTCTCATGAGAAATCAGAGACCTTAATTACAATTTTTAAACATTAATTAAATAAATTATGAATTTATTAAGAACAGAGAAAGATTAAGCAATTAATTAAAATCTAACCATTGGATCTTAGATTTTATTTTGTATTATTATTCCTTGCATTTTTTAATTAAAATGGTATATTGGATAATACTATTTGGATAAGTATTGATTAAGTTATTTCATTAATTTAATCAGGATATTTATATAAATTAAACCATAGGATATTTAATACAATATATTTATCCCTTAATAAACAAAAGAGAGATAAATCCAAATAAAATTAATTATCCCGGCATAAATAATCAAATAGCGTGGGTTGATCGAGCCTAAATGCCCAATACTATTGGACAGTGCGGATCACGGGTCGACCCGACCCACGCGGGTCACGGGTCGACCCGACCCACGCAGGTCACGGGTCGACCCGACCCACGCGGGTCACGGGTCAGCCTGACCCGCACTGTCGTCTCCATCCTCACGACTGGCCCTGACAGATAATGATTAGGGTAAACGCTAATCATCTAAATTTGGCTTCCACAAGCCATGCCAATGACCAAGGAGGATCGATGCACGTTATAGAGCTCTAGACCGATCGATCTAACCTTAAACCCAAATCGAGGCCTGGCTAAAACACCCAATCCTTATTTGGGAGGTAGATGGCCATTTGTACTCTTTGTGGAAGGTAATTCTCCCTCCACAGTCCACCAAACTACCCCAAATCAAACCCCACCCCATTCCTAAGCCATCATAAAGCTAAATCCCATATTGATTAGGCTTGGGGAGGGCAAAAACCATGGATCCTTACTCAGGCCATTTACTAAAATGGTCCAAGTGAGGATGGCTCGAATCGATCTAGCTTGGGTTACTCAGACCGTATCGATTCATTGTAGGATTGAGATGGAATGCAATAATGCAATAATAGACCCTTCCCTGGGGCCATTTACGTGAGCTACCATTTCTAGAATGCTCAGCATAGTCAGGCATTCGTCATTCACTGGCGATTCCCAATTCAATTATAGACGATCCTAATTTCACAAGCATCTATGGAATCATAGACATCTAATGTAGGCAAGACAGTGAGCTCACATAGCTCACTAGGGAAAGAGAGGGTACCTAGAATGTTTGGCTGAGCTGGAACGACTAGCAAGGAGCTTGGCAAGAGCTACCGAGCTTCAGTGGGATACGCTTAGGGTTCCTGAGCACCAAGACTTGCCTCTATTAGAAGTACGTAACTGCCAGGATGAAAGGAATTTTTGAGAGTTCAAGGAAGCTTCAGAGAGATTGCCAGGGACAATGGGGGATCGCAGTAAGCAAAAAGACACACTGTGAGGCCTTCAGGGTACTTATCGACGATTAGGAGGTCCAGGGTTGGACGGCAAGGCTGGGAGCCATGGTTCAGGATCGGGCCGAGCTGTCTCCATAATCCATCCTTAATGGGATACATTCCAATCTCAAGGTTGCCAAGGCGGGTTCAGCCAAAAATGGGAAGATCCTAATGGCCTGCAGAGGAGTGGCAGATAAGGTCGATGTGTCTTGTATGAACACATCTTCCCTGTTGGGCCAGCGATCGAACGAAGATGAAGGTGAATAGCGCTCGGGAAAGGCTCAACCATCTGATCCACAAAATCGTTGGGATTAGATGGCTAGGATGGGGTACTTAAATGATAAACTGCGAGTTTGATGGTAGTCGAAGGGTACGCTCGATCTATCTGATGCCTAGGATGTGATTATAGCGAGGGATAGATCGCATCGTCGGATGAGGGTGCGCTGAGATGAGTGCTAGCGCATCCAATGGTAAGGGTTGGTGCTCTATTGTCGGGACCCCGCAGCGGATCTGCCACGGTTCCGACAGCAAATCCCGAAATTAAAAAATACAAATTTAATTAATTTAATTACTAAATTTTATTTAATTTAATTAAACAATAATCTTAATAATTTTAATTCCAAATTAGGACTAAATGAGCTCCAAAAATTCACCCTTAGTTAATTAGGGTATGAGGAACTCAAAAAAATGAACTCATATTTTAATTTCAAGATCAAATTAATTTAGCTAATTTTCAAGATCCAAAAGTAGGAAAAATTACCAGAATACTCAATTGAGCTCCGATTGATTTCAAATTTATGGGGCTAGGTTTAAATGACCCATTGAGTCTAATGGAATCAAAATTAAAGCTTGATTTAGCTTAATTAACCTGAATTTAGCTGTGGTAACAACTAGGGTTGTTACACACTTAGAATAAAATAATTATCAACACTATACTAAAAATGTTGCACTTAGACACTTATGTTAGTCCTTATATTCCAGTGGAAAGCATAGTCTTTTGAGATGGTTCCATTCTAACATCTTATAAGTCTTCTTTTAGTCACAAGTGCTCCACTACGGATTACTCAATACTACTCAAATTAATTCACAAGATTTAGGTATGATCTATAACTTCTCTCTCCTACAAATTAGAATTTAATCTAAGTTATCTAAATGTTAATTAATGTATATGTAAGGGTGTAAGTTAACTTAAGAATCTAACTTACATATATATCTCTTGCTATCCTAAGACATTAGACGTAGCCTAATACTAGGATCCTAATTTAGAAGGTTGATATGAAGGTTTGCTAGCCTTAAGTTTACCATGGAAATTAAGAATTTAGGGAGATCCTAATTCATCAACTTCACTAATTTGACTAGTTACTAACTAATGTGTGGTGCCCCACCCCTCAATTCACAAGATTAAGCTAAGGGGTGGTGTGTCACATTGGTGAATCCCTCACTTAACATTGAATTAGGTATATTCCATAATCCACTAATAAGGGAGAGATAAGTCAATATATATATATATATATATATATATATATATATAAATATTATATCACAGTCATTCAACAAATACAAAATCAGAGTGCAGAAGTAAGGTAAAATAAACATACATCCAATTTTACCATAATGCATATGGGTAAGGAAAGTACATCAGTAGCTCAGAAGAAATAGTATAGCCAAAAATACATAGTCAAATAGTACTTGTATTATTACAATATTAATTAAGTTTAAATGAACTGAAATGAAATCACTCATCTTCACAAAAAACAATAAAGCCTAAGCAGCTTTAGCTGCTTCCTGATGCTCCTCCTTGAGATATGGCTCCTCTTCAGCCCCATGCTGCTCAAATCTATCTGATTATGATATTGTCAGTTTCACAATGCAAGGGCCCCAGCCAATAAAAGAAAAATCTTACTAGATAATTGTCTAAGTGTATTTTAGGCTGAATATTTTTCATACATTATTAATGTCACCATTTTACTTAACAACACAAAATAAACTATCTAGCATAGGAGTAGCAAGAAGACAAATAAAAAGGGAAAGCTATAATTAACAATACTTACAACTAAGCAAGAATGAGGTAAAAAGTATACTTTATATAATCTAATACAAGGCCAGGCATATATATATAAATACAGTAAGTAAGAGTACTGAAAGAAAAAAAAATGCTGATGATCAAGTGACATATGCTGATTAAAGTAAAAAATCTAATTGTGATACATACATAATAAGCAACAATGAAATCTAGCATCCTATAATATACAAGTAAATAGATAAAGAAAAGTTGGCTGAAATGACATGCATCATTAAAATAGTAAGCCATAAAACAAAAATAGAAATAGATATGTACAAACTACCATATCAGAAATTGGCCAATTGGGCTACAGTAACATTCTCAAAGCCTTTCTAAGCTAGGGAAGGATAGAATTCCCAAAGCTTTTCTAGGCTAGGGCAGAACAGAACAGTATAGTAGGACTGAAGAGGCAGCTGATATAAATGTAGTAAATTTTAGTTATTTTACATTTGCTTTTGTGGACATGTCCAAAAGTAGCTAAGGAGTCAAGCATGTTTGCAAGATTATACAGGTTCCAAACTTAGCACACACTCCTCACTAAGTAATGTTAATAATCCTTATTATTCCTTACCCCTATCTATTAGGGTAATGTGCACCAGATCCTACCTGAATATAGTTGAACCCAATGAAAATATTATCCTGATTATTCTAAGTTTTTATTTCATGCAATAATGTTATCTTGAATGACATGTCCAAGAAAATGACACAAATTACAAGGAATGTGAAAGCACAAACAAATCAATAGCAAGCAAGGGACTCTTCTACATGGTGACATTATTGTTATCTAATTTACCATTCTAACTATTCAAAGTTACACAAGTTCAGAATCTCTAATTCATACTATCGAGTGTAACTTAGAAGCATGAGCTTATAAGTTAAAAGCAATTAGAATTGATCAGGTTCTAATTTAGTTCAATCAGAATTGACTACAAGTTAAATAATAAATCGTCACATCCTAATTGATAAATTTAGATATTCTAGACTAAGATCTGATCAAGATCTACTAAACTAAGGATTATGAGTTAAACACCATGAGTTTGGGCTTAAGCACATAATCCAAAGGTAAATTCTAAGAATCTAAGGTTTGAATTCTAGTGTGAACTAAAGATTAGGGCAAATCCTTATTAAGAAAAATTAGGCTTAATAGAATGATTCTCCTAATCTTAATTTAATATTAAAAGATAAAATAATCAGAATCAAGATATAAAATCTCAAAAACTATAAAACCAAAGTTTCATTTATTAGATAACCTAGTTTATCCAACAAATAAAATCTAACCTATGCTCTATTCCTAATCTTAGGAAAAGGTCCTAATGTGAGGTGTGGAATTCTAATGAGATGACTTAGAGAAAACTCAAGAAAAATAAGAAATTCTATTTTCCTTGTTGTTTTACTTATTTGGGAAGGTTAAGGTTACATTTTAGCTAAGTAAGGAACATTCTCCTTACTTAGGGATTTTCAAGACTTATGTTAAGACTTTTATCAATTTATTCTAATTATGAGAATTTAAGACTTAAATTGAGCCTAAATCATTTTTATTACTAATTTTAATGATTTAAAATATATTTTATGGTTCTAAGACACTTAACTTAAATTTTGGGCAAAATGACCATTTTGCCCTTACTTAAGGGTCCAAAAAGCTACTTTCTACATTAAGGCTCCAAATTGGAATTTCTTATTGCCAAATGATTCCTTACTATCTAACATGAAGATAGATAGTAAGTACACTCAATTTAGATAACAAATGGGTCCTATAGGTCCAAATTAAGGAATTTGATCTAAGGGGCAATTTAGTAATTTTCACCTAATGAAATCTGAAAATTTGTACAGTTTATTGTTGCTTGATGTTCAAGTATTCCATAGAGTTCAAGAAGACTAAATTCCAAGGTCTATTGGTTAAGTTACGAGTGTTCCAAATTCTAGGGGTAATTGTGTAATCACTAAGGCTAATAGGGGTCAAAAACTTAAACTCTTCTATTTGAGATCCAAATTCCACAAACTCAGTGGCTATAGCTTCCCTATAATACACTGAGTACTTTAACTAGGAGTAGATCCAAATTGGACCTCATTTGGTCAAGTTATGACCTAACTAGGGTTGGGGTTATTTTTGTCAACATAAGATTTATAGGGTTCAAAACCTAAATTTTATTATAATTTACTGTTGGCACTATTTTTCTAAGCTAGCATGCACTTTGAATTTCTTGATTTGGAGTCTAAATAAATAATTTATGGCCTAATCAATTTCTTGGGTTTTAAGGTCATTTGAGAGGGTACCCAAAAGCCATTAGCCACCCTAATGATCAAATCACAAAATTAATACTATCAAAGCATTCTTAGGGTTTTCCTGATTACTTGAAGACCCATGTTGGCTAGGTTTGGGTTACTAGGCATAAAGTTATGAGGGTTTGAAGTCTTGGTATAAGTGAGAGGATGTCCTAAAATGTCATTATGTTGCCTAGCTATTCTATGGAAAATTTTATACTACCCTTAAATCCCAATCATTTTTTTAATTAAAATGAGATATATATCTGCTATGTTTGGACTTATGAATTAGATGATATTAATGTTTGAAGTTCTACTAATTAACTAATTAATTAGGTTGCATTTTATTTATTTATCCAATATTACATTCTTTGTCAGCAACTTAGACGGGTAGGCGGGACCCACGCAACCAGCACGCCAGGACAGAAGGGATGGCGCATGAATCATGGCCCGACAGCTGGACACTGGCAGGACCCGCATCGATAGACTTGACAGACAATGTCAGTTGCGAGACCCACAATTGTAGCCGATCAGTGCACGCCGTGCAGGTTCGACAACAAGTGGGTCGAGCCTGGGTCAACCCGGCGTGACCCGGGCTTCACCTTCTTGACGTAAGCCGTAGAGTCTACGCTAGGGCATGCTGAAAGAGGTCATAATGGCAGCACTAGGGCTTAGCCCACACACCATTATAAGGAGAGCAAGGAGGGACAGCCATCAACACCTGAATTGCCGACGGAGGTGACCTGAGGAGGCGATGGAAGCGAACCCTAGGTCTAGGTTTCAGCGAGGAGAAGATAACAGTAAGTACTATGGATTTTGGATTAAATTAGGTTCGATCGAGTTCAATCATACCTGATCGAACTAATTAAACATCAAGCAGGTTCGATCATGTTCAATCAATTTCTAGGGTTTTAATGGCAAGCAATAGCATTTCAAATAATAATCAATTGGATTGACTGAGAGATAAGGAAGATCAGGGGTAAATTATATGGATGGCTAAGGCTTTTAGGGTTTACTGAAGATGACCGATCGAGCTACTACTACAAAAATCATGAGTCCTGAACGCCTGCACAAACCTTATGGAGTGTTAGGCAGAGTCAATGAGGTTGGAAAGGTGGGGAGTGGTCGAGGACACAGCAACGTGCTACGCGGGGGGTACCGTGCGGACTTCGGGATGATGCATAGGGTTCGTTCGATCGGTTGATCGAATGGTCCCGATTTGTCGTTCGATCAAATGGCAAAGACAGATGGCACAGACAGCGGGGTAGATGGCATGGACAGCAGGTTGGATGGCACTTTAAAGGAGTTAAACAAATAATATTTATTATATTTAAATTCTTAATCTCTTAATTAAATATATATAAATAAATGGTCTCAGAAATTTTTTGATATATCACCCCTAGCTAAATTAGGGGTGAGGAACGCAATGACGGAGTCGAATTTTTGATTTGATGAGTATTTTATTTTCCTAATTTTCAGGGTATTTAAATATTATTAGAATATTCGACAATTTTTCGACGACTTCCGATTGCCACCAAAAATCACCCCTAGATAATTTGGGGGCAATGAGCACAATGGTGAAGTTCAATTTTTTTGATATGAGGTTAATTTAGATAGGTCAAATTTTAGGGTTCTCAGAGTTTCAAAAATTTGGATTTTGATCCTTTTGACTGTTGACTTTGACTAGGTCTTAGTGGTGAGCTCCTAATGACTTAAATAACACTAAAATCAAGATTAGGACCTGGGTTAGTCCTAATTGGCTTGGGTAACAACTTGGGTTGTTACATAATGTGCTTTTAATAAGGTGCTAAGTGAGGGTTTTCAAACCACTAGATTCTAGGTTCACATCAATGCACTAGAAATTTTAGGCTAACTAAGAGATTGAGCTACTAAAATGAGCTAATAACACTAAGTTACACATTAAGGTGGTTATGGTAAGTCCTTCACTTAAAGGATGTAAGGGGCTAGACTAATCTCAATCTAACCTTTTAAAAGTTTTACTAATGAATCTCATAATCATAAGAAACTAACCAATCCATTTTATCATAGGGTTTAGGACTACTACAATCTTTAAGAAATAAATCAACCCTTAAGAACTCATACTATCCTCTTATATCTATGTTGAGGCTCTTTCTTAGGTTAACTAGCACTAAGCGAAAACTAGGTTATCCTAGTTGTTTTCCTATCAGCTATCCATCTTGCACGACACTCCCAGTAATGATTCCCCACTCTTCCTCAAGTAAAGCACTTAATTCCTTGATGGTAAAATTTAACATAAGGATGGGATTTCAAGCACTTCCCAAGTTGCCTTGCTTACTGTTGCTGCTGAGCTAAGTTATAGACTATAGGCTGATTAGGCCTAATTCCCTTAAAATATTTTGATTTTATTGTGGAAGAGAAATATCTTTTTCAGTGGTACTTCTGCATAAGATGATGTTCAACTATCTTGGCTCCTTCCAAAAGATTTGCAAGGTTATTGTAGTCTCTTAACCCTTTTAAGAACTAGCTACATCTTGTAGCCTTTGATTTGGCTAAATCAGAAGTGAATCTTGAAAGTATCCTGAATTCTACTTCATACTGCAAGATTGATCTATTGCCTTGAGTTAATTGAATTAACTCATCTTTTATCATAGTTGAGCAGATAAAGGATTAAACATATTTCTAAAAGTCTCCACAAATGCGTTCCACGAGATGCCTTCAACATCTCTTCTTGAGAATTGGGAGTTTGGCTCGTTATCCCAACAAAACTCTACTTTTTCTGAGAACATATGTGTGTTTAAGTGAATTACTTTGGTTACAAGACATTTAATAGTTGCAAGATTCTTAGCTATGGCCTTAAGATAATTAGTTTCTTCAATGGGTGTAGCCGACCTATTGAAAGCTGGAGGGTTTAAGCAAAATAAAGTTTGCAAGAAACCATCCATAGTAGAGGAAGATAGAACTTGAGAATTCACTTATATATCTTGCTGCTTCAGAAGGTTGATAGCTCTCTAAGCTACTTGCGATTGAGTCTCAACTATAATTACTACTAACTTCACAAGAGTCTTGATTTCTTTCAAGTTGGAAGGACTTGAAGGTACTGTCCTCTGGACGGGAGTAGAAAGAGGATTTGATTCAGGATTCATTCAAAAAAACAAAATGGAAGAAGTTTGAAAGATAAACTAGGATAATTATTTTATTAACAATCATTATATATACAAGCTTGAAAACTTAGTGCATTAAACTAGAAAGCAAAAGCTACAATTTAATAATTTTGACATGCAACCATTTACATAATTGAGAAAAAAATATTATTTCAAAGTCCTAGAAAATGGGAAAACTGTGATACTTCATACAATCTCTAACCATTTCCTAGTAAGCGCAAGTTCACTAATTTTTTGCATATTCTTTAAAGAGTTCGTCTATTGAGAAATGAAAAGGGTTTGGACATACTATAGCATCAAAAGCTTCTAACACTCATTGAAGTCATTCCTTAGTTAGTTGGGGTAAGTGGACTACTCTAAATATTGGGGTCTTCAATATTTTGTTGAGTACGTCACCTCCAGCTAGAGACACTCCAAAATGGAGTCTTCCAAAGTGAAATCCATTCTCATAGTTACTATTCCATTAATGTTATATCAGACTAGTGTAGTTGTTGATAGATGGAAATACGCATCTGCATTTGTACGCAAGTGTAGGCGGTCTAAAGTAATAAGTGAAAAGTTTAGTTTCTGGGATTTATCGAACCTCAGGGAATTGTTGTTTTGATACCAAGTTGTGTTTTCTTTCACTAATGTCTAGATAACAAATTTGGTTGATTTTTGTTGATTTCTAATTAGCAATACACAAGACTTTGAGTAAAGATATGTTTTGATTAAAAAGGAGAGAGTTGAGATTTCGTTGTAATATATGCAAGGGTTGGTTTTACAACTGCATTGTTTGAATGTAGACGTTCAATTTGATTGCTTTATTAAATCAATTGAATACCATAGGAATTGAAGTATTCTCCAATTACATTGGGTCCATGTTTAGTGCACAAAGAGAACTCCTTTTGGGTTCCTCCTTGGCACATAATCTCTTATGAGATATGATTCGATTAGTTAGATTTTGATTCCCTACGCTTAAGTTACCAAAAACAACTTTTAATTATAATGATCTTACAAGAAAGATTCCATTTACCATGTGTCATGCGCTTCACACGCAGTTTAGCTAGATGGGAGGATGCATTGGGCTAATGAATTATGTCACATTATTCATTGAAGCTCCTAACATCTTGTCATCCCTTCTACTTTGCTGAGCAGTAAAGCAAGGTTAATGGAGAACTTGGTTCTCAAGCATAAATCTTTTGTGAGAGCTATAAAGGGAGGGTGCAAGTGAGCTTTGAGAATTTTGTCACATAATTCTCAGCTCTACTCGCACTACCTTCCTTGCTCTTACCCAGTTGATGAGCCTTGGAACACAAGCTCTTTTAATAAATAAGAATTCAGTCCATCTAAGCATTCATTCAATATTAAAATTAACAATACAAAAACAAATTTTTTCTTTACATTTAAACAATATCATCATGCAACAATTTTTCCCTTACATAATTCTACAACTACATCTCAACCCTCTCCAAGGGGTTTTTAGCCTTCCATTACTAAGCAAGAAAGAACATACATGCAAAGAAAAGTGAATATCGCCATCAGTTCACAGCAAGAAATTAATCAAGGGAGTTTAGGACATATACAAGGAATCACCTGGAGGTTTTCTGGGGTTCTCTTTACTTTTCCTGTACTGTCCTCTTGAAGCTCCACCCTTCATTCTTTGCTGTCTTTTCATCCTCCCTATTCTTGGTCCTCTCTTTCCCTTGTAGAGTTCTCCTTCTTTCTCTTCCTGCAGCCTTTCTCTTGGTCTTTTGAGTAGCAAAGGTTGGAACCTTTTTAAAGTCTGATATTGGCCCTTAAATCGGGATGCACTCAGCCTCAAGCCTTTAATGTGTGACCTTTCCTCTTCCTTGATTTAATTCCAATCCTTTTAATATTTTCATCTGTTTAAATATGTTGGCATTCAGCAGAGAATTAATTTACCAATTTTTAAGAGGCTGGGGGAGGCCAAAGGTCACATTATTGTGGCCTTCCCCATGCTTCTTAATTGATGTTTCTAGAAATTCTAGGCCATCCACTGCTGCAGCAGTGTTTCATATACTGTTCCATTGCGGCGCCGCGGCAACCGCATTTCAAATCATGTTCTGTTGTGGCGCGCTGTAGCAGCAGTGCTCCAAATGCTTTTCCTGTACATAAGTTTGTATCTTTTTTGTTTGGTCGCTGCAGCGTACGCTGTGGCGCGACAGTGGACAAGTTGCGAGATCACTGTTCAATTAGTTTAACTATAGTTTTATAAAATTAAAATTTACCCACTGTGGCGCACTACAGCGCCCTATAGTGGATAAATTTTGCAGGATCACTGTTCAATTAGTTCAACTATAATTTGATAAAAATAAAAATTCACCTGATGTGGAGCATTGCGGTGCTCTACAACGAATAAATTTTGCAGGATCACTGTTCAATTAGATCAAGTATAGTTTGATAATATAAAAATTCACCCGCTTCGGCGCGCTGCAGCGAAGAAAGTCGCGTGACATTGTTCAATTACTTGTTTATAAGGTTTTAATAAATCCACAAAAAATAATGATGTGGCGTGCTGCGGCGTGCAAGCTTGCGTAGTACTGTTTAATTACTCATTTATATAAGTTTAATTTATCCTTATCAATATGATGCTGTGGTGCACCGTGGTGGGCCGTGCCGCGCTGCAGCGGTCTTACTCCAGGTGTGCAGTTCTGCTTCCAGGTAAGGCATTTTTAAGGGGATGCCATGGCGCGCTGCAATGTGCTGCGGTGATTTTTATCCAGAATTTGGTAAATCAGACTTTACAGTCTGTTTTCTTCATTTTCTTAAAAAGGCATCAATTTTTACTCAAAGTATAGGAAAATATATGGTGATATGAATATTTAAACACTATATTTTTGCTACAAATTCTAGCTATATCGCACCCCCACATTTAAATTCTTGCTCATCCTTGAGTAAGCTCAATAATTGTGATTTTCTGAATTTGTCTTTGTCTAAGGATTCGTTGCGTTAAGCTAATGTATCATGAATTTAGATGTCAAGCATACTCTAGTCAAGATTACTTCATGTCTCCAAGTTCTACTAACCCTCGAATCGAGTTCATGTTCCTACACTTCCTTTTGTTTCAATTTAAAATATTATGCTTAATATTTTAATATGGGGAGGTGATCCTAAAATTCTTACCTTAATGATGCAATTGGTGAGTCTTTTGAGTGTTGTGCCATGTGTGCCTCTTCTTATGATTCACAAGGACAGTTTAATATTTTAGGAGAGATAATTTTCTTCATCCTAAATGTTCACTTGTTTAGCTTGGGAAAGATATTTTTCATCATACCTTTATATATTGATTTTCCTTTTCTATTATTAGATTCCTTTGTAAAGGGAGAGCCATTTTTCTTCATCCCTTGATGTAGTCATTGTGATCACAAAATCCTACAGGAGCCTAGCACTTCAAATTATCACGCACCTCTTGCCATCTTGGTTTAATTTTCAGATTCCCCCCCCCACACTTAAACTTAGGCACATTTCATTTTAAGTTCTGGAAACCAAGCTTAGTTGACTCATCAACTCAATAAGGGATGTGTCACTTGAATTCATTTTCATCTTTATCTTTTACATGCTTGCATCTTAATTCTATACCATAATTTTTTTAACATTGAATCCAAAACTTGATCACATGCAAACAATTCTCCTTCAAGTTCAATTTTAGCAAAAATGTAGGGTGTGCGAAATACAAAATTTATTTTATTGATTAAAATCAAAACTACAACAGAAAATAGAAAATAAAAAAAAAAAAAAAGGGAACAACACAACCTTATTAATCATGGGTTGCCTCCCATCGAGCGCTTGTTTTTACGTCTCAGCATGACGCCAATTTAGCTCGTCTACGTGACTCCTTCTCTAGGGAGATCCTGCAATAACCAACTCTCTTTCTGTTTTAATTTAGATCCATTTAAGTAAGGTTTTAGACGGTGCTCATTTACCTTAATTGTCCCATCCGATGAAGTGATTTCCACACTTCTGTGGGGGTATATTTTTGTGATTATAAATGGGCCCGTCCATCTTGATTTCAACTTTCTTGGAAAGAGCCTCAACCTAGAATTAAATAACAATACCTTCATTCCAGGTTCTAGGTGTTTTGGTCTTATTAGCTTATCATTCCAGTTCTTGGTTCTCTCCTTGTTTAGCTTGGCACTCTCATATGCTCCCAACCTGAATTCATCTAATTCATGCAATTACAGTACCCTTTTTTCTCCTACTAGTTTGAAATCAAAATTCAGCCTTTTAACTACCCAAAAGGCTCGATGCTCTAACTCTACTGGCAAATGACAAGATTTCTCATAAACCAACTTGTAAGGGGACATTCCCAAATGTGTTTTGAATGCAGTTCTATACGCCCAAAGTGCATCGTTCAATTTCATGGACCAATCCTTCCTATTTTTGTTAACGGTCTTCTCTAGGATTTGCTTTAATTCACAGTTTGACACTTCCACTTGGCCACTGGTTTGAGGATGGTAGGCTGTACCTACTTTGTGTTTCACCCCATACCCCTTCAATTGAGTTTCTAGAAATGTTTTCCACCATCACTTATTAGGACATGGGGTGTACCAAACCTAGAGAGGACCTGATCTTTCAAGAATTTGATCACAGTCTTGGCATCATTATTTGCATAAGCTATAGCTTCAACTCATTTTGAAACATATTACACTCCCTCTAATATGTAGTTACTTGCATTAGAGGTGGGGAATGGCCCCATAAAGTCAATCCACCACACATCAAAGAGTTCAACTTCAAGGATTTCATTGAGAGGTAAGTCATCTATTTTTCCTAAATTTTCCATCCTCTGACATTGATCACCGCTCCTTACAAAATCAACAACATCCTTAAATAATTTGGGCCACTAAAATCTAGATTGCATCACCTTTGTCGCTGTTCGATCAATACCATGATGCCCTCCATAAGGAGATGTGTGGCAATGATATAAGATGTTAAGTGTTTCAGCTTCAGGTACACATCTTCTTAAGATTTGATCGGGACAGCATTTGTATAGGAAGGGATCATACCAAAGGTAATTCTTAGCATTAGCAAAAAAAAATTTCCTTTGCCGAGAGTTAAATTATGTTGGGATCACCCTTCCTGTAAGATAGTTGACAAAATCAGCAAACCAAGGAGGGTTTCTTGCTGCAAATAAATAGAGCTGTTCATTAGGAAAAGTTTCACAAACCTCTTATCCCTCCTTATGTCTTACATGAGTCAATCTAGAGAGGTGATCAGCCACCACATTATCGCACCCCTTTTTATCACGGATTTCTAAGTCAAATTCTTGTAGTAACAAAACCCAATGTATGAGTCGTGGCTTTGCTTCTTTCTTTTGAAGAAGATATTTGATTACAACATGATCCATGTAAATGATTATTTTTGATCCAATAAGACATGCTCTGAATTTGTTGAATGCAAAAACAATCGCTAAAAGTTCTTTCTTGGTGGTGGCGTAATTTCCTTGGGCCTCATCCGTTTACTTACTCGTGTAACAAGCAGAATAGAAATTTTTTTTCTTTAGCTATCCTAAAACTACTCCCACCGCCAGATTACTAGCATCACACATGATTTCGAACGGGTGATCTCAGCTAGGATTAGAAATTATAGGAGCTGAAATGAGAGAAATTTTATGGCATTGAATCCCCTTATGTAGTTTTCATCAAATTTAAATTCAACATCCTTTCCTAGAAGCTGGCATAAAGGTAAGATGATTTTAGAGAAATCTTTTTTGAATCTTCTATAAAACCCAGCATGCCCAAGAAAACTCCTAACTCCCTTTACGTTAGAGGGAAGAGGCTGTTTCTCAATAACCTCAATTTTGGCCTTATCTACCTCTATTGCTTTTATTGATATACGGTAACCCAAGACAATTCCTTCCTCCACCATGAAGTGACACTTTTCCCAATTGAGAATAAGATTAGTTTCCTCACATTTCCTTAGGACCTTACATAAGTTTGTTAGATAGTCTTTAAAAGATTTTCCCATGATAAAAAAATCATCCATAAAGATTTTTAGGAAATCTCCTATCATTTCGAAAAAGATGGTCATCATACACCTTTGAAATATTGCAGATGCATTGCATAGACCAAAGGGCATCCTCCTAAAAGCAAATGTTCCATAGGGGCACATGAAGGTTGTTTTTTCTTGGTCTTCCGGGGCTATCAAAATATGATTGTACCCCAAGTAACCATCCAAAAAACAAAAGTAAGGGTTTCCTGGCAGCCTATCTAACATCTGATCTTTCCTAGTTGCCTTATTTAATCTTCTATAGTCTATGCATACTCTCCACCCCGTAACATTGCTTATAGGAATTAATTCATTATTTTCACTCAAGGTCACGGTTTTCCCACTTTTCTTAGGGACCACATGAATAGGACTTACCCACGGGCTGTCCGAAATTGGGAAAATGATTCCAGCATCTATAAGCTTAATGATTTCCTTATGCACCACCTCTCTTATATTCGGGTTTAATCTTCATTGAGGTTCTATGAAAGGTTTTGAGTTGTCTTCTAGCAGTATGCGGTGCATGCATAAGGTAGGACTAATACCTTTCAAATCGGCAATACTCCATCCTATTGCCCTCTTATACTCTCTTAACAATGCACACAATTTGGTTTCTTGGGCTGGGCTCAACAAAGTAGAAATTATTACTGGGAGTGATGTTTCCTCCCCAAGATAAACATATTTTAAGTGTTTGGGAAAGGGTTTCAAGTCCAATTTAGGGGGTTCATCTATAGACAGTTGCATTCTCTTTCTTTCTTGAATCAACTCATATATTTTGTTTTCTTCCTCTTCAATTCCAGCTTCTTCTTCTTCCTGTAAATTTGATTCCTCTATATCTTCCAAAATTAACACCTCTTCCACTGCATTTACTTCCTAACACTCCTCATTTGGCCTAAATGGATGCCTCATCAAATCCTTTATGTTAAAACTCACCTCCTCCCCCTCACAATGAAGACTTTATTCACCCTTATCAACATCAATCATAGTTTTTCTAGTAGCAAGGAATGGCCTTGACAGAATTACAGGAATCTCCTGATTTTTATCTTCCATTTCCAACACTATAAAATCGATGGGGAAGATAAATTTATCAACCTTTACTAGAATATTTTCCAAGATCCCCATGGAGGTTTTTATAGATATATCCACTAGTTGGAGGAGGACTGATGTTGGTTTTAAAGAATCAATTCCCTGCTTTTTAAATATATAAAATGGCATTAAATTTATTGAGGCACCCAAATCACATAAATCCCTTTTAAGGGAATGATTTCCAATTGTGCAAGGAATGGTAAAACTTCATGGGTCCTTTCTTTTAAGAGGGATTTTCTGCTGGAGAATGGCACTACATTCCTCAGTCAAGGTCACAGTTTCCTTTTCATTTATTTTTCTTTTCTTTGATAGTATACCCTTCATGAATTTTGCATAACTAGGCATCTGTTCCAATGCTTTAGCAAAGGGAATGTTTATATGAAGAGTCTTAAAAATTTTTAGGAATTTTTGGAAAAGGTTGTCTAGCTTCTCCCTTGCCATTCTTTGAGGATAGGGGATGTGAGGAGTGTGGTCAGAAGGTTTAGTCATCTGCATGTTAGTTTCCTCATTCATTTATTTATCCTTGTCCTTATTGATTTATTTTTCCTCAATAGATCTCTCTCCCAAAATTTGAGAATTATGTTCAGGATTTTTAAGTACCAACAGTTCTGTAATTTTTCCACTTCTTAAAGTAATGGAATTTCCTGATTTATTCCCATAGTCCCCTATGGCTCCTACCAAGAAGGGTTGATTTAGTTGCATCATAATCTCTTTTAGTTTTAACTCAATTCTTTGAACAGCTTTTTCTTGATTCAAGAGTGTCTGTTCGTGTTGATTTAATATTGCATCCGTTCTGTTCATAAAATTAGTTGTGCCCGTTCTAAGCTCTTTTAGGGAACACTCTATGCTTCCTTAGTTTGTTGGGTTCTATAGTTTTGAATAGCATTCACTTCCTCAGTTTCTTCCTTATGATCAAAAATCTGTTGCACTTCCTCTAGTCTTTTGGTTAACAAATCAATTTTGTTTCATAATTCAGCAATGTGATTTGACTTGTTCACGTAATCTACCTCCACTTTATTTGAATTTGGCTGCTCAATTGGCCATAGGTATGCATTGTTAGCCATTTCCTTGAGGAGATCAAAGGCCTCCTCGAGGGTTTTACTACTTAATGGTCCTCCTGCGGCTGCATCATAAGGGTACTTGTGAGTGAGTTTGATCCATTATAAAAAGTCTGCACCTGCATCCACAAAGAAAACCTATGATGTGGGCAACGCCTTAAGCAGTCCTTAAAATGTTCCTGGCCATCATACAAGTTCTCACCATACTGCCGAGAGAAGTTTGAAATTTCATTTCTCAGCCTGGCAGTCTTGGCAGGTGGAAAATACTTGGCTAGGAATTTCCTTGCCAAGTCATCCCATGTCCTTATAGACTCACCGAGTAGAGAACTGAGCTAAACTTTAGCTCAATCCCTCAGCAAGAATGGGAATAATCTAATCTTAAGGCGTCTTTGGATACCCCATTGAATCGGAAGGTGTCACATATTTCCAGAAAAGTTGAAATATGTGCATTCATGTCATCCAATGCCATCCTACTAAATTGATTGTCTCGGATCATGTTCAAAGTGGATGGTCTTATCTCAAAATTATTTGCTTGTATAGGAGTTCTAATAATAGCATTTTGAACTTCTTGTACTGTGGGAAGTACATATTCTCTATGTCTTCCATTTGTGTGTTTTGTTGGTTTAAAATGACTTGCTCTCTCCTAGCTCTCAAATAAGTTCTATTGATTTCAAGATCGTAAAAGAATTTAGTAAGATTACTCCTACTCATGCAGTTTAGGGGTAACTAGCTAAAATAAGTTTAGCAATCAATTTTCAGCATAAACAATAGCACAAAATTCAATACCATAGTATGCAATAAAATTCAGCACAAGTTTTGCTTAGAAAATTTTTCTAATTTTTCTCAAGCAAGCAAATAAAGAAATTAATTATAGCTATGTAAGAATATGTACAAGTTAGTTATTTCTAAATCACTAGTTGCTAGAGAATCATACTTGATACAAAACGAAAACCAATCCCCGGCAACGACGCCAAAAACTTGACAGACGGAAATACGCGTCTGCGTTTGCACGCAAGTGTACGTGGTCTGAAGTAAAAAGTGGAAAGTTTAGTTTTCAGTATTTATCAAACCTCAGGGAATGGTTATTCTGATACCAAGTTGTATTTTCTTTCACTAATGCCTAGATAACAAATTTGGTTGATTTTTATTGGTTCCTAACTAGCAATACACAAGACTTTGAGTAAAGTTACGATTTGATTAAAAAGGAGAGAGTTGAGATTTCGTTGTAATATATGCAAGGGTTGGTTATATAACTTCATTATTTGAATGTAGATGTTCAATTTGATTGCTTTATTAAATCAAGTGAACACCATTAGAATTCAAGTATCCTCCAATTATATTGGGTTCAAGTTTAGTGCACAAAGAGAACTCCTTTTGGGTTTCTCCTTGGCATATAAACTCTTATGAGATATGATTTGATCAGTTATATTTTGATTCCCTACGTCTAAGTTATCAAAAACATATTTTAATTATAATGATCTCACAAGCAAGATTCCATTTTCCATGTGTCATGCGCTTTACATCTAGTTTAGCTGGATGGGAGGATGCATTGGGTCAATGAATTATGTCACATCATTTATTGAAGTTCCCAATGTCCTCTCATCCCTTCTACTCTGCTGAACAACAGAGCAAGGATAATGGAGAACTTGGTTCTCAAGCATCAATTTTTTGAGAGAGCTATGAAGGGAGGGTGCAAGTGAGCTTTGAGAATTTTATCACATAATTCTCAGCTCTACTCACACTACCTTCCTTGCTCTTACCCAATTGATGAGCATTTGAATACAAGCTCTTTTAATAAATAAGAATTCAGTTCATCCTAGCATTCATTCAATATTAAAATTAATAATACAAGAACAATTTTTTTCATTACAATTAAACAATATCATCATACACCAATTTTTTCCTTACATAATTCTACAACTACATCTCAACCCTCTCCAAGGGGTTTTTAGCCTTCCATTACTAAAAAAGAAAGAACATACATGCAAAGAAAAGAGAACATCGCCATCAGTTCATGACTAGAAATAAATCAAGGGAGTTTATGAGAAATACAAGAAATCATCCGGAGTTTTTCTAGGGTTCTCTTTACTTTTGCTGCGCTGTCCCCTTGAAGCTCCACCCTTCGTTATTTGCTGTATTTTCTTCCTCCCTCTTCTAGGTCCTCTCTTCCCCTCGGAGAGTTTTCTTCCTTCTCTTCCTGCAACCTTTCTCATGTTCTCTAGGGTAGCAAAGGTTGGAACCCTTTCAAGGTCTGAGATTGGCCCTTAAATAGGGACACTCAGCCTCAAGCCTTTAATGTGTGACCTTTCTTCTTCCTTGACTTAATTCCAATCCTTTTTAATATTTTCATCTGTTTAAACCTGTTGGGATCAACATAGAATTAATTTCTCAATTTTCAAGAGGCTGGGGGAGCCCAATGGTCACATTTTTGTGGCATTCCTCATGCTTCTTAATTGCTATTTCTAAAAATTCTGGGTCGTCTACTGCGGCGCGCTATGCGACTGCAGTGTTTCATATACTGTTCTGCTGCGGTGCACCGCAGCAACCTCATTTCAAATCCTGTTCCTTTGCGGCACACTATACCAGCAGTGCTCCAAATGCTTTTCTTGTACATAAGTTAGTATATTTTTCGTTTGGTCGCTGCAGCATAAGATGTGGCGTGCTGTAACGCGCTACAGTAGACAAGTTGTGGGATCACTGTTCAATTAGTTTAACTATAGTTTTATAAAATCAAAATTTACCCGCTATGGCGCGCTGCGGTGCGCTATAGCAGATAAATTTTGTAGGATCACTGTTCAATTAGTTCAACTATAGTTTGATAAAAATATAAATTCACCCACTGTGGCGCACTACGGCGCGCTACAGCGGATAAAGTTTTTCAGGATTACTGTCCAATTAGATCAAGTATAGTTTGATAAAATAAAAATTCACCCGGTTTGGCACACTGCGGCGGAGAGAGTTGCGTGACACTGTTCAATTACTTGTTTATAAGGTTTTAATAAATCTACAAGAAATGACGTTGTGGCGCGCTGCAGCGCGCCGTAGCGCGTTGCGGTGTGCAAGCTTGCGTATTACTGTTCCATTTCTCATTTATATAGTTTTAATTTATCCTTATCGATATGACATTATGTCGCGCTGTAGCGGTCTTGCTCCAGGTTTGCAGTTCTGCTTCCAGGCAAGGCATTTTTAAGGGGACGCCATGGCGGCAATTTTTGTCCAGAATTTGGTAAATCAGCCTTTCCAGTATGCTTTCTTCATTTTCCTAAAATGACATAGATTTTTACTCAAAGTATAGAGAAATATATAGTGATATGAATGTTTAAACACTATATTTTTGCTACAAATTCTGGTTATATCAGTAGTCTAGGTCAGAACCTGTGCTTTCCATCTAATATAAAATTAGGATAGATTATTACAATACTATGTTATCTATAATGATGTTTTTATTTCTTATATCACTATGGATTGAATGATAGATGCTTGCTTAGATTTTGACTTTCCTTCTTATTCCCAAATCTACTCTTTGATACCAACTGTAATGCTCTATTATTTGATTAAGCAATCTAACCTAATCACCAGTGCTATGATAGTACTTAATAGTGAATTAGTGAGTTTTAATCCACTATTGAGTACTACCTTTATTTGCAGATCTTTGGGTAGAAAGAAAATCATCAACCAGTAAATATCCATCATCGAGAGTATATATAATCATACATAATATGAATGAAAGTCTAAATTTATCATAAAAATACAAAGACAGACATTCACATAATTATCTATAATGCAAGTTGAGTAAAATAAACTCTCATCCTTGAATAATAATAAGAGAAAAGCAGTTATAGTCTCCAATAATCTTCTACTACGTAGGTTCTTCCTTAAGTATATTATCAGATTCAAGATCTTGATCTACAGTATTCAATTTATAATACGATAGGGTATAGCCAACAAAAAGAAACAAGTGATTAGACTTTAAGAAGTCTAAGTACAAATTAAGGGTAAATAATGTTATTTTAATTTAGCGGATATCACAATAGCTAATTACAATTTTATATAAAATCATAGCATAATGCGGGGAAATGAACATATAGTGTAAGTACTATCAAAATTATTTAAAAATATATACTTATAAACAGACTGTTCAATTCTGCATCAAATAGGTTTAACATAAAAATGCATCTAAGTAAGGGAAGCATGTATATGACCAAATGAAACATATGTTATGTAACCATAAAAAGTAGTGTAGGAAAATATGTAAGTAACAGTATGAACATCTACAATTCATAAATTGTATATAAAGCTGTAAAGTAAACTATTGAAGTAAAGTATGTAAAGCACATTCAGCCTCATGGACTGAATAATCTTAAAAGTATAATTATAAGACTATGGTAAACATTCACAATAAGATTATGAGATATGCAATTTATGTTACTTTATCTTGCATTTTGTTCTATGGGCACTATATAGAACAAGTGAGGAGTCAAGCATGTCTTGTGGTGCCTCGCACTGCCACTTGGGCAAACAAAGTATAAATTAGTAATGGGAAAAGTCATCACTCATATATAACCCATGGATTAGTGTTGACAAAGTAAGGGCCTGCTACAAGACCCTTACTTGAGCCACACTACTCCTACTGGAATCTTAAGTAATTAAATACTAAGATATATAGTGGTTCTTCAAATTATTTTATGATGATAAAAATAATTTGAAGTATAAAACCAATAAGAGGAAGCTGAAATAAAAAGGAATACATATATCCATCACATTCAAGTAATAAAAAGAAAACATTATAAATAGTTCATCTAAGTTAGTACAGTACTAAAATAAGAAATATAAAGTGCAGAAATAAATTATTGTAGACCAAGGCTTCATTAAAAAAAATGAAAAGCTGAAATTCACTCTCTTCCAATTGAAATGAAAACTAAAATTAAGCAGTCTCAGTAGGATCATCTTCATGCTCCTGCTCCTCATCTAGTACTGGATCCTCAAACATCTCAAGATCTAGCATGTTGGTTCTTACATGTCAGGGCCCTAGCAATGAAAAGAAAAATATTGTGTTAGATTCTAAGTATATTTTTGTCTAAGAAATTATTCCTAAAATTATAAATATCACAAATCATCCTAAGAAATAAATGATTAATAAAGCAAAATAACTAAACAGGAAGAAATAAAAAATACATTTATAACTTAAACAAAAAATGAAGTAGCAACATACTTAACATCTTATAACTACAAAGGGGTAAGTATTTGCATATGTGTAAAACTAATACTATAATAAAGAAATTTCTAACAAATATGATCAACTATATATGCTGATCATATTGATAAAAATACATAATATGTAAGATAAAACTAAAAATAAGCATCCTAACAAACATATAACAAACACCGAAAATTAACTAAAAAATATCTAAATACATAAATCACTGAATAATAAGTTGTAAACTGACTTGTACTAAACTATAAATAAAATGTTCTAAAAATTATCAAATATTTCATATCTTAGCTAAATATTTCAAGGAAACAAGGGTCAAGTAAAAAGATAAGTAGAGCTTACAAATCAAGGATATTAAGTAGTAATTAGTCAAATGATATATGATAACTTTTGTTTTCTAATTTTTTCATTCTAACTATTTTGAGATTGTACATGTTTAGGATCTCCAATATCTAGTTGTCCAGTATAATCCAAGTCACGGTTCCATAAGGACAAGCATTAGAACTAATTAAGTTATAATTCAAAATCAAATAATATCGCATAAAATAGTTAAGCAAATTGATCATCCTAATTATTGTATTTAACATCCCAAAACCAATCTTGATTAAATAAATCAAGATTCAAAGGTTAAGAGATAAAACTTCAAAATTAGGCTTAAGCTACTTAATCTAAGGTACAAGCATCTAAGGTCCATGTTTTCTCAATACTACTCTAAGAAACTACAAGTTAAGGAGATCTTAATGAGTGTTATCGACTCAATAATATGGAACTTTCTAATCTTACTAGATAGGCTAATCAATTAAAGTCAAAAAACAAAATATCCAGAATTAAAATCATATGGTCTAACTCTTAACTATAAGCCTTATCTTAATCAACGTTCAATTTGTTGAGTAATTTCATTACTTAATAGAATTAAACTAAAGAAGTATGGAATGAAGATCTAAATACTTACATTTATAAGGTTTAATCATTAAAAAATCACTTTAGAATTTACTCAAGGGATTACTTAGAAAAAAATAAAGTCTATGATTAAGTCTAATTCAACTATATCTAATTTGATAAGTGTGGGTGAGCATGTAAGAGAGGAAATGCAAATTCTAAATCCACATTAAGCATTATAAGATTAACACAATTAATTTAGGGTGAAATTAGGGTTTGTCACTAAGACTAGATCATAGGTTAAAATTGGCCTCAAATTGACATCAAACACTTGGTTCACTTACTTTAGAGGCAAGGGACATCAAACACTTGGTTCACTTACTTTAGAGACAAGGGACATAGTAGGAAGCTTTAATTGCACTTAAAATAATAGTTTGACCAAAATGATCAAAATACATCTCATTAAAGGGTCTAAAATGGAGACTTTAAGTTTTAGGGTTCTAAATTAAATTATGTTAATACCAAAAGATTTATTACTATCTAAGGAAAGGACTAACACTTTAAACACTAAATTAGATTTAGAATTTGAGTTAATGAACTCTAATTAGGGTTTGAGCTCATAAAGAGATGATTAGCAATTAAATTGTAAAAATTACAATGTTAAGTTATTAGTTGATTCTATCTGCTTAAGAAGTTAATGGACACTAAGATCCCCATAATTAGGGCTTAATTAGCCAAAATATTTGCCAATTAGGGTTTAGCCTAAAATTAATTGTTGAAAAAAAATTCTAACTTCCTAAACATATTCTACTATGTCTAATGAAGATTTGGAGACCTTAAACATGAATTTTGGCTAAGGAACGAGCTAAATATTCACTAATCCTTTTTGTGTAGTACATAGTCTAAATTAAGAAAACTACTCACAGAATCTTAAACATATTTGTAGTTTATTATTCTACTCATTTTTCTAAATAGAATTAAATTAAATTTAAATAGATCAAGTTATTTCAATAGTTTAATTGGAATGTTTTGAATTAAAAAATCATAGAAATCTGAATAATCAAGTGATTTTCCATAAAGAAAATAAATCTAATAAATTGGATAATTTAAATACTCGCCTCCTATGTTGTTTGAGGTTCAACCCGGCCTACTACTGCTCATCTTCCATGCGACTTTTCTTCGATAAATGCGGATTAGGGCTAGCTTCAACACTAAAATCAGTGATTCTCTGGCCACCTCATGACCTAGTTTTGGTCATAAATTTTTTCATACGTCTTGACACACTGTTAACACATCTAAGCCTATGCGAGAGTGCCTAAATCATCAGATTGGATGATTCCCTAATCATCCATATCTTATGGAAAGTATGGTTTACTATGATGAGATAATTCTCCCCACAAAAGCTACCAAATTGCTGGCTCTCGATCTTGACACGTTCAGCTTGTCGAGACAGAGTGAATCCTTAAGGTGGCCTGGCATGGGAGAAGTTGGTGTATATACCCAAGGTTATTACTCTAGCTAATTTAATTATATTGGTTTCATCTAGTCATTAAAACCTAATACTAAAAATTTGGGGTTAATCGGAGCAATATTCGATTAATTGGCTACATTGTTAATTTTAGGATCCTAAGAGTTAGCTAAATTAATTTGTTTTCCAAATTAAATTTTGATTGCATTTTTGAATTCCTCACCCCAAATTAGCTAAGGGTGAAATTTTAGAAATTTTTGGAGATCATTTCGTCTTAAATTGGAATTAAAGTTATTAAAGAATTTAAATTAATTAGTTTATTTAAATTATATAAATCCAATGGTCAGGATCCGCTTTCGAGACCGTGGCATATCCGTTGCGGGGCCCCAATAGTGGTGTAGTGAACCTAGTGCATCCCTATCCTTTTGCATTTCTTATACCATTAATCTAACGGTGCCAATCGTTTGATGCTCAGATCCTTCATCAGCCGTCGATCGCATCCTCGATCCAACAACTGACATTTCACCAGTGTTTTATCATTATTGATATGTGAATAAAAGCCGCCCCATTTAATTAGTCGTTCGATCAGATAGATAAGGCTTCTTGGGGACTATTCATCTTTTCCTCAAAAGCCTCCTCTAGACTAGTCCCCCAAAAAAAGTCCAGCGGTATCCACCATGGCATGTATAAGAGATTTTTATTATCCCCTACTCCTGTCAAACCTTAACCAACTTAGATAAGTGATTTCGAAGGCTTACCCTCGCAGGCTAGACCCAGCGACCTTTTTATCTCAGGTTAACTAAGGAAATGTAACAACCCAGGTTGTTACCGTAATTAATTAGGACTAATCCTAGGTCTTAAATTTAATTATAAGTGCTAATTAGGTCAATTGGAGTCAACCTCTGAGACCTAGTCCAAATCAGGAGTCAAATGGATCGAATCATGATTTTTGGAAATCCAGAAACCCTAAAATTTGACCTATCTATATTGACCTCGGATCGAAAAATAGACACCGCCATTGCGTTCATTGACCCCAAATTAGCTTGGGGTGAAGTTTTCGTGTCAATTGGAAGTCGTCAAAATTTTGACGAATATTTTAATAATAAAAATACCCCGGAAATCGAGGAATCAAAATACTTGTTGGATCGAAAATCCGACCTCACCGTTGCGTTTCTCCCCCCTCAATTAGCTAGGGGTGAATATTTGAAATTTTATTGGAGATGATTTAATTATCTATATTAAATTGGGACTTTAATAATTAAAATATTAATTATATATTATTTTATTTTCCAACTGACGGCGCCGTCCACTTAACCGCGCGCGCCGTCAGTCCAGCCGACGCCGTCGCCTCCTCCGTCTGATCACATCAGACGGATCCGAGCCGCCCGATCGGGATCGATCGCACGGCTCGAGAACCTTCGTCCTCGGCTTCTGCATCCCCGACGCCAAGCGGCGCTCCGCCGCCCTGCCCGCTCCACCGGCGCCCTCCCCGGCCTCGGTGAGGTCGCCTGAGGGCTTATAAGACCTCAGGCCGGCTATGGGCTCCGGGATTGCGAAACCAGAGCCTGGAGCGACCGAACCCGAGTCGAGCCGTCCATCTGCGTTCGCGAGCCGTCCGTTCAGGTACCCTCCGATCCCCCCTCTTCTGTTCTTCTTTCACCGTCGGCATACCTTAAAATTGTAGAGTAGGATCTAGATCGACGATCAACCGGACCCGATCGACCTCGATCCGGTCCGGTTGACTCAAATCAAGGCTTAAAGCCTCGGGCCAAACCCTCGTCGCGTCTGCCGAAACCCTAGAACCTAGGGTTAGCTCTAGCCGCCGTCTCTGGCCACCTCCGGCGAGGGTCCGCTCGCCGACGTGTAGGCCTCGTCGAGGGCTACCGTTGGCCATGCGGGCCGAGGTAGTCCGGCGCCGGGAAGGCCGGCAAATGCCGGGCCCTAGCCCGGCGCCCTCGGGACGCCCCGCGAAGCGGGTGGCGTCCGGGTTCAGCCGGGTCGACTTGAGCCCGACCCGGCTGCGGTCTGGTTCGCGTAGGCCAGGTGGGGCCCACTGAGCCACGTGGCACCTTCAGGGCCTGCCACGTGTCCAGTGGGACCCACCAGTCGAGCCCGCTTCGGCCGTGGGGCCACAGTGCCACGTGGCAGCCATCCGTCACGCCACGTGTCAGGTGGGGCCCACAACCCGAGCCCACGAGGCTCTTCGGCTTCGGCCGTGGGTTGCACTACGCCACGTGGCAGCCAGCCGGCATGCCACATGTCCCGTGAGGCCTACAACCCGAGCCTGCACGGCCCTTCGGCTCCCCGCGGGGCCCACCGTACCATGTGGCAGTCTCTGGGCCCGCCACGTGTCAAGTGGGACCCACTGCCCGGTCACCCGTGGCGCTTCGGCTCCCTGTGGGGCCCACAGTGCCACGTGGCAGTCTCTGGCAGTGCCACGTGTTATGTGGGGCACACTGCCCAATCACCCGAGCCGACTCAGCCCTCCCGTGGGGCCTACAGTGCCACGTGGCAGCCTCTTGCAGTGCCACATGTCCAGTGGGGCCCACTGTCTGTTAATTAAAATTAGTTAATTACTGTTAGCTTAATTAAATATAGTTAGTGGTTAATTAAATTAGGGTTAGTGTTAATTACTTTTGAACAGTAAATTCTATAATTAATTAAATGAATTTAATAATTAAGAGATTAATTAGGGTTAATTAAATATTAATTTAACCTTAACAGTAATTAGAATAATTAATTATTATTAAACAATAAAATATAATTAATTATTCTTAATTAGATATTAACAGTCGATTAAGATTAATTAAACAGTAATTAGTGCTAATGACTTTGCTATAGTAAAATAATAATAAATATAATTTGATTAATTAATTAATGGATTAATTAATATTAATTAATAATTAAGCCTAATTAATCACACATAAATTAAAGATTAATAAATTCAGAAAATATGTAAATAAACTTTAGGAATGAATAATAAAATCATTTAATTTGAATAAACGAATAGTAAATTAATTCAAATTGTATTTTTGAATAGTAAATTCTAAAAGCTTAATAACTTTTTGTATGAATATAATAGGTCTCAAAATACTCAGAAAAATGTAAGAAATCAAATAACGTAACGTAAAAATTAATTTCAGGGTACGCATAATGAGGTAATATTTTAGGAGCTCTTTAGAACCTCATAACTTTTTACCCAATTATCAGAACATAGTCAATATAGGTCTTAAAATGCTCAGAAGAGCAGCCCCATCACTGTAATAGTATTAGTTTTCTCATTTGGACATCAGGATAAAAAGTCAACCCTAGAATTATTAGTGAAAAATGACTAAAATGCCCCTAGACTTCAAACAGCCATAACTTAGTCAAATCAACTCTAAATTGGAAAATTCAAGTTGCTAACTAGCTTAGCATTTCAATGTCATCAAATAATTGAAAAAATATTTAGGATTCGAACCCTAGGAATTTAGGTAAATGACCAAATTACCCATGGCCCTATTTTGGTCATAACTTGACTGTTTCTCATCCAATTTAGGCGTACTTACTGTCTATCTTCAAGTTAGATAATAAGGAATCAGTTGGAACTAAGAGAATTCAATTTTGACCCATAAGTCAAAAGTTGACTGTTTGACCCTTAGAGTAGGGGCAAAATAGTCATTTTGCCCTAAGATTGGACTAAAAACCCCTAACCTTTAGTCAATATTCCAAAACACTAAAACTAATGTTATAATTGTGTTAGTGACATTTAAGTGAGTGAAGCTAACCATTAGGTCAGATTCCAGGTCTTAAACACTACACCTTAAGGACCCTTCCTAAGACTAGGGCTAGATCATAGGTTAGAGTTCATTCATTGGGTAAATGGGTTACTCAATAGTTGAAACCTTAGTTTTATTAATTTCTAGACTTTTCTTTTATTTTACAACTTATTCTGCTTATTTTGTCTTTTAACCTTAGATTTAAGATAGGAGATTCATCCTATTAAGCTTGATTACTTAATAGAATTGGCCTTAACTAGTAGATCACTTATAGAATAAAACTTAGAACTTAGGTCTTATCTATTTTGGATTATGCGATTAAACTTAAATCTCGTAGTGTTTAATCCATAATCTATAGGTTTAGAATATCTTGATCAGATCTTAGTTAGAACGTCTAAATTCACCAAACTAGGACGTATGATTTATTGATTTAACTTATAGTCATCTATTCGATTGAACTAGATTAGAACCTGATCAGTTCTAATCCTTTTTTACTTATAAGGACGAATTTCTAAGTTACACTCGATAGTAAGAAAATGGTGATCCTGAACTTGTGTAACTTGGAATGGTTAGAATGGTTAAGTAGAAAACAAATAATATCACAATGTTTAGTAGAGTCCCTTGCTTACTTTGATATTTTGTTGCTACGCATTCCTTGTATTTTTGTGCCTTAATTTCTCGAGCATATCATATAAGATTTTTGATGCATGAATAAAATGTTAGGAAAATATGGAGACTCCTTAGATTCTTTATGAAAATATTAAAGTGATTAATGAAAAGAGGATAGTTATATGAGCTGCCTCTCAGATATGTCCTTATTGCCTAGCCCCCTTATGTTGCAAGGGGAAGGACCTATTTTGTTGTGTGCCTAGTTCACTAGCTTCCTTATGTCGCTAGGGGTACACCATTGGTGCCTTAGCTGTGCTGGTGTAAGGTTGCCTTGTATGCTTAGTTTACTAGCCTCCTTATGTCACTAGGGGCATACAGTTGGTGCCTTAGCCGTACTGATGCTAAGACCCTTCACTTGCTTTGTGTGCTTATTTGCCTAGCCTCCTTATGTCGCTAGGGTACACAATTTTATGACTTAGCTGTGATGGTGCTAAGTTTCTTTGATATTCGATGGGCTAGATTAGCTCTTTTTTGTATGGCAGTCGATGCATGGATATTTATATGCAGTTATGTTGTTTTGTTTACTTTTCAACCTTTTTATTCATTCAGCTTCTTCCTTGTACTACTTTTATATATATTTAGGATGCTAGAATCTTGCTGCTATTTATACTTACCACTACTGAGTTATTTTATTTTTATTGGCATGTTTCTTTTGATCACCAGCATGCTTAGGGTGTAATATTTTTCTTACTGCACTTGTTTGATTATGTATATTTATATGCCTTACCTTGTTTAGTTCGCATGTGAGGCATGTCTTAGCCTCTCCTTTGCTTAAGTTATAAATAATGATTTATAGCTTTATTTTTTCTTTTGTACCGCTTGCTGCTCCTTTATATACATTGTTGCCTAGAAGTCGTAGAATTGTGATATTACATAACACATAAAACTTATCAGCTTAAAATGTACTTAGACAATTGTCTAACCAGATTTTTCTCTTTTTTGGCTAGGGCCCTACATTGTGAAACCGATAATGGCAGACCCTCTTCAGTTAGATGAGCAGGAGTTAGGAGTGGAGCCATACCCAGAGGAGGAGCCCGTGGAAGTAGCTACTGTTTAGCCCTTTTTGTTTATATATGAGGATGAGTGTATTCACACTTTCTTTTATTATTTGAAACTTTAAAATAATGTAATAATACAGGTACTGGTGACTGCGTATTTGGATTTTATACTTATGTTCTGAGATACATTTCTTTATACTCATGTTGTGATGCTTGGATGTTGTATATTGAAAATTGCTTTCGCACTCTGTATGTTTACTTAGATAGTGACTGAATGTTTGATTCTATGCTTACTCCTTCCCTTATTAAGTGGATTGTGGATTTCATCCTAATCCAATTATAAGTGAAGGGTTAGCTAGAGTGACACACCATCCCTTAACTTAATTCTTATGGATTAAGGGGTGGGGCGCCACAGGAAATTTGGCCTGAGCCTCACTGTCATCCCTAGGCTATAAGTAGCCTTACAATTGCCACATTGTGCTCTTTACTCACTATGAAAAGCTCCTAGCACTCTCATATCTATCAAAGGGGAGCTCTACATGTCCTGTCTCACCTCCCAGCAAACAGGCGACCGTTCAGTGAGTTCAGCTTCAATTATCGGCATTCTGTGGATAAAACCTGGCAGTTAGGTCCCCAGTCTTTGTCTCTATGCCCAGCAAATTTTTTGTGAACCATTCCATGTTCAGAAGTTCAGTAAAATCCCATCTGCATTTCTCTTCTGATCCCAATACCATTCCTCCTTCCTACATTGAGCTATATTTCCATGATGCACATCAATTTAGTTTTGTTTTGTTGATTGAACCAATTAGAATGTAATTATAATAGTTTTGGGGTGAAGTTTTAGGCTTAGTGGTAGCCAGACACTGATGATCACTGGCTAGTCTGGGAACACTAAACCATGCACTCCTTTGCATTATTTGCAGGCAATTAGACTTCCAATAAGGATTCAATTATTAACAATTGTGATTTCAAACCTTTGGCTATCAATAAAAGAATAATTTTTCCCTTGAGCACACCTATAGGGCCATCATCTTGCACTACTCATGATAGTACTCAACTGTACTGATGTTAAGCTGGGACCCAATGCCCTAGTTGTTCCCATGACAAGCCACATTAGGGTTTTGATTCACCTCATTGCCCTAAAAGTTTAGGGATCAAACCCTTGCTGTTTAGCACTCTTTGTGGAGAGTATTTCATCTTTACACTAAACCTTAGAACTAGGACTCAGTCGAGTATGGTCCTAGCACCTCCAACCACTACGTAGAGGATTTCGCGGTGCGTTCGACGCATCTCCACTCAAAGATGGCATAGCGATCAGAATCGGGCTGAGAAGTTGTTTAGCTAGCCTGAATTTAACCTTCAACCCTATCCCTACTTGCCTGCCTCTCAGGGATCCGTTAGTGGGAAGGCAAACAGTAGTGGGTTAGGTCGGACTCCAACTGCATGAAATGGATTTGGGTTCGATAATCAGCCTAATTTATTGATATATTTTTCCTTAGAAAAATCAATCGATTAATTATGTGACCAATGATTTATTAATTGAAAATATTCCAAATGTATTAGCTGAATAACTTTTCCAATTCTAATCCAAATGGCATGATCCAATATATCATTTTGATCAAAAAAAATATATGGAATAAGAAACTGCAATAAGAGTTTAGATTATGTGGTCAGATCTCTTAATTAAGCCATAATTACCCTAAACCTTAATTAGTGAATATTTAAAATCACAACTATTTGAAACTAGGAAGAAAATTGAGAGCAAGAGCAAGAGTCGGAGAAGTCGGGAAAGACACAAATACCCTTACTTTTTTAACAGGAGGGAGCACTAGTCACTACTCTACCAATTCCTTGGCCAAATTGCATGATTAAGGTCTCAAAATATTCATTAGACAGAGAACTTAATTATGCAATTAAAATTATTTTTTGTGGTTTAATTTCACTAATTGCCTCTTAATTACAAAAAATGTTGATTAATGAATAATTAGCATAATTGAACTCTTATTTCTAAGATCTTGGTACCCATGAGCTCCATAAGTCATGTTAAACTCATTAGTTATCTTAAGTACAAAATTTATGTTTAAGGTGTCAATCCTCTCATTAAATAGTAGAAGACTAATTAGAAGTTAGTAAATTAAATTTGTAACCCTAGAACTCCAATCTCAAGTTTGACCCTTAAGGAGGTGCAATTTGGTCATTTTACCCAGTTGTTAATTTTAGTGCTCCTAAACCATAGGAACCTATCCAAATTTTGAAAATCAATAATTTAAATTGTTAGGATCATTTCATAAACCATAAGACTTGAAGAATGGGTTCTAAAGGACAAACCCTAATTCTTCTTAAAGTCTACTAAAGAAGCATATTAATATCCTTAAGGTAGATCTTAGATCTTTAATCTTGCCTCATTAAATGAGACTCAATGCCTATAAAATCAATAAAAATCGACTTAATTTCTTATTAGACTATTCTTGAACTTTATCCTAAGTAAACAGATTAAGGAAGATTCTTAAAATAATCTTAAGTTCGTATCTTAAGTGTTTAACCTTGATCTTTCAATCTTAGATTTCAGCAATTTACTTCTATTAAGTTATTGAACTAGATTGAGTTTTCTCTGAATTGTAATGCTCATCTCCTTTAGAATAAGCATTTATTTTTAAAGCTTTTAGAAAGTCTTAAGTACTAGATCCCTTAGATTTTCATCATATAGCTCTCAATGAATTCAATTCTATTGAATAATGAGATTATTAAATAAATTGAATCTAGTTTCTATATTTAGAATTTAAATTTAAGTTATTTATCTTATAACTTTAGAACTTTTGTCTTTCTAAGATTAGGATTATTTCATCTTTCATAAATCTTAAGTTTTTCCGACTCTTTTTCTTTAGGGTGAGATCTTGGGTAAGACTCTAGACCCTTAGATATTACCACCTTGGGTTTTGAGCTTAAACCCCAATTTTGGGGCTTAACTCCAAATCCCTAAATCTTAATTATCTTGATCAACACTAGTTATGGGTTATTAAAATACATTAATTAAGCCATTGATTAATTATTTAACCTTTGTAAGTGACATTTCAGATTGAAAATTAAAACTTGTTAAGTTTTAATATTTAATCTTAAAATGATAAACCAGAGATTTTACTCGATAATAGGATATTGGAGATCCTAAACATGTATTCTCTCTTGATAGAACAAATTAAATTTGATAATAATAGATATCACATGTGTTTTAGTTGAATTTTGCTTACTTTGACAATGTTGCTTTGCACATCTTGTAATTGAGCCTTGAGCCTAGAACATATTTAGTTGAACATGAGATATTTGATTAACATTCTATGTCAATTTTGAAATGCCTAAACAATATCAACATATTTAGTACATTCAGTACCTTCAATTATCAATTTTGTAGAGTGTGTCCTAGTTATTCTGCCTCTACTATTCAATTCTTTTACAATAGAATAGACTCGGATCCAACCATATTAGGGTTTGGATAATACATATTTGATTCTATAGTCCAGCTCAAATCTATCCATGAGTGATCAAGATGATACATGGAAGACATTCTGTTCAGTGGCTATGATGGTCAGTTTTTTATATTGGTGGTACTAATCAAAGCATACATAAGATTTATGTGTTACTTATAATTTTAGTACAATTTCAATAGCTTTATTAGCCATATTTTATGTTGTAGCATATTTACTTGTCTTTTTCTGTTATGCACAGTTTTACTACTATTTCTGTATAGTCTTTTTCTATTACTTATAGGTTGCTAGATTTGACTATATATTTCACTCAGTTTTAGTTTTGTATTAGTTCGAGTTTATTTTCTATTAAAATTAACATACTTCACTTGATATTATGCATGTCCAGAATTTTCTTTTAGTTATTTTAAGTTTTATATAACATATATTTCCTAACTTTGTTTCTACTTCTGGTATAAGGTATGTTCCCGTACATACTTCATGTGTCAAGTTATAAATGCTTTATTTATAGCTTTATAACTTTTCCTTGCTGCCTGTTGCGCCTTTGTAGCTGTTTAAATGTTCGTTAAATATGATATACTTAAAATGTAAATTTCATTAAATCATCCTAAAATTTATTTAGACAATTGGCTAACACAAATTTTTCTTTTCTTAGCTGGGGCCCTAGAATTGTAATACTAACAATGTCAGATTCAGAGTTGTTCATAGAAATAGCTTCAGGTGAGGAGCAAAGCCTGGAGGAGAACCTTACTATTATTACTGAGGCTTAGTTAGCTTTTGTTTTTTATTTGTGAGGATGAGTGTTCATTTCTTTTAAACTTTAAATTCAATATTGTAATAATTTAGATTCTTAATGCTTTTACTTTTCTACACTTTTATGTTAAGTTGAGCTATTGTTCTTTCTTTTTTCACTATAAAAATGGATGTTAGATATATATATATATATATATATATATATATATATATATATATATATATATATATATAAAGTTCGCTTACCCACTCTGTTCTCTTGATGAATGAATTACAGATACATGTGCAATATTCTACAGTTTTCGGTGAATTAGGATAAAACCTAATTTGACTATAATTTGGAATCTATTATATGGTGATCGCTCTAATGTAATCCTATTAATTTTCATATTAACATGACCATGGGAGGAACAGGGCTCCATAGCTGGGTTGAAATGTAACACCCCATTTCGTAGCTAAGCGCAACACAATATCGTTAGCAGCGGAACGACCTGTTAACTAAAAAACAAGAGTGCAGGTCTCCTGCTACTTAATACTCTGGGCTGAACACAACTAGTTAACTTGATGTATTAATCATAGAAGGAGACTATATCTAAGGAGGGAGCTCCACTATTAATCACGTTAAGTATTTCATTAACCTGATTAATAATGCAAGTTTTCTAAACTGATGATCACATTACAATGTATCTAGTATAGCACATCAAACATATTGCGGAAGCTAGAATGGTATCCATCCATTCATTCATCCAGAAGCAGTAAGTAAAAGACATACATCTCAAAAAAGAAGATAGAAAAATACATCCAGATATTTGTTTATTACAACTTTAATGAAATGCTAAAAAGTAAACTCTTTAATGAAATGCTAAAAAGTAAACTCTCATCTCACAAAAATAAGAAAAATTCTCAAGTAAGAAGACCGCCATAGCTACTCAGCAAAACTGCACTTTACCTCCTTATTAGTCTCTTGCAGCTCCATGAATAATGGTTCTTCAAAGCTACCTAAATCTGACATTGTCGGTTTCGGAATGCCAGGGCCCTAGCCAAATAGAAAAAATCTTACTTAGATAATGAGTCTAAGTACATTTTAGGCTTACTAAAATGCATTCAATTAAGTTGCATAGATTTTAACTTTAAGCAGTAAATACACTATAAAGTTAACTAAAATATAAATTAACCACTACAAGTTCTAAAAGCACTGAAAGCAAGTAACTGTCCTAATACCATAATGCAACATTTAATTATAAGCAATCTAAACTGCATTTGCAACTGAACTGAGCTGAACTGAACTAAAATGTGCTCCAAAAGCACATAACTTAAATGTAGTCCATAGTGCATAAGCTTAATTAATGTGCCTAATGCACCAAAAATCATATGAATTCAATGCTCCAGATTACAATATATACATATACACATACATAAACATACTCTTATATTTGTGCCCAACGCACCTGAAATAAGTGAGCCCAATACTCTCAAAAAGAAATGAGCCCAACTCTTTTGAATAATATATGTATGTATATGTATCATGCATATCTGACTTTGTGCACAACGCACCCAACACATATGAGCTCAACGCTCCCAAATTCAATAGAATTGTGCACACTTGGCACCTGATCAAGTATGGCATCCATATACCTGATATGCCTCCCTAAACTATCTGAATTTTTTACCTAAATCTCTAAGTGTTTGAATTGAATGTTGTATGCACCTAAATGCAAAAATCATTGAAAATAATAATGTTCAACCTGAATTTGAATAACCATTCCTGTTACTAAGAAATCAACAAGTCTTAGTCTACCCATCAAGCTAGCAGATCTGATCAACTACATAATTATCTCATTAATCCAATTAACCGATTCATCTTAATAATTCTAATCTCAATCATGCAATCTCAACAATTCTCCAATTCATCTCAATGAATTTGCTATACAAGCTTAACATCTTAAGCTTGTATCTGAACTGATTTATTGATAAAACAAACCTAAACTAAGTCCTTATTAATCTACTCTTAGAACTAATTAAGGTTCTAACTAATGATTCAGACTTAAGGTCAAATCCACAAATTAGGATTCTAAACTAAGCAAAGAGCTAAAGTTTAGGAATACTAAAAAGGCTCAAGGATTCTAAATATAGAATCCAAAATAATCAAGCTTAAGGCTTAAGGCTAAACCTTCACAAATCTAACTTAAAGGATGAGGTTAGAGAATTCTAACCACAAATCTAAGCCTACTAGGAAAGTACCCAAACTAAGTGATAGTCATCACTCAATAAGGAAGGCAACAGGGAAGGGATACTAACATTCAACTAAGTTGAAAGTAACCTTAAAGGTTAAGGGTTAGATCCTAAGTCATAGAATATGACTTAGCGTTAAATGTTAAAGCTACTACTTAAGATGTTACATCACATTCTAAGCTTGTGATAAACTAAGGATCAAGAATTCAAAAGGTTCTATACTTAAGTAGCATTCTTCACTTAAGAAGACATAGACAAACTAGTTAAGTCACTATAAGACTTAACCAAGGCTAAAGTATTACTAACAATTCTAATTCAATGAATTAGAATCTAAAAAGACTTGGCATCAAAGAATAATGATTCTTTGACTACTAATTCTAATATGATTCAAACTAGCTACTAGATAAAGCATTATCATTAGACCAAGTCTAATAATGAAGCCAAGAGATTGGATACTAAGCTCTACTCATGAATTACACTTGAAAGTTATTTCCATTTAAATAAGTGCAACCTCACTCTAAAGAGGGATTAGAATGAACTAATAATATAATTAATCCACTCTAAGGCTTCTATCACTAAAGAGATATTCATCTCTTTCTAAAGGATTCTCATAAGACAAAAAGGATCAATATCCATTTAGGATACTCAACCATAAGGTTAATGGGAACACATCAAGTCACATAATGTGACTTAACACCAAAGGCCCTATAAAGATTACTATAAGGCTATTAACACAAGTCATAAACCATGACTTGGTTAAGGCAAGGCCTCACTCATCCATAAGGATAAGTGTTAGGAAACTAACTAGAGACTAATACTACCTCAATAAGTCATAATCTATGAACTATTCTAAGGATTCAAGAGCTAAGAGTGCTAACACCTAAGTTACAAGATATGACTTAGATCACTAAGGATCTAAAGGTTAACTATCTTGGAGGAGAGCTCATTCCAAAGAATGATCAACTAGTGCTTAAGTATCATCATGACTTAGGCACACATCCTAAGGTTGATATAAAACTACTAAGGCATGGGGAAATATCATATTCAAAGTTAATAAGAACTTCTACCAAAGAGGTTATTACACTAGGTCATAAAGTGTGACTTAGTCAACCAAGTTAATGAGGATTCGGTTGGCTAATCCTAAATGAAGGATTGTTGTCCAGGAAGTGCTAGCACACTTTGGACACAAGAATAGGATTCCAAAAGAGCGCACCTAACCTAAGCAAGGAGATACCATGTGCAAGGGCAAAATGGTCACTTTTCAAATCCAAAACCTAATTTGATCAAGGTGGCATCAAATCAGGGATATAAACTTGCTAACTGATTTTGTACTTCCTAATGAAAGCATAGGCATCATGATCTCCAAAATTAGAGGTCTAGAAATCCTAATCTAAGCTAATCACTCTAAAAGTGATTAGGATGCAGTCAACAAAATATAAAGCAAATCTCAAAAATTCATCTAGCCATAATGTTTTCTATTACCTAAAGAACATATAGAAACTAAGTTCACAAGATTCTCATGTCAAATCACAAAGTTATTGACTAATCTATGTTTAACCTAAATATGCATTGCTTAGAAAATATATTCACATAAATATAAAGATTATTGCATAAATAGAATCTAAACATTTTGCTGATTAATTTGATATATAGGCATGCTATGTTTGGATAAGTATTGAAGAAGTTATGACAAACCCAAGATTAATGCACATTATCCTAAAGTTTGGAATCATATGAATCATTTAAAGTATTTAAATGAATTAAATTAAATATTTTAGCCACTCGAGTTCAGTCGGGTCGACTGGGACCCGATGGGTTGGCCTAGCAGCTGACCGCATGGGTCATGCGAAAGCCATCAAGCTCGCACTGTCGCACCACGTAGGCCTGGGCCGGCCTAACCCGTGTGACAGCACCTTTGTCCCCGATTACTAGAGGATGAACACATAAAATTTTAGGGTTTCGATTGAAACCATAAATTCTCGAGCTAGCAGCCATGCAAGGAGGTGCACCAGAGCTCAAAACATTCATATGGATGGGCCCTACCTATTGGAACCATAAGCCCCAAGCAGCATCGACTCAAACGATGTAATCCTATTATGAATTTTCACAGTGAAGGTTCCATGGACCACCATCTGGTTGGGGATCAATCCCAAAACATTTATTGCATTGAGGCCAATCCACAGAGGGGTTAGGCACAACACGGAGTGGTCTAATTTGCTGGGAAGCAAATCGATGCTCAGACCCTATGCCCTATTGCACTGGTTGAGTCTAATGAGCTTTGATCAGGTCCGATTAGACTTTCATACTTCACAATCACTCCATTATTGAATGGAATCAAAATATGAGAGCTAGCATGCATTAAATGGATGCAAGTACTCGGTAGAGGAGTATCTGGTGCCTGGAGAAGTCGCCGATGTGGGTGGGGAAGCCGAGAGCTTAAAGCGCATGTGGAGGTCTCAAAGTGAATAGATCGGGCTTGATTCAATCCTAGTAGATGGCGAAGAAACTTTAGGTGGGTACTGTAAGACTCAACCGCAGTTGGACTACGCTGGAGCTTGATGGTTAAAGGAGAATAAGTAGAATAAGGATGGGGGAGAGATAACAGACTTAGTAGCTCTCAATGAGGGAAGAAGAGGAACCTAAGGGGAGAGATCGATGGTTCGTTAAGATGGCAGGAGGGAGTGGGGGACACTGCTAGCCAATGGCAGGAGGTGTCACTGGCTGGCAGATGCAAAGTGGAGTAGATCTAGGAGGGGTCCAGTACACATGGGAGAAGAAGGAGCGGGTTCGTGGTTTATATGAGCAGTTCAGGGCAAACCAAGCTGAATTGGGATGGGGCGAGAGTCATCCGTTGGATTTGGTCTCTGATACAATGGCTGGATTAGATTGAGGCACAGGAGCTGCTAGATCCATCCCAGAGGATAACAAAATGGCCCATATTTTTGGATCCAGCTGTCCCGTGTTTGGGGCTCACAGCAGATCGGGGAGAGTGATGGGTAAATTCGGTGGAACCGTTGGATTAATTTAAATAAATATTAAATTAATATTTTGAATATTTCAATAACCTAGTTTACTAATTTGAGTCCCAAAAAATACTAAAACTTCAGCCTTATCTAATTTGGGTGCTAGGAGCTCAAAAACATGATCGAATTTTTGATCCAATGTCTAAATATTTATTCTAATTATTGGGGTATTTAATTGTATTTAAAATATTCATCAAAATACGAATGACTTCTAAATATTTCCAAAATTACACCCCTTGCTATTTTGGGGGTGGGGAATTCAATAGCGAAGTCCATCTTTGATTGGGAGATCAAAATAATATTCTTATTTTCCAAAATTATTTAATTAGCATAAATTAGAGCTTGGTCCGATTGACTCCCAAGTCAAACCTAACCTTTGGGGATTACTCCAAATGATGGTTAGAGACTAATAGAAGTGATCTAACACTGATTAGGTTAGGTTTAGCCTAAATAATAACCTTAGTTTATTACAGATACTTGTTGCATATTTTGTAGTTTTTAGTGAATTAGGATGAAACCTAATTCGACTATAACTAGGAATTTATTACATGGTGACTGCACTGCTGTAATCCTATTAACTTTCATATTAACATGACAACATGAGGAACGGGGCTCCATTGCTGGGTTAATGCGTCCTTACTTGAGCCCAGTATTTGTTAGTACGTTCGCATCCTCGAGCAAGTAATGACCAATTGGCCGAGCCTATGCTAGCTACGTATGAATTAGTTGGGATTGTTAAGTGATACTGCTCATTGAAAATTAGATAACCTGATAGGGTGTCAATTCTTGGTGAGGGATCGACTCACCTTCACTGGGCAACAGCCTCATACAACCAATGCTTCACGCTACCTAGACTATTGTTGGCTCCAGGAAAAGTTCTAACACTAGCTAAATGATCCTAAAATGCAAGCACATCTACACATCAATGAAATTAAGCTAAATTAATAAGCATTGAGCTAATTAAGTTTATTGCTAAGAGGGGAAAAATATCTGGACAGATGTGAATGGCTGATGAAGCTTCGCAGGATGTTCAGAGGCTGGTTCCAATTGCAGGAGCTTATTCAAGCTCGTGTGATGCAACCAGGGCTTTGAACACTAACCCACCCCTACTGTAATTCCAATAATAAAGTTTGGAGCAGATGGAAGACCAAATCAAATGATGAAGAAATTGGAGTGGAGGAGACTGATGGAAGAAATTGGGTTGTGGTAATGGCTTACAATGAGAAAAAAGATATTCTTAGAGGAAATTCCCAGGCTACTTATAGCCTGAGAGCTCAGTGGAAGCTCGGGCTAACCATTAATAGGTGGCTCAAGGTTTTCTTAAGGATCAAGCTGACCCGACAAGGGCAACCTGAGAATTATATGGCCATCAAACCATTGCTACTATAGAGATCGTGAGGGACACAAATCTTGCTTGTGCTACCGTGGTAGTAGCACCTGGTCGAACTATCAATGTCATATTAGGTAAGAGTTAACAAAGCTAAACTATGGGCAAACATGTCTTGGCCATTTGATCCTTCAACCACTTAAATGAAGCGACCCTGATGCACCTAATCTTAATGGCTGAATGCAAAGATAATAATAGCCATAGGATCATGGATGTGCCTAATCCATTGTCAAAGATTTTAAATTATGAGGAAGCGACACCATCTGATCTAGGGTTTGAGGATCAGGGGACGACTGAGATTCACTGGGCTTTGTTGTTAAGTTGTTGGGACCCCGCAGCTGATTCGCCGCGGTTCCGACAGCCGATCCATTGACCGTTGGAAGTGATTTTATAATATTTTAAATCATTGAGCCCAATTTAAAAATTTTCCCAAATTAAATTAAATCCAATTTAGGTTTAAATGACCTCCAAAATTTCCCAAAATTCTCCCCTAGCTAATTTAGGAGTTTGGAATTCAAAAATACAATCATATTTTGATTTAGAAATTAATTAAATTTTGCTTAATTTCTAGGTCAATTAAATGGTATAATAACCAATTGATCCAATCGAGTTCCGATGGATCCCAAATTTTCCGGGTTAGGTTCTAATGAAACATTAAGTCTAATGGATTGAGAACTAGGACTTAGCTTATATTAGATTAATTAGGGTAATAACCTAAGGTTGTTATAGACTCCCCCACTTAAGGATGATGTTTGTCCCCAGCATCACCTAAGAGGGAACAAGTAAACAAAGAAAGAAGTGATCAGAATTCAAATATCCTTAGATTTTTAAAGGACCTACATATCTCGGACTGATCTTACCAGCTACACCAAAGCAATAAACACCTTTCATCTGACTTACTTTCAGATATAAATAATCACCTGGCTAAAATTCTAGAGGATGATGATGAGAATCATGATACTTGCTATGTCGATCCCGTGCTATCTGTATTCTTTGCTGAATGAATCTTACTTTCATGTTAGTTTGTTTAAGCAGCTTTAACCCGTATAACTAAACATCTCCAGTTTTAGACTAGGACATCGGAGTACGGTATTTTATTCCATGCAACGCCTCATAAGGAGCCATCTTAATGCTAGCCCAAAAATTATTATTATAAGAAAACTCAACTAGTGGTGGATGTTCCTCCCTGCTTCAATTGAAGTCAAGAATACAAAGCCTAAGAATATATTCAAGCACTTTATTCACTCTTTCAGTTTGGCCATGAGTTTGAAAATGAAAAGCCATGCTTATAGCTAGGATGGTTCTTAGGTCCTGATGCACTGCCTACCAAAACATGAAAGTATATCTCATATCTCTATCGAGTACAATCAGTTTAGGAATCCATACAGCCTGACAATTTTTTTTATATAGAGCTTTGCAAGCTTTTCATTGGTGTTAGTTTGGCGAGTTGAAATGAAGTGAGCAGATTTTGTCAAATGATTGATGATGACCCATATTTCTAGGCAATCCCATCACAAAGTTCATTGAAATATTGAACCATTTCCCCTCAAGAATTTCTAACAGATGTAGCAAATCTCCTGGCCTTTGATACTTGTCATTGACTAGATTGCACACATGACATTTTGCATAAATTCAGCAACACTCTTATTCATGCCAGACCACCAAAATGACTACAAATCTTGGCACATCCTGGAGCTTCCAGGAAGAATCATATAACTAGATATATGTCCTTCAACAAGAATCTTTTGATGCATGGACTTAGGAATCGATAGTTGACTCCATTGATAGATAATTGTCCCATGCAACTTTATAGCATTATGGCAACCACTTCATTCTTGGTCTTGAATTTCAGATAATCTTCATCATTTATTTGTGAGATGGAGACATCTCAGAGGAAGGTTTAATATTCAGCCGAACATAATGCTATTAAGGAATTTAACATTTCTCCCCATACTAGTTCTATGCACATTTTATGAATTTTTTTTATTATCGAGCTTTCGACAATCATAGAACAAAGAGTAGCATGGCCACAAAGAGCATCTGTTATGATATTTGCCTTCTCGAGATGATACTGAATGCTCAGATCATAATCATTGATTAATTCTAACAATAACTTTGATGATAATTGAGTTCACACTGATTGAATTTACTTCAAACTCCAATGATCAGTGAAAATGGCACACTATACACCATACAAATAATGATGCTAGATTTTTAAGGCAAACACAATATTGGAAAGTTCAAGATCATGTCCGGGATAATTTTTCTCATGCAATGACCTTTACTTTAGGCATTAGCACACAACCTAAGCCAATTCCAAAGGCGTCAGTGTAGACCTGATAGTTTAGACTTTCCGTTGGTAAGACAATCACTGGAGCAGTTGAGAGTGCATCATTTAGATTCTGAAATGCTTCATCACATGCTGGATCCCTAATGAACTACACTATTTTTTGAGTCAGCTTAGTTATAGAGAAGAAATATATGAAAATCCCTTGACAAATTTTTTGCAGTAACTAGAAAATCCCAAAAAGCTATAGATGTCCATTACTAACTTAGCCTATTGCCATTCTTGAATAGCGATTACTTTCTTCTGATCTACCCTTATTCCTTTAAAATCGACAACATGCCCCAAGAATGCATTATAATTTAACTCGAACTCTCACTTGGAATACTTTGAATACAACTGATGAGTTCTGAAGGATTCAAGAATGGTACATGGATTATCCTCATGTTCTGAATGGATTTTGAAATATATTGACAAACTTATCTATGAATGGCTTAAGAATACATTGCATTAGATCCATGAAAGTAGATGGGGCATTACTGAGTCCAAAGAAACTCACAAAGAATTTGAAGTGACCATAGCTGGTATGAAAAGCTATCTTCTCAACATCAGCATCCTTAACCTGCAATTGGTGAAAACTAGTTCTCAAGTTAATCTTAGAAAAGATTACGGCACCCAAAAGTTGATTGAAAAAATCATAAATTCTAGAGATGGGATATTTATTCTTGATGGTTACTTTATTCAACTCATAGTATTCTCTGCACATCCGTAAGGAACCACCCTTCATCTTAATGAAAAGAATAGGTGCTTCCCAAGGAGACATACTCAGCTTCATGAAGACTTTGATCAATAGCTCATGTAGTTGTCAATTCTAATTCTGTAGTTCCTTGGGCTCCTTTCTATATTTAGCCTTATAAATTAGTTGAGTTCTAGGAATTAACTCAATAGAAAACTCTACATCATGAATAGGAGGTATCCCAGACAGATCTTCGGGAAATATTTTGGTGAACTCATTAACAACTTTATTATCGAAAAGCATAAATCTTCTTTTGCTTTGTCCATCAAAGTAACAAGATGTAACAACCCAATGTTGTTAATCAAGCTGCGATAGTGTTGCATAGTAGCCCAAGCCACAAATGAGCCCAAGTACTCTCCTCTCATTTAAGGCAACTCTAGAAACTAGGATTAGGTTCAATTTATAGGTAAGATCTCCAGGGACCTTTTGAGGCTCATCACAGTTAATGGGCTTTATAGTGGGATCAAAATTTGATCCCACGGTGAAACCAAAATGCCTAATCCTTATATCCAATAAATTAGACTGATTCATTTTATTAGATTAAGGAAATTCATAGGTATTGAGTAGATATTGATAGTAAATTTCAATTGATATATTGCTTGATGGTTGAGTTATATTTCAATTGATATATTGCTTGATGGTTGAGTTATATTTCTATTGATAGTAAATTTTAATTGATATATTGCCTAAGATAGTACTACATAATAGAAATGGGCCAAAATAGGGATACTATATAAAAAGTTCAACATGTATCCCCCTAGGCATCCTTAGAGCTATGTCAGAGTTGAATTTATAGAATCAGAAATGTATCCCCCTAGCCAAGCACAGATCAAGGTCTGAGTCTATTCTATATCCAAAGAACTGAATTGAAGAGGCAGACTAAGTTGGTAAACACTCTATTGAACTGAGAACTGAATGAAGTTAAATTATATTTATGAAATTTCAAATCTAACATGGGATACTCATCCAGTATCCTATGACCAACTAACATGTTCAAGGAAAAAGTCTCAAACACAAGTTGTGCGAACCAACAATAGTCAAAGTAAGTAAGAAACTCAACTAGACATAAGTGATATATGTTGTTATCTAATTTAATTTGTTCTATCTTTTCTAAGCTAGTACTGGATTAAGATCTACAGTACCCAACTATCCTTAAAAATCCCAAACTTATGGTCTTAATGTTATAATTAGAACTCAATGATCTCTAATTCATAATTAGAAGTGATGACTATAGAGGGTTAAATAAATAAATCAATATCTTAATTAATGTATTTTTATAACTCAAACCTAATCTTGATTAAGACAAAAAAGATTAAGAATTATTGATTTAAACTCTAATTTGAGGTCCAATCCTGAATCCAAGGTACTAATCTTCTAAGGATCTAAGAGTTTACACCCACCCTTATCTGAAGGTAAAGAATCTTAGATGTTGAAAGATTAAGAGTTATGATCTTAAAGAAAGGCTAAATTTATAATTATAAGACAAAATAATCAAATAAGAACTTAAGAATCTAATTTATATGTTTAATCTATAGAATAATCATATTATTCTATAAGTTGAATCAACTTAAACCCATGAGAACGACTCAATCAAATAGAAATTTCAAAAATAAGATGGTACAATTCAAATGGATTATTATGGATATTCACTAAGGATTTAAGATCTTAGTCTTAGGTTTAATCACATAAGACTAGTTTTGTAAGGTTAATATTCATTATTCAAGATTAAGTGAAGGGTCTAAGATCACTTTAAGATCTTTATGATTTACTTAAGACAAAATTGAAGAAGATTTAAGCTTAAGCCATTTAGAAAAATCAACTAGGTTTAAAAGCTAAAGGAATGATATTAATACATTTCATTACTGATTAAGAGCACATTAATGATATTTCAAGGGTTTAAGGGTTCTTAAATAAACTTTTGGCCAAATTGACCAGAATACCAATCTTAAGGCTAAAATTGGGATTTTAAGATTAAAGCATCCAATTTTCCTCAAGTTAGTTCTAATAGGCTTATTATTGACGAATAAGAGAAATGAGGCACTTAAATTTAAGCTTGAACTTAAGATTAGATTAATTAGCACTAATTACTTTTTAAGGCAAAGAAAAGTGATTATGGTTTAATATGGGAATCTTAACACTTAGGCAAGTTCTAATACACTTAAGAAGTTAATAGGAACCTGGTTTACCAAAACCAAGGATTAATTAAGTCACCAATCACTAATTAAGATTTCGGGTAATTAAGAGGTGATTAATAAATTTTAAACTCTTAAATTATTAAGTTCTCCTCTATCTTATGTACAATCAGAGTCATTAATCATAAGATTTGGACATTAAATGAATTATTTATTTATTAATCAAGATCAGAAAGATATTAGGCTAAATTAGATGATCTAACCATTGGATTTAGAATTTTGTTGCATGACAGACATATAATATAGTTCTGTGCTTGCACGCAAGTGTACATAGTCTAAAGTAATAATTTGGAATGTGAGTTTTGAGATTTATCATCATCAAGGAATCGGGTGTTTTGTTACTAAGGTATATCTACGTTCAATAATATTTAAACTATGCATATTTTGTTGATTAGGTTCCTAAACAAGCACAACAAGTCTTAGTATAAAGTAATTATGATAAAAGGAGAGGAGAGTTGGGTCTCTCCCACATGAAATGTTAGAGACTCATGTAGGATAATTCCTCAAGCATTGCCCTTTTTATTTTACTGAATCTTATGTAATTTAATAAAGTGCACATTATCCTCCTTTGAGTTTAATTCCAAGATTTATAAGTTCAAATCTCATGCTAGAAATGAACACACAGTCAGTTTTATTTCAGCATAAAGACCCTCATAAGATTTTAGATTATTGGTTTTCCTTTCATTTCTAGATTATAAAAATGAGAGTTGTTTCTTTATTTAAGATCTTACAAGCATTGATTCCACTATGTGCATCACGTGCATCATGCGCAGTTTGGATAAGGAGATGACTAGTTTGGCTCAATGTGCTATGTTACATCGCACATGAGCTCTCAATAAGTTATCTTCCTCCCATCACGTATGCTGAGCTACGGAGCTCATTTAGTAGGTCTTAGCTCATATGCATCACCACCTTAGTGAGGCATAGATCAAGGTGCACTAGGCTCAAGAACTTCCTCACATAGTTCTAAGCTCCTATGCACTCATGATTCTATCTCCAAACTAAGAGTGAGCTATGGAGCACAAGACTTTTAAGTCTTGATGTCATTTAGTTCCTTCATCATATGGGTCACATTTAAGTCCGCAAATAGTCCTTTTTTTATTTCTTTAACAAGTCATTCATTTCACAAATTTTCATTAGAAGCTTGAGTAAATTTTCATACATAATAGTCCTTATATGACATATAGGATTGGCCCAACCCTCTCTAAGGGGGGGTTTAGCTCTCCATTACACTTGAGATAAAGAGCAACACATACATGGATAAAGATCCTTTCATGATCAACTACGAAAAATACAAAGACAAGAGTTAGAGATTACTATGAGCATTCCTTTGATGGAGAGTTCTCCTTCTTTTATGCAGCCTCTCCTCCCTTAGAATTTTTGTAAGCCAAATTGAGAACCCTTCTAATAAATTGAAGAGCTATATTTATAGGAGGGGTGCACATCCATTTTCAGCCCTTTTGAAATTGAAAAATTGATTTAGAATTTCTGCCATCATTGCCAAACCAAGTGAAGCTTGAGGTGACAACTTCTTTTCCCCTTTTTTTATTCTTTTATTTTGTTTCAAATCACCTCCTCCCAATTAAATATCAAGCAGCAGATCTGGAAAAATGGCTGGAAGAAAAGATTCAGATTCTGCGTCAAATCTCAACTGCCTTTAATGCTCCGAGAAGACAGAAATTTGGCGCCCATTGTAGCGCGCAGTAGCTCACTGCATCGCGTTGTGGTAGTTGATTCTCACTAGCTCTTCCATTGTGGCATGCTGTAGCAGTTGAGTCCCGCAAGCTCACCCACTGTGGCGCGCTATAGAGATTAAATCCTACAAGCTCCCCCCACTGTCGCGCGCTAAAGCGCACAGTGGCACGCTATAGTGAAAATGCTCCAGAAAATAGAAATGTCCTTGTTAAAAGATTTCTATAAGCAAGTAGCTGTGGCACGCTGTGGTGCGCTGTAGTGGTTTTCTTCCACAATTTGCAGAAACATTCTAGAATTGTCCAAAAATTGCTGAGCTTGTGTTTTCCCTGAAATTACTCAAAATTTATCAAAGTAGGCTAATTCAAACATAGATTGTTAATGTAAATTCTTTTATATATGAAGTAAATACTGAATTCATCACACCCCCACACTTAGTTTCTTACTCATCCTCAAGTAAGCTCATGAATTGATTTTTATCTAAATTTTCAAAATATGAGAGGCTATTAATGATATCAATTTTATTGTCTTTCAATAACTCGCTTTAACTGGAATGATTCACCAATGTTTAGTTGCTAAACAATTATTTGACTTAGGTCATAATCCTTAGTTTCTTGGTTTAGTCTTCAATTTTAAGTTTTGTTATGCTAACACCTTGTGTTGGAGAAATGCTTAGATATTACATACTAGTGAGATAGTGACTAACTAAGAGTTTATGCTATATGTGCTCCTTCTTATAAATTCAGGAGAGATACTTGTCATCATCTTGATTCATTTTTTTTTCTTTTTCTTGGGAGAGATATTTTTCTTCATCCCTAGTCTTTTCCTCTTTCTTTTCTTTTTTTTTTTTCATTTATTGGGAGAGATATTTTTCTTCATCCCAATTTTCGGATCTTTGTGACTATGAAGTCCCATAAGAGCCTAGCACACTCATTAGCTAACATTTGGTGCATCACTAGCTTGCTCATCCTTCTTTTTCCCCCACACTTAGAACTTTGCATAGTTCTCATTAAATATTTGGAGACTAGACACAACTTTAGACTATTCCTTTGTTTAGAATTGCTTAGAGCATCCACTTAGTGTGTCATTGTTGTGTAAGTAAGTTATTGGTTTGATGATAAAATTCTCTTTTGGGTGTTTTCATAACTTCTCATACTTTTGTAACTATTTAGATAAAATTCATTTTTTTTTTCATTTAGCAAAAGCACTGAAGGTAGGAGAATCCAAATTTACTTCATCAAAATACAAAAAGAAAATAAACACACCAAAATAAAATAAAAAGTACAACCTATTTATTCTTGGGTTGCCTCCCAATAAGTGCTTGCTTTAACGTCTCAGCTTGACACGTGTAATATCTCTTATGTGATCCCTTCATCTAGAACGTCTTGAAGAGTCCATCCTCCCTTCTCCTGTAAAATACTCTCTTCCAAGTAATGCTTTAGATGATTTCCATTCACCTTAAAGGTGCCATCATTTGAAGCGACTTTAATTGCTCCATGAGGGAAGACCTTAGTGATAATAAATGGCGCTGTCCATCTTAGCTTCAATTTACCTGGGAATAATCTTAATCTTGAGTTAAAAAATAGTGCTTTCATCCCATGTTGGAAATATTTTGGCTTAATCAGCTTATCATGCAGTTTTTAATTTTCTCTTTATGTAATTTTACGCTCTCATAGGCATTAAATCTGAATTCATCAAGCTCATTTAATTGCAACATTCTCCGTGCACCTGCTTTTTGGATGTCGAAGCTTAATTTTTTAATGGCCCAAAAGGCACGATGCTCCAATTCTACTGGAAGATGACATGATTTTCCATAAACGAGTTTTTAAGGAGACATTCCTAAAGGGGTTTTAAAGGCAATTCTATATGCTCAAAGGGCATCTTGAAGCTTTGAAGTCCAATCCTATCTATTTTGATTTACAATTTTCTCTAAGATTTTCTTAAGTTCCTTATTTGAGACTTCAACTTGCCCACTAGTTTGGGGGTGGTAAGCTATGGCGCCCCACCCCTTAATCCACAAGAATAAGCTAAAGGGTTGTGTGTCACTCTGACTAACCATTCTCTTATTATTGGATTAGGATGAAATCTATAATCCACCTAATAAGTGAAGGAGTAAGAATTTATAAGAATTTAAATGATCAGTCACTATATAAGAATTTATATAGAGTACAGAAGCAATTTAAACAAGGAACATCCAAGCATCACAATAGAAATAACATGGAATATAACTCAGAATAAATAGTATAGCAATCCAAAATACACAGTCAGGAATATCTGTATTATTACATCACATTAAAGCTTAAAGAATTAAAAGCATAATTCTCTCATCTTCACTTGCAAGAGACTAGGCAATACCTCCCTCTAAAGGCTCCTCCTATAGATATGGTTCCTCCCCTGGTGCCTGATCTTCTAACTAATATGAATCTGCCATAATTGGTTTCACAATGTAGGGCCCCAACCAAAAAGAAAAAAAATCTTGTTAGACAAATTATCTAAGTACATTTTAAGCTGATAAATTTTAATTGTTTTGTAATATCACCATTTAACTTATTCTAAGCAATAATTAAATCAAGTAAGGGAGCAACAAGTGCAACATAATAGAGGAAAAAGCTATAAATAATATTTATAACTTTAAGCAAAAATGAGGCTAAGACATGCCTCAAATGTAAGCTAAATAAGGCAGGGCATATGAGCATAAGTAACTAGACAAGTACTGAAAGAAAATACTACACCCTAAATATGCTGATGATCAAAAACTCATGCAGATTTAAAATACAATGAACTCAGCAATGATACATATAGATAGTAGTAATAAATTTAATATCTTAAAATATATATAAGAAAAATAAGGAAATGGCTGACTGAATAAAAATACTGAAGCATATGCAAAATATCAATACTATATAAGAATATTTATGTACTAGCTGCCATATAGAAAAATGCTAATCTAGCCTACTGAATATTAAAAGGATCTTAGCATTAACAAGGAGGCTAAGGCGCAAAGCTATATTCTCCTAGCGTCATCAAGGAGGCATAGGTAAAAAACACATAACAAATTTTCACCTAGCATCAACAAGGAGGCATACGCAAAAAATATAAGTAAAGTCTTCTCTAGCGTCAACAAGGAGGCAAAGGTAGAAGACATAACTGAGAAGCAGCTCTAACACATGCAAATGTTATCTTTAATCATTTACCTTAATGTATTCATAAGGAATTTTAGGAGTCTCCATAATTTCCTAAAGTTTTATTTATGCAACAAAGTCTTATTTGATATGTCCAAGAAAATATGGCACAAAGTATAAGGAATGCATAGCACAAAAATCAAGTCAGATAGTGAGCAAGGGACTCTACTAAGCATGGTGATATCATTTATTTTTTAATTTAACCATTCTAACTATTCCAAGTTACACAAGTTCAGGATCTCCAATTTCTACTATCGAGTGTAACTTAGAAGCTCGGCCTTATAAGTTAAAAAGGATTAGAGTTGATCAGGTTCTAATCTAAGTCAATCAATTACGACTACAAGTTCAATCAATGAATCATACATCCTAGTTTTATGAATTTGGACGTTCTATCTAAGATGTGATCAAGATCTATTAAGCTAAAGATTATGGATTAAATACCATGCGATTGGGCTTAATCACATAATCCAAAAGGATAAGTCATAAGATCTAGGCTATACTCGAAAAGTGATCTATTTAGTAAGGCAAATCTTATTAAGCAATTCAAACTTAATATGATGAATCTCCTATCCTAAATCAAGGGTCAAAAGACAAAATAATCAAAAAAAGTTGTAAAATTCTAGTAACTAATAAAACTAAGGATCTATTCATTGAAAAACCCTATTTTTCAATAAATGAAGTCTAACCTATAATCTAGTCCTAATTCTAGGAATAGTCCTATTGTGAAGTGCAAGGTCCTAGAAAAGAATTAGATAAATTTTTTAGGGATTTTAATAGACTTGACTTAATAGCTAATTTTACTCACTTAAATGATTCTAATATAGTTCTAATTGATCCTCCAGTGACTGCATCAATGAGTATCCTTGTTGGAGCATTCAAACCATTATAAAAGGTTTGAACCTGCATCCATAAAGGAGCCTGCATCGCCTTAAGCACTCCTTAAAGCATTCCCAGCCATCATATAAAGATTCTCCCTCAAATTGATTGAAATTGGTTATTTCAATTCTCAGGCAAGCTGTCTTCGCCGGAAGGAAATATTTAGCTAAAAATTTTCTTGCCAAATCGTCCCAAGAACCGATCGAATCGCTTAGAAGAGAGCTGAGCCAACTTTTAGCCCTATCTCTTAAAGAAAATGGGAAGAGCCTAAGTTTAATGGCATCTTCAGAAACACCATTAAATCTAAGGGTATCGCAAATCTCAAGAAAATTTGAAATGTGGGAGTTGGGATCTTCAGTAGCTAAACCACCAAATTTACTATTTTGTACCATACTCAAAGATGTTGGTTTGATCTCAAAATTATTAGCTTCAATATTTGGTCTCACAATGGCATGGGGGATTCCCCTCATAGTGGGTAGTGCATAGTCACCACACACACACACATACACACACACATACACACACACATACACACACACCACACACACACACATGCACATGACACACACATACACGCATACACACACACACCACACACACACATACCTTGGTTCTTCTAACAGTTTTCTAGGAATATCTTTAAGGTTTTCCATAACAGCTTGTTGACTTAGTAGATTATTATATTCTCTTCTAGCTTGTAAGAAGGTTCTTTCAATTTATGGATCAAATAGATATTCAGCACAACTTCTTCTGCTCATATAAGATTGAAATTAAGTTATCAAGAACAATTATAACAATAATGATCAAAGATTCTGAAAGATAACAAAAAGAAAAGATTAATAATCTAACTATAAGTTAGTTCATATAAATACAAAACAAAACTATATGCAAAGGTTTTGTTTAAATCACAAGATAATGATAGATTTTCCTTAATACGAAACAATTACCAATTCCCTAGCAATGGTGCCAAAAATTGACAAGTGAATAATACACGTCTGCACTTGCAAAAGTGTAAGTGGTCTGAAGTAATACTTTGGAATGTGAGTTACAAGATTTATCATCCTCAGGGAATCGTGTGTTTTGTTACTAAGGTATATCTATGTTCAATAATATTTAAACTATGCGTATTTTGTTGATTAGGTTCCTAAACAAGCACAATAAGTCTTGGTAGAAAGTAACTATGATAAAAGGAGAGGAGAGTTGGGTCTCTCCCACATGAAATGTTAGAGACTTATGTAGGATAATTCCTCAAGCATTGCCCTTTTTATTTTACTTAGTTTTATGTAATTTAATCACGTGCACATTATCCTCAATAGAGTTTAACTCCAAGGTTTTCAAGTTCAAATCTCATGCTTGAAATGAACACACAGTCAGTTCTATTTCAGCACGAAGACCCTCATAAGATTTTAAATCATTGGTTTTCCTCTCATTTTTGGATTATAGAAATGAGAGTTGCTTCTTTATTTAAGATCTTACAAGCATTGATTCCACTGAGAGCATCACGTGCATCATGCGCAGTTCGGATAAGGAGATGATTAGTTTCGCTAAATGTGCTATGTCACGTCGCACATGAGCTTCAACAAGTTATATTCCTCCCATCACGTATGCTGAGCTACAGAGATCATTTAGTGGGTCTTACCTCACACACATCAACACCTTAATTGGGCATATATCAAGTTGCACTAGGCTCAAGAACTTCCTCACATAGTTCTAAGCTCCTTTGCACTCATGATTCTAGCTCCAAACTAAGAGTGAGCTATGGAGCACAAAACTTTTAAGTATTGATGTCATTTAATTCTTTCATCATATGGTCCACATTTAAGTCCACAAATAGTCCTTTTTTATTTCTTTAACAATTTATTCATTTCACAAATTTTCATTAGAAGCTTGAGAAAATTTTCATACATAATAGTCCCTTACATGACATATAGGATTTGCCCAACCCTCCCCAAGGGGGGTTTAGCTCTCCATTATACTTGAGATAAAAAAACACATACATGGATAAAGTGCTTTCATGATCAACTAAGAAAAATACAAAGACAAGAGTCAGAGATTACTAGGCACGTTCCTCTGATGGAGTTCTACGGATTTCATCTCTTCTTGTTCTTAGTCATTTCTCTTAGGTCCGTAGTGCTGCCTTTCTCTCTTCTACTCCTTAGCAATTGAAGTTCTTCCACCCTTGGAGAGTTCTCCTTCTTTTTTGCAGCCCTCTCCTCCGTTAGAATTTTTGTAAGCCAAATTAGGAACCCTTTTAAAGAATTGAGAGCTATATTTATAGGAGGGGTGCACTTCCATTTTCAGCCCTTTTGAAATCTGAAAAATTGATTTAAAATTTCTGCCATTATTAGCAAACCAAGTGGAGCTTGAGGTTACAACTTCTTTTCCCCTATTTTAATTATTTTATTTTGTTTCAAATCGTCTCCTCCTAATTAAATATCAAGCAGCATGTCTGGAAAAATGGCTGGAATATTCAAAATTGTATTAAATAACTATACGAGCCAATAAACCCCTTCCTCACCCAAACTTTTTCACACATTGAAAGGGATGCCATTTGGCTAAATGCAACCATGAGTAAGAAGATTATAAATTTAAGTCATTTATATATATTGAAGAACATAAAAATATGAAACAAAATTTTCTTAAAAATATTTTTTTGGCCCGGCCCGAAGCAATAGTGTCATCGTCCCGGTACCCCTTTCACAGACAGCCACTAGAGGGTATCTTGGATGTCCAAATTTGTCATCGATACTACACGCTACAGCCAGCATTCAATTGCCACACCTTCAAGGATTCAAGGCACAACCATTGACCTTAGAAGCCCTAATTGAATGGAGTAGAATGCCAGATGGCTACTACACCGAAATGGACCTATCACATCATCTTGGGTTTACTACGAGGAGCAAATTCTGCTCACAGAGGCCACCATTTGTACAGAGCTTGATCCCTACACCATTCTAGTGATGAGGCTGATCGAAGCGCCATAGCCATGGCGCTCGAGAAGGTCTAGATCATCGGGTCCTTACTCGATCCTAACTGCAAACTCCCAGTGGAACTTGAACAATCAGGACGGTTAAATCAAGCTAGTCCAGACCCTAGGGACAATAATATTGGGTCTGGTTAGCTCGCACGTTCAATCAACAAAAGGAATTAATAAGTATTGGGGTTCGAGACTCCAAAGTAGTGTCGGCACTTCGTCTGGACTTAGTTCCATCCAGATAGCAGAATTCTCACTATCTAGATTGAACTCATTCAATCCTGACTGATCCCACACATCATAAGGACTAGGAAAGAGAATTCAGAGCATCACAAAGCTACCATATTATATGGATTGAAGGCAATGAGCTCACACAGCTCAGTTGGGAGAGGACTACACATGGGAATGGAATTGCAGGCACAACAGAAATGAACTGAGGAAGGCTAGAGCTTCCAAATGGTCGTAGCGACTTTGCAGGGGGTCTAACACCTAATCACGTCCTCTATCAGCGGTTCGCAGCATCCAAAATCCACCAAGAGTGATGATAGCTTGAGCGAGAGGATGAAGAGATTTAAGGGTTCACAGTGGGCAAAGGGGCTCACTATGATTTTATGGAATTATTTATAGGCCATGGGGAGCTCTAGGGATGGATGCCATGGCTAGGAGCCATGGTTTAAGTTCATCTTGAGGGAATTCTCCACTTACCTTAATTGGGATGAGTCGAGCCTTCATTTCAGCTGAGAGTGTTTTAATGGAAAGGGAAAAGATCCTAACAGCTTACCTAACATGGTGCAGAGTGACAGACCAGCCTGATGACATGGCTGTATGAGAGGATTTGGCTATCGAGCTCGAGTGAGGGAGGAAGATGATCCACAATTATGGGAGCCTCCAGGACTGTCTGATTGATCTTCGGTTGGTGCAGAACAATCATGATCCTTAGACAGCTAACGGCTGAGTCTGGATGCTAGATCAGCCATCAGATTGGATTAAGAGATCCAATAGGCGAGCAAGGGTACTTAAGGAGGATGGCTAGATGTCATCGGATCACATCTCAGAACTACAAAGCAGTCAAGATGAGATTGATTTGATTGAAGGTGTGGGCTTTTAAATTAGATCCGCAGGATCAACAACCTAGATGGTGCCTGTGGTTTGAGGCAGTTGACAGTTGGAGGGAGGGTAGATTTGCAATTTAGGAAATGTTAGAAACCCTAATATGTAATTGAACGAATTTAAATTAAATCAATAAAAGACTAAATGATCTCCAAATTTTCATGCTTAGCTAATTTAGGGGTGAAGATTTCAAAAATTTAATTAGATTTTATATTGGAGATCAAATTGTTTTTGTTAATATTCAAAATCCAAAAAATAGGCAAAATAGCTCGAATATTTAATTGAGCTCTGATGGATTTCAAACTACTAGGGTTAGGTGTAAATGACCCATTGAGCCTAATGGAATGAAAACCAATGCTTGGGTTAGCTTAAATTAACTTGATTTAGCTTGGGTAAGAACTAGGGTTGTTACAGTCTCCTCTCCTTAAGAATGATGTTGTCCCCGACATCACTCAACTGAAGAAAGTACTACAAAAATGAAACATTGAATAGCAATTGAAAAGAAAGAAATATGAAAAGTACCTGAGTTTGCAAAGAGTTGTGAATATTAATGGTGCATATCCACTTCTTTTTCCCAAGTCGGTTCTTTTAATGATCAATTTTTTCACATAATTTTAACCATTGGAATTGAACGATTCCCTAGCTGCCTTTGATCGCGAGCTAAGATTCTAACTAGTTCTTCAGCATAAGATAGATCAGGCTGGATTTCCACTGCATGAAGCTAAATGAGATGAGAAGGGTCTCTGAGACATCTTCTTAATGATGACACATGGAACACATTGTGAATAGCTCCAAAGTCATCAAGAAGATTCAACTTATAGGCTGATGATCCTACCTGCTAGTACCTCAAAAACTCTGACATAATGGGGACTGAGTTGCCCTTCTACACCAAATTTGTAGACACCCTTCATTGGACTTACTTTCTGATAAGCAGAATCTCGAACACTGAATTCTAAAAGACAGTGACGAGCATCATGATATTTGCTCTGATGATCTTGAGAAGAGCAAATTCTTTGCTGAATAAGATGGATCTTCCAATTAGTTTCCTCAACTAATTCAGATCCATAAAGCTGAATGCTTCCAGTTTCTGACCATGCCAAAGGAGTACTACACTTTTTGCCATATAAGGCCTCATAGGGGGCCATTTTAATATAGGCCTGAAAACTATTGTTATATGTAAATGCCACTAGCAGGATATGATCTTCCCAGGAACTGGCAAAATTGATAATGTAGAGCCTAAGCAAATCTTCAAGAACTTAATTTACTCTATCAGTCTGACCATTCATTTGAAGATTAAAAGTTGTACTCATATCTTGGGTAATCCCCAGATCTTGGTGCACTGCTTGCTAGAACTTTGAAGTAAACCTGTTGTCTCTGTCAGATATTATCAACTTAGGGATGCTGTGCAGCCTGACAGTCTCTTTAATATAAAGCTTTGCGAGCATCTTGATAGATTCAATCTGATGGATAGGAATTAAATGATCTAATTCAGTTAATCGATCGATGATATCCCAGATTACATTGGCACCAGATTTTATGTGAGGCAATCCCATAACAAAATTTATTGAGATATCAAGCCATTTCCATTCAGGGATTTCTAGAGGATGCAGAAGACCACCAGGCCTTTGGTGCTCGACCTTCACCCTATTGCAAGCATGACACTTAGCCACAAAATTGGCTATGCTCTTCTTCATAATGAACCACCAAAAAGATTACTTTGAATCCTGGTACATTTTTGTATTACGTGGATGAATGTGATATCTAGAATTATGACCTTCTACTAGAATATTATGATGCATGGATTTAGGAATCCACAGACAATTACGTTGATAGATTTCATTACTACGCAACTGCAGATCCTGATGGTGACCTCCTTCAATGTCGACTTTGAACTTCAAATAGTCCTCATCTTTGGTTTGCCTGATTATTAAGGCAAAATTTACAGCAGCAAGTTCAAGGTCATGAACAGGGTAGTTCTTTTTGTGAGGTTTTAATTGATGAGAGGCATAAGCAATTACCTTATCCTCTTACATTAATACACAACCTAAACCAATTCCAGAGGCATTGGTGTATACCTGATAGTTCAAACCTTCTTTAGGCAGATAAGCACTAGAGCGGTAGAGAATGCATATTTTAGGGCTTGGAATCCTTCCTCGTATTCAGGACTCTAAACAAAAGGTTTCTGAGTAAATTTAGTTAAAGGTGAGGAGATCTGAGAGAGGCCTTTGCCAAAATTTTTGTAGTATCTGACCAATCCCAAAAGCTTCTAATATCTGTAACTGACTTAGGTTGTACCCAATCTTGGACTGTACTTACCTTATTTTGATCTACATGGATACATTGGGCATCTATTATATGACCTAAGAATACAACAAATTTTAGCTAAAATTTGTATTTAGAAAATATGGCATACAACTGATGATCACACAATGATTCTAATACTATCTTTAAATGATCCTAGTGATTTTTTAGAGTTCGAGAGTAAATGAGAATTTTGTTGATGAAGATGATAACGAATTTGTCCAAATATGGCTTAAGGACTCGCTGCATCAAGTTCATGAATATTGATGGTGCATTAGTGAGTTCAAAAGACATCACAAAAAATTCAAAATGACCATAATGGGTATGAAAGGCTTTCTTCTCAACATCAGCTTCTCTTACTCGCAGTTGATGGTAACCAGACCTTAAATCAATGTTTCAATATATGACACTTTAGAAAGCTAGTCAATTAGATCATCGATTTGAGGAAAAGGATATTTATTTTTGATAGACTTTAATCAACTCACGATAATCTTTACACATTCGCATAGATCCCTCTTTATTCTTTACGAATAAAATTGGCGCTCCCCAATGAGACATGCTAGGTCTGATGAAGCCTTTGCTCAAGAGCTCTTGCAACCATTCGTTAAACTCTTTCAGTTCCTTAGGTGTCATTCTATAAGGAGCTTTAGATATAGGTTGAGTACCAGGAATTAGTTCAATGGAGAACTCTACTTCTCTAGGTGGAGGTACTCCTAGCTGATCATCAGGAAATACAATAGTGAAATCTTTCACCACCTTACAACTGGAGAGAGAAATGCTTTCTTTCGCTTCATCCATCATAGTGATAAGAAAAGCATCACATCCCTTACTAATTAATTTCTCAGCTTTGATAGCATTTATTATTGACAGTTGAGTACTAACCTTTCTTATGAAAGTTGCAGGCTTTCCCAGTGAATGAAAAGTGACCTTCTTAAGGCAATTTATCACAACATTATGACTATTAAGCCAATTCATTCCAAGAATGATATCAAAATTGGATAATGGCAGGACAATTAATTTAGAATCAAACATATTATTATTCAATGGAATCTTGACATTGCAATTCAATGAGCACTGAGTTGGGCTACAGATGGTCCAGCATTTAATGACTTAGCTAATTTATAGGTAGGTAGATTAAGAAGACTGACAAAATGCTCAGAGATGAACGAATGACTAGCCCTAATAGAAAATAACACATTGTTGGGTAGGTCTTTAAAATAAAGTATGCCTAAAAATTACTTATATGAATTGCATTAACTAATTAAAATATTCAAAGTACAAGAATTTAATCCAGAGTGGTTCAAAAATGTGTACCTAAAACCACGTTATTATCCTCTGTGGCTTCAAGCGGTGTTAAAGCATATACCCGTGCAGGCCAGTAGGGTGATTATTTACTTGCTTTTTGAAATGATTCTGGAACTTTGGAGTGATAGGTTGTTCCTGCACTGGTTCAGAAGTAGGAGCTCACATTATTGCCAATCCTGGTTCTCTTTCGCTAAAAGGTGTTGCTTTGAAGACCTAGTTCCTTTGCGAATGGCTTATACAGACACCATCCACTATTTCTATGTGCATACAGTGATAGAACAGATGGCCTAGATGACCACAAGTGTAGCATTTCTGGCAAAAGTAGTAACACTTGCCATAGGGATGAGGCTGATTACATCCTTGGATAAGTTCAGCATGAGGTGCAGCTTCAAGTTAATAGACCTTAGAAGGTTGAGGTCTGTGCCTTTTGAAGGCTTCAGGATGATTTAGAACTGTAAGAATCTTATGATTAAGATCCCTTTTTGATTGGTGGTGCTCCAGCACTCTTTCTATTACCACAAGCTTGGAGAAATTAGTAAGGCAAAGTGGAACAATGTGATCTTTGAGGTATGACGCAATCCACTTTGGAACCGATGGCATCTTACAAATTCAGATCAAACAAGTTCTGGGGCAAAACGAGTCAGCCTCTGGAACTCCGTCTCATAGTATGAGACATAATGGCTTTCTTATTTCAGCTTTAAAATCATATCCTCAATAATATTCTATGCAGATGGAGGGATAAACTCAAATTTGATTGCATCCACAAACTTGTCCCACAGAATATGCTCAATGTCGTAGTCGATGAATTGTGTGTTCCGAACAATGTCACTAGTACTTGGCTTTCTCATGGAACAAATGTGAAGTGAGATGGATTGCTTCCAATTTTGGGCACTTCACACTAATCAAGTTCTCTTCAACCATCTTCAGCCAACTAGCTGTATCCATAGGGGATAGATTTCCACTAAAAGTATAAGGTCTCAGCCTCAGGAAACTATGGAGAAGACCATCAGTAGAATGATGCGAGGAGAGAGACGTATGCTGGGAAGGAATAGTTGGTCCAGGATTGTTGGTTGTTGCTAGCGAGGGGTGAACGTCAATTAGGTTTTGGATAGTCTAAGCTTGTTGGGTTTCATTTTCTAGCATTGCTACTACCATTCCTTAAAGATGGGCTACTTCATCAGTAAAGCTGCTAGAAGCTTTGCAGACTTAATAGGTGTAGTTGTTGGAGGTGATTCGAGATTCATCCTGATTTAATAAGACAAATCTTGATTTTAGTACTAGATTAAGGAAATAAGATCAAGCTTAACATTCCATTGGCAACCACAAAATTTCATTACTTAAGAATGAAGATTTTTATTTGACAAATGAAAATTGAAAATTCTTATAATCATTGAAATCATAAGATGATAAAGGATCACATCATACTAACTTTACTAGCAATAGTGTTCTTTAATGAACTAAGTACAGAATGCGAGACATAAGTCCTTGAAAGTTATAACACAATGCTTCCTCTTTCACTTCTTATTGAGCTTACAGCTAGTGATGTCACGCCAATCTCTCACAAAGTCAAAAAGTTGATAATTCATGAGATTAATGCGGATGGAATCAGGACATTCAATATGGTTTAGAACCAACTCCACACGGCTTAACCATTTTCTTGCTAGGATCGGGAAGCTAGGTCCTCTGAATATAGGTTGTTGAAGAAGTTTGTCCAAAACTAGGACTCCTTCAGCAAATACTTCGGTAATAGATCTCTTACTTTCTCGTCCCTATTTGTAAATGAGCTCCCATACAATATCAAATGTGACGACATAGTAGTCCAACTATAATCTTTCACCCTCGATTTCATTCTATCAGAAGAATTTATAAGTTTCTTTAATTACTTTGTGAGTCACTTAGTTATTTTAAATGGATATTTTCAATCTACACATTTGTTGAGTTACTGAGAGTATTGTGCTATGGATATTATATTTTGATAACTATAACTTTAGAAGAATGGTCCATTAGGTAGAAAGGAATACAAATTCTAATTTAACACCTTATAGTGTTCTCTGATACCAACTATGGGCCCCATACCCTCGTGGTCATGCTAATACTGGGATTAACAGAATTATGATGAATACGGTCTCCAACTGTGGCAAACCTCCCAACTAAAGTCAAGTCAGGTATAAACCTAACCCGCCATAATTAGAAGACTTCTCACCTGAAACTGAAGATCATGCATCAAAATATCAAAATAGAGGAAGCAAGAAAGAGTATAGCATCCACATCACAGCATAGTAAAGAAAATAGAAACAACAACTCAATTCAATATAAAAAATGCAAAAAATAAATAAAACTAGAATATGAAATTATTACAAATTGAAATTAAAAAGCAAGAAGGGACACTTGTACTCACAGTTGAGAATAAATTTAACTAAGCTACAGCAGCCAGAAGGTTCTCCTCCTGGCCAAGCTCCTCTCCAGAAGCAATCTCAACGAACAGCTCCAAATCTAACATTTTTGGTATCACAATGCCAGGGTCCCAGCCAAGAAAAGAAAAACTTATAGTTAAACAATTATCTAGCACATTTTAGGCTAATTTAAATGAAACTAAACATTTAAGATATCACATTTAAAGAACTTTTTAGCAATCAAGGGGAGCAATAAGCCACAAGAAATAGGTTAGTTCTAAAATTACATTTATAACTAAACAATGCAAAGTATATGTAGAATAATATGCCTCAACTAGAAGCTATAACAAGGTTAAGAAGTAAATATATAAATAATTGAAAAGTACTGAGAGTAAATTCATCCTAACATGCTTATGATTATATGAACACATGTTAATTTATATACAAGAAATCTGCACTAAATCACAAGAGAACTGAAATAAGACTAGCATCCTAAATATGCAAGTACTAAACAATACTAAACTAAAAGTATTGAACTGCAAAAGCATACAGGAAATAGTAAAAATGCAAGAAAAATATATGGTTAACCAAGCCGCTATACCAGAACTGAATTGAAAAGCAGAAGTATGCCTAAGTTAGTAATGCTATAACATAAATGGGCCAAAATAGGGCCACTGTATAGAAAGTTTAACATGTATCCCCTAAGGAATCCTCAGAGCTTGGTTTGAATTGAACTTATGGAATCAGAGATGTATCCCCCAAGCTAAGCATAGAGCTAGGTCTGAGTCTATTCTTATCCAAAGAACTGAACTGAAGAGGCAAACTAAGTTAGAACACACTATTAAATTGATAACTGAATGAACTGAATATGCAATTTCAAATCTAACATGGAATACTCATCAAGTATCATATGTCTAACTAGTATCTATAAGGGAAAAGGCTCAAACACAAGGTGTGCGAAGCAACAATAGTCAAAGTAAGCAAGAGACTCAACTAGACATAAGTGATATATGTTGTTATCTAATTTAATTTGTTCTATCTATTCTAAGCAAGTACAAGTTTAGTATATCCAATACCCAACTATCCTTAAGAATCCCAGACTTGTGATCTTAAAGTTAAAATTAGAACTCAACGAGTTCTTATTCATAATCAGAAGTGATGACTATAAAGGGTTAAGTAAATAAATTAATGACTTAATTAATGTATTTTAATAACTCAAACCCAATCTTGATTATGCCAAACAAGATTAAGAATTCTCAGTTTAAACTCTAATTTAGGGTCCAATCCTGAATCTAACGTACTAATCTTGTAAGAATCTAAGGGTTCATACTCACTCTTATCTAAAGGTAGAGAATTTTACAAGTTGAAAGATTAAGAACTATGATCTTAAAGAAATGCTAAATCTTTAATTATAAGATAAAACAATCAAATAAGAACTTAAGAATCTAAGATCTCTAAGTTTAATCTATATAATAATCTCATTATTCTATAGGTTGAATTAACCTAAACCCACGAGGAGGATTCAATCAAATAGAAATTTCAAGAATAAGATGGTACAATTCAAATAGATTACTATGGATATTCACTAAGGATTTAAGATCTAAGTCTTAGGTTTAATCACCTAAAATTAGTTTTGTAAGATTAAATTTCATTATTCTAGATTAAGTGAAGGGTCTAAGAACACTTTAAGATCCTTATTATTTACTTAAGAGAAAACTGAAGAAGATTTAAGCTTAAGTCATTTAATAAAATCAACTTGGTTTAAAAGCTAAAAGAATGATATTAATACATTTCATTACTGATTAAGAGCACATTAATGACATTTCAAGTGTTTAAGGGTTCTTAAATAAGCTTTTGGCCAAAATGACCAGAATACACATCTTAAGGCTAAAATTGGGAATTTAAGATTAAAGCATCCAATTTTACTCTAATCAGTTCAAATAGGCTTTATATTGACTGATAAGAGAAATGAGGCACTTAAATTTAAGCTTGAACTTTAGATTAGATTAATTAGAACTAATCACTTTATAAGGGTAAGAAAAGTGATTAGGGTTTAATATGGGAATCTAAGCACATAGGCAAGTTCTAATACACTTAAGAAGATAATAAGAACTTGGTTTACCAAAATTAGGGGATTAATTAAGTCATTAATTATTAATCAAAATTTAGGGTAAAGAGGTGATAAATAAGTTTAGAATTCTTAAATTGGTTGTAAAGGCATAATTAAATTCTCCTCTGTCTTATGAACATTTAGAGACCATAATCATGATATTTGGACATTAAATGAATTATTTATTCACTAATAATGATTAGAAAGAGATTAGGCTAAATCTGAAAATCTAACCATTAGTTCTAGAATTTTATTATATATTAATGTTTCTTATGATTTTCTAGTTAAAATGGCACATTGGATCATACCATTTGGATAAGAATTAATTAAATCATTCAAATATTTTAGTTAGAATGTTTTCAATTAATCAAACCATATGGTATTTAATTAAATGAATTTATAATTGAATTTAAAGAAGGAAAATAATTCCTAATTAAATTAAATACCCCGACCCAATTATCAAGCCAAATGAGTTGGATCGAAGCTCGATTGGGTTGGCACTATTGCACTGTGCGGGCCTGGGCTGGCCCATCCCGAAGCAATGCTATCATCATCTCGATACCCCTTTAGCAGACAACCACTAGAGGGTAAGTTGGACTACAAAATTCACTACCAATACTCCACGCTAGAGCCAGCATTCAATCGCCACACCTTCAGGGAGTCAAGGGGCAGTGATTGAATCTTGAAGCCCTAACTGGTATGGAGTAGACTTCCAGATGGCTACTTCACCAAAAATGCCCTATCACATCATCTGGGGTTTACTGTGGGGAGCAAATTCTCCTCATAGAGGCCACCATCTGGCCAGAGCTCAATCCCCACACCATACCGGTGGTGAGGCAGATCGAAGACCCATAGCCATGGCGGTCGAGAAGGCATAGATCGTCGGGTCCTTACTCTAGCTCAACTGCAAACTCACGGTAGAACTCGAATGATTAAGATGATTAAATCGAGCTAGCCGAGACCTTTGGGATAATCACATTTGGTCTGGTTAGCTTACATGATCGATCAGCAAAAAGAATCAATAGGAATTGGAGCTTAGGACTTCAGAGTAGTGTCGACACTTTGTCTAGACTGAGTTTCATCCAGACAGTGGAATCTACACTATCTAGATTTAACCCATACAATTCTGGTTGATCCCACACATCATAAAGACTAGAGAAGATCATTCATAGCATCATAGAGCTACCCTATTGCATGGATTGAAGGCACTGAGCTTACATAGCTCAGTTGGAAGATATTTAAGCAATTAATATTTTAAACTGTAAGAACCATTGAGCTCTTAAATCACATAAAACTAAGGTTGCACACTAATCGTCCATGCCACAAATGTCTGTGACAACATTCGCTATGCAAAAAGAGCCCATGCAAATACTTAGATCTAAGCTGATCAATAGAGCCATGGAAACATTAATATTCTTTGAGCTCCACTGCTCACCATTAGCTTATGAGAGTATTAAGTGCATGATAGTCTAAAGCCTTATGGAAAGCTCTATGAGCATCGTATAATAATTCCTTGGCTAAGTTGAGAAGTTGACGCGTGTGAGCCGAGAACCACTAGTTGAGCTCTATAACTCATTTTATGGTTATACGAGGATTTGAATTAAATTAGTTCTATGGGTGATGTGACTTAACCCATCTTTCCCAATGGTTCATCTCCTTAGCAAAACCTAGAATTAGTACATGTGAGCCATTAGTGGAATTAACTTCATTTGATGAACAACTAAGACTATACATTTAATAACTTAGATGTAAGCCTCGAACTCAATCTATATTAATCATATGAGGGTCTGAATGCCAAGATTGAACTTTCTCGAATTCATCTCTGAGCACTAGGTGAGACTTAGCACATTTTGGGGACTCCCTAGAGAAGGTTACATTTCTTGATTTGTAATTAGATAATCTAATTTGTTTGACACTAATTTGATAAGGAAGAGTACTTATATGAACTCTTAATGGATTGCATGCTAAAACCCAACTCTCCCTATTTTCTCTATAAGTAGTGTCTCATTCACGAAACGTTGACTTGTTAAATTAGGGCCAAAACCATCAACTAATGAACACTTAAACATTAGCTAAATCAAATATACTTTAGTAACAAAAGGAAATTATTCCCAGAGGATGATAAATCTCATAATCTCACCATCCTATTTTATTTCAGACCATGTGCACTTGCATGTAAGCGCAGACGTGTATTTTCTGTCTGTCATGTTTTTGGCTCCATTATCGGGAACGGTATGTTCATTTTGTATTAGAAATAGCTTGAAAATAACTTGCGTTTTAAGAAGTTGACATAAGTACATTTTTATTTTTGTGATTGAAATGATACTTTGATTTCTACTTTTGTAATTACTACTTTAATTTTTCTTTTTACATTTCACATATTATGTGTAATGCAAATTCCTGTGATTTTAAAGTTCTGCATGTGCATGTGTCGATGTGATCTTGATACATTTTTAAGATTAAGATGATTACAACTTAGACATAACACAATACACTTAGTGATGGATCATAGAGGAGAAAACTTGGGGCAAGTTCATGAGCAACAACAAGGTAGAACCCTTAGGGATTACACTTTTCCAATTGTTAGGGGAATCCCTCATGCTGTTGTTAGACCCAACGTTGATGATAACAACTTTGAAATTAAGCTTTCAACTTTGCAATTGGTTCAGAATAACTAATTTAGCAGCCTAGCCTTTAAGGACCGCAATTCGCATATTTACAACTTTTTGGAAATATGCGATAATTTTAAGTATAATGGCACACTAATGATGCCATTAGATTAAGACTTTTTCCTTTCTCACTGAGAGAAAAAGCTAAAAATTGGCACAACTCTTGCCCGGCAATTCAACTCGCACGTGGGACGATTTGGCAACAAAATTCTTAGCCAAATATTTTACACATGCAAGAACTGCTAGGCTGATGAATGAGATCTCTAGCTTCTCTCAACAATATGGGGAAAGTTATTATGATGGTTGGAGCGCTTCAAGGAGTGCTTAAGGCGCTGTCCTCACCATGGGTTCCAATAGTAGATGCAAGTGCAAACTTTCTATAATTGATTGAATGCACCCACTAGAACCTTGATTAATGCAGCTGCTGGTGGGTCTCTGAAATGCAAAACCAAAGAAGAGGCCTATGACATCCTAGAGGAAATGGCAAACCATGATTATTAATGGCCTACTAAAAGGATGAACCTTCATATGAAAGAGGTTAATAATGTAAATGAAACCAATAAAATCTTTGCTATTCAATAAAAAATTGTAACCTTAAATTAGAAGATAGGGAATCTGAGCGTTAATGCGATACAACCCCTGAGAACTGGGGCTTAAACAACCCCTTTGCATCATCACATACTGAGCAAGTGAACATCTTAGGAATAATATTAACAACCAAAATAATGCTCAAAACATTCCTTACTCAAACACGTATAACCAAGGGTGGAGAAATAATCCTAATTTCTCTTGGAGTAACAGAAATAACCTACAAGGTTTCAATATCAAAAATAAATTCTAAACATGGCAACCATAAAACCCAAACAATGTTTTTAACCAGCATCAGAAAATGCATAAAACTGGATTAGAAGGAGCATTCCAATCCTTTAAGGCTGAAACACAATAGTTCATGTTGAGAACTGAATAGACAATAGGAAAACATGAATCATCCATCCAGCCAATTAAAACTACACTCAGAAATATTGAAATTCAAATGCAAAAGATCTCTCAATAATTGACCAATAGGCAGCAAGGAACGCTCCCAAGTACCACGGAAATCAATCCGAGGGATACAGTGAGCGCAATTAATTCTTAAGCTTGGGGGAGAAATGTGATTTTAGAGAATGAAAGTTAATAAATTGAACCCCAACCCACTAAATTCGAAGCAAACTATTGAAATTAAAAAAAGAAAGAAAAAAGAAAGAGTTGAGTAATTCATTAAATTTTTATAAGACTCTAGTGGCTCAACAAAGAAGAGATCCAGGGAGATTATACGTTACATGCGTGATTAATGGACAAGCCTTTTAAGATCCCTTATATGATTTAGGGGCTTCCATTAATGTAATGCCTTATCATTTATATACATTGCTTGGGACGCAGGGAATGGAAGAAAACCTCATAATCTTAGAATTTTCAAATTTATACTCAATGACGCCCATAGGGATTTTAAGAAATGTATTGATGAATCTGGGAAACTTCATGGTCATCACAGATTTTATCATTTGTAAATGGGATAAATAGAACAAAAATTTCATAATTATATTTAAAAGCCCATTCTTTGCAACAGCTAGGGCAATAATTGATGTTGAGAATGGGCTTAAGAAGACTATAATCAATGGAATTGAACAAGATATAGATTTAATGCCCACATTAAATAGAGAAAGAAATCTTTATTTAAACTGGAAGAGAATGGAGGGAGAAATTAAGCCATGTTAAGGATAGTAATAAAATAGAACTGCCATCAAATTTTGAATGCAACAAATCCATAACCATCTCATCTGGAAGCAGTAAATCTGAAAAAGTCAAAAACAAAAGAAAAACAAGAAGAGAAAAAAGAAAGAAGAAAAATACACATTCACCTGAATCTGACTTAAAGGATTCCTGGACTTACGAATTAAACAATTTGAGTTTGAGCACAATGCAACAACACCTGTTAGTGCACTCCCAAACTCCTCTAAAATATGGAAAGAAATTTCTCAGTGAAACAAAAATTGAAATTACTTAAATTGGTTGGGCTGATGACATTAAACAAAGCGCTTATTGGGAGGAAACCCAATGCTTTTTGGTTGCTTAATTTTATTTCTTAGCTTTGTAGTGTTGATTAGTTAAATAAATATTTACAACATGATTGCTAGAAATGAAAAAATTGTTAACTCCTTGAACAGCAGGCGCTTTAGCGCGCGGCAATGCATTTCAACGCTGCAGCGCTCCAAAGCGCATTTTGGCGTTATAGCACGTCACAACGCATTTCAGCGCTACGGCGCGCTGTAGCATTTGTTAAATAGAGAGTGTGATGCTACCATGCGGCATAGCGTGCCCCAATGCTTCACAGCACATGACGTTAAATTTGCCCAGTTGGTGCCATAATGTCTTGGGGGAATTCCAAAGCTGTCAAAACCACAATAGGGCACCTCTTACACTGATTCCTATCAAAAAGCCATCAAAGAGTCATCTTTTGGTCTTCCCAATGGCTTTATTTTAACTCACACTTATGTCATTTATTGAAAAATTTTGACCAGCCATTAGGGAGATTTTGGTAGCCAAAATTAGGTAAAAGACAAATAAATTGGTTGCTTATAAATAAATAGAAAAGTGGGATTGCTCACTTACATTTTCCTAAAATCCAACCCTCACTTGAAATTTCTTAGCAACCAAAAAATCATCTTAAAAAATTGGCCTCCAGAAAAAAATTATAGCAAGCAAGGGTGTCGCAGCATCATCCTCTAGAGGCAGCTTTGATAGCAAACGGTTCTCCTCGGTTGAGGCTGAATAAGGGTGTGTCCAAATTACATCAAAGAGCAAGATCATCCAGGAGAGGGGGCTCGCCTTCCCTTACCTTATTAGCTTCTTTGATGCAGCAAATAGAGGATTGGAAAGCCTAGTCGGTTTGTAGACTGACTCATATCCGACTCTAGTATAGGAGGATTTTTCCAATTCCATCAACGCAAGTAGGCATAAAATTTTTGTGCAACGGAAGGCTATGAGATTTGGGCTCAAGCAAATCGAGAAATTTTATGGACTTGGAGCTGTGGAAAACTACTCCTACCAAGATTGTTTAAATGAAGATTTTGACCCCATGGTCGTCGCAAGGGCACTCACGCAGCACCGCAACTACTTGAGGGGGAACCTCGCCAACATTCCTTGTGCCCTGCTAACGAATTTGTGTAATGCTTAGCATGTTCTAATCTCCAGTAAAATAATTCCATTTGGGCATTTGAGTGAAGTAACCCAAGTTAAGGTTGTGCTCATTTATACAATTCAACAACCTAGAGATATTCATATCTCTATGGTTATAGTCGAGCACCTTTGGCACACCTTAACCGACCCTTGCACGGCCTTATCATTTGGATTCTTAATTTCTGGAATATGCTTTGACCAAGGACTCAAGATAAACTATAATAATCCTGTGGTTCCTCCTCGCCCACCTCTAACCCGTCGTAATCTTTATTCACGTTTTCAAGAGTGGAGGAGGAGTAAGAATAGAAGGCAAGGGGAGGAAGGAGAGGCATCTTCTTCATCAAGCATTAATTCAAAATTTAAAAACATTCAAAAAGTAATCACTAAATTGAGGGAGCATCAAAAGAAGACTGGGAAATGTGTGGAGGAAGGTATGCGGTACTGCAAAACCGCCATTTACCAACAATACAGGTTCCACCAAGACGTTCACACAGCTCTTGGAACAATGCTCGCAAATTGGAACTTGCATGGCAGGCCCGGAAAATCTATCTTCCCATAAACTCTATTCCTTAAGACCCCTCCAAACATACCATGGGCTGAAATTGAAGAAGAAGATGATGAGGGAGATGAAGATGAGGATGAAGATGATAAAGAAGAATAAGTAGGTTGTAATTTTTCTTTTTACTATTTTGATTTTGTATTTTTGGTTTAAATTCTTAGTGAAATTCATTTCCACCATGGCTAGTGCTCATATTTTTAAATCTGCTTCATATTACTTTCTGAAAAATTTGAATTTGCACAATTAAACTTAATTATAGATATGAAATCCTTTTAAATTTTTGTTATTTAACGAGATGTGTTATTGAGTAATATAATAATTATAAAATGTTTGTGTAGAGTGATATTTGCTTTAGTCATTATCTTGTACCCCTACAATTGAAAAATTTGTGCTGCTCGAATTTAAGTGTGGAGGGAGGGGCTTGTATGGGATAAATTAAAGGACAGTCAAATCAAGAATGTACTATACTTCTGTGGGACATAATGAATGCAAGGAATGATGAATGGGATGAAAAAAAATATCTCTCTCTTGGAGTAAAAGTAAAATAAAAGAAAAGAAAATGAATGAAGAAAAGGATATCTCCCAAATAATAGAAAAAAGAGAAAAATTAAGATGAAGAAAAGTATCTCTACTGAAGGACAATACTCAATACATTTCATAAGAAGAAGCACAAATGACACCAAAAATTCTAGAATACTGACTCTTGATTATTCTCAAACAAAAGCTTAGAACTTGGATGATTGTTTTTAAGAATTTAATTTTATCATTAATCACCCTGTTAAATAGAGTTTAAATTACAAAGGAGAAATTCACAGCTATTTTATATATATGCAAACTAAAAATTCAGAAAATCATTTCGAGCTTACTCAAGAATGAGCAAATGGTTAAGTTTGGGGGTGTGATGAATCCTAGAATTGTAGTTAATTTAGTACTTAAAGTAATGTTTTTCCATAGGATTAGTGTACTTTGATATGCATTTTTGTGACATTACAGGAAAAATGAGCTAAAGCATGTTCACAAGAGAAACTGCAAACCTAGACTAGAGAGTTACTATGGCAAGCTACAGAGAGCCCCAGCATGCCATGGCGGAGCAAATCCGAGAAGCATGAGCTACAACGCACAACAGCACCCTCTTAATAAAGAGCTGAATGCTTTAGCATGCTGATGCAGATCTAATAGAGAGCCCGGCACTGCAGTGCACTGTAGCGAGCCTAAAAGGCTTGTTCGAACAAAGAGCTCAGTGCTCCATAGTGCCGTAGCACTCAAACAACAAAGTGGTTAACGCTATAGCGCATTGCAGCAGGTCCAAAATAGAAAGCTCGGTGCTACAAAACACCATAGCGTGCTTAAAGACTTTTTCAAAATCCTAAGGAGCCCAATGCTACAGTGTACCAAAGCAAATTCTAGTGCTACAGTGCACTGCAATGGAGTTTGGTGCTATATCGCACCACAATACATATCAAATAGAGATTCTTATGCTACAACACACCATAGTGTCTACTGACTTAGGGCCTAAGCACTACAGCACGCTGTAGTGCTTGGAATAATTTTTCCTTTTCAAATATGCATTGAAAAGGCACATACATTCAATGCTTTCCAATTCCCCATAATAGAATTTGAATGCTAACAGCCGAGACTCCTCATTTCTTAGGGAATAAGGGAATAAATAATTAATGAAATTACAACTTTCAAAATGGGGACTTAATGGCTGATAAAGGCTGGAAAGGCTGGGGGAATCTTTATAAATAGAGAATTCAGAATTGATATCGATTTTAGTTTTTCAAACTCAAGGCTCTTGGCTATAGAGGCCAATGTAAGAACAAACAAAGGAGTGAACCCCCTTCCCAAGGAAGGAGAAGGCTACAACCTGCGAGGAAAGAACAAGCACAGAAAATAGATAGTAAGAGGAGATCCAAGATAGAGAGAGAGAGACAGATGAATGCGATAGCTATTCTCTTGTATTGTACCCTATATTTACTCCTTAAACTATTTTGTAAGAGCCATGTAACGCTTCCAATTTCTTGTTGCTTTTCTTGTTTCCATTTCAATGGCAGCATAAATCCTTCGTGGGGAGGGTTGGGCATATGCATGTAATGATTTAAGAATGAAAATGTTTGTACCCTTCAATATTAATGAATTTCCTTTAGTCGTTCTCTTTTGACTGAATGTTGTGAATAATGGACTGGATTAGCTTTTTTTTGGAATGAAGATATTTAAGCAATTATGTTTTAAAATGTAAAAAACATTGAGCTCTTAAATCACATAGAACTAAGGTTGCACATGCTGAACATCCACACCACGAATCTTTGTGACAACATTCGCTGTGCGAAATTAGCTAATAAATCTAAAATTTATAGTAAATTAAGTTAATAAAAAAAACACATTTCATTAAGATTTATATTCTTTGATATGCTTTTTCTAGTCTTCATGACAAAGAGAGCTCAATTCAATTATGCAATGAAAACCAAATAATTTGGAAGAATCACGTGCCACAATGCGCTGTGGCAAAAATAAATTCGAAAGAGCCACTCTATCGCATGTTGTAGTGAACCCGAGACCAAAACTACCGTGCTACCACGCGCCATGGCGGACCTATGACCGATTGTCAGAGGCTACCACGCATTGTAGTACTTACCAATATGAAATTCTGGTGCTACCGCGTGCCACAGTGGATATATGATGTCACCTGGCACTTCAAATTAAGGGAAATATTTGAAAGTGTCACGCTATGGCGCACCGCAGCAGTCTTAAAGCCAAGACTCTGGTGCTACCACTTGCCACAACGCTACAAAATTCGAAACTCTCATGCTATCGCACGCTGCAGTGGTCTAATGATCAAAATTTTGCAAGTAAAATCATTCAAAACAACATAGGGAAAACCAAAGATCATTAACAGATGTAAAATACACATCTGCACTTGCATACAAGTGTATTTGGTCTGAAGTAATAAATGGAAGTTTAGTTCCAAGATTTTTAATCCTCAGGGAATGGTGGTTTTAATACTAAGTTATGTCTTCTTTCATTAATGTTTAGAAGATCAATATTGGGTCGAGTTGGTTCCTAAATTAACAATACAAATTATCTCAGGATAAGATATGATTTGTTCAAAAGAAGAGAGTTGGGATTTTATTGTAGTACTTATAAGGACCTAGTGTTGTCATTTCACTATTTAAATGTTGAAATTGTTTTTTTCATTCCTACTTAAATCAAGTGAACATTATTTAAATTGGAGTTAACCTCCAAAGGTTCAGATTGAGTGCAACAATGAGAACTCCCCTTGGGGTTCTACCTCGGCACCTAAACATTTATGAGATCGTGGTTTAAATTTATCTTTTATTTTCTACGTCTAGGTTACCAAATTTTTTTTTTAACTGTTAGGTCTCACAAATATGATTTCCATCAATATTGCATCATGCGTTTACACACACGGTTTAGCAAGATGAGAGGATGAATTGGGTCAATGGATTATGTCATATCATCCATTGGTTTTCCAATGTCCTCTTATCCCTTCTACTTTGCTGAGCAACAAAGCAAAATTAATGGGAACTTGGTTCATAAGTATCAAATCTCTTGGTTAGAGCTCTTAAGGAAAGGTGCAAGTGAGCTTGAGAACTTGTCACATAGTTCTCAACTCTAATTGCACTACTTTCCTTGCTCTTGTCCAATTGATGAGCTTGGAATTCAAGTTTTTTATTAATTGATAATTCATTTAAGTTTTATTTTTAGCAAAGTGTTTTGACAAAGTTTCATTCAAGCATTCTTTCATAGTAATAATAATAGATAGTTAAATAGAAATCAATTTTATTAATTCAAACATCTCCAATACAACACCAATTCAACCTTACATTTTCCTACAACTTCATCCCAACCCTCTCCAAGGGGATTTAGCTTTCCATTACTGAATAAATAAAAGCATACATTCAAAAGGAAGTAAGCTTTAACCTCGGTTTACAGTAGAAAACAATCAAAATAGAGTTTATGAAAAATACTAGAAAACACCCAGAGGTTTTCTAGGGTTCTCTTAATCTTCCTATTACGCTTCTGCTTGAATTCTCCTCCTTTCCTTTATTATCTTCTTCTCTTCACTCTTCTTGGTCTACTACTTGCCCCATGGAGAGTTCTCCTCCTTTTTCCTTCATGTAGCCTCTCCTTTTAGTCTTTTGAATATTGAAATTTGGAACCCTCTTTTGGTCTGAATTTGGCCCTTAAATAAGGGAGTTTTCAGCCCTCTTGTATTTATAAAAAATGACCCTTCATCTTCTTCTACTTCAATGCAAGCAATTTAATTTATTTTGCTTATTCTTCTTAGATTCATCAAAGTTATTGCTTACTTCAAGTTTCAAGAGGCATGGGAAAGCCAAAGGTCTGGATTTGTGGCCTTCCCTATGCTATATTGAATGCAGATTTTGGAGCTTTCTATAGCGGGTGCTGTTGCACGCCACAGTGCACTGAGGAGTGCTGTCGTGGCCTTGATTCAAACACTGTTCCACCGTGGCGCGCTGCAGTAGCTGAAGTTCAAATACTGTTCCGCTGTATATTTTAACAGTTTACCTTTAAGGCCGCTGTTATTCGCTATGGTGCACTGAAGGCGCACTGCGATGGTTAGACTCTTGCGAAAGCGGGATAGTAATTGTTCAATTAACTCATATAAGGTTTTCATAAATAATCATATATGCCATCGTGGCGTGCTACGGCGGGCAGCAACGGTTTTGTCCCAGGTCTGTATCAATCCTTATAGGGCATAGCACACTGTGGCGCGCCGCAGCAGTTAATATTTTTGGGAAGCGGATTGGCATTGTTTAATTATTTCATATAACATTTTAAAATTACTCCCGGGTTATGATGCTGCGGCTCACTGTGGCACGCTGGGGCTTGCTAGCGCATGCTACAGCGGTCTTCCTTCTAAGCCTTCAGGTATGCTTCTAGGTGAGGGAATTTAGTGGACTGCCAAGGCACGCTGTGGCGCGCTACGGTGTGCCACAACAGTTTTCATCTAGAATTCTTTAATTCAACTCATGCTTTCCCTTTTCTACATTCTTCCTGATGATGTATAAATTCTACTTAATGTATACTGGCTTATATGATGTTTGGAATATTTTTAATATTCAATTTTGCTATAAATTTTAGATATTTCAATCATAACTCTTGCTTTTCTCATAGCAAGGAATTATTGAAAATTTATTAAAGTCCCTCATTTTTAAGAGCATAATTGAATAAATACTTGATGAATTCAACTCTCAATGAATGGGAAAGGGTGGCTGATTAAATGCTAAAGGGTTATTTCAAAAAGTCTATAAAAGCATAGCGTTAAAACTAAAGAAAGGTTCTAGATTTTGATAATCAAGGTTCATAGCTGAGCATTAGAAAGGAGAGTCTATCCTGCCCCAAGGAAGGAGAAGGCTTTGTAATGAAGGAGAAAGTATCAAGCACAGGAAGTGAAAGAGAGAAGGTGTAGCACCCCGCCCCATCGTCGCGCGCAATATGGATAATCAATTTGGTTGCAGAGCGGTGCGCCACTCGAGAAGGCATAACCCGTCTCCCCGAATAGGCTAAGACTAAGCCACACTGAAGGTTGCTGACTTAACCTAAAATAAATACAGTATGAAGAATCCAATATATATATATACAAGATATCAGTATTTCCAATATGCTGATCACATCATAATACTAAGTATAAGTAATATTCAAATAGAGTGCAGAAGCTAAGCATACATCCTAATACATTCGTCACAGAAGCTGAAATAAATATTCATCTTAGAAAAGAAAAGAAAGTACATCCAGAATTATTACAAATGAATTATTGAAATACAGAATCAGAGTCTAAATAGTAAACTAAAATAACTAATCAAAAGTAATAAAGGCTAAAGGAGAAGTGTCCACTAATGCTCCACGAACTCGTCCTGGATCTCCTGAGAGTCCTCCTGGCCTAGCTCAATAAGCTGCTCAGGATCTAGCAAATTGCCAAATCCCAAAAGTACTACGTGTTAGATAATAAGTCTAACACATTGAAACTAATCTAAATAGTTCTAATTATTTACATTTAACAGTAAAGTAAACAAAAATGTAAATAGATCATAAGAAAAATAACTGAATAACTAAAACTATATAAACTAAGTAAGGTAAAGTAAATATATACGAAATACTGAAAACAAATAAAAATAGTGAAGTATCTGAAACTGAGAAAATAACAAGTAAAATTATATTGTATGCCACTAAAATTATGTATCTGAATATGCCACAATACTGTATGCCCATGATATGCAATTGAACTATCACTGAACTGTTATGAGCTGTACAATTCAATGTCTACATATATCATGTTGGGAAATATAGATTACTATGATGTCTGAACATCCTGAGTTTCTCCTATTGATGTATGCAACATTCTGTAACTCATAATTTATTATTGATACTCATACATCATGCTTATGCTCATGCTCATGCCTCTACACCACATGACTTAAAAAATCCAGAAAATTCAAAAAATGCTTTAAAATCAAATTATGAATCAAATGTTTCCACTGTGTAGATTCCTACTAAAAAGATTCTAACTCCTAGATTTAATTTCAATAATTAGATTCTCTTACTTAAGATTTGCTTGAAATAATCAATTAGAAAGGTTGTACACACATGATTGTATGTTCCCAAGAGGGTGAATTTAGCACTTAGTTTACTTATAACTGTGCTTATCAAGGCACACACAAGATAGAAGACAGAACCCTGTTGTAGTTATTCTTCTCCCAAACTAAGGATCTAGTTCACAATCTTAATTTTGGAGGATTTACTCTAGTGGGACTGTATTCATCTTATCCATCAGGAAAGCACCTAGTCATAAGTCTACATTGGAGTGACTCATCCAAACCTGAATATTGCTGATGTGACACAGCACCATGGGTATGCATGATCATAACTAACTAATAATCTAAGCTCAGTCAATTATATTTAAAACCAAAGATTTATCAAAGCTATAAATCCTTATTCTAATTGGATGAATCCTACACAGGGGTCCAAGGATGTGACCAAAAGGTCACTCAATATAAGTTACTACCACATGGGAGAAATCTCATGCTAATACCTTATGTAAAGTCTACCATAAGGCTTAAGATCAACTTTCATGGTTAAGGGAAAAATCATCAAATTTCCTACCTCAAGGCTCAATAATAGCTCTTTCTACCTCAATGTATTAGCATTTATTAGGCATTTTAGATATTACAAACACTCTTATAGCAAGGTCATCAAGATCTCACATCTCTAACACTTCTAATAATTTTAAGGTTCACTTGTTAAACTTGGATTAAAGTGATCGGATCAGATAGTTAGATCCATCAGATCACATCTTACTCTACAATCATAGGATAAAATTAAGAATATTATTAGGATTTGATCATTTCATAATAAATACAGTTTTATTATCAATCTTATGCTAAGAGTCTTATATAAGAGAAAAATTAGGGATCTTAAGCTTAGATTTAGATGACTCAATCACATAATTTCTTTATCAATCTTAGTGTTTATAATTCAATAATTTTAGACCAATACTAAATCAGATGCATTATAGGAATAATGTCAATTGAATTATCTTTTAATTAAGTCATTTGATTAAGTGGTTAAGGGTTCAAGTCTTAATCAAATAGGTTAGAGTTTAACCCTATCCTTACCTAGCTAAGACCATTTGTTAATTAATAGATCAAATGACTAATCAATGTATTGTTGGTGCATTATTGGTGGCCATCTCATATTTTTAGACCAAATGTTAATATGTTGATCAAGATTTTAAGATTAATTAAGGGATTTATGCCATTTTAGTCAATTTAGTTAGAATCAATTATTCAATATACATGAGGGAGTTAATAACATTCATACTACTATTATGAAAGCTTAATAATATAAATTTGAAAAATATAGATGGTAATTAGTGCTAATCAAACCTTAATTCAACTTAAATGGATTAGCACCTAATTACAAATCCAAGTATTAGAAATTTATGAAACTTGGAATTTATATTCTATTTATATGAACAATTAGAGATTGAGTTTACTAAATTTGGAAAATTAGAAATACTAATTCACACTAATGATGCTTCTACAAGATTAGGGCATAATTAAGTATACATTACTCAAAAAATTAATCCACCTAGCACATGCATTCTACAAGATATAAAGAACACAATGGCACCTAAATTATACAATTTGGCTTAGTATACATGCTAATCAACCCTAATTAAGTTCTGTAATAATTAGGCTAAATCATAAAATCCAACAAATAAAGTGCAATACTATTTTATGTTCTTACACCTCATGATTTTCTGATCAATTTGATATATAAGATCATAGGGTTTGGACCAGTAGATCAAAAGTTATCACATTAATTTAATTTGTATTTTTCCAATTAAATTTTCCTATGGCTTAGATAATTGGATTATTTTCCTTAAGGAAGATAAATCCAGCTATTATTATTATTAAATTGCTGGATCGACCTGTTCCCAAAACACCCGGGTCAGCCAGGGCCTGAGAGACCCGGGACTGTTGCACCGCGTGGGTCACGAGTCGGCCCGACCCGCACAGTGGCTTCATCCCCGACCCCTAGCCCCAACAAATGCCCGATTAAAGAAACATAAATCATCCAATTCCCATGCATCCAGTCCATGGCATGACCAATCAAAGATTGCTACACCTTCACCATGGCCAAATGCACTAGTAGGGACCTGAAGCCCGTAGTGAGGTGGTCTGGATCGACCAGACCTTACTCACCCAAGAACATCCATGATGGAACTACTATAGAGAGTCAATTATCCACACATAGGGCACAATTCACCATGAATTTGATCCCTACTCCTTTAGGGAGGTAAGGAAGATCGAACCCCCAAGGGGGCTAGGTCTGGGGCGACCTAGATCGCTGGGTCCTTACTCGGACCCATCTCTCTTATGAGACTTAGCCCGATCAATCGAAATCAATCGATCGGAGCTATCTTAAGGCACAATTATAATCATATTGAGTTTGTTTCTATAATTCTATCCATCACGAATCAAATGGAGTAAAGCCCGAGCCTAATTAGGACAGGACATGTAAACGGATGTACCTGGTTTGACAAGGAAGCTTGTAGACGATGCGGGGAGCGATCGAGAGGCTTAGCCGAGCTTCTAAAAAGAGCAAGGGGTCTTGAATGTCAGGACGCACCCACTATTAGCGATATGTAAGCACTGTAATGTATGGAGGAAGCTCAAGCAAGCTGATAATGATGATTAGGGAGGAGACTTCTATTGATTAGCAAGCTTTACCTAGAGCAAACCGAAGGCAGTTTATAGCCTCAGGGAGGAGTTAGGAAGGTTCCAGAGGTAAGCGCTTGGGCTGGGGAGACCCAAGAGATCAAGCCATGGCCAAGCTCTAAATTTTCCAGTTTGAGCTCGGCCGGGTCACGAGGCTCGATTGGGACTCCATACCATTATGGGAGAGGTCCTAACGACCTGCTGAGGAGGACACAGAAGTGGGAGATTGGCCCAGCAGTTGGTAGAATGAGGGATATTCTTGGTCGGTGTGTGAACTAGTGGAGACAAAGATCCACTGTTGCGGGGGGGGGGGCATCGGATGCTGTCTGATCGATCAATCAAATGGCAGAATGGCTCGGATTGCTCAGATCATAACGGTCAATCGCAAGAGTGTACGGGCCATAAGATCATTCGGGCAGATCCAATGGCAGATCTGCAGCTCTACGGATCTGGATCCCAGTCATAAGATTCACGAAAGGGACGGCGGGATAGAGCGGAACTCCGATGTTGCGCGACTCGGGCACCACAGCGGATCGCTCATGGTCTGCACAGCAAATCTCGATGTGTAAAATAGTTTACGGTATATTTGCAATTTCAATTTATTGGGATCCCTTATGTTCAATTATCCCAATTTAGTTTAAATTGAATTATTGATGTAGTACATTCTAAGAATATTATCAAAGTCCCAATAACAAAAGCCATGGCTAAAGTTCAAGGGAAGAACTTGAAGCTGGGCCTAATTAGAAGAGCCCAATCAAAGGCCCAATAAAGAGCCCAAATATTGAGCTTATTATTTGTATTTTATTTTTATTAATATAATACTTTTTTTATTTAATAAGACATATTTGGCTAGGAGCACATCAGACTGGGAAGGAAACCTAGCCAACATTCCTCATTCCGAATTGAAGAACACGAGTAGTGTATAGCTGGTTTTCATTTCTAGCTTTGTCATACCATCAGGTCACTTGACAGAAGTAACCCACTCCGGAGCGCTCCTAATGTGCTCTTTGATTAGGCCGGGAGAGATTCATATCTCCAGTATTATTTTTGAGCAGCTCTGGACCGCACTCTAGGGGCCCTGTGCTGCATTGGCCTTCAGGTCATTGATCTCTGGGTTATGCGTGGCCCAAGGGGTCAAGATTCTTTCCTCCGACCCCGTCATCCCCCTGAACGCCACTCTTACGCAATCAAATGTGAACATCCGTTCTAGTGAGCAAAAGAAAGCCAAGAAGTGGAGGGGCAAATAAGGGGAAATGTTAGCTCCGTCCGGCCGTACCATCACCAACAAATTATTACACCAGATTTACAAGCAACAAACAGATTTAGTCAAAGCTATGGCAACCGACATGCGGTTCTTTAAAAAGAAACTCGCCCAGCAGCGCAAATTCCAATATGAATTCCATGAAGCTCTAGTATTAATGTTTGATGATTGGAACTTGCAAGGAGGATGAGACGCGTCCGTGCTACCGTGACCGCCTGTAGGTGACACCATTTTGGACACCCGCTATCCATGCGACTACTCTTACAACTTGCAAGAAGAAGAGGGGGATTAAGAATAAATAGGTTGTACTTTTTCTTTTCTTTTGGTGTATTTATTTCCTTTTTATATTTTGATAAAGTAAATTTGGATTTTTCAACCTTCATTGCTTTTACTAAATGAAAAAAAAAATGAATTTTATCTAAATGTTTACAAAAGTATGAGAAGTTATGAAAACAACAAAAAAATAAAGTGAATTATATTGTCAAACCAATAACTTACTTAAACAACAAATGACACACTAAGTGGGATGCTCTAAACAATTCTAAACAAAGGAATAATCTGAAGTTGTTTCTAGTCTCGAAACATTTAATGAGGAATATGCAAAGTTCTAGGTGTGGGGGGAATAGAAGGATGAGCAAGCTAGTGATGAACCAAATGTTAACTAATTAGTGTGCTAGGCTCCCATGGGACTTCATAATCACAAAAATTTGAAAATTGGGATGAAATAAAATGTCTCTCCCAGTAAATGAATTAAAAAAAAAAGAATAGGGTTGAAGAAAAATATCTCTCCCAAGAAGAAGGAAAAAATACATCAGGATAATGAAAAGTATCTCTGCTAAAATATCTTGTATCTTTGTGATTCATAAGAAAGGGCACATATGGCATAAACTCTTAGTCAGTCACTATCTCACTAGTATGTAATATCTAAGCATTTCTCCAACACAAGGTGTTAGTATAACAAAACTTAAAATTAGAGACTAAACTAAGCAACCAAGGATTATGACCTAAGTCAAACAATTGTTTAACAGCTAAACATTGGTGAATCATTCTAGTTAAAGCGAGTTTTTGAAAGACAATAAAATTGATCTCCTAAATGGCCTCTCATATTTTGAAAAATTTAGATAAAAATCAATTCATGAGCTTACTCGAGGACGAGCAAAAAACTGAGTGTGGGAATGTGATGAATCCATTATTTACTTCATATATGAAGGAATTTTCATAAACAATCTATGTTTGAATCACCCTACGTTGATAAATTTTGTGTAATTTCAGGGAAAATACAATGATCGGCAAAATTTCTGGAAAAAATCTGGCGTATCTACAAAATTCTGGAAATAGTCCGCTGCCGCATGCCACAGCGCACTGCAGCGCGCCACAGCGATCTATGTATTATCAGGAAGAGTTATGGTAGCAACAACTGACTAGAAGCATTATGACACTACGGTGCATGCACCGTAGCGCGCTGTAGAGGAATGCATCTTCGAAAATTTCAGCCGCCACATCGCGCTATAGCGAACAGGCTGTCAAAACCTAACCACTGCAGTTCACTATAGCCGATGCGCTTTCGAAATCTGACAACGACGGTGAACTATAGCGAATAAACAAAGAAGAGCCCGAATGCCACAGCGCGTCGCCAAGGACCGTCTTAAAAAACTTCACCGCTACAGCGCGCTGCAGCACGCTCCTGCGGGAGCTGAATTTATGTCTTCTCAGAACATTAAATGCAGCTGAGATTTGACCCAGAATCTGGATCTTGTCTTCCAGCCATTTTTCCAGACCCGCTGCTTGATATTTATTTGGGAGGAGGTGATTTAAAACAAAATAAAAGAATAAAAAAGGGGAAAAGAAGTTGTCACCTCAAGCTCCACTTGGTTTGGCAATGATGGCAAAAATTTTAAATCAGTTTTTCATATTTCAAAAGGGCTGAAAATGGATGTGCACCCCTCCTATAATGTAGCTCTTCAATTCATTAGAAGGGTTCCTAATTTGGCTTACAAAAGTTCTAAGGGAGGAGAGGCTGTATAAAAGAAGAAGAACTATCCAAGGGTGGAAGAATTTCAATTGCTAAGGAGAAGAAGGGAGAAAGGTAGCACTACTGACTTAAGAGAAATGCCAAGAACAAGAAGAGGAGAAATTCAGAGAATTCCATCATATGAATGTTCCTAGTAATCTCTAAGTATTGTCTTTGTATTTTTCTTAGTTGATCATGAAAGGGTCTTTATCTATGTATGGGTTCTTCTTTATCTCAAGTGTAATGGAGAGCTAAACTCCTCCTTGGAGAGGGTTGGGCCAACCCTATATGTCATGTAAAGGACCATTATGTATGAAAATTTCTTCAAGCTTCTAATGAAAATTTATGAAATGAATGACTTGTTAAAGAAATAAGAAAAAAAAGGACTATTTGTGGACTTAAATGTGGACCATATGATGAAGGAACTAAATGACATCAAGACTTAAAAGTCTCGTGCTCCATAGCTCACACTTAGTTTGGAGCTGTAATCATGAGTGCATAGGAGCTTAGAACTATATGAGGAAGTTATTGAGCCTAGTGCACCTTGATCTATGCCCAACTAAGGTGTTGATATGTGTGAGCTAAGACCCACTAAATGAGCTCTGTAGCTCAACATACGTTATGCGAGGAAGATAACTTATTGAGAGCTCATGTGTGACATGACATAGCACATTGAACCAAACTAGTCATCTCCTTATACGAACTGCGCATGATGCACATAATGCTCTTAGCGAAATCAATGCTTTAAAGATCTTAAATAAAGAAACAACTCTCATTTCTATAATCTAGAAATAAGAGGAAAACTAATGATCTAAAAACTTATGAGGGTCTTCGTGCTGAAATAGAACTGACTGTGTGTTCATTACAAGCACGAGATTTGAACTTATAGATATTGGAGATAAACTCTAAGGAGGATAATGTGCACTTGATTAAATTATATAAAACTAAGTAAAATAAAAAGGGGAATGCTTGAGGAATTATTATATATGAGTCTCTAACATTTCATATGGGAGAGACCCAACTCTCCTCTCCTTTTATCATAGTTATTATCTACCAAGACTTGTAGTGCTTATTTAGGAACCGAATCAACAAAATACACATAGTTTAAACATTATTGAACGTAGATGTACCTTAGTAACAAAACACCTGATTCCCTGAGGAAAATAAATCTCGAAACTCACATTCCAAATGATTACTTCAGACCACGTACACTTGCGTGTAAGCGCAAACGTGTAATATACGTCTGTCAAGTTCTTGGCGTCATTGTCGGGGACTTGGTAATTATTTTGTTTTAATAAATATCTTTCATTAAATAGTGATTTAACCAAATCCTTTGCATATAATTTTGTTTTGTGTTTATATGAACTAACTTGTAGTTAGATTATTAATCTTTTCTTTTTGTTATCTTTCTGAATCTTTGATCATTATCGTTATAATAGTTTTTGATAGCTTAGTTTCAATCTTATATGAGTAGAAGAAGTTGTACTAAATATCTATTTGATCCATAAATTAAAGGAACCTTCTTAAAAGCAAGAAGAGAACAAAATAATCTACTAAGTCAACAAGCTATTATGGAAAACCTTAATGATATCCCTAGAGAACCTTTAAGAGAACCGAGGGGATGAGCACTATGTGACTATGCACTACCCACTATGAGGGGAATTCCTCATGCCATTGTGAGACCAAATATTAAAGCCAAAATTTTTGATATCAAACCAGCAACTTCGAGTATGGTACAAAACAGTCAATTTGGTGGTTTAGCCACTGAAGATCCCAACTCCCACATTTTAAATTTTCTTGAGATTTGCGATACTTTTAGATTTAATTGTGTTTCTAAAGACATCGTTAAACTTAGGCTCTTTCCATTTTCTTTAAGAGATAGGGCTAAAAGTTGGCTTAGGTCTCTTTCAAGTAATTTGATCTGTTCTTGGAACGATTTGGCAAGAAAATTCTTAGGCAAATATTTCCCTCCGGCAAAGACAACTCGCCTGAGAATTGAAATAACCAATTTCAATCAATTTGAGGGAGAATCTTTATATGATGGCTATGAATGCTTTAAGGAGTGCTTAAGGCGATGCAGGTTTACATTATGGATGCAGGTTCAAACTTCTTATAATGGTTTGAACACTCCGACGAGGACACTCATTGATGCAGCCGCTGGAGGGTGAATCTGTAGCAAAACTCAGAAGAGGAACTTATGATATCTTAGAGGAAATGACCAATAATGCTTATCAATGGCCCTCTAAAAGGCTTATAAGGGAAACAACATAAAAAATGAATCCAACCAAATAACAGCTTTGCAAAAAGAAATTCTCGAGTTGAGTCAACGCATAGAAAGTATGAACGTTAACTTTGTTCAAGAGTCGAATTGTGAATTATGCAGGGGTAGACATTCTAGCAAAAACTACAACATAAATAACCCTTTTTATGCAATCAAACATGGAACAAGTAAACTATTTAAGAAATAGTAATGCTATGAATAACCCTTACTCTAATACTTATAATCCGGGGTGGAAAAATCACCCAAATTTCTCCTGGAGCAATAATAACAATAATGGAAATCCTAATGGGGGAGGGTTATCAAACCAACAAGGGTATAATCATGGGAATAATATAAATCATCACCAAACAAATTTGGAAAGAGTCTTCAACTCCTTTAAGGTTGAAACCATCTAATTTATGAGGAGAAATGAAGTAACTATAACTCGCCATGATGCCTCAATCCAAGTCCCTTGGATTAAGACATCCCTAAGAAATATTGAAGTCCAACTAGGGCAGATCTTCAAGCAGCTGACCACTCGGCAGCAAGGAACACTCCCTAGTTCAACTGAAATAAATCCTAGGGAGCTCATAAGTGTAATCAATTCTGGTGGAATGGAGGGTAAGGATGAGAATGAAAGTTACAATACTGTAGAGGAGTTAGAAGTAAGAAACAGAGTGAGCGGTGTTAAATGTGAAAAACTCACTGCACCAAAATGTGGAGATCTTGGAAGAATGAGCATTCCTTGTGTGATCATGAATGAAGCACTTGTAGATCCCTTGCATGATCTAGGTGCTGCAGTCAATATCATGCCCTACCATATTTATGAATAATTAATAGTAGGAGGAATGGAGTACACCTCCATGATCTTAGAATTTGTGAATCTAGATTCTATAACACCTCTAGGCATAGTCAAAGATGTTATGGTGAGATTAGGAAGCTTTAATGTCCCAACAGATTTTGTGGTTTGTGATTGGGATAGGTGGAATGAAAACTCCACCATTATTTTTGGGAGACCTTTTCTGATGAGCACTAATGCCTTAATTGATATGTGCCATGGGATAATGAGAATTAAAATATAGGGTAGATCTGAATTAAACGATCTTATGCCCACTTTCTTCAAACAGAGAAATATGGAAAGAGAAGTGAGGAGACAGATTAGAGAGGAAGAACTCCATAATGAGCCCAATGTAGAAAATCTATATGTAGGAGACAACTCTAGTTCCTCGACTGAAAGGGAAATTATTGAGGTAGCTAAGAAAAGAAAGAATAAAAGGGGGAAGCGAAAGAAAAAACCCCCCTATTGCCCAAGTTTAAAGATATGTGTGATGATATCAATGAGGAAGAGGGGTCAAGCATGCCAAATGGTTGTGCTCACCCAAGTGCCTCAAAGTTATGGAAAAGAAAACCCCCAGACCTGTCTAAATGATTTTTATCAAGTCTAGCTAAGGACGTTAAACTAAGCGCTTTTGGGAGGCAACCAAAAAATATATTTTGCGAGCTGTGCGCCACAGCGCGCCATGGCACGCTACAGCGAGCTATAGCGGGAGGTTTTCAAAACTTGACCGCTACAGCACGCTATAGCAGGAAATTTTTGAAAAGTGTTCGCTGTAGCGTACTATGGTGCATGCATGAGCAAACTAGCTGTAAAGAATTTGAAGCAATGTCACTACGGTGCGCTGTGGCGAGTCCTTCCATATGTGTTGGTCAGAGTTGCCTAGGGAATCCAATGCATCTACTCAATGCCCATTGTTTTGAATTCCTAGATAGTCAAAAAGTGGCTAGAAAAACTGCTCACCCCTCCCATTTATGGCTAGTCATATTGATGGCATGCAAGGATTCTTTTGACCAAATCCTGTGTCATCTCCGTAGCTGAATTCTTTGGCTATTTATAGGGTAGGATGTGAGCAATTTTCCATTGCACCTTCAGCTCTCAAGATTTTGAATCTCTCCTATTTCTTCTAAGCCTCTAAAATCATCTTCTCTCTTGCAACCATGTCGTCCAGTAAGAAGGAAATTCCTCGTTGGGAAGCGGAGGCATCATCTTCAGGAGGATCCTTCAACAACAAGAAGTTCGCGTCCACTGAAGCTGAGCATTGCATCTTCTCCACTAACTCTCAGTGGAGGTTGATCCCGAAGAACAGTTTTGGGAATCTCTTGCCCATCCCTAATGAGGAAGTCGCTTTAAGGGGTTGGAGGGTGATGGTGACTAACAAATCTCCCTCCTACCCGACTCTAGTTCAGGAAGTTTATGGAAATGCCATAAATGCGGCCGGACGGATGGTTTTTGTTTGGGGTAAAGGAGTAACCTTTAGGATTGCTCAAATCGAGAAATTCTATCTGTTAATGGAGGTAGAAACTTGTTCATACTTGCAACTCTTGGAATCTCATTTTAATCCCTCTGATCTTGATATGGAGCTCATCGGCGAAGACTCGGACTGGGAGGGAAATCTAGCCAGCATTCCTCGTTCCGAATTGAAGAACATGAGTAGTGCATGGTTAGTTTTCATTTCTAGCTTTGTCATACTGTCAGGTCACTTGACTAAAGTGACCCACTCTAGAGCGCTCCTAATGTGCTCCTTGATTAGGCCAGGAGAGATACGTATCTCCAATATTTTTTTTGAACAGCTCTGGAGCGCTCTCCAGGGGCCCTGTGCTGCATTGGCCTTCGGGGCATTGATCTCTGGGTTATGCATGGTCCAAGGGGTCAAGATCCTTCCTCCGACCCCATCATCCCCCCTAGCGCCGCTCTTGCGTGAGGAAATTTGAACGTCCGTTCTAGTGAGCAAAATTAAGCTAAGAAGAGGAGGGGCGAACAAGGAGAAATGTCAGCTCCATCCAGCCATACCCTCACCAACAAATTGTTGTAGCGGATTTATGAGCAACAAACAGATTTAGGCAAAGCTATGGAAACTGACATGCGGTTTTTCAAAAAGGAACTCGCCCAGCAGCGCGAATTCCAATCCGAATTCCATGAAGCTTTAGGATTAATGTTTGATGACTGGAGCTTGCAAGGAGAACCGGACGCATCCGTGCTGCCGCAACCGCCTGTCGATGACCCCTTTTCAGACCTCTGCTATCCATGCAACTACTCCTACAACATGGAAGAAGAAGAGGGGGATGATGAAGATTAAGAATAAATAGGTTGTACTTTTTCTTTTCTTTTAGTGTGTTTATTTCCTATTTATATTTTAATGAAGTAAATTTGGATTCTCCTACCTTCATTGCTTTTGCTAAACAAAAAAAAAAACAAAAAAAAAAAAAAATCACTGACCATTGTAACATTATGCTCTAATAACATCAAAGAAAATCTTCTAACTCCTTATGATAAAATATCTTCAATATTTACAAAAGTTTTCATGGCCTCACAATATTCTATAGGCGATTCATTAGAAATTTTAGTGTTGTTGTAGCTCCAATCACTGATTTACTGAAGTTAGACAAGTTTTATTGGACTCCAACTGCTCAAAATGCTTTAGATCAAATTAAAGTTTTAATGACAACAGCCCCAGTCCTTCGACTCCCTAATTTTTTAAGACCTTTGAAGTGACTTGTGATGAATTTGGAATTGGAATTAGAGGAGTTTTAAGTCAAGAAAATCATCTTGTTGCATTCTTTAGTGAAAAGTTAAATGATGCAAAGCAACTATACTAAACATATGATAGAGAATTTTATGTTGTCATTCAGTCATTAAGATATTGGAGACACTATCTTTTACACAATGGCAATGTTCTTAACTCAGACCATCATGCCCTTAAATTTATCAATACTCAACAAAAGTTAAATCATAGACATGTCAAATGGGTTGAACTTCTCCAAGACTATCCATTTGTCCTTAAACATAAACCATGAATTGAAAACAAACTTGTTGATGCATTATCAAGGGTGGTAATAATCGTCTCCTCTTTAGAATTCTAAATTCCTGGATTTAAATGAATTCAAGAAGAGTACCTAGTGAGCCTAGACTTTCATCTGATTTACATGGAGCACTTGGACAAACTTCAAAACCTTAAATGCAATATATATGCGATTAATGGGTATCTTTATCAAGGAAAGAAACTTTGCATTCCTAGGTCTTCTCTTAGGGAGTTTTTGATTTTTCAACTACACTCAGGAGGAATTACTGGCCATTTTGGAAAGGATAAAACAATATGCATGATGGATAATAGATTTTTTTGACTTCCCTAAAAAGAGATATTCAAAAACTAGTAGCTCAATGTTTAACTTGCAAACAGGCTAAAGCTACTAAATAAAAATCTGGCTAATACACGGCATTGCCTGTTCCTCACAGGCCTTGGGAAAATTTATCAATGGATTTTATTCTTGGGTTACCCTGAACAGCTCGTGGTCATGATAGCATATTTATGATCATTAATAGATTTTCAAAGATGGCCCATTTTATACCTTGCTCTAAAACTAATGAAGCCTCCCATACTACAAAATTATTCTTTAAGGAAATTGTGCGACTGTATGGCCTTCCTTCAACTATTGTATCAGATAGGGATATCAAGTTTGTCTCATACTTTTGGAAGACCTTATGAAAACTTCTTGGTACAAAATTGAAATTTTCATCAGCTATTCACCCCCAAACGGATGGTGAAACTGAAGTTGCCAATCTAAGCTTAGAAAACTTACTTAGGTACCTTGTTGGAAAAAGCATAGCTAATTGGGACTTACATTTACCTACTACTGAATTTGCATATAATAGTAGTACTTCTCGAACAACCAAAACATCTCTAATTAAAGTGGTGTATGGCATAATTCTAAACAGCCGATTGATGTTGCCAACCTTCCTTCTCATGCATTTTTGATTCAGCATTCACATTTTCCAAAGATTTTCAAATCCTTCATAATTCTATAAGACAACAAATCACTTTAAGTAATAAAAAATATGCATCTAAGGCAAATCATAATAGATCAACTAAAGAATTTAAAGAAGGTGATTATGTTTTAATTCGCATCTTCCCTGAGCGATATAACAACACCAAATATAAAAATTTACATCCAAGGGCTTGTGTCCCTTTTATAGCTTTTAGGAAAATTGGATCTAATGCTTATCACCTTGATTTGCTTAGTGATATGCTAATTCATCCTATTATTAATATTGAAGATATTTTATCATATGAAGGAGTTAGCAAACCTCCACTTGCGCAGTCTGGCTATTAGCAAGAGATATAGTTCCCCACATACAAACTCCATCTTTTTTAGACATTCACTATATCATCAATGAGGAGGCTCCGAATGATCAAGATAAAGAGCATCGTTCTTTTGTTCGTTGGAAGAATAAGCCGCCTACAGAAGACACATGGCTAACACGTACAGATTTAGAAGCTCTAGATTCACAATTAGTAGAGGATTACATGGTTTTTAACTCTTTAGTGCAAAGTTCAATTAGGCCAATGAGAGTTGATGTAGCACATCCTAAGAATATAATCAAAGGCTCAATAACAAGAGCCATGGCTAAAGTTTAAGGGAAGAACTTGAAGGTGGGTCTAATTATAAGAGCCCAATCAAAGGCCCAATAAAGAGCCCAACTATTGGGCTTATTATTTCTATTTTGTTTTTATTAATATTGTACTTTTTTTATTTATTAAGGCACATGTTTAACCAGCCATTCCATGAGAAAAATATTTAATGTAAGTGGTTGGAGTTACTTCCTCACTAATTGCCAACTACCCATCTTTCTCTCCAAAATATCCCTCCATATTTTCCCTCCAAAGCTCAGGGCAAGATACTTGTAGTGCCTATAAATATGGCTAAAATGTAATTCAATGAAGTAACTTGAATGAAAGAAATTTGTGGTGAATAGCTCTCATATTGCTTGGGGCATGGTGGCATCAAGTTTATTGCCTATCTTGGGTGAGTTAGGTTGTTATCTTATTTATATTTTATTTTTTAACTATACTCTTATTCTCATAACCTCAAACCATTCACACATATTCTCTAGCATCTTAAGTATCATTTAAAAATATTAAATCATTATCTAATCTCCCAAAAACTCTCCAAACTCCACCACAACCTCCACAGCCAAATTTAAAAATAGCTCGACCTTGTCTTCTTGCCTACCCCTCGACACAAATTTAAACCCCATCAAACCTAGACATCTACTTCAAATTCAAACTACATATTTTAGACTACATATATTAATTTATTTCCAGCCCTTTAACCCGCTAAAATCCCACCTACAAAAGGGATATTTTGAATTAGCCCAAACTAGGCTCGACCTGAACTAGTCTTGGCTTTCCTTTAGATAGTCCACTCTAACCGCATAACCAACCCACCACAAACTCTAGAAGTCATCCTTAGATATTATCCTACAAATACATTCAATATTTAAATATCTAATTTACTAAAAAAAGCAGCCCACTAGCATTAATTATGGTCCAAATGACATCCAAAAATTACCAAACTTTCACCCCTAGCTAATTTTGGGGTGAGGAATTCAAAACTGCAATCATATTTTAATTTTGAGATCAAAATATTTTAGGTATAACGTAGGGCTTCTAGACTGATCAAAAGGCTAAATTGACTTAGAGAGGTCCAATTGGCCTCAAATTTTTAGAGTTTGCTTAAATTAATATTCTAAATGCAATGGGATTAGAACTAATGCCTGATCAAACTGAGAATTAAATAGGGTAATAGCCTAGGGATGTTTCAGAAGGAGCTCTAAGATAGAGAGAAGGTGTAATGCCTCATCATGTCACCACGCGCAACTAAGGTATATTTAAAGAATTAACAAAACAATTGGCGGCAGAACAATGCGTTACTCTTGAAGGACTACTGAACCTCCCCGAATACCAGGTGTAACAAAACTGCAGAGACACAGCCTCAAAAAGAGAGTTGAGTACTAATCCTTAAGATAAGTGTAAAATCCATATCTTAAGTATTATATAGAGTACTTATGTACATTCGATTATAAGTGGAATTGAAATAAGAATCCAATATACATGAGTATTACCATTCCATATATGCTAATCACATCACAATATTAAGTATAAGTAGCAGTAAATATAGAGTGCAAAAGCAAAACAATATATCCAGAACATTCATCATAGAAGCTAAGTAAATCATTCGTCTCAGAAAAGAAAAGAAAATACATTTAGAATTATTACAAACAATTTGCTTAAATGAAATAGCAGAATATAGTCTCTCGACTCAATTGAAAAAAACTTAAGTAAAAAAGTACATGCTGATTTAGAGTCCACTAATGCTCAACAAACTACGCTTGAATCTTTTATGAAGCCTCCTGATCTTGCTCGATAAGTTGCACTGGATCCAGCAAATTTTCGGATCCCAAAAGTACCACATGTTAGACAATGAGTCTAAAATATTTAAAGCTATACTAACAGTTATAGTTATCTAAAGTTTGATAATTAAGTAATTTAAATAAAACTATAGAAAAAGTACTAAAATAGCTGAAAAGTCAAAAAACAACATAAAATTAAAAATAAAGTAAAATAATAACTAAAAACTACGTATAAATAGAATGCTGAAATAAAACTTTTTTGTATGCCACTGGATATCAAAATATGTCGCAAGTATGCCTGACTCGATATCACATGACATCCCACATAATCATAGGTGAGCTAACGCTCTGCTAACAGATCGTAAGTGAGCATATCGCTTCGCTTACATCCTTAGTGGGCACATCGCTCTGCTAATGCTGATATGATATGCCAAGGCTTTTATAGCTTCATGATGTAAACAAATAAAATATAAAAAATTGAACAAAACCAAGTAATAAATACATTGTCTCCAATGTGTATAATTTATCCAAAGAAATTCTTACTTCTGTTCTAGGTTTTCTGAATTCATTGTTCAGTATAACTTTACCCTATATCATCAAATGAAGAGGTTGCATATACATGATTTGGCAGGTCCTAGAAAGTGCAACTTTAACACTTAGTTTATTTAGTTGCACTTATTGATATCCACATAGATAAGGGATAGAATCTTCTTACAATATATTCTCTCAAACTAAGTTATTAAGCTCCTGAGCTATAAGATACTTTATATTTGGGATATTTATCCTGAATAGAAATGTACTTATCAATTCACCTAGGAAAATTCCAAAACCATACAAATCTATTCAGGGCAAATCATCCAATTTTATTTTATACTAAATAATTTAGCTCTATGAATATGCATTATCATCCCCATCTGATATACTACTGATTATCCTTCTAACAAGTCTATTTATAATTCAAGGAATACAAACTAAAGAATCTACACTCCATTGTGGTGAGTTCTACACAGAGGTTCCAAGGGTGTGTGACATGAAATTCACTCACTTTAGGATACTACCACAAGGAATAACTCCAATCTAGAATCTCTTGGTTATCTTACCACAAGAATCTAAGAACAGTAACTACAATTAAAATGGTTCATCTAAACTTCTACCTCAAAATCAAATAATAAGCTCTTCTTACCTCAGTAGTTCACCTATTTAAAACGTCTGACAATTTAATTGATCTAACATTAAGGGATTAAGTATAGAAATATTCACTTAAGCTCAGGTTATAATCTAAGTTATTTACAATTTACGTAGACTTATATTCTCTAACTTATAGTTTAGATTATACATATCAGATGAGCAAATTCAACTGAATAAAATCTATACTGTAGTTATTGGATAAAATCAGGTGAATTATTAAGAAATGATAGAGTTCACAAATCCATTTCATTTTATAATTTATCCTATGCTAAATGTCTTGCTAAAGAGAAAATAAAGGTCTTAAGGTTATATTCAGACAGTAAATCAATTTGAATTTATTATTGATCTTTATTCTTCTAGTTTATTAGTTTAATATCAATTACAAATCAATAATGGTTGATTAAAATTATGAAATTTCTGTAATGTCCAAATCAAGTGTCTTATTCAAGTTAATTAAGTTTGAGACTTAATCTAATCAAGTTAAGATTTAATCCTAAATTTGACCTAATTAAGATTATTTGCATAGAGTTGGTCAATATGAAAATCAATGAGTTTATTGTCAATTATTGGTGTTCAATTCAACATTAATTCAATTATTAATTTTCTTAAACATTTCCTTAAGTTTATTAGAGTATAATTCTTGATTAAGGTCAGTTCAAAGATCTAAATGTTCAAACTTGAATTTAAGTTTTCTAACATGCATCTTACAAATTATGAAGCATATAAACACGACATAAGTCAAAACAATGAGTAATTAAGGCTAACCAAACCCTAATCAAATCTAAAAAGGATTAGCACATAACTACAAAATTAACCATCTAAATTACTTGCAATTTGGCCATTATGTTCAAATTAAACATACAAATATTTAGAAACTATAAGATTTCAATTTGATTGATTAAACACCCTAATATTCACTAATCATGCAAATTAAGAATTAGAGCATAATTAGCAAGGTATGAATCAAAAAATTAATTTAATTAGCACATGCTCTCCACAGGGCATAATAAGTTAAATGAGACTAAGATCAAACAATTTGGCTAAGTATTCATACTAATCTTTCCTAATCAAGTTCTGAAATAATTAGGAAAAATTAGAAAATTCATTCACAGAGCCAGTAACATTTTTGTATATTGTTATTATTTTTATTTTTCTGATTAAAATGGTATTAAATTTTATATAGTTTGGATGAGTGATTAGGAAGTCATGCATTAATTCATTCTATATATTTTAAATTAAATTTCCATAATTGTACTATTTTTCTTAAGGAAAATAATTCATAAATCCATTTTATTTATTAAATGGGCTCAGCACATTATACAAACATCGTGGGTTGGCCAGGGCCCGAGGAACCTGGGATTGTCGCATCGTGCGGGTCACGGTTGCCCCGACTTGCATAGTGCATCATCCCCAACCCTCTTTCCTCGACAGAGAGGGAATTAAAGCTAAATGAGGGATGCCCCAACCACGCCACCGCCCCAAATTAATCTCTACACAATTAGTGGGTCGAGACTCGTCGAATGCACCTATTTGCCCTATGTGAGAAGGTCAAGAACTTCTGGGACTGACTCACCCGAGACCTCTGCCTACAGGCTACTTTGGGGAGTAAAGTTTCCCCACAGAGGTCAAGACTTCACCGAAGCTCAATCCCTACACATTCAGAGTGGTGAGGCGGGTTGAACTCCTAAGATTATAGGGCATGGAGTGCACCCAATTGCTGGGTCCTTACATAAACATAGCTCCTAGAGAAAGAGTTAGCTTTATTGATCAATTGGGGCTAGCCCAAGCCTCACAGATACTTGCATTCTATTCAATTGGCTTAGGAGATCGATTATGAATCAAAAGAAAGTAAGTGTTGAACTAATTAGCTCTTCACAATAATGTGGTACCTGGTTCAAGAGCTTGGATCGACTAGTTGCAAGTGATAGAGACTGAAACAATAGCTGGGACAATTACTGCTGGCCAACTTAAGATCTGATGATTCAATAGGGAGCTTGATCACCAAGCCTAGCCCTCAAAATTATTGGGAATTGGAGCTAAAATGCTGGCGATCACAGTAGAGCTATGGGAAGATAGGTGAGCAATTGAGCTTTTGGAAGAGCTCCTTAGTGAGCAAAGGAACTCTCCAAAGTGTCTCTCAGGGTATTTATAGTTGGGGATTCTCAAAAAACTTGGGTCAAGCTCTTGGGCCTGAGCCTGACAGCAGTTGACCCCTAAACCATATTCGGTACTATCAGTCGAAGGGGACCCACTCGGAGGTTGGGGCTACTAGTGGAAATTGGTTGGAGACTGTTGGGGTGGAGTAGGGGATAGTTCTGACAGCACGCGTATGGAGATTTTCCACTGTCAGGGTGAATAGGAATCGGGACAAAGATAAGCAGTCGTGGAGGGGTACAGAACCATCTGATTAATCAAAGTAAGGGTGCGACAGCCTTGATCCTTCAAATCTTAACAACCGATCATGGGCGTAATCTGGGCTATAGGATTAATGGATGAGATTCATTGCTCAAGAAACTAATATGCACGGATTAAATACTAGCAGTGGGATCCGTGGTTAGATGGATGGATCTACTTAGGATCCGCTAGCGTGGGACCCAGGCTCTACAGTGGATCGCCCGTAGTCTGCACAGCGAATTCTGGACAGGTTAATTAGTTAATGGATTTATTTGCAACTACAAATTGATCTAAACCTTTTTGTGCAATTTTTCCAATTCAAATTAAATCCAATTATGGTCTAAATGACCTCCAAAAATTCCCAAACTTGCACCCCTAGTTAATTTGGGTGTGAAGATTTCAAAAACGCAATCAAATTTTGGATTGGAGATCAAAATATTTTGGCTATTAAATGGGGTACCTAAATTGACCAAAATTCCCATTTGACCTAATGAGGCCCGATTGACCCTATATTTTTAGGTTTAGGCCCTAATGACTATGTGAATTGCAATCAAATCTCAATTAAGATATGATTAAGCTTAAGATTAAGCTAGTAGCAACCTAGGGCTATTACAAAAGGTATGGTAAATGCGACAGCAGTTCCTAGTATTATATTTCAATCTCACTCAGTTTCTTCTTTGTAAGAGTTAAGTAAGGGCTCTCAGTTCTTTGTAGCTATCCTTGTATTTTCCATTTTAAAGAAAGCCTAAACCCTCCTTGAGGAGGGTTGAGCACATGCATGTAATAAGTTAAGGAATAAAATGTATTTATACTCTAAATTTATCAATGAATATTTTCTTTAGCCTTTTCTTTTGATTAAATGATGTGGAGAATGCTTGGATGAATTATTTATCACGAATATATTATAACAAGTGAATATTATAAGCTAGAAAAATAATCGAGCTAGTTTATGTATTGGAATTAAGGGTATGCATGTTGAGCATCCTCGTCATGAATGCCTATGACAACATTCGTTGTGTGAAGATGACCAATACAAGTCCTTAGGTTTGAAAGGATGAATAGAGTGATGGAATAATAAATAATCTTTGAGCTCCACTACTCACCATCAACTTTACTAGGAACATGTGCATGAATGCCTAGAGCCTTGTGACAAGCTTTATGAGCATCATAACATAGTTCCTTTGGCTAAGCTGAGAAGTTGATGCTTGTGAGCCAAGAGCCACTGATTGAGATCCATAGGTCATGCTAAGTTTATGCAAGGATTATGATGTGTTGTGTGTTTGTGGGTGATTCTACATAACCTACTTAGCCCAATGACTCTCTTCCTTAGCTAAACCTATAACTGAAGCATGTGAGCCATTGGTGGAATCAAGCTCATTTGATGCACAACTAAAATTGTAGATTTGATAACTTAGACGTAAGCATCAAATTCAGCTAACATTGATCACATGAGGGTCAATGTACCGAGATTGAACTATCTTGTGTTCATCTCCGAGCACTAGGCAAAACTTGGTGCATTTGGGGAACACCTTAGAGAAGACTATGTTTCTTGATTATAATTAAAACATCTAAGTCATTTGACTCTAAAAGTTGATAAAGAAGAGTACTTACACAAACTCTTAATGAATTACAAGCTAAACACAACTCTCCCTACTTTCTCAACAAGTGGTTTCTAATATAAAAACATTTATTGCTAAAATTAGAACCAACATTAATGTTTAATTATCATTCAAACATCAACAAAACTCAAATATACTTTAGTAACGAAACAACACCATTCTCAGTGAAAGATAAATCTTGAGACTTCAAAATCCCTTTTTACTTCAGACCATGTGCATGATTGCAGACGTGTAATTACAATCTGTCAATAGCCCATGCAAATCCTTAGATCTAAGCTCATCAATAGAGTCATGGGATTACTAATAATCTCTGAGCTCCACTGCTCACCATTAGCTTATTACAAGGAATTGGTGCATGATAGCCTAGAGCCTTGTGACAAACTCTGAGAGAGTTATATCATAATTCCATAGCTAAGCAGAGAAGCTGATGTGTGTGAGCCGAGAGCTAGTAATTGAGCTCTATAGCTCATCCTTGGTTTATGCAAGGATTTTGACGCATTGAGTGCTATGGGTGATGTGACATAAACCATCTAGCCCAATGGCCTATCTTCTTCGCTAAACCTAAAATTGATGCATGTGAGCCATTAGTGGAATTATGCTCATATGATGCACAACTATAACTATAGATTTCATAACTTAGACGTAAGCATTGAACTCAATCTGTATTAATCACATGAGGGTCTAAGTGCCGAGATTAAACGTTCTTGAGTTCACTCTGAGCACTAGGCGAGACTTAGCACATTTAGGGGACTCCCTAGAGAAGTCTATGTTTCTTAATTTATTATTAAATAATCCAATTTTTATGACACTAAATTGGTAAAGAAGAGTAGTTACATAAACCCTTAATGAATTACATGCTAAAACCCAGCTCTCTCTATTTTTTATAAAAGTAGCTCATCCAAGAAACTCTTACATATTAAATTATATCCAAAACCATGAACTATTGAACACTTAAACATTAGATAAATTAAGCATACTCTGGTTAAAATGAAATCATTCCAAGAGGATTATAAATCTTTGGATCTCACCATCACATATTACTTTAGACCATGTGCCCTTGCGTGTAAGCACAGACGTGTATTTTCAGTCTGTCAAACCTTATGATGAAACCATAACTTATTATAGATGATAAGAATAGAATATAAGTTTTATGTAAGTTATAGTAGATTTAAATATAATATCTTGAGATATTAGATAATTAGGCTATTAAGTCAAACCTATCACATAGAATTCATTGACCAATCTTTACACCTTTAAACTATCACCTTTTGCTTAAATTTTCTAAAATATTGAAGATTAAATTCCAACACACTTTATAAAGACATTATTGAATAGATTATTTTTTATTTGTACTTAGTGAAGAGTTTCACATAAGTGAACATAGAATTGAGAGTATTCACTTTAAGAAGTAACAGTAAAACATCACTCTCATTGTAAATTGAGAGTTAATCATCCTAAATCACATTAAATCATGTAAACGTGGCAAATACTCTTGGAACTATTAAAGTGACTAACACTAGGTTGTTGGAATTCATAGATTGATGTGAGAATGAAAGAAAGCCTTAAAATTAATATTAAGTGATAATTTTAAGATATTATTAGGATTTTTGTGAATAAAAATTGTGAGATAATAACTTTTAGAATACATTATTTACAAACCTAAATACCAAAACACTTATGAGGCTTAGAAACTTCTTGGTTCAATAAATAAAAGATAATTCCTAAAACCTATAATTGATTATTAGAAATTAGAAACTTCAAATTATAAGGAAGAGAATCTTGCATTCCCAAACTAGAAAGTGTTGAGATTTATTAACATATCCTATGCAAGTTATTCCATAAAAGAAGTGTTTAGAAGAAATTAAAGGACTTGTAAATACAATTAAATAATAACTAAATTAGCAATGTTAAGTATCCTTAGTCAGGAGTTAAATGAAAATTTTAATCAAAATATGTCTTCTTGAAACCTTCAAGACTATTTCCTACTTAGTGAAGTTCTATTAGGACTATTAGTAATTAGTTGTTTAAAAGGTATCCATACATTTTGAATTTCTAATAAGCTTAAAGTTTAGTATAAACCTTAAGGAAAGTAGGTAAAGAATTAAGTTATTCAATAAAATGCTAGAAGATACTAAGTTAATTAGAATAAGGTAAGCCTTAGAATACAATTCTAAAGCATCATAACTTAAAATATTAATAACTAAAGGTTAACAATACTAAAATTGTGCTTGATAAATATAAAGGAATTTTTAAAAGGATCACTGTCAATTTGATAACTTTCAAAGAATTGTGTTTAAAGCATCTTTAACTTAAGATTAAGATAATGAATATATAAGTATAGATTTTAACTCTCATTTAAATAGTTATAACTATAAATTATTTTGTCACTACACTAATTTAATTAATTCATTATTTGCTCAAACTCATTTATAACATATTATATATATATATATATATATATATATTAAATTAACTTAGGAATATATTAAGTCTAAGTTAATTTGGGGATTTATTTAGTACGAATCATTAAGATAAATAAATAAAAATAGAAAATAATGGATATCATGTGGTGTAACAACCCTATGTTGTTACCCTGCTATATGTATAGCTTAATCAATCTTTAATTCCAATACCATTACTTATATAACATTAAATTTAGCCTATTTAGAAAATTTAAAGTCCATTGGACTTCTCTAGGTCCAAAATGACATTTTGATTAGTCTAGTTGCCCTAGATTAGACCTAAAATATTTTGATCTCAGAATTTAAATCTGAATGCATTTTTGAATTCCTCACCCTCAAATTAGCTAGGGGTCAAAGTTTGGTGCAATTTGAAAATCATTTAGGCCATCATTCGCATTTAATTAAAATGGTCTAATTGCATTTAAGGGTTCCTAATATTTCAAAATTGCAAATATACCTTTAAACTAAATTAATAGCTAGGATCCACTATGCGGACCGCGCGCAATCCGCTGCGGAGCTCGGGTCACACGTCAGAAGAGTCCCGCAAATCTAACCGTCACGCTTATCTAACGAACGGCTAGGATTAGATCTAACGGAATCATGGATCGGTCGTCGGATGCGTTCCGTGAATCCTACGGTGTCGATTCAATTAGATCCGGCCATTAGGATTCGGAGGATTCGGACCGTCGCATCTTTTTGATTGATCAATCAGACGGCTCTGAACCCTCCCATGACTGTGGAGCTTCGTCTTCCTCTCGCGCGCACCCGACAAGGAAGATCTCCTCGTACTGCCAGCTGCTGAGCCTGTCCCCCACTCCCGCATCCACCTTAGCAGACCGTTACGACCTTCCCCTTCTCAGCAAGGACTCCTGATCGGGCCTCGTGACCTGGCCGAACTTGAATTAGAAATTTGAGAGCTCGGCCATGGCCCTGTCTCTCGGGCCTCTCCCGCCCGGGCCAGTTCATCTGGAACCTTCCTCACTTTCCTCTGAGGCTATAAATAACCTCAAATATCCTCGGGGTAAACCTTGCTAATTAATTGGAGTCTTCTTCTCAAATCGCCATTGCTGATCGGCTGAGCTCTCCCAGGAATTCTTGATGTATATACCGCTGATAAAAGAGTCTCCTGGCATCCGAGAACTCTTAAAGAAATCCTAGGAAGCTCAGGTAGCTCGGCATTGACCCCTACGACGTCTGCGAGTTCCCCATCAAAACCAGGTACCCCCATTTATTGGTTTCGAGCCAATGAGGCTCGGACCTTCCTTCTTTTGATGTGTATAGATGTGTATTGTAGTTTCAAACTCACTGCTATTGTAATTGAGTCCTAAGCTAGCCCTAATGGTCAAATAGATTGATAGGGCTAAGTCCCTTAAGGAATGCCTTGGGTGAGTAAGGTCTCGAAGTTCCAGCCCACCTCAGACCCTTATACCAGGGGGTTTCGATCCGTCTCACATCACTGATGGTGTAGGGATCAAGTCCTGGGTCTGGCGTGGCCTCTGTGGGGAGAATTGTCTCCCCACAATAGCTCCATTAAAGGAGCCCTCGGGTAAGTATGGCCCGGTCGATCCGGACCGTCTCACAGAGGGCTTCGGGTCCCGTTCGGTGCGCCTGACCACGGTGAACGTGTAGTGATCATTGGTTGGTTGTGCCATTGTTGGGATGCCCCAGAATTGGCCGATTATGGTTCCCCTAATTGGATCCTTCCATCGGGACGAAGGATCGCGGAAGAAGCCCTGTGCGGGTCTGGCCGACCCGTGACCCGCACGGTGTGATGCTCCCAGGTCTTCGGGCCCCGGCCGACCCGTGTGTTTTTTTGAACAGGCCGAACCCATTTTAATTAATATCTGAATAATTGGAATTATTTTCCTTAAAGAAAATAATTCAATTATTCTAATCATAGGGATTTAATTAATTAAAAATACAAAATGTATTAATGATAACTTTCAATCCACTAGTCCAAACCCTATAATACTATAAATCAAATTGATCAGAAAATCCTCAGGAATAAGAATATAAAATAATATTAAACATCTAATGGCTCAATTTTCTATTTTAACCTAAGTATTACAGAACTAGATTAGGATGGATTAGCAATTATACTTGACTAATTTGCATGTTTAGGGTGCCATTAGTTTCCTTATGCAGAGTAGAATGAATGTGCTAAGTGATTTGTTTTCTGATCTCTATATTTTAATTTATACCCTAATCTTGTTAAACCATGATTAGTGAACATTAGGGTTTGTAATCATTGGATTTTAGCAAACTTAGTCTCTGATTAATTGTATAATAAAATAAAACTTATGTATCAAGTTGTATAAAATTCTGATGACTAGATTTGTAGTTATGCGCTAATCCTTTTGTATTGATTAAGTGTTTGATTAGCACTAATTACTTTCTATTTTCTAAAAATTTTCTATTAATATGATTCATAACAGTAAGCGAGATGTATTGAAATCATGTATGCAAATTTATGATGTATGAATTGAATAATTCAAAAATGGAGAACTTAAACCTCTTAATTAACCTTAAGAAGTCTTAAGACCTTGATCAAGCTATTAAAACTTGAACTAGGTCTAAGATTGCCACCAATAATACATCCCAAATTCACTGATTTGACATTTGAGTTATAAATAAACATTTGATCTTAATTAGGCATGAGTAAGGGTTTAAATCCTAATTTATTTGATTAAAATCCAAACTCTTAAATCCTTAATTAAATTGACTTGATTATAAGATAATAAAATTGACATTATTCCAATAATGCATTTGATTTGGTATTGATCTTAAATATTTGAATTAGATATGTTATGGTTATTGATAAATCTATGATTTAAATCCCATAATCTTAGAATAAAATATGATTAGATGACTTAATCAATTGATTTGATCACTCTAAACCTAACTATTAAATAGAACCTAAAATGTTAGCCTTAGAATTAAGGGTGTGAGATCTTAAGTATCTCAGCATAAGATTGCCTCTAAAATATTTTAAAGACCTACATTTGACTATACATTGAGGTAGGAGAATTTTATATAACTCATTGAGGTAGAAGCTTAGATGATCTCTTAACCCTGGAGGCTAATCTTAACCCCTAGTGGTAGGAATCACTTAAGATATTAGATTGACACTTTTCCTTATAGTAGAATCTATATTTAGTGATCCTTGATCACCTTTTTCTTGAAGCCTTGTATAGGACTTGCCTATTTATTATAGGAATTAATAGTTTTGATAAATCCTTGTTGATTAAATAGAGTGGTTTGAACTCAGGTCATTGGTTGGTGTAGTATGGTATACATAGAGTACTAGATTTCTTTAGTAGTATTCAGGATTTATTGATTCACTCCAATGTGGACTTATGAGCAGGTGCTATCCCAAGGGATTAGATGAATACAGTCCTATTAGAGTAAATCTCCCAAGATTAAGAGTTTATTAAATAGGTACTCATTCCTTAGTTTGATTGAAATACAAATTACCAACGGGCAATGCATCCTTGTGAAGACTGCTTCAATAGGTGTGGCTCAAACAAACTATATAATTAGAGTCACCTTCTTTAAGACACTAAGTGTGATTGTGAGTATAGCATCTTAATAACTTAGCTTAAGATACAAATCGCCAACCAGCGATGCCTCCTATCAAAGACCGCATCGTTAGGGTGGCTTAATCAAACTAAGTGATAAGAATCACCTTTCTTGCAAACGTGCTAAATATGTGTATACAATCATCCCATCTAATGATCTTTAAGTAATTCTTCAACTTTAACCTATTATTGTTCTAGAAGCTAGGGGTCAGAATCCTTTTAACAAGATTCTGCATAGTGGAGACCTGGAATTTATTATCGATGTTCAAAGTTATCTAAATTTCTAGGTTTTACTCATATAGAATAGAAGCATGGGCATGAACATGAGCATGAGTTTGAGGAATCATTTCAGTAGTGATGCATGAGTATCACTGATGAATTATGGGTTACAGAATATTGCATACATTGACTGGGGAATTTCAGGATGCATCGGCATCACCGTACTGTCTTCCCAACTAGGTGTATATATACATTGGATTGTACAACTCATAGCATTTCAGTGATAGTTCTGTTATATACCATGGCATAACGTGTGGTGGCATATTTGGGTGCATCATTCCTGAGACATATAGTACGGCATTAGAAAATTTTCATATTAATTTCAGAGGATTTGATATTTTCATTTACTTTTAGTATTTAGTTTCGATGCACTTTTACTTTGCTTAGTCTTTACAGTTTCAGTTACATAGTGCCATTACTATTATTTTCTACAGTCGTGTTTACTTTACTGTCAATTGCATTTACTTTAGAACTGCTTAGTTAGTTGTGATGTGTTAGACTTCATGTCTAGCACTGGGTACTTTTGGGATCCGGCAATTTGCTAGATCCTGAGCAGCTTGTGGAGATAGGGCAGGAGGACTTACAGGAGATCAAGAGCAGTACATGGAGCCTTAGTGGATCAGTCTTCCACCTTTTACTTACTACTTTATTTTTAATATTTCAGATAGACTTTACTTTTTATCTTTTAAATCAGTTTGTAATAATTTTGGATGTATTTACTTTTCTTTTCTGAGATGAATGTTTACAACTGCTCTGTGATGAATGTATTCTAGATGTTTTGCTTTAGCTTTCGCACTATGTTATACTATTTTACTTAGCATTGTGATGTGATCAGTATACTGGAAATGCTAATATATTGATAATGTATATTGGATTCATAGTTACCTCTTTAAATCTAATGTACATAGTCTAATACTTAAGATAAGTATTCTACTTTTATCTTAAGTATTGACTCTTGATCCTACTCTTAGGTTCGAGTCAGCAGCCTTCAATGTGGCTCATTTTAGCCTATTTGGGGAGATGCTGTTGTCAGTCGCTCCCTCCCCAAGTAGCGCACCGCTTCGCCGCTGATCTGAGTATACTTGTCTTTTACGCGCGGCGACGGGGTGGGGCACTATAGTTGGTATCAGAGAAGTATCATAAAGTGTTAGATAAGGAGTTTATTCCTATCTACTTTATGATCTATTCTCTATATCAGGTCAAGATCACAAGCTACTAAATGTAATGAAAAGCAAATATCCAAATGTTCATTAAGTTACCTCAGAAAGGAAAGGATTGACTATGTCTAGAATAATGACACATTAGGAATTTAACGCACATAATAACTTGATTGAAACTATGCCTATTCTTAATATTAAAACTGACATTTTAGAATTTGAACAAACTTGAAGGTAATGATAAAATGAAATACTTATAAATTGAGTTATATAAGGGATGGAATATTCGCATTCAACATTTTGGTTCTACCTTAGGAGGTTTGACGACTACTGGATAGATGACCTCCGAGATGGCCAAATCTACGGAAGGGTCGTCGCTGGAGTGTCACCTCAAGGAGTTAAGGTGCTAGATAAAATTCTTATTAATTCATCTGTTGGAGGTACCAGTCTTTCATTACTCACTAGACAATGGATGGATCGTGTTACTACCGCACTTCGAGATATAGCTTGTCCGGAGGAGTATCGTCTGGAGATCATAGAGATCCTACTGAGTGGATCGGCGAGTCATTGGTGTTTTGGGGATAGGAGATTAGATCGAAGGAGCTATATAGTGATATATGATTACTTTTGTGCTGCCTTTTGGATAGAATATTATAACTAGATTTTAGAGATCTTATTATGTCATTTTCTTTCATCTCAGTTATGTGTTTTGTGGATCCATGTATCTTCTCTTTTGAGAAAGAAATGAATGAATGAAATTTTAATAAAATTTTATGTTTCTAAATTCATACTTGTATTTACAGTCATGAATCCTGGCTCTCCATTTTCTTCTACTCCAATTAAGAATACAGTCACGTCATCAGGTGGACCTGAGGAGTCCAAACCTATGGCTAGTTTATTGAAGGCCCTAATAGATAGCAATGCGCAACAGGGGCAAGAGACATGTGCTCTTATCCTCTAGGTTAGACAGCATCCTGCACCCCCATCAGGATTCTCAACATCTTCACACTATACAGGCAACGAAATCCTACACAGTTTCCTTCATCTCTGAACTCCTACATTCAATGGAGCGCTGAATCCTATGGACACATTGAACTGGCTTAAGATGGCTGAGAAGAACTTGGCCAGTATCAAGTTCCCTAACTCTGAAGCCATCCGTCTAGTAACTCATTTATTTTAAGAAGAAGTTGAATACTGGTGGGAGAATGAGCGAAACAACAAATTTGCTGATTATGAAGTAGAGGACATTCCTTGGTACAAGTTCTTGGAAGCATTCCGTGAAGAGTTCATATTGGCATCAGCTCAAGCAATTCTGGAGGATGAACTCCTCCATCTCACACAAGAAAATAATTTGTTTTTGACTACGAGCAAGAATTTTGGAGATTGTCATGTTTCGTTCTTGATCTAGTTAGAACGGAAGCATCTAGATGCCATTGTTTAAGGGAATGAGAAACTCTATTAGGGCCCACTTAGTATCTCATCAGATTAAGACTCTGATTGAATTACTCGAGGCTACCCATCTATAAGAAGGATTCCAAGGTCAACTGAACCGGAAAAGGAAGGCAATAGTTATACAGCCTAGGAATGAACATTTTGCCCATCTTAAGGTGGCAAGAGTCTATAACATGGAAACTACACAACCCCAACCTCAGAACTTTGAGTACAAATGATTGCTTCTGTATGGAAAATGCTACCACTTCGGTGGTGTATACTTTACTTGTGGCTGTAACGGCCACCGCTATTACGAATTCAATGAGAAGAACACAATCGACAGAGTGCTCATTAATCACTCATGTCACAAGCAAGCATTCCACGCACAACCAAGGAACAGCCGAAAGCCTGCTCCTGCTATAATGCCTACTACTTCAAACTCTAAAGAAATTGTACTGCACAAAAGCTAAACTATGATCATCAGGGTCAAAGGCCCCAGAACAAACAATGCTTAGCACTGGTAAGGGTATATATGTTAACTCCCACCTCTGCTCCTGAGGGCAACAATGTGGTTTCAGGTACGCCTTAAATTAATTTTCTTCAGTTCTTACTATTTCAGTAATTATTCTTTACCATTTCAGCATTTTCAAATGTTTGAGTAGATATTCTTCTTAAGTTATTGTAATCATAGGCACCTTATCAATAAATGATAAATCTGGTAACATCCTTTTCGATAGGGAGCGAGTCATTCCTTCGTATTGGAAAATTGGGCCAAGACTCTTAAGCTACCAACCTATCGATTAGCTAACTCATTGAGCATCGGGTTACCTTCTGGAGCCCGTATGCAGTCCCAACAATTCTGCATGATAGATATTCCTATTAGTGAACAAAATTATGGGGCTAAATTTATTATATTACCAATCGCAAACTTTGATATAATCCTAGGCATGAATTGGTTAAGTGAACATGGTGCTTCTATAAATTGCCAAAAAAAAAAACTTTGGGTAGTAGAAGTAAATTAAAATCGTTCATTGGGAGATTTAGCACCCAAGCATCGTTAATCAATGTAATAATAGCAGAAAGGCTAGTTAGGACGGGGTGCAATGCGTATCTTGTAACAATGTTGGGAGAGAAGAAAGAAATAGCGCCTATCTCTGAGAACTGTATAGTTTGTGAATTTCTTAAGGTTTTCCCTGAAGACCTACCCGGTCTTCCCCTTGTTAGAGAAGTAGAGTTTGCAATTGAATTAATTCTTGAAACTCAGCTACTATCAAAAGTTCCATATCGTATGGCTCCAAAAGAACTTCAAGAATTGAACAAGCAACTCAAGAACTATTGGAGAAAGGTTATATTCGTCCAAGTTCATCTCCTTGGGGAGCGCCAATTTTGTTTGTAAAGAAGAAAGATGGATCGATGAGAATGTGCATCGATTATAGGGAATTAAATAAAGTAACCATCAAAAATAAGTATCCTCTGCCTTGTATCGATGACTTATTTGATCAGTTATCTGGAGCTAAAGTTTTGTCAAAGATAGATTTGCGATCGAGATATCACCAATTGTGAGTTAAAGATCCAAATGTGGAGAAAACAGTGTTTAAAATCCGCTATGGACATTATGAATTTTTGGTAATGTCCTTTGGCTTAACAAATGTGTCGTCCATTTTTATGGACTTAATGCAGCACGTGTTGAAAGCATATTTGTATAAATTCGTGATCGTCTTCATCGATGATATTCTGATCTATTGAAAAAGTAAAATAGAGTACGAGAACCATCTGCGATTAGTACTAGAAGAGCTCTGATGCCATGAGCTATATGCTAAGTATTCCATATGTGAATTTTGGCTTGACTCAGTCACTTTTCTAGCTCATGTAGTCGACTCTCAGGGAATCAAAGTCGATCAAAATAAAGTGAGCGCAGTTCAAGATTGGTCACTACCAAAATCTGTGACCGACATTTAAATTTTCTTTGGACTGGCAGGCTACTATAGGAAATTTGTCAAAGGCTTCTCACAAATTGCATCTCCTCTCACAAAGTTGGCGCTGAAACTAGTACCATTTATCTAGAGTCCAGAATGTGAGAAAGTGTTTCAATAATTAAATATACTCTTTCCTCTGCACCAGTTTTAGCCTTACCTAAAGAAGGCCTTAACTACCAAGTCTATATCGATGCCTCTAGCATAGGGTTGGGATGTGTGCTAATGCAAGAAGGAAAAGTTATAGCTTATGAATCTCGTCAGTTAAAACCGCATGAAAAAAACTATCCTGTCCATGGTCTCAAATTAGCAGACGTAGTTTTTGCCCTGAAAATTTGGCGTCATTATCATTATAGCGTCCAGTGTTCCATATTCACCGATCATCAGAACTTAAGGTACATCTTCACCCAGTGTGAGCTAAGCTGCCGACAACGAAGATGGCTTGAGCTAATAAGTGATTATGATTTAAGCATCTAGTATCATCTAGGAAAAGCAAACGTCATAGTAGACGCACTCAATCATCATGCTACTCTATCTTCTATGATACTATCAAGTTCTCTGGAAGAAGAATTAAGAAAGCTCGAAATCAGGCCAATGTGTGGTGCTATGCTAAGCATACTGATATCCATAGATTTAGTTGAACCCACATTTCATCATGATGCCTCCATCTCCCAAACCAAGAATGAAGACTATCTGAAGTTTAAAGTGGCTATTAAAAGTGGCCATCGCTTTGATCTTCAACTTTGAGGTAATGTAATATATCAAGGAGATTGCCAATGGATTCTCAAATCCATGCATCAAGAGATTCTAGTAGAAGGTCACAATTTTGGTTACCAAGTACATCCTGGCAGTACCAAAATGTATCAAGATTTGAAGAAATCATTATGGTGGCTTGGAATAAAGAAAAGTGTGGCAGAATTTGTAGCAAAGTGTCATGCTTGTAACTTAGTGAAAGTCGAACACCAAAAGCTTGGGGGACTTCTTCATCCTCTAGCAATTATGGAATGGAAGTGGTTCAATATTTCCATGGATTTTGTTATGGATTTACCTAAATCAAGATCTGGTGCCGATTCAATCTGGGTCATTATCGATCGACTGACCAAATCAGCACATTTTATTCCTATGTGTCAAACTGATTTTGTGGAGAAATAAGTTGTATATCAGGGAAATTATCAGACTCCATGGAATTCCCAGATCTACCGTATCTAATCGAGATAGTTGTTTCACTTCTAAATTCTGGCAAGTAGTGCATCAAGACTTGGGAACTAGTTTAGCCATGAGCACTTCTTTTCATCCTCAAACAGATGGTCAAATATAAAGAGTCTATCAAGTCTTGGAAGATCTTCTTTGTCACTATATTCTGGATTTTGGAGGCTTCTGGGAAGATCATATTCCTCTCGTAAAGTTCGTATACAACAACCGTTTTCAGGCGAGTATTTGCATGGCTCCATTTGAAGCTTTGTATGGTAGGAAATGCAGTACTCCATTAGCAAGGTCCAAAATAGGCAGTGTTCAGCTATATGGTTCTGATTTAGTTGAAGAAACAAATCGTAAGATTCACCTGATCCAGCAATGAATCAAAGCAGCTCAAGATCGCCAGAGTAAGTATCATGATGCTCATCATCGTACTCTGAAATTTGATGTTGGAAACTTTGCGTATCCTAAAGTCAGTCTCATGAAAGGCGTGTATCATTTGGTGTAGCCGAAAAGCTAAGTCCCCGCTACGTCGGACCATTTGAAATCCTAGAGAAGATTGGTTCTGTAGCTTATCAATTGTAGCTTCCTGAAGATTTCTCTGCAGTCCATAATGTATTCCACGTCTCCTCTCTTTGGAGATGTCTTCGCAACCCATCTCATCTAATTCAACTTCCAGCGGTGTTTCTCCAGCTGGATCTTTCTTATGCGAAGGAGCCAATTAAGATCTTAGCTCATGATCAAAAGCAGCTGAGAAATCGCTCGATCCCAATAGTAAAGGTTCAATGGAGAAATTGCTCTTTAGAAGAAACTACTTGGGAGAAAGAGGCAGATATGAAAAGAAAGTATCCCAGTCTCTTTAGAAATCTAGGTACCCTTTAACTTTCTGAATTTTGTTTCTATTCTTCAAAATCCTTTATGGTTGTCTTCTCTCTTGAGATGATGTCGAGGATGACATCGTTCTTAAGTGGGGAGTCTGTAACAACCCTAGGTTGTTACCCTGCTATATATATAGCTTAATCAATCTTTAATTCCAATACCATTGCTTATATAACAACAAATTGAGCCTATCTAGAAAATTTGAAGTCCATTGGACTTCTCTAGGTCCAAAATAGCATTTTGATCAGTCTAGATGCCCTAGATTAGACCTATAATATTTTGATCTCATAATTAAAATCTAATTACATTTTTTAATTCCTCACCCCCAAATTAGCTAGGGGTGAAAGTTTGGTGCAATTTGGAAATCATTTAGGCTATAATTCACATTTAATTAAAATGGTCTAATTGCATTTAAGGGTTCCTAATATTTCTAAATTGCAAATATACCTTTAAACTAAATTAACAGCCAAGATCCATTGTGCGGACCACGAGTGATCCACTGTGGAGCCCAGGTCACACATCAGCGGAGTCCTGCAAATCTAATTGTCGCGCTTATCTAACGGATGGCTGTGATTAGATCCAACGGTATTACGGATCGGTCGTCAGATGCGTTCAATTGGATCTAGCCGTTAGGATCCGGAGGATCAAGACCGTCACATCTTTCTGATTGATTAATCAGACGGCTCTAGACCCTCCTGTGACTGTGGAGCTTCGTCTTACTCTCACGCACGCCTGACAGGGAAGATCTCCCCATACTGTCAGCTACCGAGCCTGTCCCCCGCTCCCGCATCCACCACAGCAGACCGTTACGACCTTCCCCTTATTAAAAAGGACCCCCGATCGGGCCTCGTGACTCGGCCGAGCTTGAATTGGAAATTTGAGAGCTTGGCCATGGCCCGGTCTCTCAGGCCTCTCCAGCCCAGGCTAGTTCATCAAGAACCTTCCTTACTTCTCTCTGAGGCTATTAATAGCCTTAGATCTCCCCGGGATAAGGCTTACTGATCAATTGGAGTCTCCCTCTCAAATCGCCATTGCCGATCGGCTGAGCTTTCCTAGGCATTTTCGATGTGCGTACCACTGATAGAAGAGTCTCTTGGAATTTAGGAACTTTTGGAGAAATCTCAAGAAGCTCAGGTAGCTCGGCATTGACCCCTGTGACATCTGTGTGTTCCCGGTCAAAACCAGGTACCCCCATTTGCTGGTTTTGATCCAATGAGGCTCGGACCTACCTTCTTTTGATGCTTATAGATGCGTATAGTAGTTTTGAACTCACTACTATCGTAATTGAGTCCTAAGCTAGCCCTGATTGGTCGAATCGATCGATCATGCTAAGTCCCTTAAGGAACGCCTTGGATGAGTAAGGTCCCAGTGTTCCAGCCCACCTCAGGCCCTCGGACTAAGGGGCTTTGATTCATCTCACCTCCCCGATGGGTGTAGGGATCGAGACCTGGGTCCAGCATGGCCTCTGTGGGGATAATTGTCTCCCCATGGTAGCTCCATTAAAGGAGCCCTCGGGTGAGTATGGTCCGGCCGATCCGGACCGTCTCACAGAGGGCTTCAGGTCCCGTTCGGTGCTCCTAACCATGGTGAACGTGTAGCGATCATTGGTTAGTCGTGCTGTGGTCGGGATGCGCCAAAATTGGCTGATTAGGGTTCCTCTAATTAGATCCTTCCGTCGGGACGAAGGATCGGGGACGAAGACCTGTGCGGGTCAGGCCGACCTGTGACCCGCGCAGTGCGACAGTCCCGGGTCTTCTGGCCCCGGCCGACCCACATGTTTTGGTGAACGGGCCGAACCCGTTTTAATTAATATTTGAATAATTGGAATTATTTTCCTTAAGGAAAATAATTCAATTATTCCAATCATATAGATTTAATTAAATAAAAATACATAATGTATTAATAAAATAAATTTTAATCCACTAGTCCAAACCCTATAATACTATATATCAAATTGATCAGAAAATCATCAGAAATAAGAATATAAAATAATATTGAACATCTAATGGCTAGATTTTCTATTTTAACCTAAGTATTACAGAACTAGATTAGGATGGATTAGCAATTATACTTAACCAATTTGCATGTTTAAGGTGCCATTAGTTTCCTTATGCAGAGTAGAATGAATGTGTGAAGTGATTTATTTTTCTGATCTCTGTATTTTAATTTATGCCCTAATCTTGTTAAATAATGATTTGTGAAAATTAGGGTTTGTAATCATTGGATTTTAGGAAACTTAGTCTCTGATTAATTGTATGATAAAATAGAACTTATTCATCAAGCTGTATGAAATTTTGATGGCTAGATTTGTAGTTATGTGCTAATCCTTTTGGATTGATTTAGGGTTTGATTAGCACTAATTACTTTCTGTTTTCTGAATTTTTTCTATTAATATGATTCATAACAGTAAGAGAGATGTATTGAAATCATGTATGCAAATTTATGATATATGAATTGAATAAATCAAAAATAGAGAACTTAAACCTCTTAATTAACCTTAAGAAGTCTTAAGACCTTAATCAAGCTATTAAAGCTTGATCTAAGTTTAAGATTGCCACCAATTACATCCCAAATTCACTGATTTGACATTTGAGTTATAAATAAACATTTGATCTTAATTAGGCATGAGTAAGGGGGTTAAACACTAATTTATTTGATAAAGATCCAAACTCTTAAATCCTTAATTAAATTGACTTGATTATAAGATAATAAAATTAATATTATTCCAATAATGCATCTAATTTAGTATTGATCTTAAACATTTGAATTAGATTTATTAAAGTTATTGATAAATCTATGTGATTGTTAATATGAATCTAAACTATATTTCCTAGATTTTCTCCTAAATAAAACTACTAGATAATAGAACTAAATTGATTTAATAATTGATTTGACTCTAATAACATCCTTGATTTAAATCCCATAATCTTAGAATAAGATATGATCAGATGATTTAATCGTTTGATCTGATCACTCTAAACCTAACTATTAAACAGAACCTAAAATGTTAGCTTTATAATTAAGGGTATGAGATCTTAAGTATCTTAGCATAAGATTGCCTCTAAAATATTTTAAAGACCTAAATTTGAATATACATTGAGGTAGTAGAATTTTGTATAACTCATTGAGGTAGAAGCTCAGATGATCCCTTAACCTTAGAAGTTGATCTTAACCCCTCGTGGTAGGAATCACTTAAGATATTAGAATGACACTTTTTCTTGTGGTAGAATCTATATTTAGTGATCCTTGATCACATTTTTCTTGGAGCCTTGTATAGGACTTACCTATTTAGTATAGGAATTAATAGTCTTGATAAATCCTTGTTGATTAATTAGGGTAGTTTGATCCCAGGTCATTAGTTGGTGTAGTATTGGTACCCATAGTACTGGATTTCTTTAGTGGTATTCAGAATTGGCTGATTCACTCCAATGTGGACTTATGAGCAGGTGCTATCCCAAGGGATTAGACAAATACAGTCCTGTTAGAGTAAATCTCCCAAGATTAAGAGTTTATAAAATAGGTAATACAAATTATTCCTTAGTTTGATTGAAATACAAATCGCCAATGGGCGATGCCTCCTAGCGAAGACCACTTCAATAAGTGTGGCTCAAACAAACAAAGTAATTAGAGTCACCTTTTTTAAAACACTAAGTGTGATTGTGAGTAGGGCATCTTAATAACTTAGCTTGAGATACAAATCACCAACAGGCAATGCCTCCTATCGAAGACCGCTTCGTTAGGGTGGCTTAATCAAACTAAGTGATAAGAATCACCTTGCTTGCAAACGTGCTAAATATGTGTATACAATCATCCCATCTATTGATCTTTAAGTAAATCTTTAACTTTAACTAATTATCGTTCTAAAAGCTAGGGGTCAGAATCATTTTAGCAAAATTCTGCACAGTGGAGACCTAGAATTCATTGTCGGTGTTCAAAGTTTTGTGGATTTCTGGGTTTTACTCATATAGAATAGAAGCATGGGCATGAACATGAGCATGAGTTTGAGGAATTATTTCAGTAGTGATGCATGAGTATCAGTGATAAATTATGGGTTACAAAATGTTGCATACATTGACTGGGGAATTTCAAGATGCATCGGCATCACCGTACTATCTTCCCAACTGGGTATATATATACATTGGACCTTACGACTCATATCCTTTCAGTGATAGTTCTGTTATATACCGTGGCATACCATGGCATACCGTGTGGTGGTATATTTGGGTGCATCATTCCAGTGACATATAGTACAACATTGGATATTTTTCACATTGATTTCGGAGCATTTGATATTTTTGTTTACTTTCAGTATTCAGTTTCGATGCAGTTTTACTATGCTTAGTCTTTGCAATTTTAGTTACATAGTGCCATTACTATTATTTTCTATAGTCATGTTTACTTTACTATCTATTGCATTTACTTTAGAACTACTTAGTTAGTTGCAATGTGTTAGAGTTCTTATCTAATATGGGGTACTTTTGGGATATGACAATTTGTTAGATCTCGAGCAGCTTGTGGAGATAGGGCAGGAGGACTTATAGGAGATCTAGGAGGAGTACAAGGAGCCTTTTTGGATCAGTCTTCTACCTTTTACTTACAACTTTATTTTCAGTATTTTAGATAGACTTTACTTTTCATCTTTTAAATTAGTTTGTAATAATTCTGAATATTTTTTACTTTTCTTTTCTGAGAAGAATGTTTACTATTGCTCTTTGATGAATGTATTATGGATATTTTATTTTAGCTTCCGCACTCTCTTATACTACTATACTTAGTATTGTGATGTGATCAGCATACTAGAAATGTTGATATATTGATAACGTAAATTGGATTCATATTTACCTCTTTAAATCCAATGTACGTAGTCTAATACTTAAGATAAGTATTCTACTCTTATCTTAAGTATTGACTCTCAATCCTACTCTTAGGTTCGAGTTAATAGCTTTTAGTGTAGCTCAGTCTTTTAGCCTATTCGGGGAGATGTTGTTGTCAGTCGCTACCTCCCCGAGTAGCGCACCTCTCCGTCGCCGATCTGAGTATACTTGTCTTTTACGCGTGGCGACGGGGTGGGGTGCTACATGTGGTTTATAATAAATTTGATAATCCTTGAAATGCTGCAACACATTGAAATTAAAATTTTGAAATCATATATTAAAACATTGGGCATAAAAAAAAAACATAATAAATATACTTTTAAGTGGTTTTGTCTTAGTCGATTATAGTGCAACTATCATAAAGCCTGGCCGGGATATTGGTGTATCATGAGACCACATAATTCCTATTAGGAAGAATGTGAATTGTGTGTTTGAAGTTGACCCCACTTACTTAAAATTTAATAGACATACTCAACTCTTCACGTATTGTGCACCCACATAACAAAATATAAGATAAATAATTAACATATTACATATCTAACAATCTTTTTGATTGTGAATATTTATACTATTATGACTATATTTTTCTAATTATTTAATCTTTTAAGATTGAATTTGCTTTATTTATTGCACTACAACAAATTACTATTTCGATTTTATTTTGAGCAGTGTAGTTTTCTTATATGTCATTTAGTAATTATCTACAATGTCTCTTTACTTAGCATATGAATCCATTGGTCATATTCAGGTTTCTTCTATTTAATTAAATGCATATTTCACAAAATGTCTTATTAACCTATTTGATGCAGGAATGAATAAGTTAATTGAGATATATGATCCTTTATTACTTTAATTCCTTTAGTAATTATTTTTATTTTTATTCATTCCATGCCAAGTGTTCCACTTATATGTAATTTGTAAATGGCTAACGTGATACTCTCTTAATAAAACAATATATTTTATGCTAAGTGTTTTATACTTAGCATATGAATCTTAAATTTATACTTAAACATTTTAAAATCTAACAATTTGTTTCTTTATATTGGTTGTGCCCTACCGTATTATAAACTAAATATGGTATTTAAGGAGCATGGATCAAGTGTTTTATCTACGGAAGAACCATAATAGTAGATCATTCCATGCCAAATGCTCCACTTATATGTAATTTATAATTGGCTAACGTGATATCCTATTAATAAAATAATGTATTTTCTTACCCTTAAATTTATACTTAAACTTTTTAAAATCTAATAATTTGTTCTTTTTTTATTAGTTGTGCCCTACTATATTATAAACCAAATATGGTAGATAAGGATCATGGATCAAGCGTTTTATCTAAGGAAAAACCAAAATAGTAACTGTGTTGAAGACTCTATTTACTTTTTTCTTACATTATATATGTGAGGATGAGTGAATTACTTCCCAAATTGTATATTAATATTTCTATGATGTTTGAACTATTCTCTCATGTTGTATACTTTTATATTATGAATGATGAATGTTTGATTAGAATGTTTGAGTTTCCTTCTACCCACAGATCCGTAATATAAATGGAGTACTCAAAAGTGGGTTTGGAATCACTAAGATAGTCTTAAGTACTACCATATACTTATTATTGGGTTAACATATCTAATCTAATATCAGGGTGCTATAGTTGGTATCAGTGAGTAGATTTTGGGAACAAGAAGGAAGGTGAAAATCTAATTAAATGTTCATTATTTAATCTACAATAAAAGAATACATTCAAGCATGAGAATGAACTTCATTTTAGAAAAATCTACTTAGGAGTATCTCCATCAGGAGGTGATGTACTAAATAAAATTCTTAAATCACTAATCTTTAGAGGAGATCACTTTCCTCAATTAGCTAAAGAATGGCTACAACAAGTGACTGAAGCCTTCAATGCTATGCAATGTCTAGATTTTGTTCATTTTTCAATTATGGATCAACTCTTTGAAGAAGTAATTGGATATTGGTGGTCGCAATCTTATTGGGATATAGTTAAAGAGTGCAAGAAAAATTATCGTTCCCCTATCTTTCAAGATTTCAAAATAATATTTAATGCTCAATATTGTAAATAGTAATGCATCATAAAGTTGAAAACTCTTACCATTTCTTATTTATGTACTAAGCCTATACATTTTATGATTAATAAATAACACAATCCTCCTATTATATCTTAGAAAGTTTTCATTCATTTTGGTTTCAAAATGAATTCTAAATCCAGCCCTCCATCAACTCCTATCAAAAGGACAGTACCAATTAGTCCCTCATCACATTGAGATAAGATGAAAAAGCGTAATGAATTAGTAATAATCATGGTTGAAATGCAGACCCAAGCTGCACAAAGAACCACAAACCCTATAGTGATTCAAGTACACCTGCAAGCCCCATCCTCCTCCTCTATAGATGGGTATCTTCAAGCTTTTCTCAGTCTAAATCTTCATTCTCTTAATGGGTCAGTGCCACTCACTAAAGTAGTAAACTAGCACAAATCCATTGAGAAAAATTTAGTAAGTATAAAATGCCCAATCAATGAAGTGATCCGTCTAGCTACACTCAGGTTCTCAGAAGAAGCTGAATTTTTGTGGGATAATAAATTAAAATCCAGCTTTGTTGGTAGGGAAGTAGAGGATATCTATTGGGACAAATTTGATGAAGTGTTCAGGAGTTAGTTCATTTGCCTTTTTATTCAAACAATTATGGAAGATGAGTTAATACAATTAAATCAAGGTAATAAAACCTTTCTATAATATGAATCTGAATTCAAGATACTTTACTTATTTACTTTCGATTTGGTGAGGTCAGAGGCTACAAGATGTTGTCGATTTCTTAAAGGATTATAGAATCAAAATACGTATCATTTGGTGTCTCAGCACCACTATATCCTTGCTAACCTTTTGGAAGGAGAAAGATTTGATGAATACCATCTTATGAAAAAAGGTCAACATAAGATATCATATCCCATACCATCAAAAATTGAAGTCTTCAAGCGCAATAGGCCTAATCAACCAAAAATGTACAACCTCAATTGGCTAAAAAAGCACCAATAAAAAGTTGAATTCTCAATTGATTTGGTGTTAGGCACAGAACCTAAATCTACAGCACCTTATCGAATGACTCCCAAAGAATTGTAGGAGCTATGTGAGCAATTGCATAAATTATAGGACATAGCATGTCCCCATAGGGAGCTCTAGTGCTATCTGTTAAATAGAAAGACGACTCAATGAGAATGTGTATTATCTACTGTGGATTGAAAAAAGTAATATTACAGAAAAAATATCCTCTACCGAGAGTTGACAACTTGTTCAATCAATTATCTGGAGCAAAATGTTTCTCCAAAAGAGATTCAAGATCAGGATATTATCATATAAAGGTAAGAGATGATGATATTCCAAAAACTATATTTAGGACCCATTGTGAGCACTATGAATTCTTAGTCATCTCCTTTGGATTCAATAATGTCTCATCTATATTTATGGACCTGATGTTGTGCATTTTAAAACCCTATATTGATAATTTTGTATTACTAATGACAACTTGATATACTCCATGACTAAAGTTAATCATGAAAATCATCTTCATATCATCTTAAAGCTATTGAGGGATAATAATCTTCTTGAAAATTTCAAAAATTTGAGTTTTAGTTTAATTCAATGAAATTTTTAAGCCACGTTATCGATGCTAAATGAATAAAAGTTGATAAAAAAAGATTAGCACTATTCAGCAATGGATACAACCACAATTTGTGACTTAGATTAGAAGTTTGTTGGGCCTCCCTAGTTATTACAAGAGGCTTATACCAATATTTTTCCAAATTACTTCATCATTAGCTTAATTAACTTAGAAAGATACTACATTCATCTAGAGCTCAGATTGTGAAGAGGCCTTCTAGAAACTTAAGCACCTGCTAACATCTACCCCAATTTTAGATTTATTTCAAGAAGAGAAAGACATCCAAATCTATATTGACGCTTCAAAAGTAGGACTTGGATGTGTTTTAATGCATAATCAAAAAAGTTATAAATTTAACCTCAAGATAGTTAAAACCTAATGAAAAGAACTACCATGTCCATGATCTAGAGATGGCATCTATAGTCTTTGCCTTAAAAATTTGGAGACATTACATATATGGGTAAAGTCCAAAATATACACTAATCATGAAAGTTTTAAATATATTTTTACTCAAAAATAGTTGAATTGTAGGTAGAGCAGGTGGTTATAATTTGTTTGTGATTGTGAATTGGAAATTCTCTATCACCTCGAAAGGGTAGATATAGTAGTTGTTGCTTTAAGCAAAAAAGCAGTCCTATCTTCTATGATAATTATTAAGTCATTAGTAGAACATTTTACAAGATTAAAGATCAAACCTATCAGAATAGTTGAATTAAGAGCCTTGCTGGATACAAGTAGCTCCGAGCCAATTTGAAAAGTAAAATCTTGGTAGCTCAAAAAGAAGATAAATATTTTCATAAATTGATAGCCAATTTTGAAAATGGTAAGAAATTTGAATTACAATTGATAAACAGAACTATTTATCAATGAAAGAGAATATGGGTTCCTAAAAGTCTTCAACTGTAGATTCTATTTGATGCTCCTTATTCTGACTTTACCATTCATCCTAAAAATAGTAAAATGCATCATGATCTCATGCAAAACATTTGATGGCCATGTATGAAAAATGACATTGCACTTTTTATGTCTAAGTGCCATTATGGTTGTTTAGCGAAACCAGATAATCAGAGGCTAGGCGAACTCTTAAAATCTATATAAATTTTTGAATAGAAGTGGTTCAATATTTCCAGAGATTTCATTATGGATCTACCAAAGAGTAGATATAGTTCTGATGCAATATGGTTCATTGTCGATAGGTTAACCAAATCAGCTTATTTTATACCAATAAAATAGACCAACACAGTTGAAAAATTAGCAAGGTTGTATATTAAGAAAATCATCCATAGTCACGGCACACCAAATTCAAATGTTTCAGATCGAGATAGTAGATTTATTTTTCTCTTTTGGCAAGTAGTTCAGCAAGATTTGGGAACTAAATTGGCTTTAAGAATAGTTTTCTGTCATAAAATCAACGAGCAAATGAAAAGAGTAAATCGAATACTTGAAGATATGTTACGTCTATGTGTATTAGACTTTGGTAAAAGTTGGAAAGAGCATTTAGCTCTCATTGAATATTCTTACAATAATGCATTCCAAGTTAGTATAAGCATGGCACCTTATGAAGCACTTTATGGAAAAAGGTATAATACCTCATTAGCTTGGGCTAAGGTAGGAGATGTTCAGTTATTTAGATCTAAAATGATCGAAGAAGCTAATAAAAAGAACCAATTAATCAAATCAAGGTTATGCGCTCCTCAAGATAGACAAACAAAGTACCATGATGTTCATCATCATCCTTTTGAATTTTAAGTTGGGGATAATTTCTATCTTAAAGTAAGTCCTATGAAGGGAATTCAATGGTTTGGTGCTTCTAATTGATAACTTTTTAAAGCTTATAATCATGCATGGCACCTTAAGGTTAACAATAATAAATTTGTGCTTGATAAATATAAATTAATTTTTAAAAGGATCACTTTTAATATGATAACTTTCAAATAACTGTGTTTGAAACATTTTTAACTTAGGATTAAGATAACAATTCTAAAAGTATAGATTTTAACTCTCATTTAAATATTTATAACTACAAATTAATTTGTCACTACACTAATTTAATTAAATAACTATTTGCTCAAAGTCATTTATAATATATATATATATATATATATATATATATATATATATATATATATACAAATTTAACATAGGGATCTATGAAGTCAAAGTTAATTTGGGGATCTAATTAGTCCCAATTTTAAAACTGATAAATAATAATAGAAAATAATGGATATCGTGTGGCTTACAACAAACTTGACAATCCTTGGAATATTGCAACACATTGAGATTAAAACCTTGAAATCATACATTAAGACATTTTGCATAAGAATAAATATGATAAATTTACTTCTGAGGGGTTTTTATCTTGGGGGATTATAGTACATTTGCCATTAAGCCTGGGCAGGCTATTAGTGTATCAGGAGACCACATAATTCCTATAAGGGGGAATGTGTGTTCTTGCAGTTCACCCCACTTACTTATAGTTTAGTAGACATACTCATCTCTTCACTTATTCTATGCCCACAAAATAAAATACAAGATAAATAAATAATATATTGCATATCTCACAATATTATTGATTGTGAATATTTATAGTCTTATAATTATACTTTTTTTATTATTCAATATTTTAAGATTGAATTTTCCTTATTGCAATACAGCAATTTACTATTTTAGTCTTACTTTGAGCACTATAATTTTCTTATATGTCATGTAATAATTATCTACAATGTCTCTTTACTTAGCATATGAATCCATTGAATATATTCATGTTTCTTCTATTTAATTAAATTCATATTTAACAAAATATCTTGCTAACTTATTTGATGTATGAATGAATAAGTTAATTGAGCTATGTGAGCATTTCCTACTTTACTGTTTCTAGTAGTTATTTTCATTTTTATTCATTCCATGCTAATTGCTCCGCTTATATACAAATTTTAAATGGCTAACATGACATCCACTTAATAAAATAATGCATTTTATTACCTTTGAATTAGTAATTAGACTTTTTTAAATCTAACAACTTATTTTGTTTTTATTGGTTGTGCCCTACTATATTATAAACCAAATATAGTAGATCAGGAGAGTGGATCATATGTTGTATTTATGGAAGAACCCAAGCAGTAGATGTGTGTTGATGACTCTGGTTACTTGTCTCTTACATTATATATGTGAGGATGAGTGAATTACTTCTTAAATTGTATATTAATGTTTATGTGATGTTTAAACTATCCTTTCATATTGTATACTTTATATTATGAATGATGAATATTTATTTGGAATGTTTCAGCTTCCTTCTACCCTTAGATCTGCTATTTAAAGGTAGTACTCAATAGTGGGTTATGAATCACTTATCCAGTATTAATTATTAGTGTAACACTCATTATTGGGTTAATATATCTAATCTAATATTGGGGTCTTACACGAGCTAAGAAATACAGCCTTTATTTAATAGCTTCTCAGCTTTAATTGCATTTATTAGAGAAACTTGAATACTAAACCTTTCTACAACGGTTTCAAGAGTACCGTGCAGATGCAAGGTAACTTTCTTCTTTTAATAGTTGATGTCGCATCATGCATATTGAGTCAATTCATGCCTAATATTATGTTAAATTTTGTTATAGGCAATACAACTTGGCTGGCTAGAAAGGCTAGATTGTTCAAATGAATCTTAAGGTCATAAAATTTGGTTGCACTTAGTTGTGCTCTAGAAGGAAGTTCAACGCATAGCACCTTTTCTAACTTATAACGAAGTATATTCTTAGATTTAGCAAACCTTTAAGATATAAAGTAGTGACTTTCCCCAATATTGAAAAATAATGTATATGGCTTGTCATTAATACATATGATTCCTATCTTAAATTATTAACGAATTTACTATTGAAGAATAAAAAACTTTATAGAATTAAAATAACTTGGCAATAAAGATCAAAAATAGGCTCAGAGATGTGTACCTAAAACTATATTATTATCTTCAGTTGCTTCAATTGGAATTATAGTGTAGACTCAGGCAAGTCCAGCAGGTTTGTTGCTAAAAGTATGCTTCAATGGAGGATTTGCATTTGGTGCAGAAGACTTCTCCTTGATCAAAATTTGAGCTTCTTCTTGAGAATGAGGCATGATTACTAGCCTCCGGTCTCTGCAATTCACTTGGGTATCATTGAAAACTTGCTTATGGCTAGAGTGATTAATGCGCATGCGATTAACCATCTCTATATAGTTGTAGTGGTAGAAGGGGTGACCTTGCCTACACAAGTATAACAGCATCAACCATTATGGTATCACTTTCCATAGAGTTGAGTTCTAATGCAACCCTTGAATTGATTGGGGGAAGCTACCATTATCTCAATCTGATAGAACTTACCTGTTAATGGCCTCAGTCTCTTGAACACATCATTTTAATTTGTAGTTCCATGGAACCTCAGCTTCAAGTCATTCTAGGACTGCTGATGTTCAACCAGTCTTGCAGTTTTGACAAGCTGAGTAAAATTAGTAAGTTGCAGAGGCACTGCATGATCTTTGATGGAATTACAGAGGCCACTTAGAAAGTGAGGTTGCGAACTGCCTCAATTCTCACTATATCAGGAGCAAAATCGGTAAGCCGTCTAAACTCCATTTTGTATTCTAACACAGGTCGGTTACCTTATGTAACAACCCTAGTGTTGTTACCTATCAATTAGTGACTTAATTGACTCTAATCTTCTTTCATTAATCTTATAATAGTATTAAGAGCCTCTATTTCAATTTTCATGTGATTTGGAGATCATTTGGTAATTTCCAGCATTCCATGTTTTCTCAATAATTTTGAGAATAGATATTTTATTTAGACCTCAAAATCGAAAATAGAGTCTGCCATTGAACTAATCACCCCCAAATTAGCTAGGAATTGTATTTTGGAAGTATTTGGAAGTCATCAAATTTTCCCCAATATTTTAATACTATTTAAATATTCAAAAAATTAAGATAATTAAATTGATCTTCGATCAAAAATTCGATTGCATTTTTGAGTTCCCCACCCCTCAATTAGGTGAGGGCAAATTTTTTGGGATTTTTCAAAGTGCATTTGGTTATTTTATTTTGAGTAATATTATGTGTTTAATTAATTAATTAAATAAAGTAAATAAATTAAATAATATAATTATTAAATATAATTTCAAACAATTAAATTTTGAAAACACACGGATCTCATGCATGGGGCCAGTGCATGGGACCGTGGTCCACTAAAATCATGGTTGTTGTGCCTTTTCGTGATCTAGTCGGACGGTCTACAATTTATCTGATCGTAAGTATCAAATCTGGTCATTCGATCGACTGATTGAACAAATGGCCAGATCTCTTTCCCTGTACGTCTCTAGCCTTTCGCAGTCGTGTGCCTACAAGCTATGCTATTGCCACAAATGGACGGCCTCTCCGCTGGTGCCTCAACCCCAATTAATCCTTCTAGCTCTCCTCATATCCCTCTTTTGCTTTCTGTGAGGACCTAGGTGCGAAAAGAGTGCTAGGTTACTGAAGCTGCTGCAAACCCTTCTCAACCAAATTTCAGCCAATGGAGATGATAGAGACGCTCTGATAGGTACCCTTCTTCTCCACTTCTTGACTTAATAATTATTTCATTGCTAATTCCGTAGCCTTAATCAAACTTTCAAAAATTGTTTGGGCTAAATTAAATCATATTAAGCCTAGTATCAAAAATCTATCTACAATCATCCATAGTAGTTCCTTCTTCGCCATTTTCATTCGACCTAGACTAACTAGGGTTAGAGTTTTCTTGCGACAGAAATATTCACTAGCTTTGTTTTTTGTACCATTCGATAGATCTCAAAGAGATTTATAAAATGGCATGTGGGTCGCATTCTGGGGTGGTCAAAATTGCCGGTTCATCCAAGCCCTAGTCTTGGCCATCGGGTGAAGTTGCGACTCGATTTTGGGTCGGGACGTTACGACCCGACTCCCTTATTTTGGGTCGGGGTCTTCGCGGCCCGTGGGTTGCATGTCGGATCCGTGAATCAGCCCGCGGCCTGAACCTGATGCGTATACTCACGCGGTGGGCCTCGCTGTCAGCACGAAATTCTGCTTTGATAGCTATTGCATGAATTTCCTTACTTCCGATTTGCGCGCCCTAAAAGTTTGTGTCAATAATGGATTGACAAATGTTATGACAAATGAAATTTAATTAATTTAAATACATATTTTTATTTTAATCATAATTTTAAATATACACATCTAAATAATGCAATATTATATTTCATTTTGATCTTAAAAGAGAATAGATTAATATTATGATATTTTATTTTTGTTTGGATGATTATTTTATTTAATTATTAATTTAGACTAATTAATTAATTACAAATTAATTATAATCTTATTTGTGTCATAACTTGATTAATAGGTATCCAAATTTAATGTTTAAATAGTCCATTCCACTCACAAAAATATGAGGAAAAATAATATAAAATAAAATTTAGAATTTAAAACCTAATTTTTTTAATTACTACTGAACCCTATTCAAGACTCACAAAAACCTTAAAAATTAAACATTATTCGATTTTGACCAACTTAGTGTCATTCTTTTCCTTATACTATAAGGATTTCACATTATTGCATATTACTTCATTTGGATATTGTTTAGTAATTTTAGATTTTTGGCTCCTAACTTAGAGTAATTTTCATAATTTCAAGTTTCCATAAATGGCTTGTTTAGGTAATTAAGCCTTAGGACAGCAAATATGTCACATAATTTTTTTCCCATATCAATTTCAATTGCATGTTATGAGCTTAGTTCTCTTAAATTAATTGCTTAAATTATTAGCAAATTGCATGATTCATCTTTCAACCTTAGGATATAAGCTATAGGATTGATTTATAACTTGAATTATAGATGATCCTTAGAGCTATTTATTTCATCCATTTAGTGTAGTAAACTTTAATGCTTATGTAGTAGTAGATTATAAATCAATTAGGACTAGCCTTAATTAACTATATTGAATCCTAATTCACTTCACCTTAGTTCTTAAGTCCCCACATAACCTTTAAGAAGTTGTATTAGGAGTCCTAAATTCATTAAAATAGTTAGGAATCCTTTTAAATTCCCTAACCTTCAACTTATAGAAGACATAGAGTTTATAGCTTACAAATCTTTCCTCCTATTCCCTTAAACCTTTCCTTTTATTATTAACTTAACTAGATTAGTAGTTGATTGTTAAGTAAGATCCTTCTAATTCAACCTAGTTATATGAGTTTAGTGTATAGAACCTTAACTATTAACTTCCTCAATTGTAGTATTTACTTAACCCTACCTTTCCTAACTAGTTTATTAAGCCTTGATTTTAGTCAACATATTTAAAGTTTATAGCTTAGGATAAGAATAGAACTAGTTTCTATTAGTGTTGTTTTACTTATAAATTATTTTGCCATCTCATAAAATGATATGAAACTACTATTTTCAAAACCCCAATTACTTATATTTCTTTCATATGACTTGAGATCAATATCTCTATGTCAAATAGGAGTTCAATTAACTCTAAACATTAAGCAGATCGTTAAAATTAGATAACTTTGGATATCACATAGTTTGCAATTATTGAATTTCCTTGAATGCTTGCTTTGCGTTGAGCCTATTTCATTTGATACATTCATATAATACATTGTGCATAAATAAAACTTTCACAATAAAACTATAGGAGTTTTTTAAGTAGGAAAAGCTAAGGGCAGGCTAATAAGGAGACCTCACATTCTTAGAGGGTGAATGTGAGTGTTTGTTGTTTTGAACCCCGCTTTCCTTTTCTTGTTTAATTGACATGTTTAACTCCTCGCTTCATTCTATATGTGCCCGCAAAATGAGTACTTTCTTAAAATAACATCAATTAATAAAATATGAATTCTTCTACAATCTTATTGATTGTGAGATCGCATTATAGAAAGCTATACTTTACTCTTCATAGTTTTAGACTATGTGAATCATAGATTAATAGTCTAAGATCTTCCTTCAATTATTATACTTTGCACTTTCCATATTTTTAATGCTATACTTTACTTGTTTACAATTCATTTAAATTCCAGTGAATGTTGTTATTATTTCACTTAAATGCTTCACTATTTACTTTTCTTAGCATCATTCCAATGAACATATACTTGTTTCATTTTATTTATTTTCATATACATACTAGTATTTTTCTAGCCTATTTAAGATGCTTTTACCCTTACTTTATTACAGGCTAGAATGTCTATACTTGTGAGTATTCTTACTCACTCTTTATTTTCATTATCTTTCTTTACACTTGTCTATTTCCTTCCATATTCATATGCTTTCATTTGCTCCAATACTTTTCCATATTGTAGACTAGTTGTGATATCCAAAATGAATATTAAAATATTTAGCCTAATCTTAAAATGTGCTTAGACTGTTTAGTCTAACTATGCTTTTCTCTTTTTTTGGCTTCGCCCTATCACACTTATATGCCAAAATGTGATAGATCAGGTGCACTTGGATGCTAGTGGAGCTAGACCAAGTGCCTAAAAGATCATATTTTTCTTCCGCAATAATTAGTCTTACTTGCTTTTAGTTAATTGTTAGAGAGAATTTAATATTCAATTGTCTCTTACTTATTTCTTAAATTAATGGCATATAATAACTAAACTTAATTGTTGCCTTTAATTATTTTATGTTGGAACTAGCTTTTATTTGTTTAAATGCTTGGTTTGGATAAATGGAAATTTAGATGGATATGTGGAACGATTTTATTAATATGTCATGCTCATTAAACTAATTGTTGCATATTGCATTCATCCTTATTGTAGTATGATTTTTCATGCATTTCATATTGTCAATCTTATATTGCTTCATGTGAATATTCACCCCTACTTCTACTTGCAATTATTTAGCTCCTATATGTAATTGTAATCACCTTAATTTCCTATTGTTTATTGTAATTTCATCTATGACTTTCTTCATGAATCTTGCATGTATTTTCAATTCACTTATTTTACTTTCTCTATTTATGATCGCATCTACACTTGCATAATGAAAGTGAACTAAGATCCTTTACTAGATCATTCTTTCTTTATTGGGAGGATGATTATTGGTTTGGTTCAGCTTATGGTCTTGAGTACTTTGGTGTATCTCAAGCCAGAGGTGAAGTCTTGGACAAAATTCTGAAGTATTGTGTGTTTCGAGGCAACTGCATCCCACAGTTGGCTAGAGAATGGATTTCTCAAGTCTCTACAACTATTAAAGCCATAGCTTGTCTTGATCACATATGCTTTAAAATTCTGGACAAACTCTTCAGTGACTACGCCATGGATTGGTGGTGTCGTGCTCATGAAGTGCTAGTTCGTGGGAATAGTCGTCTCCACCGTGCTCCTACTTATGAAGACTTTGAGTTCATATTTTACACAAAATTTTGTAACTAGTAGTGCTAGTTTTTTTATGCTCTAGTTTCTTTATCATTAGTAGCTTCATATAAATAGCTTCTATTTTTCTTATGTTTTATCTTCTTTCTTCCAAAGTTGTATCTCTTAAATATTTCAAGTTTCATGAGAATCTCTTTTCCCATTTTCTTCAGTTTTTAAATTATGTTTTCTTTTCTTTCTTTAGAATGAATCCCGATTCAAACAATCCTGTTCAACCTATAGTGGAAGAACTCACTTCCACTACAACTTCCCATACTGATCAAATGCAAAATCTATTAGAGATGATGTGAGTTTTGATTGAAGCTCAAACTCATGCTGCTGAAAGGATGGCCTCATCCCGTTACTCTTCCCAACCTTCTCCTAATCCTTCCCAATCTCAACATTGTCCAACTCCTCTTCAACCTTATTTTTCAATTATTCCTGAAGTTCCTGTGGCTCCACAACTAACTCCTGGCCCTATAGTGGATGCCTATCTCCTCACCTTTCTTCGTCTGAATCCATCGACATTCAATAGCTCCATTTCTCACTTTGAAGCTATTGATTGGTTAAAGGCAATAGAGAAAACCTTGGCCAATATTATGTGTCCTGAAAGTGAATGCCTTCATCTTGCAACTTACCTATTTCATGGCAAAGCTAAATATTAATGGGATAGTGAATTGAAGACTCATTTCTCAAATATTCTACTAGAAGATATTCCATGGGATGAGTTCGAGCAAGTTTTCTGCAAAGAATTCATTCCTCTATTTGCCCAAACCATAATTGAGAATGACTTCAAGCAGCTTACTCAAGGAAGTCATTCTGTTCATGATTATGAGATGGAATGCTGCAAGCTTTCTCATTTTGCTCCCAATTTAGTTCACACTAATGTGGCAAGGCGTTCCAGACCTATCCGATCTGAAAGATTCCATCAAAAGTCATCTGATGTCTCAACATCATGATGATTTCCTTAAGCTTCTGTAAAGTGCCCTCATGGTTGAGTACCACCAAGCTCAGATGCAGTTGAAGAAGTGTTCTCACCCTCAACCTTCTAGATCTGAACCGTTTAATAGGAATTGTCCTCATAGTCCTAGGATCTTCTAGCTTACCCCAAGTCAGTATCTGAATCAAAATTAGAAGCAGATTCAACAAGGAAGACCTGGTGCTAAATGTAACATGCCGCATCCTTATGGGAAGTGCTACCACACTGGCGGTCGATACTACATTTGTGGCAAAACCAATCATCATCAGTGGGACTATCGAGCCAATTAGACTATGTATAAGATAAAGATTAGTCACTAACCTTCCGTTCATAACTCTACTCCAATTAATTCCCTAGCGCTAGCACTTGCCTTGATGCCTCCTCCTGCAAGTGGAAATGCACAACATTAGAAAGGTGTACCTCCATCGCCTTCTAAGCAAGGTCAATATAGCAGAAAGGATAAGGGCAAGTCTGTTAGTCAACCTCCAACTGTATCGCAAGTCTACACTCTGTCTCCTTGTGTAGCTCAAGAAGACAATAGCATTGTTGCCGCTATGTTCTACTTTCAATTTTCAATTTTCTATCTTTCATTTCTTCTACATTTATTTCCAGTATTTTCTACTTTAATTTTCTTAGCTATAATTAGAGTTTATTTTCCCTGCTATAGGAATTCTTATTATTAAGAATCAGTTCTATGACACACTCTTTAATATTGGTGCTAGCCACTCTTTTATGTCTATGAGTTGTGCCTCTTCCCTTAACCTTCAATATTTCAGCCTATGCCATGCATTGAGAGTGCATATGCCATCTAGTGCTGAAATGTGTGCTAGTGAGTTCTATTTGGTAGAAATCCCAATCAGTAACCAATTCTTTCAATCCAAACTTATCATTATGTCAATTACAAACTTCAACATAATTTTAGGTATGGATTGGTTGAGTAAGTTCAACGCCATTATAGATTGCTTTCGTAAGCGAGTTTCACTTAAGGTTGGAAGAAAACTTAAAGTTTTTATAGGAAAGCTTGGCTTGACTACATCCCTAATTAGTGCAATTGAAGCCAAGAGCCTCATTTGTAAAGGCTGTTATGCAATCTTAGTAACCTTAATCGGTGAGGAAAAGCAAGTTAGTAGTCTATAAGAGACTATCATCGTCAAAGAGTTCTTGGATGTGTTCCCTGAAGACTTACTTGAACAGCCTCCTTTGCAAGAGGTAGGGCTTTCTATTGAGCTAATTCCTAGGACTCAACATAAATCTAAGGCTATTTATAGAATGGCATCGAAGGAATTGCATGAGTTTAGAGAGTAGCTGCAAGTATTGTTAGAAAAATGATTTGTTTGCCCTAGTATGTCACCTTGGGGAGCTCTCATCCTATTTGTCAAGAAGAAGGATGGATCAATGAAAATGTGTATAGACTACCACAAGCTTAACAAAGTGACTGTAAATAATAAGTATCATCTCCCTAGATTGATGATTTGTTCGATCAGCTCGCTGGAGCGAGGGTCTTCTCCAAGATTGACTTAAGAGCAGGTTATTACCAGATTCAAGTCAAGGATGATGATATTTCTAAAACTACATTCAGCACCTATTATGGGAGTTTTGAGTTTCTAGTCATGTCTTTCGGATTGATGACTGCTCCTTCTATCTTCATGGACCTGATGCAGTGTATCCTTAAGATGTATCTCGATGAGTTTGTCATCATTTTCATTGACGACATCCTAATATTTTCAAAACCAGCTGTTGAGCATGAAGTGCATTTGTGTGTCGTTCTTGAGTTATTAAGAGAGAAAAAGTTGTTCGCTAAGTTTGTGCGAGTTTTGGCTCAAGTTCATGGCATTTTTGGGTCACGTGATCGATGTTGAAGGCATTATAGTCGATCAAAATAAAATCCAAGCTGTTCAATAGTGGGTCCAACCTAAATTTGTAATAGAGATTTGCAGTTTCTTAGGACTCATTAGTTATTATAGAAGGTTTGTTCCTGGATTTTCTCTAATCACTTCTCATTAACTCAGTTAACTAAAAAGAAGTTCTGTTCATCTGGAGCACAGCCTGTGAAGAATCTTTTCATAAGTTGAAGTAGTTGTTGACTTCTGCTCTTGTTCTAGTACTACCTCATGAGGATTAACATTTTTAGGTTTATACTGATGCCTTTAAGGTAGGGCTCAGTTGTGTTCTGATGCAAGATCATCGTGTAATAGCCTATGCCTCTAGACAGCTTAAGCCTAATGAGAAGAATTATCCTGTGCATGATCCTGAACTTACAGGGGTAGTTCTTACTCATAAGATCTGGAGACACTACCTATATGGAGTTAAGTGTAAGATTTTACTAATAATTAAAGTTTGAAGTTCATCTTCACTCAAAAAGAACTTAACTGTCGTCAGCGTAGGTGGCTTGAGTTACTTTGCGATTATGACTTGGAAATCTAGTACCATCCGGCTATAGCTAATATAACAGCTGATGCCCTGAGTCGTAAAGAGACTTTATCCTCCCTTTATTGCAATGAATCTTTGATCAAAGATTTTGTCAGATTGAATCTTGAGTTGATCAATTCTACTGATTTTGGCACTCTATTATTTTCTATTCAGTCAGATGATTCTTTGAGGTCTAAGATTGTCAAAGCTCAGAAGGAAGATGTGAGTTATTTAATCATAATTTTCAATATCGTTAGTGGAAAGAGATCTGAATTACATCTTGATGCTAAAGGTGTGAATTTTTAGAAGACTAGATTATGGATTCCTAAGAGCCTACAGTTGCAAATACTGTCAGAAGCCCATAATTATGGTTACACTATTCATCTCAGAAGCAGTAAGATGTATCAGGATGTAAAGAAATAGTTCTAGTGGTCTGGCATTAAGAGAGATATTGCCATTTCCATTTCTAAGTGCCATTCTGTTTATTAGTTAAAGCATAACATCATAAGCCTGGTGAACTTCTCAAACCTTTTGACATGCCTGAATGGAAATGGTCTGACATTTATATGGACTTCATTATGGGTCTGCCTAAGAGTAGATCTAGTTCTGATTTGATTTGGGTGATTGTCGACACACTCACCAAATCAGCTCACTTCCTTCCAATTTGTTAGATGGATCCTGTGGAGTAGTTAGCTAAGCTCTACCTTAAAGAAATTGTTTGTTTACACGGTATGCTAAATTGCATAGTTTCTGATAGAGATATTAGATTTACTTCTAGATTCTAGTTTGCTATTTAGCAAGACTTGGGAACAAATTTAGCTTTGAGTACTGCTTTTTACCCCAGACTAATGTTCAAACTAAGAGGATTAATCATATTTTAGAAGATCTTCTTCACCTTTGTATTCTAAATTTTGGCAGATCGTGGGAAGATTATCTTGCCTTAGTTTAGTTCACCTACAACAACAATTTCCAGTCTAATATCGGTATGGCTCCTTAAGAAACTTTTTATGGTAGGAGATGTATGACTCCGGTTGCTTGGATTGAAGTAGAAGACTCTCAGATTTAGGGTTCTGAATTGATCGAGGAGACTACTAGAAAAGTTCTTCTAATTAAGTGTAATATGATGACATCTCAGGATCGACAGAAAAAGTATCATGATGCTCGTCATCTTCCGTTAGAGTTTCAAGTTGATGATTGTGCATATTTAAGAGTAAGTCGGATGCGGGGTGTGCAGAAATTCGGTGTTTCTGGATAGATGAGTCCAAGGAATCGGGGACCCTTAGAAATGATTTAAAAAGTTGGAACCTCTGCATAAATATTGGAGCTACCTGATGACTTCTCAGTCGTGCACAACGTGTTTCACGTCTCATCATTAAGAATGGGTTTGCTAGATCCTAGTCAGCAAGTTCATATTCCAGCAATCGAGCTGCAACCTAATCTGACTTTTGTCGTCAAGCCTATTGCAATTCTAGGGTGGGATCTTAAGCAGCTAAGAAACTACAACATTCCTATGATTAAAGTTCACCGGCATAACCATTAAGCTGGTGAAGGCATGTGGGAAATGGACATGCAAAAGAAGTTGGTTACTTAGACATCTTAGTAGTATTTGTATTAGTAAAGTAAGTGGACTCTTAGTAGACATTTATTTCATTAATACTAATCTAGGGTTATCTTTGAGTTTCGACTCATCCCATCATCTTATACTTTATCTGCACTAACCAACGAATAGGGCCACCACCGTTGTAACTCAAATTATCATGTAATGATAATAATAATTCAGATTACAAAGCTAACAAGTGCAATATTCAATACAAAGTGTGGAAGCTAAAAGAAAAGGGTATACATCTAATGAACCTCATAATTAAAGTCATTGTTTTGGTGTGTTTTGATGACAATTCAGCCTTAAAGTGATCAGATTACAATAAGATGATGTTGTATGACAATGAATAAATTTGCACGTAACAGTACGCCACAACACACCGCAACACTACATTTCCATAAGGAAAGGCACTGCAGTACGGCATAGTGCCTTAATTCTATAGCTCAGCATCTATTGTGCCATTCTTTGTTTATCCATTAAAATGGCAGCTTAAACCCCCCCTTGGAGTGTGTTGGGCAAGAATACGTAGTAATCTTGATGTAATGCATGTGAAACCATTCTTATCAATGAAATGTATATTTAGAGATCAAAATTATTTCAATATTTATTTCTGACAAGTTAGTGAGTGATAAATATTTATGAATATAAATCCCTTACTTTATATTTAATTGTGAATTTCGTAGAGCTTGCTAATCACCTTATTCAAGAAGTTGTGCACTTTCAAGCGTTAATATCGTGAGTGATCATGACAACATTCGATGAGCAAAAAAAGCTCATACATAACGTTGGACAAGAGCTAGATCATTTGAGCCATGAGGAAATATAATATAAGATTCTCTGAACACCATATCTTAGTTCATACCACATCGAGATATGATCCTGATTCATGTGAGTTGAGAACTACCTATAGAGCTCTATAGCTCACTCATAATTTATGTGAGGAATTTGAGGGTATCAAGCTATGAGTGATGTAACATATACTCATTTGGATTTGCACCTCATTTACTTTGCTAAATTAAGAGTATATGTGTGTGAGGTATAAGTGGAATAAATATCATGTGATACTTAACTATAAATATTGATTTTATCACTAAAATGTAAGAGATAATTTCATTCACTAAAAGATCACATTGTTATCTATGTGCTGAGATGGAACCTTATGGTGTTCATCTAAGAGCAATAGATAAGATTTAGTACATTTAGTGTATTTATTAGAGAATACTAAATATCTTGATAATGAAATGAATATTAATTCAACTTACCTGATTTAGATTTGAGAAGAAGAGTAACTATGCATGAGCCCATGATGAACTGCATGTTTGACCTCTACTCTCTCTAATTTTCCAAACCTGATTCAAAACCAAAGTAATTTTGAAATTATTATTTAGGAACTAAATCCAATTAAATCAATAGCTTAAACATTATTGAAATTGGTTATACTTTAGTAGTAAATTTAAACACTGTTCTTAGAGGATGATAAATCTTGAGATCTCACCATCCCATATTACTTCAAACTACGTAAACTTGCTTATGAATGCATACATATGCAATTTAGGCCTGTCAGCATCCATCCATCATATTCTAGTAATAAAAACGAAATAATATAAACCATTCATCTTAAATAGTGCAGTACTAAAATAAGAAATACAAAGTGCATAATTTAATTATTGTAGACCAAAGCTTAATAAAAATAAAGATAATGAAAACCTAAAATTCACTCTCTTCCAAATGAAATGAAAACAAAAATAAGCATTCTCAGTAGGATCATCCTCATGCTTCTACCTTTCACATAGTATTGGATCCTCAAATAACTCTAGATCTGACAAATTAATTTTTACATGCTAGGGCCTCAACTAAAAAAAGAAAAATCTTATGTTAGATAAATTATCTAAGCACATTTTAGGCTGATAAATTCTTACTAAAATTTTAAATATGACAAATCATTCTATGAAGTAAAGGAAAAGTTAATCTACTGAATAGGAAGCAATAAATAATATATTTATAACTTAAGAAAAATATTAAGTAGCATAACTCAAAATCCAATAAGTACAATAGGGTTAAGCATTTGTACATGTATAAAACTAATACAATTTCAAAGAAATTCATAACAAATACGATCAACTATATAATGCCAATTTTACTTATAAAAATACAAAATACGTAAGAGAAAATTGAAAACTTGCATCCTAACATGCATATATATCCAACAATATAAAATCTACATAAAAACATATAAATATAAGAAATGCTGAATAATAATTGTAAATTGAGTTGTACTGAATTATAAACAAACTATACTAAAAATCATCATATTTTAATTGTATGTATGCCTAGACTAGTAACTGGCTAAACATAGCCACTAAACATAAAGTACCACATGTATCATCTAGACCACTCATGGCTAGATTCAAGCAAAATAATAGAATCACACATGTATCATCATACCACTCATAGCTAAATCTGAGTCAATTCTAAACAACAAGAACTTAGAAGGTAAACTTAATGGGACACACTCCACTAAATTATTATCTGATTTATTAAATTTAATATTAATTAATGCAAATGCATTATGCTACTCAAAACTAATATGGAATATTCATCAAATTTTTCATATCTAAGCTAAATATGCCAAGACAATCATGCTCAAGTAATAAGGTAAGCAGAGCGTACAAAATAAGAATATTAAGCAGTAACTAATCAAACAATCTGTAATATCTTTTATTTCTAATTTATTTATTTTAACTATTTAGAGATTATAAAATCTTAGGATTTACAATATCCTACTATCCAGTATAATCTAAGAGTCATGGTTATATAAAGTCAAACATTAGAACTGATGAAGTTCTATGTCAAAATCAAACAATATCACCTACAACAATTAAATAAATATTTGATCATCCTAATTGATGTATTTAACATCCCAAAATAAATCTTGATTAAGTAAATCAAGATTCAAGGGTTAAGAGCTAAAACTCTAGAGTCATGGTGCTTAAGCCTCTTAATCTAAGGTACTACCATCTAAGGTCCAAGTTTTCTCAATACTACTGTCAAGAACTATAAGTTAAGGAGGTCTTATTGAGTGTAATTGACTCAATAAGATGCAAATTTATAATCTTACCAGATAAGCTAATTGACTAAAGTCAAAAGACAAAATAATTAGAATTAAAATGATAAGGTCTAACTCTTAGCTATAAGCATTATCCTAATCAAGGTTCAGTCTATTGAGTAATTTCATTACTGAATAGAATTGAACTAAAGTAAGGAATGGAGATCTTAAGGTTAAGAATTAGAAGGATTGATCATTTAAAAATCACTTAAGAATTTACTCAAAGGTTTACTAATGAAATATTTAAAGTCTAAGATTAAGTATAATTCATTTATATCCGATTTGATAAATGTGGGTAAGTATGCAAGAATGGAAATGTGGATTTGAAATCCACATTAAGCATCCTTAGATTAACTTAATTAATTTAAGGTAAAATTAGAGTTTGCCCACTAAGACTAGATCATAGGTCAGAATAAACCTCAAATTGACTTCAAACACTTAGTTCACTAATTGTAGAGGCAAGGGACATATTAGGAAGCTTTAATTGTAGTTGAAATAATACTTAACCAAATTGATCAAAATGCCCCTCATTAAGGGTCTAAAATGGAGACTTTATGTTCAAGGGTTCCAAGTTGAATTTTGTGAATGCCAAAAGGTTTCTTACAGTCTAAGGAAAGGATTAATAACTTAAACACTAAAATTAATTAAGAATTAGACTTAATGAACTCTAATTATGGCTTGAGCTCATTAAGAGGTTATTTGTAATTAAATTGTGGAAATTACAATCTTAAGTTATTAATAGATTCTACTATGTCGAAGGAGTTAATGGACACTAAGATTACCAAAATTAGGGCTCAATATGCCTAAATATTTGCTAATCTGGTTTTAGAGTGATTAGTCAATGATTTGAGTAATTAATTACAGAAAAATAATTCTTTCTTCCCAAATATGTTCTACTTTGTCTAATAAATAATTTGAGACCTTAAACATGAATTTTGGCTAAGGAATGAGATTAATATTCACTAATCCTTTTTTTGGAGTAATTAAGCTAAATTAAAAAAACTACTCACAAAAACCTAAATATTTATGTAGTTTATTATTTTGTATATTTTTCTGATCAAAATGATATATTAGATCACAAAAAATGGATTTAAGATGATCAAGTTATTTTAATAAATAATCGGAATGTTTTTATCTAAAGAATCAACAAAATCTGAATAATCAGCCGATTTTCCTTAAAGAAACTAAATCTAATAAATTCGTTGATTTAAATGCCTGCCTTTTAAATAAGTGGGTCAAGGTTCATCTTGGTCTGCTACTGCTCATCTTCTTGGTGACATCTCCTTGACCGACACGAATTAGGGCTACCTTCAAAATTGAAATGAGGGATACTCTGGCTACCACACAACTTCATTCAGATCACAAAATGCTCCATACATCATGACAAAATCCGTACATTAAAGTCCTAAGAAGAAGTGCCTGTATTATCAGATTGGACGATGCCCTGATCAGCCCTATCGTATCGAAATTAAGGTTTACTATGGCGGTCTAATTCTCCCCATAGAGACTACCCAACGGCTAGCTCTTTATCTTGACACATTCAGTGTGTTGAGACAGAACAAAGCCTTAAGGTGGTCTGTCATGGGAGCAATTAGGTTGATGGGTCCTTACTCAAGCTCAGTACTATTTAGTACAGTGGCAGACTTGAGCAGAAGATGACCAATTGGCCAAGCCCAAGCTAGCGACATCATATCAATCGACTGGTAACAATAATTCCATATATTAGTAATGAGATGATCTGATAGGGTGTCTAGTCCTAGTGAGGGATCGACTCACCTTCGCTGGACAACAATTCTGTCATGGCAATGCTCCACACTTCTAGGACTGTTGTTGGCCCCAGGCTAGGTTCTAACACTTGATAATTGATCCTAAAATGCAAGCAGATCCATACTTCAATGAAATGAAGCTAAATTAATCGTTATTAAGCTGATTCAGTGCAATGCTAAGATAGGTATAGTATTTGGACAAATAAGAATGGCTAATGATGCTTTGTAGGGGGTTCAGAGGCTAGTTCCAATGGTTGGAGCTTATTCAAGCTATCGAGATGCAACTAAGTGTTTGAACACCAAACCACACCCATTGGAACACCAAAAATGAAGGTTGGAGTAGATGAGTGGCCAAATGAATAGATGAAAATATTGCAGTGGAGGAGACTAGCTAGGAGAAATTGGGTTATAACAGTGGCTTACAAAGTGCAAGAGAATATTCTTTAAGGAAACTCCCAGGATATTTAGCCAAGGAACTCAGTGGAAGCTTAGGCTGGCTTTAAAGTTTTCTAAGGATCGAGCTGACCCGACAAGGGTAACCCTAGAATTCTATGACCATCAAACCATTGCTACACAGGTGATCCTGGAGGGCAAGAATCTTGCTCATACTGCCATGACAGTAGCTATTAGTCAGATTGTCGGGGCCACTTAAGGTAAGCGTGAATGTAGTAGAACAGTGGGTAGACACGTCCTAATCATCTATAATAACCATAGGTTGTTACCATATTTAATTTGGACAACACTAAGTCATAATCTTTGTTCCATTAGACTCAAATTGTAAAAAAATTTAACATTGAAAATTTGGGATCCATCAGACATCAATTGGATCAATTGACCATTTTTTCCAATTATTTGATCTAGAAAATTATCTAAATTTATTTGACCACCAAATTGAAATATTATTTTATTTTTGAATTCCCCATCCTCAAATTAGCAAGGGGCAAACTTTTGTGAATTTTTGGAAGTCATTTGAATTTTCTGAACATTTTAATGCATTTGATTAATCAAAAATTAAGATAATTAAATTGACATTCGATTAAAAATCTGACTTCATTTTTGAGTTCCTCTCCACTAAATTTGCTAGGCGTGAATTTTTAAAATTTTTAGAGCTCGTTTGGTTATTTAATTTTAAATAATTAAAAAGAATAAAATTATTAATTAATGAAATTAGTTATTTAGGTGCTGCCATCCAATTTAATGGTACAAGCTGTTTGATCAAACAACATGCTAATAAGTGTCATTCAATCAATCAAGTTATCAGTATCCGATAGCTCGGAGATCGTCATCTCCATCACGACACGTGTAGCGCCCGCGTGGCGGGGTGCGTCCACTCGACCTGTGGCATGTGAAGGCTATAGTGTCGCAGTTGGATGCTCCCAAAATCCCTTTTTATCATCATTCAAAATCCTCATCCTCAGCTGCATTCTCTATGATTGAAATCAAAGTGGAGAAACCTAAGTTGAGCCATCCCGATCTTGCGATTTACTTCGACGGAGAACCAAGGTACCCCCCTTTTTCTCATTGATTCAGTTATGCAATTGTTGGATTAGTTAATCATTTCTTAGTAATAGTTCATATGGTATACTCAATTGAACTCGATTGAGCCCAATTGAGGCGCGATCAAGCCCAATTGAAGTACGATTGACTGTGGGTCTACAGTGACCCACAGTAAACCTGAGTCATGATTTGGAGGCTAGGGTTTGCAATCTATTAGGCCTTTAATGAATTTTTTGGGTTCGACTGCTAGATCTTAATGAGCTTATCTTTTTGACATGTGGCTCACCTCCTGGGACCCACTGGTCTCCAAGCAAATTGATGCCCAAGGTCGACTCCCCATCGCCTCTACGAGGGAGAACCATAGTGCAGGCCAAGTCAGGTCAAACCAGACCCTCATTGCTCCACTCCCAGGTCCTGCTCCCCACATGCGTATGAGAGTGAAGGTGTGTGCATAGTGGATTAATGAAGGAGTTAAATTAATAATTAGATAATTACATATGTTTAATGCTTAATATCTTACTAATAAGAAATTCAAAAATATTGATGTTATATCTCAAAGAGAGCAAAAAAATGCAACGAATAGTAGTTTGCCATTAGATTTTCATTTTGTTAATTGATTTAGCTAATCACATTATTAATTAATTAAGATATTAACCCCATTTTCGTTAATTAACTTGAGCAATTCACATCCAAATTTGATATTCCAATATTCCATTCAATCATAAAAATGTAAGAAGCATTAATCTAAAAGAATATTTAAGTTTCTGCAATTAGTTTTCTTAATCTTACTTAATTACCTTTGAAAGAGGATTAGTGAATATTAAGCTCATCCCTTAGCTAAATTCCATGTTTTAGGTCTCTAAACATTCATTAGACAAAGAAGAATAGGTTTGTAAGGTTAAAATTATTTTTTTGTGATTAATCTCACTAATTACCCTAAAGTATAATTAAGGCTTGTATTAAGCAATTGAAGTCAAAATTTAGCATAATTTCTATCATTGTTCTCAGTGTGCTATAGGGAACATATAGCCACTAATTTTATATGATTTGGACACCAATTAGTGAAAATAAGTTTTTGACCTCTTAACTAAGTTACCATTTTTAGAGTTTTCCTTAATTAGCTCATAATTAAGTTATTTGATCTCTAATTTTAGTTAACTTAGTATCCTTGGATTCCTTAGACAAATTAGAACCTAATTATATCATAAAATTTAGGTTTCCTTAATTAATTCTGCTAATCACTCATTAATGAGCTTAAACCTTAATTAGAGCTCATTGACACCAAACCTTAAACAAATTGAGTGTTTTTATTTTTAATCCTCATATTAGATAGTAAGAATCTTTTTGGCATAAGTGAATTGAATTTGAAACACTAAAACCTTAAGTCTAATTTTAGAACCTTAATGAGGGGCACTTTGGTCATTTAGGCTAAATGTTGATCTAAGCAAAATTAAATTATCTCAATCTATCATTTATCTTTTAAATTAGTAAACTTAATAATTAGAATAAGCTTAAAGTCAATTGGACTCACATTTTTGCTTTAGGAGGAAACCTTAGTTTTGCCCAAAATTAGCTAAGTAACTTTAATAGGCATAATGTGGATTTAGGATCCCCATTTCCTTGCTAAGTATTCACTAAATCAGTATTAATCAATATAAAATCTACCTTAGACTATAACTATTTGCTACCCTTAAGAAGAGATCCCTTAAGACTTAAATGTATTTCTTAAGTATACATTTATGTTAACCTTTAAGAGGCTTCCTTATTGAGTAATTCCCTTTATACTTAGTTTTAAATTTTCATAACTTTCCTTCCTAAGTTCAAACCTATTGAGTAATGAAATTACTTAATATTTTAAGTCTTATTTAAATTAAGCTTTCAATTATAGTTAGATCTCTTGATCCTAGGTCTTGATTATTTTGTCTTTTGAATTAAGGTTAGAAGATCCATCTTATTAAGTCTCATTATACTTAATAAGATTTCTTTAACCTTTAGCATTTGAGAATAGTTAGGTAAGGCTTAGATATTTAGATTTTAGTGCCTTGGGTTAAGAGGTGTAAGCCCTATGTTTTGGATTTTAACTATTAATCCCTTAATCTTGATTTACTTTATCAATATTGGTTTATGGATAATAAATATAATAATCAAGATGATTGATTACTTTGTCAACTTTTGTAGGCGATACTATTGTATTTAAATTAGAGCTTGATTAGTTCTAATTGGTGACTTTATAGGACTGTGACTCTGAGTTTATACTGGATAGTAGATATTAGTGATCCAAAGCTTGTGTAATTTTAGAATAGTTATAATGAATAAATTAGAAAATAAAGGTTTCACAAATTCTAAATTAGTACTACTTATTTCCTTGAATTGTACACACAACTTACCTTTTTACTTGAGTCTTATTATCTTAGCATATCTAGTTGAGATATGAAATATTTGATGAATATTTTATATTAGTTTTGAAATGCATAATACATTGGAATTAACAATCAGTAATTTAAATTTAGTAAATCAGATAACAATATAGCGGAGTGTTGTAAAGACCCACTTAAGGGGCCTTTCTAGATAACGGTGGAGATTTTGATAAGGAAGGCAAAGTTAAGCGTACTTATGTGGGAGAACTCCCAAGATGGGTGACCTACTGGGAAGTTATCTTCATAGGGTAAAATTGTTAGCCCCTTCAAGCCAAAGTGGGCAATACCTCAGTGCTTAAGAGTTTGGGCTATTACAAGTGTGTCCTAGTTAGTCTGGCTCTTCAGTTCTTATTTCTTAGATAAAATTGACTCGGATCAAACTATGATGTGTTTGGATGATATATGTTTGATTCTATAGTTCAGCTCGGATCTAGCCATGGGTGGTCTAGATGATATATGTATAACTTTTTGTTTAGTGGCTATGTTCAGCTAGTTACTCTTATGGTAGAACTAGTCTAGGCACACATCTAATTAAAAAGAAATAATTTTAAGTTTTGTGATTTACATTTTAGTTCAATTTTTAGTTACTTTCAACACTTTTTGTTTTTATATATTCTTATATAAATTTCTAGTTTTATATATGAATTTCTGTATAAGTATGCTAATATGCTAGTTTCAATACTGTTTTATATATTCTTTATTCTTATCAGTAATATTAGCTTGTACAATTGATCATATCTATTTAAGTTTTTTTTGTACTGTAGTAGTTTCATCTATATAAAATGCTTAACCCTTATACAGTTAATTAGTTTGAGGTATATTTATTTACCTCATATTTTGATTAAGTTATAAATGTATTACTTATAACTTATATCATTTAAGTTGTTGCTTTGTAGTACCTTACTACATAGGATGATTTATGATATCCAAAAATTTAGTAATAATTTATCAGCCTAAAATATACTTAGATAATTGCTTAACAAAAGATATTTCTTTTCTTAGTTGGGGCCCTAGCATGTAAAAACTAACATGTCAAATTTAGAGAATTTTCAATATCCAATTTCAAGTGAGGAGCATGAGCAATAGGATGAGTCTTTTGTAGTTGCTTAGTCTTTAGTTGTTATTTTTTCTTAGCGAGAGAGTGATTTTATTTCAACTTTTCATTCTATTAACTTTTATTAAATGATGGTTCGTAATAATTTAAATCTACATTTTATGTTACTATTTTAGCTCTGTATTATCTAGGATTTATTATTCATATTGTTTATTATTTTATTTCTTGTATGTGATGTATGGATGTAGTTATATTCTATCAGCTTCTGCTCTCTATTTTTCTTCTACACATATTTAATTTTAATCCAAATTATGATTATCATTATATGATAATTTGGGGCACAATTGTATGCCTAATCTAGTTGGTTACTTAGACATCTTAGTTGGGATAGTGTTAGCAAAGCGAGTGGTCTCTCAGTGGACACTTACTTTACTAACACAAATCCATGGTTATCTTTGAGTGATGACTCACACCATCATTAAATCTTACACATTTGTGCAAGCGGCTTGGGGCATGGCACTACACCCTCTGATCCTTTAGCAGTTTTAATCGGACTGCCCTGATGCACCTAATTCTAATAACTGAATGTGGTGGATAAAGAAAGCCATGGGATCATTGATGCGATTCGATGACTATCAAATATTTCAAGTGATGAGGAAGCAAAACTGTCTGATCTAGGGTTCCAGGATCATGAGACTATTGGGTTACACATGGCTTATTTATTGCATTGTGGGGACCCCGTAGTGAATTTGTTGTGATCTTTAAAGAAGATATGTCAACCGTAGGAGGCAATTTTCTTATATTTTAAATTGTTGATCCCAATTTTGCAATTTCCCAAATTAAATTATATCCAATTTAGGTCTAAATGACCTATAAGATTTCTCAAAAATTCACCCCTAATTAATTTTGGGGTGAGGAATTCAAAAATATAATTAGATTTCAATTGGAGATTAAATTAATTTAGCTAATTTTCAAGGTCAATTAATTGGTATAATAATAAATTGATCCAATCTTGCTCCGATGGATCCCTAAGTTTCTGCATTATATTCTAATGATAAGTCTATTGGAACAATATTTAGGACTTAACTTAGCCTAGATTATCTAGGGAAACAACCTAGGGTGGCTACTCGTCTGCTCAATAATAATGTAAGTTGGGTCTTCCCTAAACACACGCATTCTCCCTCATAGGGCATGTGTGGTCTCCTAATCAGTTCATAGCGTGCCTGTCAGAAAAATACTGCAACAACTTTTTTAATGCTTGGCAAACAAAAATTCTTCTTCAAGTCCTAATGCATCTTGGTGCTTCCAAGAAGGATAGTGTATCTTGAATTTTGGGCTCTTAAAAGGATTTTTATTAGTAATTTATGGGGTATGCATAATCTTTCCTCTTGGAATACAACTTTGTCACCATATAAACGTAGTTCTCTCCTCTTACGACTTTCTATATCAGACTTGAACTTGGTGTAGCTCTCATCTTCTATTTGAACTACAATGATCCTTGACCTCAATGAAGATTCATTCGGACTAACAAACAAGAGATTGCGTATATATGCTGATCTGGTTCACTTGAGCTTTGGCATCTCAATTTCATCAATTAATGAACTACTACAGCAAATAGATAATAGTGTCTTCTTAAGACTCAGGGAATTAGGTACTATGTTAACTTTACTTTGGTGATACAGAATCTACAATTCATAATCACATATTAGCTTGAGCCATTTTGCTACCCTCAATTAAGCTTCTTCTGTGTATAGATTTACTTCAAACTTTGAAAATCTATAAAGATCTCACACTTGAATCAATAAAGATAATATCTCCAAATTTGAGGGCAAAAATTATCGCTACTTATTTAAGATCATGAATAGATTAGTTTCTCTCATTGTGTTTCAACTGCTTGGAGGCAAAAACTATCACATTTCCTTCTTGCATCAAGACACAGTCTAGCCATACTTTAGACGCATCAATGTAGACCTGAAATTCTTTTCCCTTTTGGGGTAGCATAAAGACTGGCACACAAGTTAGAAGATGCTTCAACATGTGAAATGCTTTTCACAATTAGGACTCTAGATAAAAGGAACTTCTTTTCTAGTCAGTGGTAGAGTCAGATGTGTTGTTGTCTAAGAATATCCTGGCATAAATCTTTTGTAGTAACCAACTCAACTCAGAAAGCTTCTGATCTATAAAGTTTTTGATCTCAGTTACAACTTCAATATTATTTTGGGTATAAATTTGCTTAGTAGGCATAGTGTGATAATTAACTATTAAAAGAAGAAAATTATCCTTCACTACTATAATAAGCCATAAATCTTTATAAAAGGATCACTACTCATGCATCTTTAATCATTACAATTACGGAAAAGAAGTTGATCAATAAGGGATGCGATGCTTATCTCATCACCATGATGAGTGAAGCTATTGGGATGTAGAGACCATTGAGATCACCATGGAGGTGCCAATGAAGCTCTAGTGCATTTTTAAAAGGTCTTGGGGTGTTCAAGGACAATTCAGGGAATGTTCAGGCGCTTTAATGCACCTTGCAAATTTTTCAGATGAGGGCCAAGCACCTCAGCACATCGTGGCACACTATGGTGCCCCATGGTTTGACAGTAGGGAGCCATGGTACACGGTGGCACCCTGTGGTTTGATACTGGGGAGCCAGAGTGCACCGTAGCACCTGTCAGAGCCCAGTTTTAGATATAGGTGATCCTCTAAGTGTTTTTATGGGAATTTTGGGTCATTTGGGGTGCAAGTGAATTCTAGGTACATAAGGAAACATTTGGGAATAATTTTTCAAATGTGAAGAAGATAAGATCAACTCTAACTTGGCATTGTGGCTGCTATTGGTCTCAACCAAGAGTGAGAGCGGGAGTTTCCTGAAGAAGAAGAACTTAATTGCAATGCTTTATAAGCAGTAGATCCTTTTTATTAACATGAAGGTGAATCTATCTATAACTTGGTAATAATCTTGTTCATAACAGATATTTCTGTGTGATGTGGCTCTGTGGTTTTTCCTGTCATCATGTTTTCATGTAAAATTTCTTGTGTTTGGATGCTTGTGTAGTTTATACTATGATTGTGCTATGATTTTATTATTTTGTGCTTGGATATTTTTTTTGTTGCTTAGTAACTACTAATGATATCCCATCATATCATTTCCATATGCACTAACAATTGGTATCTGAGTGATTCTTCTAAGGGCTTAATGTTTGAATGGGCGCAATGGTTGATGAAAAGAGACAAAATAGAAAAGTTTAATGACACAAATTTTGCTATTTGGAAGATGCAAATGGAATATCAATGCTACCAAAAGAAGTTGTACTTACCACTTAGTGGAGCTGACAAGAAACTGACCACTATATCTAATGAGGATTAGGAGGTTCTTGATAGAACTGCTTTGGGTTTCGTTCATCTTTCATTGTCTTCTTGTATTACATTAAACATTATAAATAAGAAAAGAACTATAGACCTCATGGCTGCTCAGATAAGGTGAATGAGAAGCCTTCAGCTTCCAATATTGTTTTTCTAATGAAATGATTGCTCAATATGTAGATAATGGACGACTGCTCAGCAACAGAACATTTTAATAGGTTCAACACTATGACAAGTCAATTGAGCTTGGTAGGATTTAAGTTTTATGATGAGCTTCGAGCTCTGTTATTTCTCTCTTCACTGTTGGACAGTTGGGATGGGTTGGTGATAGCCATTAGCAACTCAATATAAATTACATCGTTGAAGTTGATGATATTATCGAGCTGGCGCTTAATGATGAGGTGTACAAATGATCCCATGGAGAGGCATCTATTTTAACATTGATTGTAGAGAGTTAAGGAAGAAGTGTAGATAGGAGAAATAATAAAAATAGGTTTGTGTTAAGGCAAGGATAATTAAGACCCAAAAAAGAAATGCCTAATTGCTGAAACTTTGGAAGGAAGGATACTTCAAGAAAGACTGTCCTATTCTATAAAAGTAAAGTGAAGGGAATAAGGATATGAGCCCCATTGTAAATGCTTTAGCAAAAGAAGATCAAGACGGATTGATCCTGTCACTTCTTAGTACAGAGTTTTGGGTGGTGGACTTGAGCACATCCTTTCATGCTACTCTTACGAGAGGCTCCTTCAAGAATTACACCAAGGAAGACTTAGGGAAAGTGTTATTAAAAGAAGACAAGGCATGAAATATTTTTCGTAAAGGTAATGTGGACATCTAGCTACCAAGCAGTGAAGTTTGGAAGCTAAGAGAAGTTAGGCACATGCCTTGTTTAAGGAGGAACCTTATTTTACTTAACTAGCAAGCTAGGGAGGGCTAAAGTACAAGCTTTATAGGGGAATCATAGTAGGTCACCAAGGGTGTACTCATTATTACATAGGTCAATATGGAAGGTACATGATAGATGGAAATACACATCTGCGTTTGCACGCAAGTGTACGTGATTTGAAGTAATGAGTGGAAAGTTTAATTTCCAGGATTTATCGATCCTTAGGGAATGGGTGTTCTGATACCAAGTTGTATTTTTTTTCAATAATGTTTAGATGACGAATTTGGTTGATTTGGTAGGTTCCTAACTAGATTTACAAAATACCTTAAGTAAAGATACTAGTTTGATTAAAAGGAGAGAGTTGAGAATTCATTGTAATAGCTGCAAAGGTTGGTGGCATAGCTTCATTATTGAATGTATACTTTAATTTTACTTGCTTTATTAAATCAAGTGAGCACCATTGGAATTGGAGTACCCTCCAATTTCATTAGGTTCAAGTTTTGTGCTTAAGGAGAACTCTTTTGGGTTCTTCCTTAGCACATAAACTCTCATGAGATCAACCTTCATTAATTAGAATTTTGACTTCCTACATCTATGTTACCAAAAGATATATCATATTTAAGATGATCTCCAGAGCAAGATTTCCATTTACCATACATCATGTGCTTCACACGCAGTTTAACTAGTTGGGAGGATTCATTGGGTCAATGGATTATGTCACATCGTCCATTGAAGTTCCCATTATCCTCTCATCCCCTCTACTTTGCTGAGCAGCAGAGCAAGGTTAATGGAGAACTTGGTTCTCAAGTGTCAATCTCTTGGGGGAGTTATTAAGGAAAGGTGCAAGTGAGCTTTGAGAATTTTGTCACATAATTCTCCACTCAACTTGCACTACCTTCCTTGCTCTGACCCAATAGATGAGCATTGGAACACAAGTCCTTTTAAATAATATAATTTAGAATTTTGTTCATCCAAGCATTCATTCAAATATTAAATAAAAATGATAAAAATGATTTTTTATTACATTCAAACAATGTCATCATACACCATTTATCCCTTACATATTCTTATAGCTACATCTCAACCCTCTCCAAGGGGTTTTTAGCCTTCTATTACTAAGTAAGAAAGAGCATACATACAAAGAAAAGTGAACATAGCCATTAGTTCATAGCAAGAAATAAATCAAGGGAGTTTAGGAGAAATGCAAAGAATCACCCGGAGATTTTCTGAGGTTCTCTTGACTTTTCCTACGCTATCCTCTAGAAGCTCCACCTTTCATTCTTTGTTGTCTTCCCTTTCTTCTGTTCTTGGTCCTCTTTTCCCCTTGGAGAGTTCTCCATCTTTTTCCTCTTGTAGCCTTTCTTTTTGGTCTTTGAATAACAAAAGTTGGAATATTTTCTCAATCTTCAAGGCTCCCTTTTATAGCATTCCTTTCATGTTTAAAATTTAATTCAGCAAATAAATCTCAATTAGAAATTTGTGCTGAGATTAAATGATTATTCATTTATTCCTTTGGTAATTAAGGGATTTAGGTTGTTTGTATTAATGTTTTATTAAGTAAAATAATTAAACCAATCTCTTGCCCATCCTCATGATGGCTTAAACATGTGCCTTTTATAATAATATTTATAATAAAGCTTTCTCAATTTTTATTGCATACACTCATTCCATCTTCCTCATATCTTTAATTTATTTCTTTATGAATTATTTTTTGAGAATGAGAAGTTTTAAATTAATTTGATAATAATTTTAACTGTGGTAAGGGGAAGAATTCAATTCTTTGGCATTCCCTATGCTGCCTTAAAGGCATATTTTTGGCAAAAAATGCGTCGGGCGCGGCAGCGCGTTGCGGTAGCAGCATTCTAAACAATGTTCCACTGCGGCACACTGCGGCAGCTGCACTCTAAACACTATTATTGCATAAAAATTAGTATCTTTTCATTGGTTGACGCAGCGTCCGCTGTGGCGTGCAACAGCGGATAAACTTTCGGATTCACTATTTAATTAGTTCAACTATAATTTTATGAAATGAAAATTTACCCACTGCGGTGCATTGCAACGGAGAAAGTTTCATAAAACTGTTCATTTTTTCATTTTTAAGGCTTAATAATTCCTCAAAAAATGACGTTGTGGCGTGCTATGGCGCAATGCGGCAGTTTTCTCCCAAAATTACATATTTAAGCCAAATGTTAATTTACTCATCTTATATCCTGAAAAGCATTGAAAGTACATCAAAATATATAATTTTGGTTAAAAAGTGCTTACTTTTATTAACCTATTTTACTATAAATCATAGAGTTATCAGTACACTTTACTTGATTAATAACGTATCTGATTCCATTACACTTATTGAACAGATTGATGCGGGTCTATAGCACCGGAGGCTTGGCCATATGAGTGACAAGGGTTGGAATTCCCTATATCAAAGGGGAGGCTCCTAAGACTAAATTCATTGGACTTGGATTTCTATGAGGACTATGTACTAAGAATGCAAAAAAAAGTTACATTCTATAATAGTGGAAGAGAGCTGAAAGATTTGAAACTTAAGTTGGTGTATACAGATGTATGGGAGCCGGCTCCTACTTCTTCAATAGGTGGAGCCACACACTTTGTTATCTTAAATGATGTTCATATAAGGATGTTATGGGTTTATTTCTTAAAGCTCAATTTTGATGTATTTGATGTGTTTAGGAAACCGGTTGCTTTGGTTGAGAATGAGATAGGGCTGAAACTTAAATGCTTGAGATTTGATAACTGAGGCGGCTTCTGTGACAAGGAGTTCAAGAAGTTTTGTACCTTGAATAGAATCATGAAGGAATTTACAGTTCTAAGAACACCACAAAAAAATGGTGTTGCAGAATGGATGAACATGGTGATCACAGAATGAACCAAGAGCATGAGGCTACATACAGGATTCCCAAAGCAGTTATAGGCCAAGGATGTTAACATAACAATATATTTAATCAATTGGGGACCTTTTGTATTACTAAATGAAGGGATCCTTATAGAGCACTGTAGTGGAAATGAGGTAAATTTGAACCACCTCAAGGTATTTGGTTGTTCAACATATGTACATGTTTATGTAGGAACAAGGAGCAAGCTTGAAAAAAAGGCCATTATGTGAGAATTTTTTAGATATGGCACAATCAAGTATAGCTATATGTTCTAGAATAATCAGAACCAAAAGGTTATCAGAAGCAAGGATGTCACTTTTGATGAAAGTGAGATGTATAAGGATTATTTTGAAGTTAGGACTAATTCCAAGGTTGCTTCAAATAGTGAGCCCTAGCATATGGAAGTTGATGAAAGTATTGACCTAGAGGAGCATTAATAGAAAGATGTTCAGAAGGGTGTTAGACAGATTGAACCACAAACACCTGTGTTGAGGAGATCTACAAGAGTCACTAAACTACCACAAAGGAACTCACCCTTTTTGTTTTACTTGATTCTAACAGATGGTGGTGAACCAGAAAGTTTTTAAAAGGCACATCAAGTGGATGATTCAATCAAATGGGAAGTTGCTAAGAATGATGAAATAGCAACACTCATGTCAAATGGGACATGGGAGTTGGAGTCATTAGCCTCTAAAATATAGGCCCTTCAAAATAAGTGGGTTTACTAACTAAAGGAAAAACTAGATTGAAGTAAATGCTGTAAGGAGAGGCTTATAGTAAAGGGTTTTAAACATCCTCACAATATTGACTACAATGAGATCTTAACTTCAGTTGAGATGATGTCTACCATGAGGGTAGTGTTGAATATCATCACCGTTCAAGAATTGCACTTGGAACAAATGGATGTAAAGACTATGTTTTCTTACAAAGAGTTAGAAGAGGAATTATACATGCAACAACCATAAGGGTAGAAGGCTCGAGAAAAAGTTAAATTAGAGCTTGTGTGTAAACCAAAGATGAGACAATATAGCTTAAAATAGATGTCCAAGAAATGGTACAAGATATTCGATAGGTTCTATCCAAAAACTAGGTACAAGTGATGTTAGGCGGATCACTGCTGTTATATGAGACAGAGTAAGTCCTCCAATATCATCCTTTTGCTATGCATGAATGATATGTTGATTGCAAGATCAAATATGAAGGAGATTAATGCTGAAGGAGTAAATGTCAAAGGAATTTAACATGAAGAACTTGGGGCTAGCCAAGCAGATTATTAGAATAAGAATTAAAAGGGGTAGAAGTACAGCAATTATAAAGTTGTCTCTGAAAGAATATGTTGAAAAAGTGTTGAGCATATTCAACATAAGCAAGGAAAAATAGTGGGTGCTCCCCTACAAGGTACTTTAGCTTATCAAATGATCGGATACCAAATACTGAAAAAGAGTAGGACCACATCAAGAATGTTCCTTACATCAATAGTGGGGAGCTTGATTTGCGTGATGATTTGCATGACTCTGAATATTGCACATACAATATGAGGGGTCAGCAGATTCATGGGTAATCTAGGGAAGCCCCACTGGGAAGCAATCAAGTAGATTTTGATGTATTTAAAGGTAACAATAGATAAAACACATTGCTTTGGTAGGTCTAATATTACTCTACAGACATTCATAGATTCAGACCTTATTGAAGATGTTGATATCAAAGAAAAGCACTACTATATATGTGCTCATATTATGAATTACCGCGGTGAGCTGAATCTCCGAGCTACAAAAAATAGTTGCTCTATCCACCATAGAGGTTGAGTTCATCTTCATCGCTAAGATGAGTAAAGCATTGATTTGGTTGAAGAAATTTATGGTAGAATTGAGCAATGAGTGGAGGGATGTGAAGCTCTACAGAGATAGTATGAGCATGATTCACCTCCCAATCATTGCTACATTTCATGCCAAGATGAAGCATATACAACTTTGGTATGATCTCATGAGGACACTATTGGAAAAAGGTCAGCTAGCATCGAAGAAGATTCACACTTTGAAAAATCCCACTGAAATGTATATCAAACATGTAACGGTGGAGAAATTAAAGCTATGTGTTGCCTTAGTTGGCCTCGTTACGTGATGAGAGGGTAGGGTGAGCCATACCATGTTCTCGATAAGGAAGAAAGAAATTAATGAAGATCTAAGACTAATCAAAGAATAATCCCAATAAGTCTCCAAGTGAGTGATTTTTGGGATGTGAAGATAATGTAGATCATCAAGGAGGTACCAATGAAGCTCTGGGGGAACCCAGGATGTCCTGAGGCATTATGGGACAAGTCGTGGGAAGTTCAGCGCTACAGTGCACCCCAGTGCTCCTGCAATTTTTGCAGTCGAGGGCTAGGCACCATAGAATGCCATGGCATGCCGTGATGCACTATGGTGCATTGTGGAGCCCCATGGTTTGACACTAGGATGTCACAGCATGCTATGGTGCCTCTTGATTCAATAATATGCTGCAAGAGCACATTATAGCACTCGTTGGAACCCAAGTTTGGATCTAGACGATCCTCTAAGTTTTTTAAGAAACTCTTATGTCATTTGGAGTAAAATTAAAGTCTAGGTATATAAGAAAACATATAGGAATGCTTCATCAAATGTGGAGAATTTGAGATCAACTCTAACTTGGCATTGCAGCTACTATTGGTCTCCTTCAACCTAGAGTGAGAGCTAGAGTTTCCTGAAGAATATGAAGTTGAATTGGAGGCTTTGTAAGCAATAGATTCTTCTTTTTCATGTGAAGGTAAGGTTCTTTATAACTCTGTAATCATCTTGTTCATAGTGAACTTTTTTGTGTGGTGTGGCTCCGTGGTTTTTATCATCAATGGGTTTTTCACGTAAAATTTCCTATGTTTGAATGCTCATTTGATTTTTGTTGTGCTTATGCTGTGGGTTTATTCTTCTGTGCTTGAATAATTTTGTTTATTGCATGGCAATTGTAACACCTTAGTGCTAAGTTAGTAGGTTCCAACCCAACACTAGAGGTTATTGTAGTAGTTAATATTGAATTCGAAAGAAGTTAACCTTGTCTTAAGCACTACATGGTTAAGAATCTTTTTGAGACAAGGAAATTTAATAAATAATAAAGCAATATATATATATATATGTGTGTGTGTGTGTGTGTGTGTGTGTGTGTGTGTGTGTGTGTGTGTGTGTGTGTGTAAATCTATTTTTATTATCAAAACTTTGCATAGTAAAAGAAGCAAAATGCATCCATCACAACAATGAAATGCAGAAAACATTCAGAATTTAATTTTTTTCTAAGAATTTATTAAAAGTTATAAAATTCTCTTGTCCTCACAATAAATGAAAATTAACGTCTTCAAGGGTACTACTGAAGGTCATGATTAGCACATGCTCTAAGCTCCACAATATGTTCTTGATCTACCATATTTGGTTTTAATATGGTTGGCACAGCTAATAAAACTAAAATTAGTGATTATACTTAAAAATTCTAAGTACTTTTTAGGGTTACACTAAGTTTTATTTTATTTTAAGAGGATATTATATGAGTTATTCACAATTTTTAAGTAAAGCGATGCATTAAGTAATAATAAAGAAATAGGTACAAAAGTATGTAAAGACTGGAGGAAAGTAAAGAAAGTAAAGGTACTCACAGGGGGATGCTATAGTTTGCACAAAATATGTAAGCAAGCAACAATATCTAACAACTAAAAATACTAGCTCTTACATGAAGAAAAACATGTATATGTCCAATGAAAATATGCTAAGTAACAGTAAAAATAAAGCAATGAAAGAATAAATAAGAGTATATAAACAAATATATATTGCAATTAAACTGAAGTAAAATTGTAAGTTATATAATAAAGAAATAGTAGGAAATATAGTACAGTGAAGTAAAATAAAATTCAGTCTCAGAGACTATGTAAACATAGACATATGACTAGAATAAGTTAGTTAAATCAATAAGATTGTGAGAAATATAAAGTTACATTATTTATCTTATTTAGGGTTTTATTTTGCAAGCACACTATAGAATAAATAAGGAATTATGCATGTCTGCTTAACCAAGAATAGCAGGGTTTTCCATAACACACACATTCCTCATCTAGGATATGTGTGGTCTCTAGATCACTCGATTGCCTGCCTTGGGTTAAATATTCATTGCATAAAACTTTTATATTTAATGTTTTAATGTTTTATTTATGCACAATGTCTTAATGAATATCCAATATTGTAATCTGAAGCATTGTAGAATTTAAAGAGATCAAATTAATTATAAAGCACATGATATCCATTGTTGTCTAATTTTTTTTATCTACCATAATTATTGGGCCTAATAAAGCTCCCAATTAACTTAGACATTATCAATCTTTAGGTCAATTGAAAAATAATCTTATGTATAGTAATTTGGTTTTGTAAAATACTAATTTAATTAAGTATTATTTATATGACAAAATAGTTTATAAATATAGATGCAAGTTAATATTTAAAATCCTATCTTACTTCTAGATATACAAACAACTATATCATTATAATTCATAAGCTACTAGGTTTAGACTAGTGAAAGGAGGTTAGCTTGAGGATCTACTAAGCTTTGAGTATATTAAACTATATAAGGTTTAGACCTTTTTAACTATTTAGCAACACTAACTTGTTGACTACTCACTAATAGTCTACTATCAATGGCCCTAAAGTGAAGGTCTTATTAATATTAGCTTCTATGTCCTAATATTTCTAATTGGGAACCTTAAGGTTAGCTAAATGGTTTGACTTCTAATAATCTTCTATGACTACTAATTAAGCATATACAATGCTAGATAAGTTAAGGTTACCCCTACATCTAAGGAATGAAAGATGTTAGACTATGCTCAATCTATTCTCTCAAGTCTTCTAAAATTGAATAAAATGGGTTCTTAATTATAAAAACTAACCATTATATTTCATCATATGATTTAGAGCAATTAGGATGATCAAACACTAAATCAAATCTTGAATCTCACACTATTTTAACATTTCTAAAGTTAATGCACTTTCCTAAGCTTACTAGAACTAAACCACTACAAGTCCAGCTTATGAGTTTCTCTACCAAAGGAATGTCCTAGGGTTTAGTCTAGACACATCTTAGGTAGAGGCTTGCTATCATAGAGTTTAGGAAGCAAAAATGAGAAAATTCTCAATCATTTGAATTTAATATAAATTAAATGAATTGCCAAAAATACATTTTCTTTAATTAATGTCCAAATGAGTTGAAATTAGCCAGCATAAATTTCTTATATCTTAAGGATAAAATGGACAGTATAGTCAAATTGGACATCATTTGGCTTAATTAGGGTTTAATTACTCTTAATGATAATTAAAAGTGATTAATAAAATTAATAGTCAAAACTAAAATTAAATTATATGTTACTATTCTACACATTTTTGTGATCATTTGGGTATATAATTTTACTATGTTTGGATGATTAATTAAGAAGTTATGTGAGTAATTTAAATTAAATTAAATGCACTAATCCCCTATTAATCTTGCGCACACGCACATCTGATCTGATCGATCATGTGACTGTTGCACGCATGTCGGCCATCTGTGTGCGCAAGACCAATAAATAGTGTTGCCCAGGTCAGGGACGATACGCCCGAAACTATTCATCATCCTTTCTATTGGGAAGACGAGGGGATTAATTTAAGGTTACTAAATTCCCCACACTCCAATCAAATTAGAGAACATGGCATATATCATTTCAAAGATAACAAGGCAATCTACATTACAAGATGAAAAGCCCTAAGCCTAGCAACTACTAATAATAGCAATTAGGTAATAAAGAAGTTAGAGCTAGGGTTTACTATGGGGTTGAATTATGACCCCCATAGTAAACCCTACAGCCTGTGACTCGGTCCATTGAGATCCTTAAGCTCAAGCCAACTCATAGGACTCCTTACCAGTGACTAAACTACCCAGGATCATGAGATGAGGTATTGAGCTCATATGTGCCTTCGGGTTACTGTGCAACACTTTCGCAACCCAAGCCACAGTGAGCCTGAGAGACTCATTAAGGTCCTATAGATCCTGTGAAGCAGAGCAAAAATACATGGAATGCTAAAATGAAATTAAAATTTTAGAAATGGATGGCTCTAAGATGGGGAGTTTTGAGTACCAATCACTGTGATAGCCAATGATTGATGAGCTAGGGACAACACTATAATGGTTTCCAGCTCTAATTAGCTCCAACAGTCGCTAGGGCCCTACAAGAAGAATCTAATGGAGTGGTCCTTCATGCATAAGGCCACAAAAAGTGAAGGGAGAATAGGTAGTAGTCTTTCCTATGTGACATCAGATGAGCGATTGTGTAGAATATGACAAAGTACAGTGCTCTGTCATGTTCTGGTCATTGGATTAGTAACTTGATCTAATGGTCAGATCAAACATGTGGGTTTTTACCATCTGATTTGCCAAAATAAAAAGGTGCAATGGCCTAGATCCATGGGATTTGGCCCAGCACAACGGATCAATCATTTTCAGTTAATAATAAAAGTGAATTTTAAAAATCAACTAAATGTTAACTAAAAGGCTAATGGAATTTGATCCAGTGTTTGATCAAATGGCAAGCTTGATCAGCGTCAACCATTGCCCGATAGGATTGGATCGAACGACTGCGAGTGTGGGATCTTCAGTACCACTACACGTCTCCCAAGCAGTGCATGATCGTACATGCAGAAGCCATACTAAGGCCGCACCTGCCAGGCATTCTCAGCTCCAATTTAGGCCGTTGATCACACCATTTCCTTCCTTTCATCAAATTCTAGCTACGGGGAAGCTCACCATCAAACCACAATAGAAGTAAGGTATGCCCCTCTTGTCACCATCCTTTCGTAAATTCACTTCTTATAATTTTGTTATTACATTTATGAACCCAAGGTATCGTCACCCGAGCTTAATTGAGCTCGAGACTAACTTGCTAAGCCGGTAAAGCTCGGGCCCGTACTGTACTTTACAGTGCCCGAGCACCCCTCAATGGCAAATTCCCGCTTCTTGATAGTCCCACCCTCTAGTGAGCATCTCCTTGGGTTGACCTTGACCCAAGAGACCTAATGGGTTCCTTAACCAGTCAATTAGCTTACTATGGAGGTAAACTTTTCCCTCTACATTAATCCCTAGAGGGCCTAATTAGAAACGTTATGGTTTTGCATTATAGGTTAAATAACATAAAGATTTTAGGTATAACGGAGATGTCTCATCACTGGTTTTTGATCATGGGGTCAGACATTGTTTAGGACCACTAGAATGTGGAGCTAGGTCAAACCCTAGCTCCCTCCTTCTCAGTCCATGATGGAAGATGAACAGTATCAAGCGAAACAGCCCAACATGCGCAGCACTATCAGTTGGGCATGTGCACGCGGTCAGCCCGCATGCGTGTAGCGACCACGGGCCTGTATGCGTGCAACGACCATGGGCCCATGTGCATGTAAGGGTATGATGGTGTATGATGAATTTGTTTGGATGTCAAAAAAAAATATTTTTATTGTTTATATTTTATGTTGACATGAATGCTTGGATGAACTAAGATCTAAATTATTTTATTTAAAATAACTTGTGTTCCAAGCTCATCAATTGGGTAAATAGCAAAGAAGGTAGTGCAAGTAGAGCTGAGAATTATGTGACAAAATTCTCAAGCTCATTCGCACCTTTCCTTAATGGCTCTACTAAGAGATTGATGCTTGTAAACCAAATTCTCCATTAACCTTGCTCTGCTGCTCAGCAAAGTAAAAGGGATGAGAGGATGTTGGGAAAACTCAATGGATGATGTGACATAATCCATTGACCCAACGCATCCTCCCATCTAGCTAAACTGCGTGTGATGCGCATGATGCATGGTTAATGGAAGGCTTGTTTGTGAGATCATCAGAAATAAAAGATATCCTACGGTAACATGGACATAGGGGATCAAGATCTAATTAATGGATCATGATCTCGTGAGAGTTTATGTGCTAAGGAAGAACCCAAAAGGAGTTCTCCTTGTGCACTAAACTTGAATCTAATGTAATTGGAGGGCACTCTGATTCCAATGGTGCTCACTTGATTCAATAAAACAAGTAAACTGAAAGTATACATTCAATAATGAAGTTATATCACCAACCCTTGCAACTATTGCAATGAAATCTCAACTCTCTCCTTTTTAATCAAATCGTATCTTAACTTAAGGTCATTTGTATCACTAAACTAGGAACCAAAAATCAACCAAAATTTGACATCTAAATATTGTTGAACAAAATATAACTTGGTATCAGAACCCCGTTCCCTGAGGATGATAAATCCCAAAAATTAAAACTTCCACTTATTTCATTAGACCACGTACACTTGCGTGCAAACGTAGACGTGTATTTTCTGTCTATCAAGTTTTTGGCGCCGTTGCCCGGGAACGATTTCATTTTGTATCAAGTACAATTTTCTAGTAAGTAGTGATTAAGAACTAATTTTTTTGTGCATATAATTTTTACATAGCTGTAATTAATTTCATTATTTACTTTCTTTTGAGAAAAATTTGAAAAATTTGAAAAAAAATATATTTGTGCTAAAAGTTATTGCATATTATCATTATTGAAATTTGAATTTGCTAGCAATTTGTGGGTGAATCTACTTTGCTAAATTTGATTACTGTAACTTGCTTAAGCTAGTTAATCTTTAATTGTATGGGTAGGAGAAACTTTGTTGAATTGTTTTACGATCCTAAAATTGATAAGACTATTCTAAAAGCTAGGAGAAAACAAGTATTATTTAATCAACAAAACACACAAACAGAAGATTTTGAAGTAAACCCAGTACAACCAATAGTAAATGCTAAGAGGAGACTCCTTAGAGAATATGCACTTCCCACTATATAAGGAGTACCCAATATCATTGTTAGACCTTCTATTCAGGCTAACAATTTTGAAATAAAACCATCCACATTAATTATGATTCAAAATAATCAATTTAGTGGGCTAGCATCGGATGACCCAAATACGTATATTTTAAACTTTTTTGAAATATGTGACACTTTTCGATTTAACTGGGTATCCAATGACACTTTAAGATTGAGGTTATTCCCCTTTTTACTGAGAGATAGAGCTAAAGTTTGGCTCAGTTCTCTACTCAGTGAGTCTATTAGGACTTGGGACGACTTGGCAAGGAATTTCCTAGCAAAGTATTTCCCACTTGCCAAGACAGTGGGTTGAGGAATGAAATCTCAAAGTTCTCTCAGCAGCATGATGAGAATTTGTATGACAATTGGGAATGCTTTAAGGACTACTTAAGGCATTGCCCACATCATGGGTTTCCTTTGTGGATGCAGGTGCAAATTTTTTATAATGGATTAAATGCACACACAAAGACCCTAATTGCTGTAGCCGCAGGAGGGTCATTAAGTAGTAAAACCCTTGAGGAGGCTTTTGATCTCCTTGAGAAAATGGCTAACAATGCATATGAATGGACAACTGAGCAGCTGAACTCTAACAAAAGGAAGGTAAACAATCTGAATGAATCAACCCAATTGGCCTCCTTGCAAAGGGAAGTGGAAATGTTAACCAATAAAATTGAGAACTTGAATGTAAGTGATGTTCATGAAGTTAGATGTGAGTTTTGTAGAGGGAGTCATAATATTGAGTACAATAATTTAAACAATCCATTTGCCCCTTCACAAATTAAATAAGTTAACTTCATGGAAAATAACAACATGAACAACAACTCCCATAACAACCCTTACTCCAACTCTTACAATCTATGATGGAAAAACCATCCAAACTTCTCTTGGAGTGAGGGAAATGCTCAAGGTAACTTTAACTCCCAACAACAAAATTGACCAATTCAAAATAGCAATAATTCTTAGAAGTAAAATTCAAATAATAAATAAGAATTTGGTTTAGAAGAATCATTTTGGGCTTTTAAAATAGAAATAATGCAATTCATGAAAAGAACAGAAATGGCCATCAACCATCACGAAACCTCCATTCAGGGAATTGAGGTATCCTTAAAGAACATTGAAGTTCAATTAGGACAAATTTCTAAATAGCTGTCTACTAGACAACAAGGTATGCTCCCTAGCTCAACTAAATTAAATCCTAGAGAAATAGTGAGCGTAATTGATGTAGACACTAAGAAATTTAATTGCATTGATCTAAATAATGAGGAAGAGAAAAAAGCAATGAGAATACCTAATCTGAATAAGGGAAAAGATAGAGTAGCGGCTAAGAAAGGGGACCCCGATAAATTGAACATCCCATGCGTGATTGAAGGCGAACTCCTTTTAGATCTCTTGTGTGATCAAGGGGCTTCGGTGAATGTTATGCCATGGCATATTTACACTAAATTAGGAATAAGGGGGATGGAGGAGACACCAATAATTTTAGAATTTGCAAATCTAGCATCTCAAACCCCCTTAGGAGTTATGAAGGATGTCCCCGTAGGTATAGGGAGTTTTGTGATCCCCACTAATTTTGTGGTGTGTGAATGGGACAGTTGGAGTGAACTCCATTGTAATTTTTGGGAGACCATTCTTTGCCAGCTCTCGAGCTATCATTGATGTGGAAAGGGGACTCATGATGGTGAGAGTTAAAGGTCTAGAAGAAGTTAGAGACTTAATGCCTTCATTATTTAAAGAGGATAATAAAGGCAAAATGGGAAAAAGCTAATAGGGAGTTGGAAGAAGAAAAGGAGATTGGGAGCACTGTAGAATCTGCTGGTCACTACAATACCTCATCTAGAGGAAGTGACACAAAGGGAGAGAAGAAGAAGAAAAAGACTAGAAGAGGAAAAAAGAAGAAAAAGGGAGCTCCCTTTATTAGCAAGGAAAATGAGGTAGAAAAGAAATCCAACAATGAACTAAGGAGTTTGAGCCCAATTTTGGTTGGTGCTCACTCATTTCATTCTAAAACATGGGTGAAGAAACCACCAAGGGATTTGAATTCCATTTGATCTTTAATGTGTCAGGCTGACGACATTAAACCAAGCGTTTATTAGGAGGCAACCCAATCCTTATTTCTATTTTGCTTAAAGTTTTCTGTAGGAAGTAGTATAAATTCAATAAAAAATGAAGAATAAAAATATTTTATGTGAAAAGAATTATGGATGTAAATTTAAAATTCTGAAAATTTTTCTACTTAAGAACCGCCGCAGCGCATTTATTCGCTATAGCGCACTGCAACGGATTCATTCACAACAGCGCGCTCTAACGGATATCTCAGCACGGATATTTCATGGCGCCAAAGTGTGTCGTGGCGCACTGCGGTCGAAAATGCCCAGTTGAAGCAAAAATTGATTGCCTTGGATTCCCAAGGCAGTCAAAGTACTACAGTGCGCCTTGGAACTCTTAAACTACAAATTGTGCTTAAAAAGCTATAACTTTCTATTTTTTTTTGAATAGAAATCAAGTCACACTTATGGCATGAATTAAATCTATCTTTGATCAGAAATTGATGTGCCATAAGTGTGATTAACTCAAACACATTCCAAAAAATTATTTTCTAACCACTATAAAAAGGTTGAGAGGGGGGAGTTGAAGGATGCACCTCATTGAACACTTAAGCTCCTCAGCTCTAGCATCTTCCAACTGTTCTCAAGTATCATTTCTCTCAATCTGTTCTTTTTATCATTAAGGGAGCAATGTCTTTAGGGAAGAAAACAATTGCAAGCAAGGGAGCTTCGACCTCCGTAGCTGGTGGAGTGTTCAACAAGAAATGATTCTCTTTGGTTGAAGCGGAACAACGCTTCAACCAAGTTATCTTAAAAAGGAATCTAATCCCTGAGCGGGGATTCGGGCTCCTATACCTGGTAAACCCGGATCAAATTTTGAACTAGGGATGGGATAACTTAATGAGTCCCATGGGCTCCACTTACCTCTCCATAGTGCAGGAAGTTTATGCCAATGCGATCAATGCGGTGGGGCATAATATTTTTGTGAGGGGTAAGGTTGTTGAGTTTGGGCTCAAGGACATCAAAAGGTTTTATATATTGGGTAAGGTAGAGAGTTGTATTTATTTCAACCTACTGAGCTCCCAATACGACCCAGCAGCAATAGCAAGTGAGATTACCCGCTCTAATTTAGAATGGAGAGGGAACTTAGCCAGCATTCCTCGAGCACTCCTCACAGAGTCGAGCAATGCTTAGCATGTGTTCGTCTCTAGTTTTGTTATGCCATCTAGGAATCTTAGTGAGATAACCCGGTCACGGGCGCTGCTCCTTTGTGCACTACAAAGAGAGGGAGATATTCTCATCTCCAGTATTATAAAGGAGCAGCTCTTGAATGCCTTGACCGGGCTGTGTGCTGCTATTGCTTTTGGGTAGCTGATTTTAGGTATTTGTGAGGCCCATGGTGTGAAAATCCTTCCTTCAGATATTGCAATTTTGCCCCGCACCCCTCTAGAACTGACAAACTTGAGCGCTCACACCCAAGAGGGGGTGCGAGCTAAGAAGAGGAGGGGAGAAGAAGGTGAAGCTTCAATGTTTGCTGGTCGTACCTCGATCGACAGAATGATGTCACGTATGTACGCACATCAACGGGATTTGGGCATCTCCTTAGCACGTGACATGTGCTTCATCAAAGGAGAAGTGGCTCGATAATGCGAATTCCAAACGATATTCCACAAAGATCTCAGAATAATGTTCAAAGAGTGGAGTTTGCGTGGAGGACTGGATGGGTCTAGGTTGCCACACCCTCCTGCAGGAGAACCATTTCTAGACTATGATTGGCTAGCAGATTATACCTATTGCTATGTAGGGGAGGAAGATGAGCCTGATGTATAATAAGGTTGTACTATTTTCTGCTTTATGTTTTCATTCTTTCTATTTTTGTAATTTTTATTTCAGTTAATAAAGTAAATTTCTTATCTAGAACACCCTCATCTTTGCTAAAATTAAACTCGAAAGATAATTTTCTAAATGAGATAAATTTCTAGATTTAATGTCAAAAATCAATGGTGTGGAACTTAGGATTCAAGTATGCTTAAATTTAAGAGGAAAATGAACTTCAATCATACACCTCTTATCAACTTAAAGCTCTACTAAGCTTAGTTCCAGAACTTAAAATGAAATATTCTTAAGTTTAAGTGTGGGGAGAGAAAATCAGAGAACTAAAACTAAGATGGCAAGAGGTGAGTGAGAAATTGAGGTGCTAGGCTCTTGTAGGACTTAATGACTACAAGGAACTAAATCAAAGGATGAAGAAAAATGGCTCTCCCTTAAAGCTAAAATTATAAAAGAAAAAATATATAGGGATGTTGAAAAATATCTCTCCAAAGTTAAAAAAAAACTGAACATTTAGGATGAAGAAAAATATCTCTCCTAAAATATTAAAATGTTCCTTGTGAATCATAAGAAGAGGCACACATGGTACAATGCTCAAGCACTCACCAATTGCATCATTAAGGTTTGAATATTAGGATCACCTCCCCCATATTAAAACATTAAGTATAATATTTTGATGTGAAACTAAATGGAGAGTAGAAATATGAAACTTGATGAGAGGGGTAGTAGAAATTGAAAGGCATGCAGTAATATTAACTAGAGCATACTTGGTAACTAAATTCATTTCACATTGGCATACAACATTGAATCCCTAGACAAAACAAAATTCAAAAAATCATATTTTGAGCTTACTCAAGGATGAGTAAGAAATTAAGCATGGGGTGTGATATATCCGGAATTTATAGCAAAAATGTAGTAATTATACATTCAAATCATCATATATATTCATATACTTTGAGTTGAAAATGGTACTTTTGCAGGAAAATGAAGAAAATGAAATACATGAACTGAATGACCAAATTCTAGGTCAAAATCACCACAGCACACCATGGCGTCTCATAAAAAATTCTCCACCTGGAAGCAAACTGCAGACCTAGAAGAAAAGCCGCTGCAACGCGCCACAGCGTCATTTCGCTGAAGTTAAATTAAAATCATATAGAAGAGTAATTGTAGTGTTTTCGAAAGTCTGTCAGCTGCTCCGCGCTGCATCGCGCCATAGAGTTATTTCTCAAGGAAATATTATAACTATATAAAATAGAAGTTGAAAAGTGCTTTCAAAAATACTTCCGCTGCACCGCGCCGCAGCGGGTAAATTTTCATTTTAAAAAACTTTAGGTTAACTAATGATCCATGATTTCAAATAGTTTTATACTGCAGCGCGCCACAGAGCCACAGCAGAATGTTTTCATAAACATTTAAACTATAGATGAACTAATTAAACAGTGAATCTTCCGTATTTTTGAACTTCAACCGCCGCAGTGCACCACAGCGCGCCATGGCAGCTTTCCCAATTATTCACTCAAAACTATATATGAACTGACTGAACAATAAATCTTCTGCATTTTCAAACTTTCAACCACTGCATTGCGACACAGCGTGCCACAGCGGACAATCCAAACATTTCCAGAACAATAATAATTGCACCATAGGGAAGGCCACAAAATGCAACATTTGGCCTTCCCCAGCATCTTGAAAACCTAAAGAGCATTATTACTGCTGAATCCCAATAGAATAAAAGAATGAAACAATAAAGGGGATTGTATTAAAGCCAAGGTAGAGGAAAAGTCACATCATTATTACTCTAAGGCTAAGTGCATCCTCATTTAAGGGCCAATCTCAGACCTTAAGAGGGTCCCAACTTTTGACATTCAAGTGCCCAAAAGGAAAAGCTGCAGCAAGGAGAGAAAGGAGAACCCTCCAATGGAAAGAAGGCCAACCAAGAACAATAAGATGAAAAAGATAGCAAGGGAAAAAGGGTGGAGCCTCAAGAGTAAGGGCAGGAAGAGTCCAAGAGAACCCCAAAAAATCTCAGGGTGATTCCTAGTATTTCTTCCTAAACTCCCTTGATTTATTTCTACTGTGAAATGATGGCAAGGTTCACTTCTCCTTGTATGTATGCTTATGCTTATTTAGTAATGGAAAGCTAAAATTCCTTTGGAGAGGGTTGAGATGAAGTTGTAAGAATATGTAAGGGTATGATGGTGTATAATGAATTTGCTTGAATGTAAAAAAAATGTTTTTATTGTTTAGATTTTATGTTGAAATGAATGCTTGGATGAACTAAAATCTAAATTATTTTATTTAAAAGAACTTGTGTTCCAAGCTCATCAATTGGGTAAAGAGCAAGGAAGGTAGTGCAAGTAGAGCTGAGAATTATGTGACAAAATTCTCAAGCTCATTCGCACCTTTCCTTAATGGCTCTACCAAGAGATTGTTGCTTGTGAACCAAATTCTCCCTTTACCTTGCTCTGTTGCTCAGGAAAGTAGAAGGGATGAGAGGATGTTGGGAAAACTCAATGGATGATGTGACATAATCCATTGACCTAACACATGCTCCCATCTAGCTAAATTACGTGTGATGCGCATGATGCATGGTTAATGGAAGTCTTGTTTGTAAGATCATCAGAAATAAAAGATAACCTTTGGTAACCTAGACGTAGGGGATCAAGATCTAATTAATGGATCTTGATCTCATGAGAGTTTATGTGCTAAGTAAGAACTCAAAAAGAGTTCTCTTTGTGCACTAAACTTGAACCTAATGTAATTGGAGGGCACTCTGATTCTAATGGTGTTCACTCGATTTAATAAAGCAAGTATACTTAAAGTATACATTCAACAATGAAGTTATATCACCAACCCTTGCATCTATTCCAATGAAATCTCAACTCTCTCCTATTTAATCAAATCGTATCTTAACTTAAGGTCATTTGTATTGCTAAAATAGGAACCAAAAATCAACCAAAAGTGTACATCTAAACAATATAGAAAGAAAATATAGCTTAGTATCAGAACCATCGTTCCCTAAGGATAATAAATCCTAGAAATTAAAACTTCTACTTATTACTTCAGACCGCGTACACTTGTGTGCAAATGCAGGCATATATTTTTCATCTGTCAAGTACCTTACCTCATTTACTTACTTTGCTAATTTCACATACTTTCATGCCTAATTATTTTGTTGCTTAGTGCACCACTTTTACTCAAATGATTACAAACGGCTAATGTGATATCCACTTAAAATAAATATAACTTAGTGAAACCCTAAAATGTATTTATATTTTTTAAGTCTAATCACTTATTTATATTTTATTGGTTGTTCCCTATCGTATTAAATACAAAATAAGGTAGATCAGGAGCATCTTATGGAACTTTTGGTTGGACCTAGTTCCGGCCTATAGTAGTACCTTGAAGACTTGCATTTTCTTATCTATGAGAAAGAGTGAATTTTATAACATTTTATAGACTATCTGTAATAAGGTAAACTCTAGATATTTATAATTTCTTTTTCTGATGACTGTATTTTTCAATTTTTTATTATTCTTAGTTTAGATAATGTATAAGGATGTTCTCTTACATGTTTAGTTCTTTTAAATTATTGTATTCCTTGTTTCAAAAAGATTCTTGGCCACGTAGTACTTAACATTGAGTTAGATTTCTGCTAATTAAATGTTAAGGACTATGATAATACCAAATGTTGGGTTAGAATTCACTAATTGGGCACCAGGGTGTTACACCTGCCTTACTGATTAGGGGTCATCTAGTAGACCCGTGGTTATTGTGAACAATTTTGCTTGAACTTTCCAACTTGGTAGAGGATGGAAGGGATGTCTTCTTCTGCTCTTTCTAAATATGGTGGTGCTCTATGAGCCTCGCACATTCCAATAGTTTGGTGAAATTGGCGAGATCCTAGGATACGATGTGATCCTTGATGGAATCTTTGAGAATGTTTAGAAATTTATTATACCTTGCCGCTTCTGTATGCACTATGTTGGGAGCAAATTTTGACAACTTCTAGAATTCCGTCTTGTAAGCGAGAACAGTTTAGTCGCCTTGAGTCAACTGAATCAACTAATCTTCAATTATATTATGGGTAGAGAGTAGAATCAATTCCTCCCTTAACACTCCCAAATTCTTCCCATGCAATTACCTTAACATCAACTCCTGCAAATTGATTCTTCACTTCTCTATCCCACAAATATTCCACTTCTTTAACAAACATATGCATGGTAAGGCAGATTACTTCACTCTCATGTTACTTAATGCTAGCTAAGTCTTTCTCAATAACTTTGAGCCAATTAGTTACTTCAATTGGTGAAGTAGACACATTAAAGGTTGGAGGAATCCAACAACCACTAGATTGTGTGTGGGTTGAGGGCTTACATGGATAATTTAAGGAACAGAAGGTTTGAGGGTTCTTTCAGCTGCTTGGTTATGAGTTTCTACAAGGATCTTTGTCATATCTACTAAAGTTTTGATTTTTTCTGTAATAGATGAACTAGATTATGTTATCTTTTCATGCAAGAGGATTGTTTGGTTCAAGATTCATTCAATGGAAGAAAAGAGATAATTAAGAAACCAAAAAAAGAAATATTTACATTAATACTAGGTTTGACAACAAACTTTAGAAATGCTAAAGTAGATAACAAAATAAGATTACACACTATTATCAAGATAATACAATCGTTTACAGAATTTAGCAAGTAAAAGGGTTTCAAAGTCTTGAAATACAGGTGGACAATAGAACTTCCGACTCTCACGAACCATCTCATAATTGACATGACTCATCACTCTTCAATGTAGTTGTCAAAAAGTTGATTTAAAACTTGGAAGCAAATGGAATCTTGATAGTTAATGGAATGGAAGGTTTCAGTCACTCAATAAAGCCACTCCTTAGCCAATTGTGGAAGACCATATTCTCGAAATACTGGTAACTTGAGAATCATGTTGATCATGTCTCCTCTAGTAAATGATACTCCAAAGTAAAGTCTTTAGTACTTGAGTCCATTGTGATACTCATTGTCCCAGAATTTGAAGAACACCCTAGCATAATAATCTATGTTCAATTCATAATTCTCCATCTAAAGGTTTATTGATGATTAGGTTGAGTTAAGCTATTTATTATTTATATGATGTTTGGTATTCTAAGGCATGTTTATAAATGTTTTCATTTTACTTTTCTATACTATTTGATTTGAAAAGAAAGATATATACTTGATTTTCTTTTATTAACTCGGTGCTCTAATACAAATTGAAATACCCTAGTGCTAAGTTAGTAAGTTCTAACCCAGCACTAGAGGTTACTAGAGTACTTAATATTGAATTAGTAGGAAGCAAACCCACTATTAAGCATTACTTTGCCAAGAAAAGTTTTTAGACAAAACAATTTAGTAATTAATAGAGAAATAAATATATATATGTAAATCTATAACTATCATCCAAAATATACATAGTAAGAAAAGAAAAATGAATCCATCACTAAAAAGAAAAGTAAAAAAATCCATAATTTAAGTTATTACAAATAGTCTATAAAAAGTTTTAAAATTCTCTCATCCTCACAATGAATGAAAAGTGCAAGTCTTTAAGGGTACTACTAAAGGTCAATATCAGCACCAGCTCCAAGCTCCACATTATGCTTCTGATCTACTATATTTGGTTTTTAATATGGTAGAGCACAACCAATAAGAAAAAAAGTGATTATACTTAAAATTCTAAGTACATTTTAGGGTTGCACTAAGCTTATTTAATTTTAAGTAGATGTCACATTAGATTTTTTCAATTTTGAAGTAAAGTGATGCACTAAGTAACAATAAAGAAATGGGTACAAAAGTATCTAAAGAATGAAAGTAAGAAAATAAAGTAAAGGTACTCATGGGTGTTGCTTTAACCTACACAAACTATGTATGGGAGCAACAATATCTAATAACTAAAAATAGTAGCATACATGTGAAACTTGAAGGAAAACATTTATAGGTCCAATGGAAATATGCTAAGTAATAGTAAAAGTAAAGTTGTGTAAGAATAAATGAGAGTTAATAAACAAACATACACTGCAAGTAATTTGAAGTAAGACTATAAGGAATTTAACAAATAAACAATATGAAATAAAATACAATGAAGTAAAGAAAAATTCAGTCTCAAAGACAAAGTAAACATAATAATAAGTCTATAATAAGTCATCAAAATCATTAATATTGTGAGAAATACAATGTTACATTATTTATTTTATTTAGGGTTTTTTTGTGTGGGCAAATTATAGAACAAATGATGATTTAGGCATGTCTACTTCACCAAGAATAGCTGGGTTTCTCATAATACACACACTACCACTCTAAGATATGTATGATCTCCAAATTACTCTATAGCCTTCCCTATCTTAAATATCTACCACATAAAACCCATATATTTAAAATTTTAATATTTTATATATGCACAATGTCTTAATAAATGTCTAAGGTTATAATCTCAAGCATTACAACATTTGAAGAGTTTAAATTAATTGTAAATTATCTTGTATCCATTGTTTTTTATTAAGTTATCTACCTTAATGATTGGGGCTAATCAAGCTCCCAATTTACATAAACATTATCAATCTCTAAGTCAAATAAAGTATGATATTATGTATAGTAACGTAGGTTTAGAAAATAATAATTTAATTTAGTATTATTTAGATGGCAAAATAGTTTAAAAATATAGATGCAAGTTATAATTTAAAATCATATCTTACTTTTAGATCTACAAAAAGCTATACCATACTAATTCCTAAGCTACTAACTTTAGACTTGTTCTAAGGTTCTCAACTATAAGGTTAGCATGAGGATTTACTAAGATTTAAGCCTATTTGAGTATTTAACGTTTAAACCTTTCTAACTTTTTAGTTACACTACCTTGTTAACTACTCACTAATAATCTATTATTAAAGGTCCTCATACAGACCCTAATAATTGATCAAGAATCCAATCCAACACTAGGTGTCAATGTAGTGCTTATTACTAGGTTAGTAAGTCTTAACCCACTATTAAACACTACAGAGAGCAAAGGGTCTCTAAAGATAGAAACTGGATGCATAAACATTAAGTAAATATAAAATATTCTAGCCATTCAGGAAAAAAATAAAATCACAGCACATAACACTAAAGTAAAATATTCAGAATAAATTAAAGTTATAAAAACATTTAGACGTAATGACACTTATTCTCAAGGGATGCATAAAGTAAGAATAAAGAAACAATGGAAAGGAAAATTCTTCAAAACTGCAACTACTTGATCTGATCTACCTCAAGTATAAGATCCATTCCAAGCTTCAAATCTTCTTTATTTGGTATGTAATATGGTACAACACAGCTAATAAAAGAGAAATAAGTGATTAAACTTAAAAGGTCTAAGTACAATTTAGGACATCTAATCTATTTATAAGTTAAGTGGATATTATATTATGACATTTACAATTGATATTTAAGCAAATCTTAATCCAATATAGTGGGATGTAAACTGAGCACAGTAAAGTAAGGTAAGAAACTCTAAGCAATAATCAAAAAGGCTATAAAGCAATAAAAATTGGAAAATTTGGTACAATTTACATAATCTATATAAGTATGGAAAATAGGTGCAACTATACTAACAAATGCTCAACTAAGGCAATAAGAAAATATGTACAATTGAACATATATTAACTAACTTAAGTGAAACCAGTGTGAGCATAAATTTAAGTGATAACAATATACACTGCAAGTAAGTATATAAGAAATAGAGTTATAAATATAGGTGAACTTGTAATATATGTAAGTAAATTAAATCTTAGCCATAAAGAACTGAAGGTAAAGTAAAAGCAATTATAAAGGACAGAGTAAGCATAGTCAAAAGACTACGATAAAGCATCTGCAATCACAAAGAATGTGGGAAAGTAAGAATAATCATAAAGGACTGTAATATGTTAAGTTATTTATCTTGCAAGTCTTGTTCTGTGGGCATAAAAACAAATAAGGATTTAAGCATGTCTACTTAACTAAGTAAAGCAGGGTCTCCCATAACACTCGCATTCCCCCTCAAGTATATGTGAGGCCTTTTTATTACACCATTTCCTAACCTAGCAAAGTCCACCATATGACACCCCATGTAAATGTTATAAGTTTGTTTTATGCAAAATGTTTTTATGAATATATTCAAGGATTTAGTCTCAATTTGTTGCATCATTAAGGGTTGTTCAAAGTTAATTATAAGCTATGTGATATCCATTATTATATACTTTAGTTATATATCATATAATTGAAGCTAATCAAGCTCCTCAATTGACTCAGATATTCTACAAATGTCTCAACCAATTGATATAATAATAATATACTAGTTAAAATGTTATTTGGAAATAATGATTTGATTAAGGTCTTTAGTTATATGGAAAAATAATTTATAGATATAATTGAGTTATTATAAACAAACATCCTATTCTATTTTTATTAATACAGACATCAAACTATCTACCAACAATTCTGCTCTATAAAAACATTCTAGCTTAGATACCAAAGGTTTCATTATTACACTACCTAAGTTACTAGTTTTTTTATAACTTAGATTACTAAAGGTCTAACTATAGGAATCCTTAACCGTTGAGCTCACATCTCATTGCTGAAGTTAAAAAGCTTCGAAGAACTACCATATTTAAGCATCACAGTTAATTCTAGTCTTGATATATTATATCTCACTAGCATGTTTGAGTTCTATGCTTATGAGGGTTTCTTTATATAAAATACTTAAGTTATCTTAGTCTTAGATATATTACAAGTAGTATATTTTAGTAATCTTAGACTTATGGTAAGATTTAGGGTTTGACATTACTTAAGTTATTATTAACTAACTTTATTTCACATCAAGCTACTAATCTAACCTTATGGTTCCTCTCTTAATCCTAGGTTTCCCTAACCTTAGTATTGCAATTACTAAGATCTTAAGTTTAATCCCATTACTAAGCACTTAAAGGATAGAGAATCTTTCAATATTTTAGGCAATATTTAGCTTTAACTATAATACTTAATTATTTTAAAAGATTCCAAATCTAATAATATCTCATCTTAAGTAATTCTAAAATTTCAAGTCTAAATGATATGGACACTAAGTCCTAGATTTTACTATGATGGTCAACACTTAGAGGGTTCTAAATCTAGCTCTTATTTAACAGATCAAGCCCTAAAAATCTAATCTTTTTCATTATCTAAGCTTACTTCTAGTCTCAGCTTATTAATTCAATCTTTCCAAATGATTCTAGGCATCTTACTTAGAGAAAGATGACTAACTTCAGCACATTAAGAAGGTTGCACTTAATTACTTAGAACAAACTTTAAGTTCAATACTTAGAATGATAAGACTACTCATATAATCTTAAGTAGGTTGCACTTAGTTACTTTGGTTAATCTCTGAGCCTAAGTGGAAGGCACTAAACTTCCTAAGAAGTCTTCATTTTAGTTATCTCCTAAGTTCTCTTTTAGTTGCAAGAGCTATACTAAGGACTACTTAACATTATTCTAAGTAGTTCACATGATCTAGGCATAAGAAATTATTGTACTAATTATGATAATTAGTTTAGATAATTAAAATAACTAAATAATGATAATTCACCTTAGATATTATAATTATTATTATTTTTTAATTATTTATTATTACAATTAATATTATTGCAATTGATATATTAATATTTTATTTATTCTAGCATTATTCTAATATAACAATAATTATAGTTTGTGTTATTATATTATTATTATTATTATAATAAAGAAAAATTATAATTATTATAATAAAACATTATTATCATTATTATTATTATTAATATTATTAGTATTGTTGTTATTATTATTATTATATTATTATTAGTATTTTATTATTATTATTATTATTATTATTATTTTATTATTATTATTATTACTACTGTTATAATTAATTTTATAAAATATACAAATAAAAAAATAAAATCATTGATTGTCCCTCTCTCTCTCTATCAGTGTGACCAAAAGTGACGCAAGGAGTCATGGCTTGCTGGAAGTCAAGGAAGGGTCAGCGAGGATAGAGAAGGGTTTGGTGGTTTTATGTTAAGAAATATAGAGGAAATGGGGTTATTTATGGAAATGTTCTGGGTAGGAGAGGGGGTCAGCCGACGTCGATCACGCTCGGACTCCGGCACTGCTCACGTTTGACGAGGTAGAGTACGGGGAGAAGCATGTGAGCAAAAGAAGCTAATGTTCTTTTGCTTATGAAGGAGAAGTTTGGCAAATGACTAAAGGAGAAAAAAACACTATAGCATCTTAGGTTAGTATTTATTGTTATTTTATAAACATTATTATCAGCATTGCCTACATTTTAAAATAACAACACTACCTATTAGTTATAGCAGCAATGAAAGCATTAGAATGAGTAACAACATTAATAACAACACAAGTAACATTTGCCTCAATATTGTTATTTTCTTTAATATTAGTATTAGTAGTAGATGTAGAAAGTTTCATTGTCCTAGGAATATGGTAAGTAACAGACTGGGAATACACATCTGCACTCACATGCAAGTACACGAGATCTGAAGTAATAAGGGATTGTGATGTTCTGAGATTTATGGTCCACTGAGAACGGTGTGCTTTATTAATAAAGTATATTTGATTCTACTGATGTTTGAAGAATAATTAATTATTTAATTTTGGTTCTAATTTTAGCAATCAAAGTTTCTTATATTGGAAATTGCTTGTTAAGAAAGTAAGGATAGTTGGATTTAGCATGCATTTCATTAAGGATTTGTGTGAGTACTTTTCGTCAACTTTTAGTATCAAATGATTTATATGTTTGAACTACGATCAAGAAATTTAAATCTTCATTAGGGTATCCCCCAAATGTACTAAGTTTTGCTTAGTGCACATAGATGAACACGAGATGGTTCAATCTCAGCACATAAACCCTTATGTGACAATTTTTTGTTGAATTTCATACTTATGTCAAAGTTAATAAATTGTAGTTTTAATTAGTTATCACATGAACTTGATTTAACCGGTGTCTCACATGCGTCAATTCTAGGCTTAGCTAAAGGAGAGAGCAATCAGGCTAAGTGGATTATATCACATCACCCACAAGCAGACATCACATCTTAATCCTCGCATAAATCTAGAACTAGCTATCAAGCTCAATCGATGGCTCTTGGATCACACACATCAGCTTCTCAACTTAGCTAAAGAAACTATGCTACCACGCTCATAGAGCTTGTCACTAGGCTCTAGGCAATCATGCACATATTCTTTGCAAAATCTAATAGTAAGCTATGGAGCTCAAAGAGTCGTTATTATTTCATCACTCTATACATACTCTTAGATCTAAGAATTTGCATTGGTCATCCTCACGTGGTAAACGCTGTCACTGACATTCGCGGTGAGGATGCTCAATATGCAAGCCCTTAGTTCTAGTAGAATCACTAGCTTGATGATTTCAGCATTAAAATATTTATCTTTTTAAAATGGAAGTAAGCAAAATAGTTCATCCAAGCATTCTCCACATCATTTAATCAACATATTTACTAAATAAAGTATTCATTGACAAGTTCATAGTACAAAAACTTTTTCCCTTAACATATTACATGCATGTGCCTAACCCTCCCCCAAGGAGGGTTTAGGCTTCCATTAAAAAAGAAAGACAAGAAAAATAATTAAGAACTAAGAGCATTTTTATGTCTCTTACAGAAATGAAAATGATTTGAGTTTGAGATACAATACTAGGAACTACTGTCGTGCTCACCAGTCCTTCTCTCCACTTGAGAGTTCCTTCTTTCTTCTGCTTCCTAAGCTTGACCTTTTCCTTCAATGGTAACCTTATTCTTCCTTGGGTAGGGGACTCTCCTTCCTGTCTGCTCAAAATCCTCCAATATTCTGTAGCCTTGACTATCAAAATGTGGAACCCCTTCTTAGCCTTTCATCTCAACTCTTAGAGTCCTTAAATCATATTTTAGAAATTGTGCTGCCATCCTTTTTCACTTCTTGAGAATAAATTTGCATTAAAGATTTATTCAATTATTCTTTTGAAACTTGAGGATGGTCTAATTATTCTGCCATTAATTCTTATTGTGGAAAGGGAAAAAATTAAGATTTTTGGCTTTCCCTATGCAGCTTTCAATGCTCTTGCCTGGCAAAAATTATGACGGTCCTACGGCATGCAGTAGCACTCGAGTATCTATTTAGGGAGTGCTACGGCATGTGATAGCGCAAAGATTCCAAATTCTATAGTGCTACAATACGCGGTAGCATCGGTGCTTCTGTTTTGAGATCGATGTCATCTACGGTAGCGCCAGAGTTTCTATGAGCATCCACTGTGGCACACGGTAGCGTTAGAGTCTTTTGTTGGTTTCCAATGTGTGCATGGTAACAGAATGCTTAAAAGTTATGTTAAAGTTCTGGCAATATTATATTTCTGCTATGGCACGTGATAGCGCCAAAGTCTCTGTTTGGTTTCCACTGCGACGCGTGGTAGTGCCAGATTCTGTCTTGAGATCGTGTGGCACGTGGTAGCACCTGATTATCTATCTTGAGACTGCTGTGGCACGTGGTACCACCTGATTTTCTGTCTTGAGACCGCTGAAGCACATGGTAGCATTAGGATTTCTTTCTTAGGGACCACTGTGATGCACAGTAGAGCCGAAGTCCTTATATTTGGTCTACAATAATAAGCTATGGCAAGCTGGGGCATGCCACAACATTATTCATTATGCTAGGAATATTTATCTTTATTAGCACGCTATAGCTGTGACTCCGACACTGCTCATGTCCGACATGGTAGAGTACGGGGAGAAGCATGCGAGCAAAAGAAGCTAATGTTTACTTGTTTATGAAGGAGAAGTTTGGCAAACGACTAAAGGAGAAAAAAACACTTTAGCATCTAAGGTTAGTATTTAGTGTTATTTTATAAACTTTATTAAAAGAACTGCCTGCATTTTAAGTTATCAACACTACCTATCAGTTATAGCAGCAATGAAAGCATTAGAATGAGTAAGAAAATTAATAATAACACAAGTAACATTAGCCTCAATATTGTTATTTTCTATAATATTAGTATTAGCAGCAGATGTAGAAAGTTTCATTGATCTAGGAATACGGTAAGTGACAGACTCAGAATACACGTCTGTGCTCACACTCAAGTGCACGAGGGATTATGAAGTTCCGGGTATTATCATCCACTGAGAATGGTGTGCTTCATTACTAAAGTATATTTAATTTTATTGATATTTGAAAAATAATTAATTGTTTGATTTTGGTTCTAATTTTAGCAATCAAACTTTCTTAGATTAGAAACTGCTTGTTAAGAAAGTATGGATAGTTTGTTTTAGCATGCAATTCATTAAGGATTTGTGTGAGTACTCTTCATTATCAACTTTTAGTATTAAATGATTTATATGTTTGAATTATAATCAAGAAACTTAAATTTTCTTCAGGGTGTCCCCCAAATGTACTAAGTTTTGCCTAGTGCTTAGAGATGAACACGAGATGGTTCAATCTTGGCACATAGACCCTCATGTGACCATTTTTTGTTGAATTTCATACTTATGTAAAAGTTAATAAATTTGTAGTTTTAATTAGTTATCACATGAACTTGATTCAACCAATGGCTCACATGTGTCAATTCTAGGCTTAGCAAAGGGAAAGAGCAATTAGGATAAGTGGGTTATATCACATCACCCACAAGCACACATCACATCTTAATCCTTGCATAAGCCTAGCACGAGCTATCAAGCTCGAACGATGGCACTTGGCTCACATGCATCAACTTCTCTACTTAGTTAAAGAAACTATGCTACCACGCTCATAGAGCTTGTCACTAGGCTCTAGGCCATCATGTACATATTCTTCGCACAAGCTAATAGTAAGCTATAGAGCTCAAAGAATCGTTATTAATTCATCACTCTGTTCATACTCTTATATGTTCTACAGTGCGTGATAGCGTGTAGATTTCAAATTCTGTAGAGGTGCAGTGCACGGTAGCGTCGATGATTCTATTTTGAGATCGATGCAGCGTGCGGTTGCGCCACAGTTTTTGTGGGCTTCTACTATAGCACACGGTTGTACTAGAGTCTTTATTTGTTTCCATTGTTGTGCGCAGTAGCGGAATGCTTTTAAATTATGTTAATATCTGGGCAATATTATATTTTCGCTGTGGCGCGTAGTAGCACTAAAGTCTTTGTTTGGTTTCCGCTACAACTCTTGGTAGCGCCAGAGTCTCTATCTTGAGATCGCTATAGCACGCCGTAGCACCTTATATCTGTCTTGAGACCACTGAACCACGTGGTAGCATTAGGCTTTCTGTATTAGGGACCACTGTGGCGCGCGGTAGAGCCGAAGTCTCCATCTTTGATTTGCAATAGCACGTTGGGGCGCCCCACACCATTTTTCTTCCAGAATTTCAGAGTTTTAGCACAAAGTTGCATTTAGCTCTTTCTTGCCCTGAAATTATAAAAAGCACATCAAAGCATACATGTTCTAAGGACTTAAATTACTATAAATCTTATGTTTATCACACCTCCACACTTAGCTTCTTGCTCGTCCTTGAGTAAGCACAAAAATGAATTTTTTGTATTTTCTTTTAGTTGCACAATTTTTAGAATGGTAAATGGAATTTTTATTTTTATAAAATGTGACTTAATAATGTGGTCAGTGAAATATACCTTCTAAACTGCACTTAGCTTCAGTCTTTTCCCCTCCGAGTGCTAATCAGTTATCCCTCTTTCTTGATGAATGGCTGCTAGACTCAAGTGTACATGGGAAAATTGCCAAATTTTCTTTAATCGAGAGGACACATGATTTTGGTTATAGAATTTTGTTGGTTCTATATGTATTTCTTCTTGTGTAATGCAATGAATGTCTTTTTATAGAAGAGATATTTTTCTTCATCCTGTTTTTCTTTTTGGGAGAGATACTTTTCTTCATCCCTTCACTTTCTTTTGGCCTTCATTCCAATGGAGAGACATACTTCTTTGTCCCTTTTTCTAATCATTCAGTGTGCACAGCAAGTTTTCAAGAAACTTAGCACATTCGTTATTCACTATTTCTTGCTCCTCTCAAATAAGCTCCTCAAATACTCACTCCCACACCTAGATTTCAGCAGCATAAATTTTTGAGTTGAGGGCACTTATAGTGATAAAAGGATACTCTTATATTCAATAAAAGCACTTCAAACTTAATATATTTCAGGGTTTATGTTTTGTTATGCACTTCAATATTTTTGAAAATTTTCAATGTACCATTGCATGGATATTTGTGCTATAAAATTTATTCTAGAAAATTGGAGTAGTGAAACAGAGTTATAGCATTACAAGCAAGTGGAGAAATGATTTTCACTAAGATTTATTAAAAAACAAAAGCAAAAGTGCAAAGTAAAACTAAGAAAAATACAAAAAGAAAAATGATAACCTGATTATTCAACATCATCATCTTCTTCTTCTTCTTCATCTTTATCATCTTCTTCTTCAGACCATTAAGTGATCAGAGGGAGTTCAAGAGACGGGGGTTGTGGAAGGACAACATCTCTCGGTCTACCATGCAAGCTCCAATTCAAAAACAACGTTCCAAGAGCTAAGTAAAATTTATTTTGGAATTGGTGCTGTTTGGACAATGGGACTTTGCAGTACCACATGTCAATTTCCCATTTGTTTTTGAGGCTCCCTCAGTTTAGAACTTTTCTTTGTAAGTTTTAAATAGTTCAAATTATACCTGAAGAAGAAAAAACTTCTCCTTCCTCACCTTTTCTTTTCATGCTCTCTTCCCATCTTGAAAATGGGAGTGTAAATTATAGTGGGTAAGAGGAACATGGGAAGGAATTGTTATGTAACAGGATAATACCTCATCCCCTTGGCCAAGGCAAATCCCAGAAATTAATGATCCAAAATCTAAGGCTGCACAAGGCCCGATCAAAGCATTCCATAGGTGTTCAAGAATAATCCTGGAGATATGGTTATCTCCAGGTTGTTCGATCGCATAAATCAATTTTTCCCTTGATGGGTCACCTCACTTAAATGCCCCGATGACATTATCATGCTGGAGATAAGGACATGCCACGCATTGCACGAGCCATTCAGGAGGGCTCGTGGATTGTTGGCGAGGTTCCCTCTCTAGTTAGTTTTATAGGTGGTGAGTACGCATGATATAGCTGAAGTTTCAAATTCAACATTTAGAAGGGCTTGGAAGGTATATTCTTCTACCTCCCTTAGTCTGTAAAATTGCTCAATTTTCTCAAGCCTATAACTTACAGACTTCCCTCATACAAACTTATTTCGCCCATTTGCATTGACTGCATTGGTGTAAACTTCTTGTACGAGGGTTGGATAAGAATAGGTCTGCATGATATAGATGTGTAGGGTGTTTTTAAGAATTTAGGTAGAAATTTGGTCAAGAAAATTGTGTGTAACATCTTTCTCCAATCCCCTCTATTTATAGTATCCCATAATTTTTAGTTCTTTTCCTTAGAGTTAATTCAAATGCACTTAAATGCTGGTCAATAATCATTAAAGCATGTAATAAGTGTGAGTAGCAAAAAAATTCCTTGGGGTGGTAAAAAGATGATTCTTGTCAGCCAAAATTTCATATTTTTGTTCCAAGCCGCGCTATAGCATCTTTGACTGCATGGGAATTCCCACACAGTCAATACAGTTGTATAGACCTGCGTCACTCACCGCAATGTGCCGTAGCGCACTGCAGCGTGTGATAGTGCTTCACTTTCAAAGACCAGGACGCTACAGCGCGCTCTAGCGTCAATTCCGTTGTAGCACGTTGCGGCTTCAAGTGCTCTACAACACTGAGATGCGCTGCAGCGTGTTGGAGCGCCTGTTGAAAAATAATTCTCTCTCTTTTAAAATTCACATCATTTTGTTTCTACCTATATAGTTGCAAATTTTATTGTTAACTAATTAGAATAGTATACTAAATAAACTAAAATAAAAAATGAAAACTCAAAATGGATTGAGTTGCCTCCCACAAACATTTAGCTTAATGTCGTCAGCCCAACAAATTTGAACTTTTTTTTTATCAAGTTGCATTACTTGGAGAAATTTCTTTCTAGATTTTTGGTGGTCCTGGGTGAGCACAAACATGATTCTCAACTATTGTGCTCGAACTTAGACCTTCAGAATTAATTTCTTAAAGTTTAAGGGCAGTTGTCACTTTTTTTTTCTTAAACCTTTTTCTTCCTTAAAACTATCCTCTCCAGCTGAGGTGCAATCAATTTCTTTAGAATCATCCTCAATTAAATGGCTCGGTTCAATTTTTGGTTCAAGTTCATGAGTTTTGGCGAGATGTTTCTTTTCCCCTTTTGTTTTGATAATCCTATGCATGAAAATGGTTGGCTTAAGGTCAATCTCTTCAATCTCACCATTCACCCTGATAGTCATCACTCCCCTTTCTACATCAATTATGGCTCTCGTACTAGCCAAGAATGGTCTCCCAAAAATGGTAGTGGAATTTTGGTTTCACCTGTTCCATTCACAAATAATAAAGTCTGCGAGGATTGTAAAAGTTCCCTGCCCCACCGGGATATTCATAACTATTCCTATAGGAGTCATCGAGTGCAACTTGACAAATTCCAAAATGATGGGAGTCTCTTCCATCCCCCTTATCCCTAGTTGATCATAAATATGTAAAGGCATGGCATTGATGGAGGCCCCAAGATCACACAAAGGATCTAGAAGGACCTCTCCTCCAATGACATAAGGGATATTCATTCTTCCAAGTTTTGTTTTTTGAAAATTTGCTCTCTTACTTTCAGTTTTCTTTCCTTGCTGCATTCACCCATATATCCCGCAACATCCTTGTCAACTAAATCCTCGGAGTTTGTATCACTCACCATTTCCCTAGGATTTAAATCAGTCGAGTTAGGCAACATTACCTGCTGTCAAGTAGACAACTGTTGGAAAAGTTGTCCTAATTGAACTTCTACATTCCTAAGAGACACTTCAATCCCTTGGATTGAGGCATCATGGAGGTTTATCGTTAGTTCAGTTCTTTTCATAAATTGAATTATTTATGCTCTAAAAGAATTAAGAGCTCCTTCAAGTCCAGGTTCTTGGGTTCTCAGTTGACTAGGTTGGTAATTACCATTTAAATTTTGTGATTACATATTCAGTGATTGGTTTCCATTATTAAAGTTACCTTGTGAGTTCCCATTGCTCCAGGAAAAATTCGAATGATTCTTCCACCCTTGATTTTAAGTGTTCGAGTATGAATTGTTTTGGTAATTATTGTTCATATTATTATTATTGTTTCTCAAGTAATTAACTTGTTTTGTGTTTTAGAAAGCAAAAGGGTTATTTAAATTGCAACACTCACTGTTGTAGAGCCCTCCACACAGTTCACAATAACTTCTTGAACAACATTTAGACTCATGCTTTCAATTTTTTGGTTCAGCAATTCAATTTCCTTTTGTAGGGCAGACAATTGGTTGTGTTCATTCATATTGTTTACTTCCTTCCTATTAGAATTTACTTGCTCAGTTGGCCATTGGTAGGCATTATTAGTCATTTTTTCTAGGAGGTCGTAGGCTTATTCTTAGGTCTTACTATTCAAGGATCCACTAGCCATTGTATCAATGAGTGTTCAGATGGGTGCATTTAATCCATTATAGAATGTTTACACTTGCATGCATATCATGAACCCTTGATGAGGGCGTCACCTTAAGGTTTCCTTGAAATGTTCCCAACCTTCGTATAAGCTTTCCCCATTTTGTTGAGAGAAATTTCAGATCTCATTCTCAACTTGGCAGTTTTCGCATGTGGGAAGTACTTTGCTAAGAATTTCATAGCCAAATCATCCCATATGTGAATTGAATCACCAAGCAGAGAGCTAAGCTAAATTTTAGCTCTATCTTTCAAAGAGAAAGGGAAAAGTCTCAATCTAATCACATTTTCAGAAACCCCATTAAACCTAAAAGTATCACATATCTCTAGAAAGTTTGAGATATGTGAATTAGGGTCCTCCGTAGCCAATCCACTGAATTGGTTATTTTGGACCATATGAAGGGAGGTTAGTTTAATCTCAAAATTATTTGCCTATATATTCGGTCTCACATAGCATGGGGTATACCCCTTATATTTGGTAAGGCGTAATCCCTCAGAGCTCTTCCTCGATTATTTTCTAAAACCTCCCCCGGATGTTATCCTAGATTTTTCATCTCTATTTAGCATTGAACTATCCTTAAGTTCTCTCTCCTAGTTCTTAAGTATGTTCTTTCAATTTCATGAACAAAAAGAAAGTTTGAAGAATCTCTTCTTCGCATGAAAATTTAAAACTCAGCTAGGAAAAAAGGCAATCACAGCAGATAAAAATGAAAAACAACTAGTTTAACAAGAAATAAAGCTAAAGGTAGTAACAAATATAATTATAGAAATAGAAAAATATATGCAGTAAGAAAAGTTCCAAATCATCAAGTACGAACAAATTACTTTTAATATAAAATAAGTCACCATTCCCCGGTAATGACGCCAACAACTTGACAGACTAGGAATACATGTTTGCGCTCACACGCAAGTGCACGTGATCTGATATAATAAGGATTGTGAAGTCCCAAGATTTATCGTCCACTGAGAACGGCGTGTTTTGTTACTAAAGTATATATTGATTTTACTGATGTTTGAAGAATAAATAATTATTTAATTTTAGTTTTAATTTTAGCAATCAAAGTTTCCTAGATTAGAAACTACTTTCTAAGAAAGAAGGGAGAGTTTGGTTTAGCATGCAATTCATTAAAAGTTTGTGCGAGAGCTTTTCCTTATCAATTTTTAGTATCAAATGATTTAAATGTTTGAATTATAATCATGAAACTTCTCCCTTTTATAGCCTTTCTTCTCAACTTATATAGCCCTAGCCTTTCTTCTCAACTTTTATAGTCCTTGAATAATTTTTCAAAAATTGTGCTGCCATCCCTTTTTACTTCTTGAGAATTGATTCACATTAAAGATTTATTCATTTATTCCATTGAAACTAGAGGATGGTTTAATTGTTCTGCCATTAATTCCTGCTATGAGAAGGGGAAGAATTATGATTTTTGGCCTTCCCTATGCAGCTTTCAATGCTCTTGCCTGGTAGAAATTCGGACAAGCGGCCTGAGTCTCTGTTTAGAGAGCACTACGGCGCACGATAGCCTGTAGATTTTAAATTCTGTAGCGCTGCAGCGCGCAATACCGTCAGTGTTTCTATCTTGAGATCGCTGCAGCGCGCGGTACTGCCAGAATTTATGTGGGCTACCGTTGTGGTGTGCGATAGTGCTAGAGTCTCTACTGGTTTCCGTTGTGGCGCGCGGTAGCGGGATGCTTTTGAATTATGCTAAAGTTTGGGAAATATTATATTTTTGTTACGGCGTGCGGTAGCGCCAGAGTCTCTATTTAGTTTCTGTTGCGGTGTGCGGTAGCGCCGTATTCTCTGTCTTGAGACCGCTGTGGCGCGTAGTAGCGTTAGGCTTTCTGTCTTGAAACCGCTGTGGCACACGAAAGTGGCAAAGTCTCCGTCTTTGGTTCGCTATAGCATGTTGGGGCGCGCCGCTGCGTTTTTCTTCCATAATTTCAGATTTCAGCCTGAAATTGTATTTAGCTCTTTCTTGCCATGGAATCATAAAAAATACATCAAAGCATACAGGTTTTAATAAACAGTGTTTATTTTTATGGACTTACATTACTATAATCTTAGGTTTATCAGTAAGCACAATCATGCCCATCACGGCTTGAGCACCAAGTACAATATCGAGGTAGATTTCATTGGGGATACTTTCAGAATAACCTCTACTAGTATAACCTTTTTTAATGATGACTTTTGAGGTATCAATCTTTAATAAAATGCGAGGAGTTGCTAAATTACTAAAACTTGTTGTATTCCTATCCAATTGCAAGGGTTTCCTAATAGCACGAGCAATATAAAATTTCAAAGTATGATCGTTAAGGTCATAAGAATCTTTAGAAAAGAGTTAGGCATAACCAACATCTGAAAGGTGCTTCAAAAAGACATTTTAAATTCACTGAGCTAATTAAAACTGCACCGACAAGTTAAGCCTACTAATGAAGTCCATAATAAGATTAAAGCTATGTTTAATTTGATTAAAATTCCCATATATAAATAATATTAGAGTTTTGCCACTATATTCTAGTATCACTAAAATACACTTTATTTTACCTCCTATTTTCAATACTTAATCTCTTAATAACTGTAAGAATTTGGATTAAATTGATAGAATCGAAGATTTAGAATGAAATGCAAGCAAAGCTATTTTGTTAATTTTGCTATTTTAGAAAACAAAGATTATCTGGAAAATATAATGCATGTTAAGGTGCAAAGAAAATAAATTTTCAATCATATTTTTGGTAATTTTACAAAATTGAGTGGTGTATCAAATGTCGGGGTAGGTAAGCAATGAAACACGATACTAGGCAGCACAGTGTGAGGCTGACGCAATGTAGTGCACACATATGTTAGGGTGCGTGCTCACACTCTTAAGCATCGTGTGGCTCAGGCAACGCCGTCGCATGCTATGTTACAAAGCAAAGCGCACGGAGCGGCGCCACTCAACTAGTACTGTATTAGGGAAACACTTGTGAAAATGGTTATGAATGGAAAAGTGGCATAAGCCAGCCTAAATTAGCAGGTGCGAAATTAGGCATGGGGATGGTTTAGAGCTCAAGTGCGAGTGAGCATAGCTTGAACACAGAAGAGGCGCTAGTATCACACAAGTGAAGCTCAGCCTACATGAAATATGATAATAGATATTATATATAAAAGAATTTTCTTGAAATTAAATGAGCTTGAAATATGAGTCAACTACATGGCATAAAGCCAAGCCAGTAGATATAAAAGAGTGGTATCTGATCTGTGTGCATGAAAGAATGTGTCAGCTGATGGCTTACTGATGTTAAATTCTCATGAAACAAATGGACGCAGCTGATCAAATAGAGCATGCCACTGTAGGCAAAGGGCTCTCTGCAAGATCCTGAGTTTCTTTTCATTGCCATACGAACAGCTTTTTATGTGGCTGGGGCTAAGTTTGAGTGCATATGCATGTGTAGATGATGAGGTGGGGGTTAAAAGAGGAAAGAGGTGGACAACGAGAATCTAAGCAAGCATTGAATAAGGGGGTAGAGAGGCAGGGTCAATCTCTTTTACACGTCAAGTCTTGTCAACCTTTTGTTTTTATTTGACACCTATTTATAACCTCTAATGCCTCATCACCCCATTTCTTTATGATCCTTTTGTTTTCTGTCCCTCCCTTTTTCTCCACTGTACTCAGCTTTAGAACATTAATTTTGCTGCTTGTTCATAAATAATTTATAAAACAAGTATGTAATCTTCAATTCATTTCCGCACAGTGAATGCACTGTTAACATTAAAGGCAAAATTAAATTCAGGTGCGAAGCAAAGGATGGTGCTTTTATGTGATTATTTAAGTACGGTAGAGTTTGACTCATAAATATTTGATTAACAAAAACGGCTAAGTAAGCCATCGATGTAAAGTAAGAGTACATGAAAAAGAAGCCATGAAAAAGACCTCTTTGCGTGATCATCATTTATTTAGAAAAAGTTAGTTGAATGATTAAGATTTATATTTAAATTAACTATTATTTAATTAGTTTTGCACATAAAAATTGATCTAATATATAAAAAACTATTAGAGTATAATAATGATAGAATCATACAAGGGTTGAACGAAGAGAGTGACCTTTAGGTAAGGTACTATGATGCATTCATTAGATGGTCGTCTAAATCCATGCGGTGGGGTTTTGCTAGAGTTCATTATGATGCCACAATTGTGGATGCATTAATATTGCGCAAGTGTGCTGAAAAAAATAAATGACTGTCTCATTTATTGCCACAAAAAGAGTCTAAAGGAAAACATGGCATCATATAAAAATAGGTGGTTCCATCAGAGTAATCGTGGTTTTCAAATTTAAACAAAGAATAATAATCATGATAATAATATGGCTATCTAAATACACAGGTCTGCCAAAGCCCATCAAGATACGACCTTGAAAATAACATTGCAAACTAGTATGTTGTAGCACAGTATAGTCTCTGATCAGTAAAACTTGACTCCCTCTGTAGCTCCTTAGCTCCATAAGCCCAGCCCCAAGGAAATCATCTGATCGAGAGATTAATGCATGAAGAAAGTATTTCATTCATCAAAGGGAAACAAGTCCATGGTTGTCTCAATAGGTAATGCATTCATAAAATTTCGCTTGAGGATGAGCCAAATCCTTACATTAAACTCAAACCAAAGACAAAAATAAAGAGGATTAAAACCCAAATTGAAAAAAAATAAAGCCATGCCTCGATACCAAATGTAGCATAATCACCATATCTTCTGTCATATATTATATAGAAACAAATAAAGAAATGGTGGCATTTAGGTAGGGGCGACAATTTTACCCGAAACTCGAAACTCGTTCGAGTCGCTCGAATTTTGAGTCGAATCGAACTCGACTCAAAATTTTTGAGTTGATTATCGAGTTGAATATTTGTACTCGAACCCAATTCGAGTCGAGTTCGAGTTAGGATTGACTCAACTCGAATTGGGTTTGAGTCAACTCGAAATATACTGCCGGTTAATGCATAAATAAATAAAACTGCATACTTTAATTGAAATATACCACAGCATAGTCGGGTGCAACGCTCGCTTGACACCCGACTAGCTACAGTTCAAATCCCCGAGATGTCTCTTCTTTTTTAATCCACTGCAATGCAGCGGATTTCAAAGCGAACTTAAAAGCCACGCACTAATCTGTGTCTGTCCTTATCTTTGCATCTTATCTTCGCAAAGGGTTATTCTTATCTGGCCATTCTCTTTTTCGATCTCTCGACTCTCGAGTCTCACCCTCTTCGTCTGGCTTCTCACCTTCTGCTCGCTTCTCGCCCTCTACTGGTTGTCGGATCCTTCTGTCCCGAGTTCTGAGTCTGATCTTGCTAGCTGTATGTTCTTTACTTCTTCACGTCGTCTTTCGGAAATCAAAAATCTGTGGAGGTTTTGTAAGTCGTTTAAATTTTTTTATGTTTTCAATCTTGCAGTAAGTTGTTTGCAAGTTTTAGGGTTCAAATTACAAGAGTAAGCTAATGTTATGAATCTATTTACATTATGTGCTTATGTTTTATTTTAAGGTTTAATATTTTGCCATTGTTTAATATTTTGAATGTTTTATGATTCAATCTGCAAGTGCAAGTTGATGTTGTCATTCTGTTATTTACATGTTTTATGGTTCAAATTATAAATGCAAGCTGGTGCTCAGACTCTATTTATATTCTGTAATTTTATTTAATTTTAGGGTTCTTAGACATGTAATAAACCAAAGCAGCAACAGCCCAGGTACATATTTTAGGGTTCAACCTGCATGTGTAAGCTGATAGTGTGGATCAATTTATATTCTGTACTTCTATTTAATTTTAGAGTTTTTAGACATACTCACATAGTCACATGCAATATTTTATGAGCCTATAATTCTTTTTTTAAGGATTAAGCTATAACTTGGAATTGTGATTTTACAATTACAGTTATAGATTTATAGTCTAGCAGTTTTATATTTTTTCAAGGTTTACAATCTTGCAGTAAGTTATTTGCATATTTTATGGTTCAAGCTATAAGTGCAAGCTGGTGTTGTAACTCTATTTACATTCTGTAATTTTATTTAATTTTAAAGTTTTTAGACATGTAGTAAATCAAAGTAGCAACAGCATAGGTAGCACATATTTTAGGGTTCAACCTACATGTGTAAGCTGATACTGTGGATCAGTTTGTATTCTGTACTTCTATTTAATTTTAGAGTTTTTAGATATGCTCACATAGTCACATGCAATATTTTATAAGCCTATAATTCTATTTTAAAGGGTTAAGCTATGAGTCAGAATTGTGATTTTACAATTACAGTTATAGATTTATAGTCTAGCAATTTTATATTTTTTCAAGGTTTTCAATATATCAGTAAGTTATTTGCATATTTTATGGTTCAAGCTGCAAGTGCAAGCTGGCACTGTGAATCTATTTATATTCTGTATTTCTATTTAATTTTAAGTTTTTTATTTTTTAGACATGTAATATTTTATAATCATATAACATTATAAGTGTAACTCTATATTTTGGGTTAAACTATGAGATGGAATTATGTTCATACAGTTACAATCTTACAGACTTATAGTCTAACAATTTATTTAATATTTTGTCATATTATTTTTGTAGTGTTTTAGAATTTTTAGTTGCACTCTCGTAGTAAGTTGTTTACATATTTTTGGGTTAAAGCTACAAGTGCTATGAGTTGGAATTATATTCGTATAGTTACAGTATTATAAATTTATAGTCTAACAATTTATTTAATATTTTATCACATTTTATTAATGGTTTTTCAAGGGTTTTAGTCATGCAGTAAGTTGTTTGCATATTTTTGGGCTAACACTGCAAGTGGTTTTTTTTATAATTCTGTAATATGTATTTTTTTTGATATTTTAGCTAAATGGAAGATACAATTACAAGTAATTCTTTTGAGATAAAAACTGATAAACCAGGTGGAGAACAAAATGTTGCATTTGAGTCAAAGTGGGGAAGCAAGTACATATCCTATTATTATTATATCCCAAATAGGTGAAACAACCCAGAATGTGTCAAATGTTAGGACATTACAAAAAAAAAGTGCAATTTGGGATTATTTTGAAATAATAAAGTCTAAGGATAACAAGGGTAATGCAGTTGATAAACTATCATATAGGTATTGTCATAAGACTTATATGTCCCAGAAATTTAGATCTACCTTAAATTACTTCAGGCATACCAAACTTTGCCCAGTATTGAGTCAAACAAATAAAAAATATAAAATTTTTAACCTAGAGATTTTGGAAAAAGGAAAATCAGTAGATGTTAAAACAAATAATTTCCGTGTTACATCTGTATTTGATAACAACAAAGTAAGAAATATATTGGCAAAGATGATTATTACAGCTAAGTTACCTTTTAAGTTTGTAGAGCAGCCATATTTTAATTTATTTGCACATATTTTGATACTAATTATAAAAAAACTTCAAGAAAATTTATACGTGCAAAATGCCTTAAAGTTTATGAAATTGAAAAGAACAAGATGAAGAAATTGCTAAAGTCTATAAATCATATTTCATTAATAGCTAATTGTTGGATTTCAAATTAATCAATAGGGTATATGAGTTTAACAACACACTACATTAATTCAGATAGGGTGTTGCAGCATTCCATTATAAATTTTGTTAATCTTGAACCTCTGCCAACAGCACATGTTAATGCTGATGCCATTAGTGAGTGCATAATGCAGTGGGGTATCCACAAAAAATTATGATAATTATATTTGATAATGCCCGTGCCACCAATAATGCAGCAAAGATTTTATCAAGAAAATTTGAGAATACTAACAGACTTTTTTTTAAAGGAAAAATATTTCATATTCATTGTTGTGCACATGTTTTAAATTTGATTGTTCAAGAAGGACTTAAAAATTGTAATTATGTCATTAAAGTTGTTAGAGAAGCTATTGTTTATATTAAAAAATCTTCAGGCCACTTAAAAATATTTGGTGAGATTGCAAGATTAGTTGGTGTTTCAACTTGTAGAGGTCTTTTAGGTGATATAAGAACAAGATGGAACTCCACATTCTATATGCTAGAATGTGCCTTTCATTATAAAACTGTGTTGCATGAATTTCTTAGAAAAAATAAGGGATTAGTTTGGGGTTTGACTGATAATGATTGTGATATATTTGATAGAATTAAATGTATTCTTAAGGGTTTTAGAACGCTTCAAAGATATTTTCAGGTTCCACATACCCAACTGCTAATCTCTTTCTTCCTGAAATGATTCAAATTAAATATATTCTTGAGAGTGGGGCAAGTGAGAATGATGATTTTCTTAGATTGATGTGCATTTCAATGAAAGAAAAATTTAACAAGTACTGGGCTAATACTAACTTGCCAATGTGCATTGCCAATGTGCTTGATCCAAGGAAAAAAATGACATTTATTATATTTGCATTTAAATCAATATATTCTGGCTCAGCCCTTGATGACAAAATTGAGTGGATTTTACAAAATTTGCATGAACTACTCGGCTTTAATTATGTAGACACATCTAGAACAGTTTTTGATTCTTCAAACAATTTGTTAATCCTTTAAGGTAGCTCTAGTTCAAGTTATTATGAACTAGGAAATTCAATTTTAAGAGATTTTGATTTTTTTTTAGTCTGCTTGTGCTAGCCAGCTAATTAAATCAAATATTGAGCTTTATTTGGATGAGGATTGCATTAAGTTGCCTCAAGAACAAAGATCTTCATTTAATATTCTTGAATGGTGGAAAATGATTTCTTTAAAATGGTATACATTATCAAAGATGGCTAAAGATATTCTTACTATTCCTGTTACAACTGTTGCTTCCGAATCTACAGTTAGCGCAAGTAGTCATGTACTTGATGATTATAGAAGTTCATTATCACCAAGTATGGTTAATGCACTTATTTGTATGGCAAATTGGCTTATTGGGTCTCAATCCAATCTTACACACTTGGATGAAGATGTAAAATTTTGAGTTTGATTTATTCTAAATTCTAATTTACAAGAGAGATAAGAGTATTATTCAACTTGAATTAATTTATTTTGTTTTTTTTTGTACAGGAAGAACAACTAACATGTGATATACTAGATGAAGTGGTGTAAGAACTACTTAATTGAACAAAGTGATTCAAGTGGTTATTTAATTATAAGTACTTTTGAGTGCGCTGTACTTAATTATTTTTGCAAAACTTTTAAAGGCATATATAATATAATTTTTTATGTGCTCCACTGCTTCTGCTTATTATTACAGAATTGTAAGGCTTTTTTAATTTGTATATTTAATCATCAAGTTATAATATTATAAAATTAGTTCAAATTTTCATTGCTGAATACTGGCTCTTTTTATTTAAATTTTCATTTAAGCATATTTTTTATTTGTATATTTAATCATCAAATTATAATATTGTCTATTTAGTTCAAATCCTCATTGCTGAATACTAACTCTTTTTATTTGGATTTTTATTTAGGTAGGTTTTGTGGTGAAAAATGGACTATGATGATAAATAATCATTTCATATTAAATAGAATATGATATTTTAGCCCTTTCATAGAAACTTGTGATTGCTTCAAATTTATATTTTTTCACTAAACTGCTGCTTATTGGGCTGCTGCTGCCAGCTACTTGGGCTGGAGTTGCCTCTGCTACCATTGCCTGTGTGCTGCTTCTTTGGTTTACAGTTTGTCTAAAAACTCTAAAATTCATATATTGTTTTTTACTATTATGCATTTCTTTTTCTGCTATATTACTATGGTTATTGTAGCTTTGGTTAGTGTTGCTTTGGCTATTACTTCTTGGGTTGCTGTTGAATTGGCTGCTGCTGCTTGGGTTGATGCTGCCTAAGCTGCTGCTGCTAGTTGCCTTCACTGGTGTTGCCTCTACTACTGCTGCCTAGGTTTTTGCTGCCTTTGCTGTTGCTGCTTTGGTTTACTGTATGTTCAAAAACCATAAAATTAAATAAAATTATAGAATGTAAATAGAATCACAGTACCAGCTTGCACTTACAGCTTGAACCATAAAACATGCAAATTATTTACTACAAGATTGAAAACCTTGAAAAAACATAAAACTGCTGAACTATAAATCTATAACTATAATTGTAAAATCACAATTCCAACTTATAGCTTAACCCTTAAAAATAAAATTATAGGCTCATAAAATATTGCATGTGATTATGTGAGCATGTCTAAGAACTTTAAAATTAATAGAAGTAAAGAATACAAATAGATCTATAATATCAGCTTACACATGTATGTTGAATCCTAAAACATGCTGCTACTTGAGCTGCTGCTGCTTTAGTTGCTGCTACTGCTTAGGCAGCTGGCTGCTGCGGCTGTTACCTGGGCTACTACTCCTAGCTGTCTGGGCTGTGTTGCCTTAGCTGCTGTTACTTATATTGCTGCTGCTTTGGTTTACTGCATGTCTAAGAACTCTAAAATGCATAGAATTTTTTTTTACTTTATTACTATGGTTGTTGTAGCTTTGGCTGATATTGCTTTGGCTGCTACTTATTAGGCTGGAGTTGCCTCTGCTACTGCTGCCTGTGTTGCTGCTGCTTTGGTTTACAAGTTGTCTAAAAGCTCTAAAATTCATAGACTATTTTTTACTATTGTGCATTTCTTTTACTGTTATATTACTATAGTTATTTTAGCATTGGCTAGTATTACTTTGGCTACTATTTCTTGGGCTGCTGCTGCTTGGGTTGATGCTTCCTAGGCTACTGCTACTAGTTTCCTGGGCTGCTGCTGCCTCTGCTATTGCTGCCTCTATCGCTACTGCCTGGGTTGCTACTGCTAACTGCCTCTGCTACTGCTGTTTTGGTTTACTGTATATCTAAAGACCCTAAAATTAAACAAAAGTACATAATATAAACATAATCACAGTATCAGCTTGTACTTGCAACTTGAATCCTAAAACATGCAAATAACTTACTGTGAGATTGAAAACCTTAAAAAAACATAAAACTTTTATACTATAAATCTATAAAAAATGTGATGAAATATTAAATAAATTGTTAGACTATAAATCTATAAGACTGTAACTGTAAAAACATAATTCTAACTCTCAAGAATTAGGACTCAGCTCAACCAAAAAAATAGAGTTACAGGCTCATAAATTATTAATTGCTGCTGCTTGGGTTGCCTCTACAACATTCCTAAAAAGCTTAAACAGAATAATAGAATAAAGATACTTTAATAAGACTCATAAGCACAAGTTACAACTTATTGCATATTTAAGAATTCTAAAATGCATAAAATATACTATATTATTCTGCATTGCTGTTATAATTTTATTGAGTAGTTGCTGTAATGCTGCAGCATCTAGTAAGTTCTAAATTGTAATAGATTTTGTATTTTATAAAGTATTTTAACTAATTTTTTTTTATTTATTTGATTTGAATTTGAGCAATCATTTGAGATGGCTAGATTGGGTCTATAATAAATAATTATTATTGAGTATTGACTGCTATGCTAAGCCTCTTTAACTTTAAGAAAATGATGTTAATCTGAGTCCTTGACAAAAAACAACAGAATCACAATCAAAGTCAATCAATGACTCAATCAGATGATTATGATATTTGGTGCTAATTCAGATAAGTGTTCTTTGTAATTTTATTATATTATCTTTAAGAAATGATGAAACATTATATTTTTCACTTGAGTTATTATATTATATTTTGTGCAGATTTTAAATGTTGGTTGGCTATTTGGCTTGCAAGTTAATACTTTGAATTAGATGCAGTCGTTACAATTTTGGCAGGCTTGAGTTGCTGCTGCTTAGATCATTGTTGCTTCTTGTTTATATTAAATTAATGTACAATTTTATTACATTTTGTTTGTGAATTGTGGCAAATATTTGTGAATTGTAATAAATGTGTATGGAACTATAAATTAATATCTTAGCAAGCTCCAATTTAATTTGCTGAATTTTAATAGTATGTATTGTTTACAATATTTTTTATTTAAGAAATAATATTCTTACTTTTAAAGTTGACTTAAACTAAGTTCGAGTCAACTCAAACTAAAAAATTTTGAATCAAAATGGTATTTTGAGCTAACTCGAATCAAATTCCGAGTTAGCTCGAACTCGAATTTGAATGAGTTGAATTTGACTCGAGTCGAACTCGATTCGAGTTCGAGTCGAGTTCGAGTCGAGTTTGAGTTGAGTTTAACTTGAAATTTTTGAGTTCGAGTTAAGTCTAACTAGCTCGAACTCAAATTGAAGTCAGCCTTACATTTAGGAATGGTTGGGCGGTTAAGGATGTAAAACTAAATTAAGTTGTCGATGGTTTCAAACTTAATGAAGCCATCCATCAATTTAAGATTAATTAGGCATTTCATTGAGTGAGTTTGGTCTTTATAAAAATTCTAGGCTTATTTGATTGATGACTAATTAATGGTGTTGACCAAACTTTAATAGTTTATCCATTTTCTTTTATCATTACTTGAGCCATTTCAATTACCATTGTTGCTTAATTAATAATGGGATTAGTTATGGGTAGTTTATTTGATATGTGGAAAAATGCTTAGTTCAAATAAGTAAGTGCAATTTTTGTTAACTTGATAGGGAAGACAATCCTACATCATAAGTCAAGTTGTGATTTGAGTTGTTGGTTAAAATTAGCAATCATTTCAATAAAGTCATTTATGCACAATTATTTAAATCATCCAATGTACTCAACATGCTCTAATCTATGCAAATCATCAAAATGTATGATAGGGATACATTCGCATACTCAAAAATTTGATAAATTAAAATTGTATTTTCTGTCAAATGATGCCCACAAATTATGAAAATTTACCAATAAGATAAGAAAAAAATGATGAATCTAAATATAAAGTTATTTTAAAGTTTTGACAAATAACCTTTTTGTGCTAATTTTTTAAAATTCAATAGCATATAACCTACTAAAAATAATTTAATAATAAAGTTTACCAAATATTCACAAAAATGCTTTAAAATATCTTTTAAATATTAACATATTCATTTTAACTAATTTCCAATTATTTTTAAAATTATTTCAATAAATATATTTCTTAACAAATATTTAAATTTTATATTCAAATTATTAGATTTATAGTTTTTAATAACCTAGTGTTATTACATTTATTCACTTTATTAAGTTAGGGTAATGTCTACTAAGAATATAATACTAGGCGATATTTTATTTTTTCAATTTTCATCCATTACTCCTAGTTATGTTTTAGAAGAGTTGGGTAGCTTTTGCTTTTGGGTTAGTGAAACTTGCTAACAATTGACATTCACTCTTGTGGTCTTATATTATTATTTTAGTAAAGGCATCTCTCAATAAAAATTTGTCCATTCTAATGAATTTCCACTTCTTTCTAATAGAATTCATTTGTAATGGCTTATTGATAGTCATGGATTATTTTTTGAAACAATTGGAGTGTGACCTTAGTAAAAAAACATTTGTATTATTTTCTTCTTAAGTCAAGAAGATTATGCAACTCAATCTAGTAATCCAAAATATTTTGTTGAGAAATGGGTCGTATATTAGTATTAGAGAGAGATGTTGGCTTTTATAAATGAGGCAATCACTGTGTAAACTAAAAAGTATACCATGCACACCATGAAAAGATAATTCATTTAGAAGGTAAGAAAAATGAGAGTTGACAATTATATCTTTGTTGTTTTAGATAATGAATGATTAATAAAGCAAATGCCTGCTCTCATAATGATAAAAATGGAGATATTTAAATAGATTTCCAAATCTAAGGCACATTCTAGGCTTAAATCCAAGCTCATACACAATTATATAAAGTTATAACTACATTTATTTAGAGAATGGTCGGCCCTTACAAGTATATATAAGAGATTTCTACCTCAATAAAGCATTGAATGCATTCTGTGCACCCACAAAGATTTAGATGTTTTATTGAATGTATTCTTTGCACCCACAAAGATTTAGATGTGAATGTGAAGAATCAATGTGTGGTTCCATTTAATCTAATCACAACCAAAATCATATATTTATAATTTTATTCATCATATTAAGCTCAATGAGCATGCTTGTATGACAAAAGCTAATCCGATTCAAGTTGAAAAAATATAATATAGCAAAAATTTTAAAAATGCTATGATAAATATTGTCATATTACAAAACTATAAAGTGAAACAGTCACTTAAATTAGATATTTCTCAAAGTAATATAAATGGAATATGTGTGATTACAATACAAGGATACTCAAAGCGCTTAAACAAAAACCAAAAAATTTCATCTAATAGATGGAACCTTCCCTTTTTCGTTACCATGCCAATAAAAGCAATCAGAAGTCCCTTAATGGTACTTCTAATGATTACTCATGAATTTTTTAAGCTGGAATATTTGAGGCATTGGTAATGTCTCATCAAAAAATAGATTTAAGCACATTATTTTTGAAAACAAAATAAATATTGTGGCCATTCTTGAGCTAAAGTTATCTGCTGAATGCATTTTTAATATTAGCTACTTTGCTAAATTTGATAATGATGTTTCTTTTACTTCCAACAAAATATGGATCATGTGGACTAACCTTTGGAATGCTGAAGTCCTTTTCCAATGTGAACAAGCCTTTCACATCAGATTTGTTAATGCAGATCATAAATCTTGCATTTCCTTTGTCCATGCACATAATCTTAGGAATGATTACTTATCCTTGTGGTCCTTTCTTAAGGATTGTGTTACTACTTCTATTCCTTGGGCAGTGGGAGGGAATTTTAATGTTGTTATGGAAAGTAACGAATACAAAGGTTACTCCACTGATTATTCTAACTCTACTTTTGATTTCAACTCGGCTATACTTGAATGTGGCTTAGAGTATTTCAAGTATACTGGTGCTCATTTTACTTGGAATGCTAGTCAAAAATTTTCCCGCTTATATAGATTTAGAATAAATAACACTTAGTGTAACACTTTTTCCAACTACTTAAACTCATCTCTAAACTCCACGGTCTCTGACCATAAACCAATTATCCTATCCACTTGGAATAACAAAAATAAATTCCCTAAGTCTTTCTGTTTTCAGCTTTTTGGCTTCAAAAAGATGAGTGCCATAATATTATGAACTCCATTTGGAATGAACCTTATAATTACTTTGGGCTCTATAAATTAGTTGAAAATTTTACAAGCTAAGGAAAGCTCTTGGCATATGGAACAAGTCTTCCATAGGTGATATCTTTATCAACTTATCTTGCCAAGAAAGTTTAGTAACAACTCTGAAATCTATTTTTGACATTGATCTATCTGAAAGCAATAGATTGGCAATTAATAAAGCTAAATCTAAGCTTATCTAAATCATAATGATGTTGAATCCTTTTGGAAACAAAAATGCTTCATTAATTCAAAATGAAAAGGAGAGTGTAATGTTGCCTTTTATCATAATTGGGTGAAAAAAAGAAGACACATAAATCTTATCAATGAAGTCACTTGCCCTGAAGGCCAAAAAATTTCCACCCTGATTGATTTGCAAAGTTCTATCACCAATTATTTCAAAGAAAACTTTAAAAATCCCATTCACACTTCCCACAAAAGTAACCTTATAACCCCTATTGCTCAAATCACTACTGACATCAATAACATATTCAATCAGATGCCTAGCAAGGATGAAATTTGGGAAATTATTAAAGACCATAAGGAAAACTCATGCCCTGGATCTGATGGCTTCCTCGGAGAGTTTCCTAGAAACTTTTGGAACATTTTAAAGCTTGATGTTTGTAATGGATAAACAAATTCTTTTGTGATGTTTCTCTTCTCAAATTCCTTACTCACACTATGATTACTTTGATCCCAAAAATTTATAAAGCCTCTTGGTGGAATAACCTTAGAACTATTAGCCTTTGTACCCCTTTGAGCAAAATAATCTCTAAAATTTTAGCCAAAAGGCTTCAAACCTTTCTCCACTCTCTAATTGATCTAAAACAATCTGGGTTCATCCCCGGTAGACACATTCAAGATAATATTCTTGCTACTCAAGAGCTTTTCCACAGTTTAAAAAAGAAATGTTGGGGTCACAATCTTATCCTAAGAATTGATCTTGAAAAGGCCTTTGATAAGTGAAACTGGAATTGTCTCATAAATTTACTTCAAGCCTTTGGTTTCAATGAAAAATTCATTACAAAGATCAAAGATTTAATGCACCACAATTGGTTCTCTGTTATTCTCAATGGCAACCCTATTGGTCTCTTTCCTTCTGAGAGAGGGCTTTGACAAGGGGATCCCCTTTCTCCCCTTCTTTTCATTTTAGCCATGAACTTTTGGTCTCACAATATAAACCTCCTATTCCAACATAACCCAAACATGCAATTTAACATTGGAGGAAAAATTATGGTGTTTCTTCTTGCTTATGCTGATGATCTGATCATCTTCTCAAACTGTAGTAGCAACTCATTAAGAAATATGGTGGCTGTCCTCGCTGATCTTGAAATTGAATCTGGGCTTAATATCAATAGACTCAAATCCAACTATTTTGTGAATAGCAAAAGCCCCCAAAGGAATTGCACTAAAATTGAAATTTATCTCAATTTCAAGAAAGGGAAATTCCCATTCACCTATCTCGGGATCCTTGTAAATGTTGGTCACAATAAAAACATATGCTATAAAGGCCTTCTTGACAACATTTTTCAAAAACTTCAAGGTTGGGAAACCAATATCTTTCTCAAGGAGGTAGGCTGATCCTAATCAAGCATGTGCTGAATGCTATACCTCCCTATTGGCTTGAGATTTGCTCTCCTACTACTTTTATTTTGAAAAAGATCACCACTATTTTCAACAAATTCTTATGGATCTATTCTAATGGAAGCAAAATCATCTGGTGCTCTTGGGATCAAATTACTTTCCATTATACTGAAGGTGGGTTTGGGATTAAGAAACTCTCTGATATTAACAATGCTTTATCCCTTAAACTTTGGTGGAACTTTAGAACCTCCACCTCCATATGGTCCAAAATTTTTCTTGCAAAATATTGCGCTAACTCGCATCCGGTTGTGGTTAGAAACAAAATCACTGATTCTTCTAATTGGAGAAGAATGCTTACTTTTAGAGACATTGTAAAGGAAACTATAATGTGGGAAAATCTTGACACTTTTATATCCTTCTGGTTCAATTGCTGGAATAACAATAAATCTTTATTTACAAATTATAGGCTAATTAAATACCCAAATTTGAAACTTGCTGATTGTTACTCCAACAATTCTAGCTGGAATTTACCCCTCCTTCAAGATTTGTTCTCGGGAGAGGATTTTAATAGCATTACTGCCCTTCATCCAGTCTTTTAAGAAGCTAAATTTGCCAACTCGGTGTTATGTATAAATATAAAAATTAACCTCTCTATCCCTTGGAATTGCTGCAGAACTTATGTTGTTCCTTCTTTCCCAAACTAGATTTGGCATAAATGTATTCCCAAATTAACCAGTATTTTCCTTTGGAGACTTTACAAAAATCTCATCAGTGTTGACACTAAAATGCAAAGTTTGGGTTATTGCCTTGCTTCCCACTGCCATTGTTGCAATAAAATTGAATCTCTAAATCATGTCTTCATTGATATTGATTTTAGTAAATCAATTCAGAACAATATCTGCTTGACTTCTCCCCCCTCAGATGATAATAGTGAAAATATTTTTTCCCGTTGGCCTAAAGTAAAGAAGGCTAAAATCCACATTGGCAACTCTTTTGATGCCTACTCTTTGGCACATATGGAATGCAAGGAACAAAGATAAATACACAAATGCTATGCTTAATTCAGTTGCCTCTATTTCGACCATTATCAAGGATGTTAAAAACTATTTTAGCAATTATGATAAAAAAGTTTTCAGTTGGAAAACTCTTAATGCAATTAAATCAAAAATAGACTCATGTTGGATTGATGGTTTTGCTTTAGATTCTCTCTCAAACCTGTGGGTTTTTGCAATTGGAAGTGGTCTCTCACTGGGGCTATCCATTTGCTCCCTCACACCTTCTGGGTTTGCATCTTTGGCGTTATTGTGGGTTGCTTGTTGCACTGAGGACATTGTGTATTTTAAATTGGCTGGTTTGCGTTTTACCTATTCTCATGTTGTTGTGGGTGCTGAGCTCTATTTTAATTTTCTTTGCTGCTGGGGAACTTTGAATATTGTGATGTTGTGGGTGCTTTTCTGGGCTGCTGTGAATCTCTTCATTTTGTGGGGTTTTGCTTACTGGGGTACTCTGTATCTGCATTACCATTTCTTTTACTATGGAACTATGCATATGCTAGGGTTTTGCAAGATGGGGTGCTGTGTTCTGTGGGACCTTATTTGCTGTGGGTCCTTAAATTATGTGTTGTTGTGGGTTTTTTCAAGGCTGCTTACTATCTATATTACCTTTTCAAGGCTGCTTGCTCTGATTTTATGGTTTATTGTGGTCTCCTTGGCTATGGTGGTTTGCTTCTGGAAGTGGTCTCTAATTGGGGTTGTCCACGTACTACCCATCCTCTACTAGAACTGTTATTTTGACTTTCCCATTTGCTGATGGCTTATAGTTTTGGGAGGTGCTACTGTATTCTTTATTATGAGCAGACTTTTGTTTTCGTGCATTTGCTTTGGAGTTTGCTATTTTTTCATCTTGACTGTTGTGGGTTGTTGTATTTCTCGACTTTTTTGCTTGGCTATTGTTGGCTATTGTATGTCTTGGTTGATCTGCTTGGCTGTTGTTTGTTCCTTACTTATCGAGCTTAGGACTGTTGTGGGCTGTTGTTTTGTTTCTTGGACCTGCTTGGCTTTCATAAATTATTTTTGTTTGGCTGTCGTGGACTGTTTTGTTTTGTTTCGGTTTGGCTTTGTTGGCATGTTGGCTCCTTGCAAGTTTTTTCTTCATAGGTCTCCCTCTATAGCAAGTTTCCCTCTATGGCAGATATGCTCCTTGCAGGAGGTTTGCTCCTTCTGGGCTGTTATGTTCTACAGTTATACTCTGTTTTGGTTTCTCTTTTTATTTTCACTAGGTCTTTTTAGGCTATACCTAGGACCTAGTTATTTGGGGTTGGCTTTAGACCTTTAGTATTTAGGATTTTTGTAATCTTCCATCTCTCTCTGTATCTTCATTTTTGCTTGCAATAAAATTCCTCACCGAGATGACTTTCTAAATATATATATATATTTGTTTATTTGATTTCCAAATAAGCGGATGAATAAATCCCAGTATATCATAATAGTTTTGGCTCTCTACACATGAAAAGGAACTAATAGCAATAACTATAGAATAAAAATAAAACAAAACTGTAGAAATAAAAGCAATAAAAATAGTTATCTTATTAATAATAACAATAACTCTATCCATATAAATAGAACAATGAAGCAAAAATAAAAATAATATATGTTAAAACTAAACAAAAAAACTATTATTTATAAAACAAAGTAACACTAAAATATGTTAAACACTACAAATAGAGGATGCGAGAAACTTCTAAACCTCTTCTAAGAATTAGAAGCCTCTCTTAAACAATATAAGGTGCTCTAAGAAAGCTTACAAGCGCTCTCAAAATTTTGGATGAATTAAACCTTGCGTATTTATCCTCAAGTCTCTTCGTAAGTGTTTTAAATTTTATATTTTTATAACCCTTCTCTTGTGGGGTATGCATGAAACTTGAATAAGTCTGCTAAACTCATGTGCAAAGGAGGTGCGATCAAGAAAGCTATGTCTTAGCATTGCTCTGGAAAGGAGAGAAGATCCATAGATATGCGGCCAATGATTATAAAGGAGGGATCGATAAAACTTCATTTTAGGAAGGAGGAAAGATTCCACATCTTTGCGGTCAAGCATCTAAAGGAGAGGATTGTACTGGCTTTTTCACCTGTTGTGCGATCATCAAAAGAATGACTCTTTCTGGAGTGTATTTTGAAGGCGAAAAATCTCTAAAGAGTGGATGTCATGTAAGCATTAGAAACACCTCTAATAATGTTCCCTTAAGTACCCAACTCACATTTAGATCCCAAATGGTCTAAATATCCCCCAAATTATATAGGGCGACACCTGAATAGAATTTATATTCCGCCAGCACTTTGGCCTCGAGTAGCAAATGCCAGGGTGCGCAATAGTACCCTGGTCTCAGGTAACTGGTGTCATAGTGTGCTACAGTGTGCCACGACATGCTACAATGTTTCAATATTGGGCAGACTGGTGCCAGAGCGCTCTACCGCGCATCATTCTTGGGTTTTTGGTGCTATGGCGCTCCATGATGCGCTACGGCACCCCAGTCTCAGGTAGACTGGCATCGGGGCACGCTACAACACCTTCTTATTGAGTGCTGGGTGCTATGGTGCGCTACGGTGTGCCATGTCACACTGTGGTGCTTTGCTAGAGCTTAGCTTTTCCAACTTTGTTTTGTATCACCTGGGAACCTCCCAGAAGATCATTGAAGCTCCATTAGCATCTTTATAATAATTTGAATACTCTTCACAACATAACAGTCAACATTCTTGCATATATATTTCATCCAAACTCAGGCAATTTTAGTAACTCTAGTAATAAGGATTACCTAGAGCGATCTCTGGGTGAATTTAGAACTTCTACAAGTGATTTCATGGATAGGATTGATGTTACATTAAATAGTCATGAAGCAACATTAATAAGGCAAGAAACTATTGTTAAGAGAATAGAGATACAACTTGAGGATATTCTTACTAAGCTTAAAAGACCTACGTTGGTGGGAGCGATAAGTGAATGTGAGAATGAGCAAGGGAATTCCATAATATTATAAAGCAGAAAGATCACCAACCATTAAGAAATAGAGAGACGGAAATCAACTTAAATATGAATGAAGAGGAGAGAAGAAGGGGAGCTGATGAAAAATAACATTGGGAAAAGGACATTAATTTGACTGAACTTGCAATACAAAAAGAACAAAGTAAGATTAGTCAATCTATACCCTTCCCTCAAATTATTGCTAGAAAAAATGTTGATTTATAATTCCAAAGGTTTTTAAAAACTTTCAAAACACTCTATATAAACATACATTTAGCTGAAGCCTTGGAACAAATTCATAGCTATGAAAAATTTATAAAAGATATTTTATCTTAAAGAAGAAAAATTGATGAAAGCGACATAGTGGCATTAACAGAGGAATGGAGTAAAATTTTGCAACAAAAGATGGCTATAAAATGAAAGGATCTAGGTAGTTTCACAATCCCATGCACAATTGGAAATAGAACCTTTTCCAAAGCACTTTGTGAGTTAGGTGCATCAATAAATTTAATGCCTTATTACATCTATAATGAACTAAGAATTGATAGCTTGAAACCCTCCTCTATTCTTTTACAGTTAGCTAACAGATCTGTAAAATCCCCAGTTGGAATCCTAAAAAATGTGCTTGTAAAAGTGGATAAATTCATCTTCCCAGGTGACTTCATTATATTAGATATGAAAGATGAAAACTAAGCATTCTGGGAAGTCCTTTCTTAGCCACCGGTAAAACCCTTATAGATGTAGAAAAAGAAGAATTGAGCCTATGTTGTGATGGGAAAGAAGTTAGATTCAACATTAATGATACTATGAAATACCCCACTGAATTTGATGAGAGCTGTTGGAGAGCAAATCTTTTGGTAGATTTTATCATATCTAGAGAAATTCTAGAGGAGGAAACTAATATTAGAGATGATGAGGAGAAAAATGAAAATGAAAGTGAAGTGAAAGAGTTAATTCAACACCAAGGAAAAATTGATCCATCCATAGAGGACCCTTCTAATTTAATGCTTAAAGCCCTCCCAACCCAAATTGTTGTCCATACCATAGCATTTGTGGCTACATATTGCAATGGTTGGATAAAGGACACTCAACCTTAGGATAGATGTAACATCACAAATCTTTACTAAGATAATTAGGACTAACTCCTGACTCAATTAAGCCAAAATTAGGATCCTATGTTACTTCAAAATTAGGCCAAACCAAATAAATCATTGGAAATCGTATAATTTTGTGCTAGTAATACTTATGTTTGAGAGCAACCTAGATAACAAATACTCATAAATTAATTGTTGAAAATTTTAATTACAAAAAATTAAAAATAAATAAATAAAAGTCCAAATCAATAAATTTTAGTACCATCATATTAATAATAATTAAAGAAGACTAAGTTTAGAGTTTAGTCAAAATTGGAGCTCTTGATTGCCCATAATTAATTTTTGAAATTTTAATTTTTAAAAACAAAATATAACTCCAAATTGAAAAATTTTAGATCGAGGATGTTCATCTCATCAAGACTCACCTTCCAATCAAGTTTTATCAAATTTGAAAATCAAACGACTAAAAGATGCGAATAATTTAGATTGTATTTTTTTATTTTAGTTTTCCTAAGCAAATTTTCTCACTCCTCACCCCCCGACATTCTTCTCACATGAATTCCCTATGGCACAAGGTGAAGGCATCTGACTCCCACTCTCTTGCGCCATGCTGCCCATGCCTGCCCTTACCCTTGACTCACATCAGCCGATAGTGCCAGGCGGCCTGGCCGATCTCCCACTTCCTCTCCCTTGCCTATAAAAGAAACCCTCACCCTCTCCATCTGTTCGTGCAACTCTTCTTCCTCCTTGAGTAGACCACCCCTCAAATACCCCAGCATCGTTGACCTCTAGTAACTGTCGTCGACCTCCGACCTTTTCCCCCCCTAAACAATTTTTGACAGCGAAGGGCTCCCTTCAAACGAGAGAAAGAGAAAGAAGATGAGAGGAATTTTTTTTTTCATATTAATTTTTGATTAAAAAATATAATACTAATTACTAACTAAATCCTAACTATTAATTACTAATTACTACTACTAATTATTATTATTATTATTATTATTCTTTTATATATATAATTTTTTTAGTTATTGTGAATCTCTTTATTATTAATTTTCTTTCTTTTTACTAATTACTACTACTAATTACTAATTACTACTACTAATTATTAATTTTTTTTTTAATTTTTGATTAAAAAATATAATACTAAATACTAACTAAATACTAACTATTAATTACTAAGTTATACTACTATTTATTATTATTATTATTATTCTCTTATATATCTAATTTTTTTAGTTATTGTGAATCTCTTTGTTATTAATTTTCTTTCTTTTATATATATAATTTTCTCTTACTACTACTAATTACTAATTACTACTACTAAGAAGAATTTTTTTTAATTTAACATATTAATTATAAACTTACTTTCAATTAAATGTTTTTCTTAATTAAACTATAAATATTTTTAATATATTTATAATTATCTTAGTAAAATAATTATTATATTAATAAGATTATAAAAATAAATAAATTATAAATATAAATTTCATCATCACCATTCTAATGATAAGTTATGTATATTTAGATTAATGAGAGATTAATATAAGCACAATTTTAAAAAATTAAAAATAGGTACCCACATAATATGAAGTATATTTATATGCTGATTTGATTGTATATAAATTTCATCATCTCCACTTTCAGCCTTATGAATTTCGTATCTAAGAATGAATTAATTTAAGTATACAGCTACTGTTTGATATACTATCAAAAATAGATAACATGCTTGAAATGAATAAAGTTCTAAGGAGGTTATTTATAGTCTGTATAGAATATAATTCATATTTTTGAATGGAGCAATTTGTTATCATCATACTTTGGAATGCATAGGTAAATTGTTATATAAAATTGAACCAAATTTATTATTATCAAGCTATAATTTTGCCCAATCAAACAATACTGTTACTTTATTATTCATTTTCGAGATAAAACTATTCAATTTATTACTTCATATATTGCTTATCATTTGTTTTACAAAAGAATTATGAAAAACATCAAAAGAGGAAAAATTTACTTTTTAATTATTATTAATTAATCCAAAGCATCTTTATATGTTCAAGTTCATGATTTCTATTTATATAAATAATGTAATTAATGATATCCAAAGTACTTAGAGTATTCTCTAACAGATTTTCAACCAGGGAATATTCGTTGTAAATGCCAAGTCACAATTTCAAAGCGGAGTTGGTCCAACCCTAAAATAAATAACCCTTGTACTTTTATTTTATTTCTTGCTTCTTAGTCTTTCTTTTTATTGATTCAAATAAATATAATAGTACTCGTGTATACATAATGTAAATATAATATTAAAATAAAATAACATATTTTGTCTTTCAAATATAGATGAACAAATTTATGTGATATTTTATATTATTATGTTAAATCATGACTATAATCCTCGGAAGAGACCCCAATTCTAAATCCTCGCTAACATGATATTGGGGGATATTACAGTTAGTATCAAAGCTTGAGTTGAAAAAAATTTGGAATAATAATATAAAAATTCAGACATTTGTTCAAACTAATTTGAAAAATAATAGTACACATATACATTAACACAATATAATTATTTTAATAAATGGATCCCAAAATTAAATTTGTTGAATATACTTTGAGGAGAACATTGAAGAAAAGCATAGTAAGGTAAATTCATGCCCACTATGAAGTTCAAGGAGTTACAATATCCATTAAGCACCTACCTTAACTAGAATATTTGTGAAGATGTAAGATTTACTTATTACCATCTTCTATGATCAAACTAAAAATCTAAAAAAGGAGATAAAAAACCAACAAGATACCATCCGAGAGATTGCTGTTGCATATGAATATCACTGAATGTAGCAAGAGGAAAGAAGAAAAGTAATTGCGTCTATCCAGAAAAATTCAAGCACTTCAAACACATCCTTTTTTGGAAAAGAGAGGCCCACTACTACTTCAAAGATTTAAGAGAAAAGTGAGACAAGCCAAAGGAAATAAGAAGGCACAACAAAGATGTAAGTCTTAAACATGTACTGCTTGAATAAAACTAAAATTGCATTATATATAAATCATGTCATTAGTAGACGGATCATCAGGATGATTTGACAAACTCCTCTTAAACAAACTCTACCAATAGAGTACCATGGAAATTTCAAAATCTTAAAATCAATCATATTCCAAGTTCGCAAATCATTAATGAACGAATACAAATTTTAGAAGAGACAACAGATAGATCTATCGAGATGCTGACATTGTTTATGTCTTTAACAAACAAAAGATTAGAAGGAATAAAATTTGAAATTCAGGATCTTCATATGTTGCTGTGAACAATGGTCTTAGCATAGTTAGTAAGAGAATATGAGGCAGAATTTAATCACAAAGTTTCAAAACATAGAAGGGAGATTCGCCAATTAATAAGTTTCACTAACATTGAAGATGGAGCCTCTTCATCGCGTACAATAGAATAGATATATCAAGCAATATATATATATATACATATACATATATATATATATATACGTGTATGTATGCATATATATATATATATATATATATATATACATTTATGTATGTAAGAATTTTAAAATATAAATCTTTATGTTTCCCTTAATTTAGCTCACATGATTATTTTAACCTTTTCAAAAATTGCTGCTAGATTTTTGGGGAGTATGAATGATTGCATTAATAAAATATTCGAAGGAATTAATCACTCAGACACTCTATAATAAAGCAGTTGAATTTTAATCTTAGACCACAGGGAAAATTTAACAAACAAACCATTTTTGTAAAATTTATATGTTATTTCTTAACCAAATGTGTTAAATCACCTTTACTGGCTAATATTTTTCACCATGTTTAATTATCTAAGCCTTTCTTTTTCTACTCGAAAGGATTCTCATGAAACTCCCATCAATATTCCAACTCAAATGAGCCTACCAAAAATAGAACTAATATGTTACTTAAGTTAGTAATAACATTATTTTATAACCAAGATGTCAATTATACTTCAACATTTTCAATACAATTTACCACAACTAATAACATCTCCACTGATGGAATCCTACAAGCCTACTTCAAATTAAAACTAGCAACTCTTAATGGAACAATCCCACATATTGAAGTTGAAGATTGATTGAAGAAGGTTAAAAATAAATTAGTAACTATAAAATGCCTATTGGAGGATGCTGAAAGATAGGTTGTTTATCTTTTTAAAGGCAATGCTCAGAATTGGTGGAAATCCACAATGAGTACTAAATTTGCTAATTCAAATTTAGAAGATCAAAGATTGGAAGACTTTGTAGAAGTCTTTCGTGCCCAATACATTTGTAATAACTAATAGTGTTGTTACCCAATTTTGGTTAACCAATTAGGTTAGAAACTTTTCAATTAGTATTCTATTAACCTTAGGAGCAAACCTTACAAATTAAAGCTAATTTGGAAGCCATTTGATTTGATCGTTGCTCTTGATCAATTTTGATAGTAAGAAAAAAGAGAAAATTAAGTAGATCTTCGATTGAAAATCAAACTTCATTTTTAAGTTTATCACCCTCAAATTAGCTAGGGGTGAATTTTGAAACTTTTTAGTGCTCATTTGATAGCTCAATTTTAATTAATAAGATAAATATAATTAATTAATTAATTAATTATTTAATTTAATAAATCCATTAAATGATCATTACCGTAATCCTTTTGAAATAGCAGAAATCCATTGTCTAGCATAGAACACGGGATAGCCAGATCCATTGATCTGGGTCGTTCCATCATTTCACTGATTCTCATCCAAAGAACCAAATTTGATCCATGGTGGATCTAATCTCAGCCGCTGGATCAGGGCCCAGATCCAATGGTTGAGGCAGTGCCCATGAATTAGATCGGCCCGATGATAGGATCTGAGCCGTAGGATCCATCACGGAGTCATGATTGACAAGAGCACTATGCTCATATTGTACAATTGCTTGACCATGACTGTTGGTTGAGCTAAGGACCCTAGCACAGTCCTACCCCTTGGCCTCCCTAGCTCCCCATTAAGCCTTACAATCGACTCCTCTATCTATCATTTTTGTAATAACCTTAGTGTTGCTACCCATTATTGGGTTCAATTAGCTTAATATCACACTACTAGTGCACTTATAATAGCATTAGGAGCATACACCTGAGTTTTAGTGTGATTTGAAAATCATTCATGTTTGATGAATATTTTGAATATTTTAAATAAATAGAAAATTACTTAATTTAATTTAACCTCCAAATCAAAATTGGAGTTCACTATTGAACTCCTCACCCCCGAATTCACTAGAGGTGAAATTCTGAGAATTTTTGAAAGTCATGGAACTTTCCCGAATATTTTAATGTATTTTAATGCACAAAAAATTATTGAGATAATTAAACTGATCTCTGATTTGAAATCCAACTTCATTTTAAGTTACTCACCGGCTAAGAGTGAATTTTTATGATCTGTTAGAGCTCAATTGGTTATTTAATCTTGATTAATTAAAATTACATTAATTATTAAATCTTTTTAAATTATTACTATTATTCTATTTTTCAAAATCCTACGTATAACAACTCTAGTTGTTACCATAGCTAAATTCAGATTAATTAAGTTAAACCAAGCTTTAAATTTGATTCTATTAGACTTAATGGGTCATTTAAATATAACCTTAGAATTTTGAAATTGATCAGAGCTAAATTGAGACTTTTGATATTTTTGCCTATTTTGAGCCCTAAAAAATATCTAATAAATTAATTTGATCTCCAAATTAAATCTGATTATATTTTTAAATTTCTCACACCTAAATTAGCTAAGGGTGAAGTTTTGGAAATTTTTGGAGCTCATTTAGTCATAAATTGGATTTATAATTTAATTAGAATTAAAGATAATTATTAAAAGTATTATTATTTATAAAATTAAATATATATATTTTATATATCCAGGATTCACTGTCGGAACCGCGGCAGATCCGCTGCGGGGTCCCGACAGCGAGGCAGCATAAGCATCAAATAGATGCATTAGCATGCATCTCCGCGCCTCCATCTAACGGTCCGTAACCTACACATCGTGATCTAATCCTATCCGCACGATCGACATCTACCATCCAACGCTCAAGATTTAATCCATGGGTCTGTTATTCGGGAGTTGCATCAGACCATCTATCACCAACAACTTCGTAGATCGGACAGTTGAGGCAGCCCCATTCGCTGTAGATCTTTGTCTACGTTCGAGCGCTGGCCGACAGAAGAAATTCGCCCGTACCAAGCCACATCGATCCAGTCTGCCACCCCTCTGCCAAGTCACCTAGGCCGTTAGATCCTTTCCATTCATGGCCGAGCCTACTATGGCGATCTGAAGGATGGGATTATCCCATTTTGGGGTAGCTGAAGGCACCCTCGGTCTGAACCCAATACCTTGGCTCAACCTCGAGTCCTATCCTAGCACCCCTCTAAAGCCTATAAATACCTCCATTGATCCCACAGTGAATGCCTTTGCTCACTGTGAAGCTCAATTCTTCCGCTCTCTGCTCTCGGTGCTCCCAACTTCCCTAGGGATTCCAATGATGCGAACTACTGATAGTCAGTGGGTGTCCGGTGTTCAGACCCCCATTTAACTTTTGCAATGGTATGGAGTACTCAGAGCCCTCCCTTTCATCTCAATCTCAGCCAGCTATCAAACTTCATGTACAGCCTTTAATCCTATTCCTTTATCGAACTGGGTTCAGCTCGACTCGCACTCACTTGACCTTAGATGCTGCAATAGGACCTAACCTTAGCTCCCTAGTAAGCGTATAAGCTCTCTGGTGGGAACTGGAAATGGACCAAACGGTGTAATCCCGTCCGAATGTGCACTGCCAGCCGATCCTTAAGGCGCTGGATGTTGGCGTCTTCTAGAGGCTTCGAGCCCTATCTTCAATCCCTAAAGCCTCCTGAGGTGATTGCAAACTAATTGCAATCATTGCGCTTGATTTGAACGATCAATACGACTGGGATCAATCGACTCAGAGCGAACCTACGTCTGTGAAATGCCACGAGTAGCACCCCATTGATTCCTCCAAGCTCGGGACAAAGTTAGATGCCCAATCGATGTCCCTTTGATCCCTAAATGAGTAGGTTTAAATCTCATCTCGTTTCATCAGCTCTGGAGGAGAATTTGATCCTCACAGGTGCGCCGTAAGAGGGCGTCTCGGCCGAGTATCACTCCGACGATCCGACGCATCCCAGATGGGGATTTTAGGTTCAGATGACGCGTCTTCAGTCCCTGAAGGTGTAGCCATTGAGATCTTGGCATGGCGTGGTCAGAGCATGGAGAATTTGGCGCTGCAGTGAACCCTAGGGTTCAGGTGTCGGGTGTCTCCGTGAAGATGTAGCACTGGCGCTTCGGGCTGGGTCAGAACCCGACCAGTGCCTTTTGCTTTTGGGCTGATAATAATAAAGGATTTTTTGAATTTAATTTCCTTAAGGATATTAATTTGGAAAATCAAATTCTATGATTCCAATTTAAATAAATATTCTGAATAAATTATTTAAATAACTTTAATTATACTTATCCAAATGGTATGATCCAATATACTATTTTAATCAGAAAAATGCAAGGAATAATAATATAAAATAAAATCAAGGATCCAATGCTTAGATTTAAAAAATATTGATTAAGGTCTCTGATTGCTCATGAGATCATATGGAATCTATGTAGACTATTAAAAGTAATTTAGGAACCTTAATTTTATTAATCATCTCTTAATTATTCTAATTAAGGATTAGTGAATTAAACTACGATTAATCATCTGATTTTGGTTAACTAAGTTCCTAATATTTCATTAAGTGTATTAGAGCTTATAAATATAAATGGATCACTCTAGAATGCCCTAGTTTCCTTAATCACCTTAATTGGCTTAAAAAGGTGATTAGTGCTAATTAGGCTAATTAGGTTACCAAAACCCAATATAAGTGTGTATCCTACTTCATGAACCAATATGGAACTCATTAAAATAGATTTGAATCAATTTAGATGATTAAATTTTAAAATCCCATTTTTAGGCTTAAGAGCGGTATTTTGGTCATTTTGACCAAAATGTGTTTATGCACCCCTTGAACCTTGAAAATTTAGTAAAATACCTCTAGATAGATTATTTGCACCTTTCTGAAGTCTTATGTTATTAATATTGATATTAAGTAAAGGAATCTTAAGTTAGTCTTATTAAGATATTAATACCCTAAGTGTCCTTGAGACCCTCCTTCTTAAGAACTAAGCTTAATTATCTTAAAAGTGTTAAATCCTTAGTTTAATAGCTTAATTAAGTTGATCCATAAGCTTGAGTTCTAAAAGAAATACTATTGTAAAATTCTAAGTCTAAACTTAGCTTAATTCTAAAGTGATCAACTATTAGATCTTAGATCTTCTAATTGGACTGAATTACTCTCCATTATCATTCCCTTACTTGATTTAATTGTTTAAATCTTTTGAAACCTTCCATGTGGGTGTAGGTTGATTAAATCTATAGGATGATGTAATTATCCTAACGATTTAATATAGATCCTAGATTCTTAGTTTTTGTTTGATTATTTTATATTATAACCAGTATAGTAACCTTTCACTAAGTTCTTAGTTTCTGAATACTTCAGCTTATAAGATTCCTTATCTGTGATTTGGGTTTCAAAGTGTGAACCCTAGATCCCTTCAAGTATACTACCGTGGATTCAGGATTTGAACACCAAGTGGAGTTTGGATCCAAAATCCTTAAGTCTTGATTTATTTAATCAAGATTTGGGTTAAGAGAGGAAAATAATAACAATTAAGTCATTGATTAATTTCTTTAAACTCTTATAGTCATCATATGATTATGAATTAGAACTTGTTAAGTTCTAATGTTAACATTAAGGTCGTAAAATTTGAGATCTTACTCGATAGCTGGATATTGGAGATCCTAAACTTGTATCTTCTCAGAATAGTTAGATTTGGATAAAGTAGATAACAACAGATATCACATAAGTTTAGATTAAGTCTCTTGCTTACTTTGACTTTGACTGCTCTGCACACCTTGAACTTTGAGCCTTGTACCTTGAGCATAATAGGTAAACTTAGGATATGGAAGATACATCCTAAGTTAGTATTTGAAAAGCATTCATTCAGTTCTTTCAGTGTTTTCAGTTAGTAGAGTATGTCCTAGCTTAGTCTGCCTCTTCATTTCTAATTTAGTTATAGAATATATTTACACCTAGCTCGACAGATGTCTAGGATAGATACATGTCTTATTATATAAGCTCAACTCAGACCTAGCTCTGTGGATGCCTAGGATGGATACATGTTGAACTCTCAGTTCAGAGGCCCTGTATGGCCTGTTCTGTTATGGCAGCACTATGTCTTAGGCTTATTGCTACTTTAGTTCAGTTGTTAGTATTTGTTTTGCTTTGTCACATGCTTCAGTGGTCTTTCATTTAGTGCTTGACTTGCTTTGCCACATGTCTGAGTGGCTTTACTTTTGCTCATGTATATACTTAGTTTACTTTTGCCACATGTATCAGTGGTCTTTTACATATCAATCTGCATGCTTGTATATATGTTCTTATTGATTAGTATTAAATATCGACATGCTTAGGATGCTAGAATTGTATGTCTATTTCAGCACTTGTGTTCTTTAACACTCAGCATGTCTCCATGTGATCATAAGCATGTTAGGATCAGATTTATTTCAGTAGTTACAGTTACTTTTGCTTTTAGCCTCACTATGTTTAGTTGTTATTTTTGTATATTATTCTTACATACCTATTGATTAGCTATAAATGATTAGTTTATAGCTACCTCGTTCTTGTACCTTGTTGCACCTTATAATACTTGCGAGTTTAAAACCTTTAAATGTGATATCTTTAATATTCAGTTCACTTAAAATAGCCTAAAATATACTTAGATAATTGTCTAACTGTAATATTTTTCTTTTGTTGGCTGGGGCCCTGACATTTGTGATACCGACAAATGTCAGATTCAGAGTTGTTCGTTGGCAGTGCTGCAGAAGAGGAGCCGGTGCAGGAGGAGGATCTTCCTACTGCTGCTTAGATAGATTTTCTCTTTTTGCAGTGAGATTGAGAGATCTTTACTTTCATTTAATTCAGTTATAATAATTAAATTATAGATGTATTTACTTTCTGCACTTGAACTGAGTTACTGCTTTCTTTTCTTCTTTTATACTTCCTGTGGATGTTACATTCTATTTTCTGCTTCCGCTACTTTGATATGTATTGATGTATGTTTATAGTTCATCAAGGTGACAAGTCCTTAGCTTAAGGCGAGTTGGGTCCTACCTGACTCTACTTGAGTTGGGGATTTGCCATAGAGTGGAGCAACTGCACTCCCCACGATTATGCTAATATCAGTACTAGCATTACCGCGGGAAAGTACGGGGGACCCATAGTTAGTATTAAAGAACACCATAAGGTGTATGAATGGGATCCATGATTCCTTTCTACCTAATGGACCGTTCTTCTGAAGTACAAATATCAAGACATAACCTCCACATCATAGTATTATCAGTAAATCTTTGAAAAATTGTAGAATGAAAATACTTATATCCTAAAAATCTAGCTATCTCTAGTTTAACAAGACTTAGTAATTTCTCCTCTTAGAGTCAAATGGATTTTGGAGAATCTGACATGGACTACTATCTACATGCCTTCAAGTTGGCTTGGAACTATAGTTTCAAATAGAGACAGTAGAGTAACTGGCAGATTGAAGGAGTTTCAACAAGAGGGACCTTAGTCTTAGACAAACTTCTACATCAAGCAGTGTACCCAGGGCTTGACTTCCCTATATATGCCAAGGAGTGGTTGAGCCGAGTGGAGTCAATCCTGAGACATATAGAGTGTCCCAAGTCACTCTATGTGGACATTGTGATAGATCTGATGCTGGATTATGCAGGAGCCTGGTGGTACGACACCATTGGAAAGCTCGAAAGGAAGTGTAAGAGGAAGTGTCAGGAAGTGACTTTTGAGGACTTTTGTGTGGCCGTTAGGGCTGAGTATATTAAGGATGTCTGAGTGTTAGTTAGAATAATTTTCATTTTTTGACTTACATGATTCTAGTAGAGTTATGCTTTTTGGCATTTTCTAAATCTTATGTAATCCCTTATTTCAGCAAGTAATGAAATTTTTTGATATCTATCAGAACTTTAAATGAATGTCTTCCTTTAAGTAATTCTGAAATATAGTTTGCATTGCTTAATTAGAATGAATCCTAGATCACCACCTGCTGTCACTCTTATCAAGAATACTGTCGCATCCATTAGTTCTATCGATGAGGTGGCTCATCTGCAGGATATGGTAGCAACCCTGCTAGAAAACTAAGCCCAACAAGCAATAGTCATGCAGAAGATGCTGAATGATCATCCCATTCTAGCCATTGTTGCTATTCCTGCTGTCCCTATTCTGCAACATACATTTCCTTCTCATCACTCGATGGATAGTCTTCTCCATAATTTCTTAAGACTGAGGCCTTCCACCTTTGGTGAAAACCTATCGCCAATGGACACAGCCGACTGGCCGAAAGCAGTGGAGAAGTATCTTATTAGTCTAAAGATCCCAAACTCCGAAGCTGTTCGTCTCACTACACACCTGTTTCATTCTGAAGCAAAACCTTGGTGGGAGGAGGCCAAGAATACCAAGTTCGTTGACTATGAGTTGGAAGATATTGCTTGGGATGAATTCATGGAGGCATTCAAAACCGAATTCATTCCCCCGTCTGCACAAAACACCATTGTAGACGCGATTATAAGGTTGACTCAAGGGAGTCATTTCGTTGCTAACTACGAAAGGGAATTTCATAGGTTGATTCTCTTTGCTCCAAAAGTTACTCATTCTGAATCAGCTAAGTGCCACCGCTTTCTCAGTGGACTCTGAGATTCACCAAGGGATCAGATTGTTCAACTCCACCTAACTAGCTTCTTTGAGCTAGTGGAGACAGCTAAGGTGATTGAGCATCATCAATCTAAAAAGGAACTCAAGCGAAAGACGTAATCACTGTCTAACCAGCATGAAGCCTTCAAGAGGCACAGGCCTAACTCTGCAGAAGTCTATCAATTGGAAGCTGCACCGACTGCTGAGCCCATTCAAAACTGTAATAAGCCTCATCCATATGGCAGGCATTATCAGTTTGGCCATAAATGCTACAATTGTAGATGACCAAGCCACAAGTTCTATCACTGTACCCATACAAAAATAGTGGATGGAGTTCCAATGAAACCATATCAAAAGAACCAGGTGTTCAGAGCTACTCCACTGAACAGAGGAGAGCCAAATTTGGCCATAATGCCAGCCCTGCACCTGGAGCTGCTCCCGAGCAGCCATCTACTCCAAAGTCCAGAATAATCCTAGGCAGCAGGTAAACAACCATCCTGCCGGTCCTGCGCGAGTCTATGCTTTAACACCTCTCAAAGCCGTAGAGGACAACAATGTAATTTCAGGTATGCATTTCTGAACTTCTCCTTTGTTAATTGCATTCATGTACCTTAATTATTACAATTTGTTAATGCAATTCGTATGAATAAATTAGGCACACTTTACTTTAAAGACCAGCCCTGCAATGTGTTATTTGACACCGGTGCTAGTCATTCATTTATTTATGAACGATTTGCCAACATCCATAAACCACAACTGTACAACTTAGCAAAATCCTTAAGTGTTGGACTTCCATCTGGAGCCCAACTAAGTGCCAATAAGTTTTGTAACATCAAAATTCCATTAAATGGTCAGGAGTTTCACTCCAAATTAATATTAGAAAAATTTGATATCATCCTTGGAATGAACTGGCTTAGTAACAAGAATATTGTGATAAACTATTTGAAAAAGAAAGTCACTCTCCATTCCCAAGGCCAGTCTGAGACTTTTATAGGAAAAACTTATACACAATTATTATTAATAAATGCTATCAAAGCTAAGAAATTGATCAGTAAGGATTGTGATGCTTTTCTGGTCACCATGATGCGTGAAGCAAAGGAAAGTATACCTCTCTCTGATTGTAAAGTAATTATGGAATTCACCGATGTATTCCCAGAAGATCTGCCTGGTGTACCTCCTTCCAGAGAAGTCAAGCTCTCAATTGAACTAGCTCCGGGTACTCAGCTTATATTTAAAGCACCATACAGAATGGCGCCTAAGGAACTTCAAGAACTCAACGAACAGTTGTAGGAGCTATTGAATAAAGGCTTTATTAGGCTGAGTATGTCTCCTTGGGGAGCACCTGTTCTGTTTGTAAAGAAAAATGATGGATCTATGCGAATGTGCATAGGTTATCGTGAACTAAATAAAGTCACCATAAATAATAGGTACCAATTACCTAGAATTGATGATTTATTTGACCAATTATCTGGAGCTATCATATTCTCTAAGATTGACTTAAGGTTTGGATATCATCAATTACAAGTAAGAGAAGATGATGTATGTAAGACCGCTTGTGTACTCATTATGGTCATTTTGAATTCTTAGTGATGTCTTTCGGACTCACTAATGTGCCATCAATCTTCATGGATTTGATGCAATGAGTTCTGAAACCATACTTAGACAAGTTCGTGATCATTTTTATTGATGACATCCTCATTTATTCTCAAACCTTAAGAGATCATGAAGAACATCTGAGGTTAGTATTAGAAACTCTACGTGAATATCAGCTGTATGCCAAGTTCTCCAAGTATGAGTTTTGGCTTAAGTCCATTGCATTCTTGGGGCATATAGTCGATGCCCGTAGTATTCGTGCAGATCAAAACAAAGTAAGCGCTATCTAGGACTGGATGCAGCCTAAGTCAGTCACATATATTAGAAGTTTCTTAGGATTAGCTGGATATTATCGAAAGTTTGTTAAGGGCTTTTCCCAGATCGCTTCGCCTTTGACTAAGTTGATCCAAAAAGCCATTCCATTTATTTGGTGCCCGGAATGTGAGAAAGCATTAGAAACCTTGAAGGACGCACTATCTACTGCTCCAGTTCTTGTCCTGCCCAAGGAAGGCTTAGACTATCAGGTATATACCGATGCCTCTAGAATTGGTCTAGGTTGTGTGTTAATGCAAGAGGGTAAGGCAATCGCTTATGCCTTTTGGTAGTTAAAACCCTACCAGAGAAATTATCCAGTTCATGATCTTGAACTTATCGCTGTAATTTTTTCCTTAAAAATTTGGCGTCATTATTTATATGGAGTTCAGTGTTCGATTTTCACTGATCATCAAAGCCTAAAGTATATCTTCACTCAAAGAGAACTGAATTTTCTTCAAACAAGATGGTTAGAACTCATCAATGATTATGATCTCAATATTCAGTATCATCCTGGAAAAGCAAATGTTATGGCCGATGCTCTTAGCCATCGTGCTACTTTATCTTCCATGATCGTGTCCAGTTCGTTGGAACAAGAATTTCATAAGTTTGAAATTTCTTTGGTCAGTGGCGATATGCTAAGTTCTGTTCTAACAAATATCAATATAGAACTAACATTTCACAGAGATGTCTCTATCTCACAAACTAAAGATGACAATTATCTAAAATTCAAAGCAGATATTGAAGGTGGTCATTCTCATGAGTTGCAAATGCGCAATGACGTAATTTATCAAAGTAATTATTTGTGGATTCCTAAATCCATGCACCATAAAGTGTTGATAGAAGGTCATAATTCTGGGTATCATATTTACCCAGGCAGTACTAAGATGTACCAGGTTCTAAAGCAATCGTTTTAGTGGCCCAGTATGAAAAAGGATGTGGCCAATTTTGTGACTAAGTGTCATGCCTGTAATCTAGTAAAGGCCGAGCACCAAAGACCCGGTGGTCTTCTGCACCCATTAGAAATTTTGAAATGGAAATGGTTTGATATATCTATGGATTTCATCATGGGATTGCCTCGTGCTAAATCTGGTGCCAACGTAATATGGGTTATAGTAGATCACTTAACTAAATCAGCACACTTTCTTCTTATCCGCCAGACTAACTCTGTAGAGAAGCTATCAAAGCTCTATATCAAATAAATTGTCAGACTGTATGGGATTCCGAAATCAGTAGTATCTGACAGAGATAACAGATTTACTTCTAAGTTTTGGCAAGCTGTGCATCAAGATCTGGGTACTACTCTAGCCATGAGTACAGCTTTTCATCCTCTAACGGATGGTCAGACTGAAAGAGTGAATCAAGTTCTGGAAGATCTGCTTAGGCTTTGTGTTCTTGATTTTTCCAATTCCTGGGAAGATCATATTCCGTTAGTGGAGTTTGCCTACAATAACAGTTTCCAAGCCAGTATTAAAATGGCTCCTAATGAGGCACTGTATGTACAAAATACAGTACTCCGCTAGCTTGGTGAGAGACAGAAAGCGTTAAACTTTTTGGTTCAGAGTTAGTTGAAGAAACTAATAAGAAGATTCACCTAATTCAGCAAAGGATCGTTCAGCTCAAGATCGTTAGAGCAAATATCATGATGCTCATCATCATCTCCTAGAATTTAATGTAGGAGATTCTGCTTATTTGAAGTCAGTCCAATGAAGAGTGTCTACAGATTTGGCGTAGCAGGGAAACTCAGTCCCCGCAATGTTGGCCCCTTTGAGGTTTTGCCAAAGTAGGATTATCTGCCTATCAGCTAAATCTTCTTGATGACTTTGTAGCTGTCCATAATGGTTTCATGTATCATCATTAAGAAGATGTCTAAGAGACCCTTCTCATCTCGTTCAACTTCCGTCAGTAGAAATTCAACCTGATCTTTCTTATACCGAGGAACTAGTCAAAGTCTTAGCTCATGATCAGAAGCAACTAAGGAATCATTCAATTCATATGATCAAGGTTCAGTGGAAGAATCGATCTTTGGAGGAATCTACTTGGGAGAAAGAAGTGGATATGCGCAATAAATACCCTCAGCTTTTTGCAAGCCCAGGTATTGTCCCTTTCTTTCTTACATGTTTCATTTAATATTTTAGTCCTTGTAGTACTTTCTTCACTGAGTGATGTCGAGGACAACATCGTTCTTAAGTGGAGAGTCTATAGTAACCCTAATTGTTACCATGGCTAAATCTAGATTAATTAAGCTAAACTAAGCTCTAAATTTGATTTTATTAGACTCAATGGGCCATTTAGACCTAGTTTGAAACTGATCAGAGCTAAATTAAGAATTTTGGTATTTTTGCCTATTTTTGAGCCCTAGAAAATATCTAAATTTATTTAATCTCCAAGTTAAAATCTGATTTTATTTTTGAATTCCTAACACTTCAATTAACTAAGGGTAAATTTTTGGGAATTTTTGGAGCTCATTTGTCCTAAATTGGATTTATAATTTAATTAGTATTAAAGATAATTATTAAGAAGAATTATTATGTATAAAATTAAATATATATATTTTATATATCCAGGATTCGTTGTCGCGACTGCGACAGATCCGCTGCGAGGTCCCGACAACGAGACGGCATAAGCATCAAATGGATGCATTAGCACGCATCTCCGCGCCTCCATCTAACAGTCCATAACCCACGCACCGTGATCTAATCCTATCCGCTCGATCAACATCTACCATCCAGTGCTCGAGATTTAATCTGCGGGTGTGTTATCTGGTAGTCGCATCAGACTGTCTATCCCCAACGACTTCGTAGATCGAACGGTGGAGGCAGCCCTAGTTGTTGTAGATCTTCATCTTCGTTCGAGCACTGGCCGACAGAAGAAATCTGCCCGTACCAAGCCACATCGATCCTATCTGCCACCTCTCCATCAAGTCACCTAGGCTGTTAGAACCTTTCCATTCATGGCCGAGCCTACTATGGCGATCCGGAGGATGGGATAATCCCATTTTGGGGTAGCTGAAGGTGCCCTCGGTCCGAGCCTAGTACCTTAGCTCAGCCTCGAGTCCTATCTTAGCACCCCTCTAAATCCTATAAATACCTGCATTGATCCCACAGTGAGCGCCTTTGCTCACTGTGAAGCTCAATTCTTTTGCTCTCTACTCTCGGTGCTCCCAGCTTCCCCGGGGATTCCAGTGCTGGTTTAATTATTTTACTCAATAAAATATAAATACAAACAGCCTAAATCCTTTCATTACCAAGAAAATAAATGAATAATCAGTTAATCAAAATACAAATTTCTAAATGAGATTTATTTACTGAATTAAATTTTAAATAGGAAAGGAAGTCTATAAAAGGGAAACTTTAAGATTGAGAAAGGGTTCTAACTTTTGTTATTCAAAGACCAAAAGAAAAGCTGCAGGAGGAGAAAGAGGGAGAACTCTCCAATTGGAAAAGAGGACCAAGAACAGGAAGAAAGGGAAGACAGCAAAGAACGAAGAGTGTAGCTTCAAGAAGACAATGCAGGAAGAGTCAAGAGCCTCAGAAAACCTCCAAGTGATTCCTTGTTTTTCTCTTGAACTCGCATGATTCATTTCTTGCCGTGAACTAATGACGATGTTCACTTTTCTTTGTATGTATGCTCTTTCTTACTTAGTAATGGAAGGCTAAAAACCCTTTGGAGAGGGTTGAGATATAGTTGTAAGAATATATAAGGGATAAATGGTGTGTTATGATATTATTTGAATATAATGAAATAATTGTTTTTATTATTTTATTTAATATTTGAATGAATGCTTAGATGAACAAAATTCTAAAGTATATAGTTTAAAAGAACTTGTGTTCCAATGCTCATTACTGGGTAAGAGCAAGGAAGGTAGTGCACGTAGAGCGGAGAATTATGTGACAAAATTCTCAAAGCTCACTTGCACCCTTCCTTAATAGCTCTTCCAAGAGATTGATACTTGAGAACCAAGTTCTCCATTAACCTTGCTCTACTACTCAGCAAAGTAGAAGGGATGAGAGGACATTGGGAACTTCAGTGTATGATGTGATATAATCCATTGACCCAATGCATCCTCCCATCTAGCTAAACTGTGTGTGAAGCACATGATGCATGGTAAATGAAAATCTTGCTTAAGAGATCATCTAAAATATGATATATCTTTTGGTAACCTAGACATAGGAAATCAAAATTCTAATTAATAAAACTTGATCTTATGAGAGTTTATGTGCTAAGGAAGAAACCAAAAGAGTTCTCCTTAAGCACTAAACTTGAACCTAATGAAATTGGAGGGTACTCCGATTCCAATGGTGTTCACTTGATTTAATAAATCAAATAAATCAAAGGTTTACACTCAACAATAAAGTCATCTCACCAACCTATGCAGCTATTACAATGAAATCTCAACTCTCTCCTTTTAATCTTTTGAAATGAAAATTTTATTATTATAAAATTTTCCTAATGTTAGCTAAGTATGAAATTTAGGTTTTTAGCTGATTTTATGTCATCCAAAAGGTATTCTTAGAGTGCTTATTTTCTGTTGAAGTCTAAACATAAATTATTCTTTATATATCAGAGAATATGCATGCCAAAAATCACATTTGGATTCTCTGTAATTTGAAAATTATATTATTTCAAACATTGGAAAATTTTCTGAAATTCCAGAAATTTTACCTAAGTTCAAATTTGTGATTTTTTTAGCAAACTATAAGCACTTAAATGACCTTCTTAATGACATACTCAACTCAATTGATTAATAGAGAAATTGCTCATATTATAACCAAGATTATGTTTGCCAAAGATAAACATCTAACTGTGCTTGGAATAAAACTTATACTAAGCTAAACATCAATAAAATCTTAGAAAAATATGTACTTAAATTTGAAACTTTTTAGAGTTTTTAATGAACTTTGAGCACTTAAATATTAACTTTAAAGTGCCCAAAATTTTGAGATATCTTAAGTGAAGTTCTTCCCAATATATAGGAGAATCTACATACAAGATTACAACTTTATATTCTTGGTAACCAAAAAGATATAAAGTTTCAAAGTATTACCAAAATCTTAAAATCTTAGAAAATCCAGAAATTTTTTTAAGTAAAAAGTCAGAAATTTTAGTATACTTTGGGATTAGCATAGAAGCAAAATCATTAAATAGTTTCTTCTAATAACATGCAACCAATATATAGGAGAACATATTAGAAAAAATTTCAAGTTCTAGATATGATGAATCTAAAAGATATAGATATACAAAGTTAATATAAATATACTTCTTAAGCATGAGAAATATTTGAAAAAAATTAAAACTTTAGAAATTTATTAAAAAAATAAAATAATCATATATTAGATATTGACTTAATATGAAGATATCTAAATCAATTAAAAGAAATTTTGTATGCATATTTGATTTTATTAATATAATCAAGTTAAAAGAAAAATTTTGAATTAAAAGAAATATATACCTTAATGATTATTATCTTTGAAAGAGATGAAGAAGAAGAAAACTTTAGTCTTTTGCAAGCTTCAACTATTCACCTGTGATTCTTTAGAAACCTTAGGGGATAAAGAGGAATTTGGGAAGATGGAGAAGAAAAAGATTTGAGATAGTGGGAGAGGGGATAAGGAGATGCCCTTTTCTTTTTGAAGAAGAAGAAGAGGATGAGATGGGATAAGAAGGATTTAATAGCTTTAGGAAAATTTTAAATTATGAAATTATCTCTCCTCAACCAGCCATATAAATACAAAAAAAAAATTAAATAAAGTAGGATTTAAATCAAAAGGTATAAATAAGTCAAAATAAGAATGGATAGTTTAGATTAAAAGGTAGATTTTGTCTTTATTTAGAATGAAAATAGGATAAAAATATTCCTAAGGGGTATATTTGCAAAGATAAATTTTAAGAAAAGATAAAAATTACAAATTAACTTAATTTAAATAAATAAATGAAAATTTAAATTTTTTGCTAATTCAAAAAATCAAAATTTAATGAAAATTAAATTTTAAGGTATCAAATGAAAGGTCTCGTCGATACGATTCCAACGATACTAAAAACGTCAAATTTGGACAAACGATTAAGCAATAATTCGACCCGGAAATTTTAATTTTTTTTCTTTTTTTCAAAATAGTTTTAAATTTATGAAATTTTCCCCTTTAGCTTACATCGATGTCCTGAATTCAAAAATGTCGAAAATTTTCAATTTTGACTCTTAAATATTTTTAAATAATTATTTTAATTTAAATTTTTATTAAAATAACCATGAAAAATCCTGACGTAAATTAATTTTTCAAAATTTATTTAATATTCTCTAAATTCGTTTCTAACATTACTATAATAAAATAGTAAAAAATATATAATTCAAACTTTATTTAATAATTAATTTTAATTAATTTTATTTGAAATAAACGTATATTACAATCTCCCCAACTTAAAAGGATGTCGCCCCGACATCAAATTTTATTATCAAACTCAATTACAGTATTTCGTTAGTTTAATCAAATAATTGAGGATATGATTTCTTCATACTATATTATTCTTCTCATGTTGCTTCTTCTTTTCAAAGACAAAATATGAAAAATGTCATGCATCAAACTCAGATGTAATCGGAGTTTAAGTTGATACGCGACTTGTCCGATTCGTTTTATTCTTTCAAATGGACCAATATATCTCGGGCTTAACTTTCCAGTAACTCCAAATCTTGAAATTCCTCGATACGGACTGACTTTAAGGTAAACATAATCTCCTATGAAGAATTCATTATGTCGATGTTTTGAGTCATAATATTGCTTTTGTCTATCTTGAGCTATCTTCATTCAATGCTGAATAAATTTTATCCTTTCAGTAGCTTGCAAAATTAAGTCCGATCCTATTAAATTATTTTCTCCAACTTCATTCCAGGATAAAGGTGTAATATATGTCCTTCCATATAATGCTTCATAAGGAGGCATTCCAATACTTGCTTGACAACTATTATTATAGGTAAATTCTATTAATGGAAGATGATTATCCCAACTTTCTCCAAAATCTAAAATACATAAATACAGAAGGTCTTCTAAAATTTGATTCACTCTTTCTATTTGTCCATCTGTTTGAGGATGAAAAGCTGTACTCAAGCATAATTGAGAACCTAGATCTTGTTGTACCATTTTCCAAAACTTGGAAGTGAAACAACTATCACGATCAGATATGATAGTCTTAGAGGAATGCCATGTAATCTCACTATTTCCTTAAGATATAATTTAGCTAATTTCTCTACTGGATCATTTTGTCGAATTGGTAGAAAGTGAACAGATTTAATAATCCTGTCCATAATTACCCTAATCAAATCATTACTTGATTTTGAATGAGGAAAACCTGTTATAAAATCCATTGAGATATTTTTCCATTTCCATTCAGGAATTGGTAGAGGTTGCAATAATCCATTAGGTCTTTGATGCTCTGCCAGTGGATGCTCGCCACGTATGCACGTGGGTCCCGCCGCCATCAATAACCTGCAGAGAAAATATATAAAAATAATATAATTATATATATATATATATATTATATACTTTTATATATATATATATATATATATATATAGTGTCATTAATGTGCTTAATTAAGCTAATCTTGCATATATATATATATATATATATATATATATATATATATATAACTTCAGGATTGATTAATGAAACAAAATTAATTAATTAACTTAATGTTTAGCAAATAATTAAGGATACATTAAGTTGATTAGTACAGCAAGTTATAAATTAAATGATAATTTAATAACTGACATTTAAACAGTAATATCTTTAAATAAATAAATAATATTAATAAGCAATATAATTTGATTATTAGAAGATAAATATTATTAGTTAGATAATTAATATTAATGAAGAGCACTAAATTAATTTAATTAATTACTAAAATAATAAGATAAACGATAATAATAATTAATTAATATAAAATCTGAACTAATTAAAAGAATATTTAAATATACATGATAGATAATTATATTAATTAATTAAATTAATTAAGTATAACTTGATTAATAATGAATAAATTAATTAATAAATACAGAAAAATATAATTTAACTTTAGGAATGAACAGTAAATTAATACAAATTGAATAAATGAATAGTAAAATTATTTAATTAAATTATTTAATTCAAAAACCTAAAAGTTTTATAACTTTTTGTAGGATGATTCAAACATAGTCAATATAGGTCTTATTTTACTCAGAAAAATAAAATAAATCAAATGGCGTAACGCAAAAATTAGTTTCGGGGTACGTATAACGTAGTAATATTTTATGACCTATTTAAACATCATAACTTTTAACCTAGTCATCCAAACATAGTCAATATTGGTCTTAAAATACTCAGAAGAATAGCCCCATTATTGTGGTAGTATTAGTTTTTCTATTTTGATATCAGAATAAAAAGTCAACCTTGGACCCCACAGTTGAGTTTAGGGAAAATAACCAAAATACCCTTGGAATTCAAATGACCATAACTTGGTCAATTCAACTTCAAAATTAGAAATTCAAAGTGCTAACTAGTTTAGAATTTCAATGTCATCAATAAACTAAAATAATATTTAGGATCTGAACTATATAAAATTATAAAATGACCAAAATATCCTTAACTTTAGTTAGGTCATAACTTGACAATTTGAGGTCCAAATTAAGTCTACTCCCTATCTACACACTCAGTACATTTTAGAGAAGCTATAGAAACTAAGGTTGATAAAATTGGACTTCAAACAGAAAAGTTTACTTTTGTCACTCATTGACTAACAAAATTATCAAATTGCCCTTAGAACTTGAAATAGCCATAACATAGTCATCTGACCTGAGAATGCAGTGTTCTTGGACTCTATGATATCCTTAAACCATAACCAATAGTAAACTGTATAAAAATTTAAGTTCCATCAAGTAAAAATTATAAGTTTGCCATTAGGTCAAAACCTTAAGTTGGACCTGTAGGACCCGTTTCTTGTCTAAATTGGGTGTACTTACTATCTATCTTCAAGTTAAATAGTAAGAAATCAATTGATAGTAAAAAACTTCATATTGGATACTTAAATCAAAAGTTGACTTTTTAGACCCTAAAGTAAGGGCAAAATAGTCATTTTGCCCAAAATTTAGGTCTAAGCACCCTTAATATCTAATTAGTCTTTTATATCACTAAAACCAATACTAGAACCATATTAGAGTCAATTAAGTGAGTACAATCAACAATTAGGTCAATCTGTCAAAATTCCTGAAATCTTCTCTAAGTCTTTTTCCTTAGAATCTTACACCTAATATTAGGATCATTCTTGAAACTAGGACTAAATCATAGGTTAAATTTCATTCATTGGATAAATGGGTTACTCAATGGATGAATCTTTGATTTTATTAGTTTCTAGACCTTTCTTTTCTTTTACAACTTATTTCGATATTTTATCTTTTAACCCTAGATTTAGGTTAGCAGATTCATCATATTAAGTGTGATTTGCTTAATAGGATTTTCCTTAATTAGTGGATCACTATTAGAATAAAACCTAGATCTTAGGCCTTATCCTTTGGATTATATGATTAAGCCCAATCTCGTGGTATTTAATCCATAATCTATAGCTTAGAAGATCTTGATTAGATCTTTGATAGAACGTTTAAATTCACAAAATTAGGATGTGTGATTTATTGATTTAACTCGTGTCGTAATTTGATTGAATTAGATTAGAACCTAATCAGTTCTAATCCTTTTAACTTATAAGGACGAGCTTCTAAGTTACACTCGATAGTAGGAATTGGAGATCCTGAACTTGTGTAACTTGGAATAGTTAGAATGGTTTAATTAGAAATCAAATGATATCACCATATTTAGTAGAGTCCCTTACTTACTTTGATATATTGTGCTACGCATTCCTTGATTGTTTGTGCCATATTTCCTTGGACATATTATATAAGACTTTGATGCATGAATAACATTTTTAGGAAATTATGGAGACTCCTTAGATTTCTTATGAAAACATTAATATAAATGATTAAATATAATAATTGCATGTGATAGAGCTGCCTCTCAATTATATCTTCTACCTAGTCTCCTTGTTGACGCTAGGAGAAGACTATGTTTATATTTTCTGCTTAGTCTTCTTAATAACGCTAAGAGAAAATTTGTTATGTGTTTTCTGCCTATGCCTCCTTGTATGACGCTAGGAGAAAACCCTATATCCTGCCTAGTCTCCTTGATGACGCTAGGAGTATATAGTTTTGTGTCCTAGGCTCCTTGTTGACGCTAAGATCCTTTTGATATTCAGTGGGCTAGATTAGCTCTTTTTTGTATGGCAATTAGTACACGTATGTTCATATATATATTGATGTTTTGTATACAGTATTTTCATTCAGTCAGCTAATCCTTTGTTTTGCTTATATATATTTTAGGATGTTAGATTTATTGCTACTATTTATATGTATCACTATTGAGTTGTGTATTTAATTTGTATATTTCTTTTGATCACCAGCATATTTAGGATGTAGTATTTTCTTTCAGTACTTGTTTAGTTACTTATATTTATATGCCCTTCTTTATTTAGCTTACATTTGAGGCATGTCTTAGCCTCCATTTTTCTTAAGTTATAAATGTTGTTTATAGCTTTTTCCTTTACCTTGTTATGTTAGTTGCTCCATTATTTGATATAGATGTTGCTTAGAAATTGTTAAATTATGATATTACAAAATACGTAAAACATATCAGATTAAAATGTACTTACACAATTGTCTAACACAAGATTTCCTCTTTTTTTTTGCTGGGATCCTATATTGTGAAACTGGCAATGGCAGATCCATATCAGGTAGAAGATCAGGTGCCAAAGGAGGTGCTTTATCTAGAGGAGGAGCCTTTAGAAGGAGCTGCTTAGTTTTTTTATAAGTGAGGATGAGAGTATTTATTTGCCTTTATTACTTAAACTTTAATATGATATAATAATACAGGTACCCATGATTGTGTGTTTTGGATTACTATGCTATTTATTCTGAGTTATATTTCATGCTATTCATTTTGTGATGCTTGGATGTCTCTTATTTAATTCGCTTCCACACTCTGTATAAATTTCTTATAAAGTGATTGAATATTTGATTCTATGCTTACTCCTTCCCTTATTAGGTGGGTTGTGGATTTCATCCTAATCCAATAATAAGTGAAGGATTAGTCAGAGTGACACTCCACCCTTTAGCTTAATCTTGTGGATTAAGGGGTGGGGCGCCACATACACCTTTCTGTGTAAACCTTGTAAGAGGAACTGCAAATTGAGAAAAGTTCTTAACAAATTTACAATAATATCCTGCTAAACCCAAGAAGCTTCTAATTTCTATAATTGAAGTAGGTTGTGGCCATTCTTTGATTGCACTCACTTTATTAGGGTCAACTGATATCCCTTCCTTACTTATTATATGTCCCAGAAATGATACTGACTTCAACCAAAATTTGCATTTTGAAAATTTTGCAAATAGTTGGTGCTATCTTAAAAGACAAAATAATCTTAAGGTGTTCTTTATGTTCTTCAATACTCTTTGAACATATCAGTATATCATCAATAAACACAATAATAAAGGAGTCCAAATATGATTTCAAAATTCTATGCATCAAATCCATAAAGTATGAAGGGGCATTAGTCAAACCAAAAACCATTACTATAAATTCAAAATGTCCATAACGAGTACTAAAAGCAGATTTAGGTATGTCTTCTTCTCGTATACGGAGTTGATGATAACTAAATCTTAAATTAATCTTAGAAAATATTGATGCGCCTACTAATTGATCAAAGAGATCATCAATTCTTGGCAATGGATACTTACTTTTGATAGTCACCCTATTTAGTTCATGGTAATCAATACATAATTACATACTTCCATCTTTCTTTTTAACAAATAATACAGGGGCTCCCCAAGAAGAATTACTTGGTCTTATAAAACTTTTTTCAGATAATTCTTGAAGTTGATCCATAAGCTCTTGTAATTTTTTGGTGCCATTCTATAAGGTGTCTTAAAAACTGGATTCGTTCCAAGGATTAAATCAATTCTGAATTCTACTTCCCTTTGTGGTGGTAAACCAGGAAGTTCTTCAGGAAATACATCAGCATACTCATGAATAATAGGTGTTTCTTCAAGAGTCTTAGGTTTGACCTCTAAACTTGAAAGTAAGATTAGAAATACTAAATATCCCTTCCTCATTAACTTTGAAGCTTTATTTGTAGTGATAAGACTATCAACTGCATTCTTTTATCCAACAAATATTACTTTCTTTCCTCCATTATTCAAACATACTTTCTTTTTAGTACAATCAATCATTGCCCCATTCTGACTCATCCAATCCATTCCAATTATAATATCAAAAGTAATGATAGGAAGGATGGTTAATTTTGCTTCCCAACTACTATTATCAATTTCTAACTTACATGAATAATAAGTATTTGATTATAAATGATCTCCTGATGGTAAATTTACTCCAAATGAATTTGAAAGCATTTTTAATGTTAAAGATAACTTTTGCACAATATTTGAAGAAATAAAAGAGTGTGTTGCTCCAGTATCAAATAGAATTGTGCAGGGATTATTGAAAAGTAATATAGTACCTGTCACCATATCAGGCTCTTCTTTTGCTTCTGCTTGAGATAAATTGAAGACTTTAACTTGAGTAGGAGGGTTCCTACTAGAAGAGGCAATATTGCTTCCTTTATTGTACTGTGGTTGACTTGGTACTTCAGCTACTTTCTTTCCATCAATAGGAATATGATGCCCATTAACTGTAAAATTTGCATGACAATGTTTAACTAGATGGCTTCTTCTTCCACATCAATGATAATAATTTAAATCAGTGAAACATTTGCTCAAAGAATGAATTCTTCCACAAAATCTGTATGTAGATTTTCCTTTAGGTGTAGGAGGAGTGTTTCCTTGAATATTATGAAGTCTTCCTTAATGTGACTGAAAATGAGTCTTCTTATATGGAGTAAAGTTTGAAGTTCTTGACCTTTTATGATTCTGAAATACTTAGCCTTCTTGAATCTCCATTAATTTTGCCTTCTCCATTAGATTAAGAAATTTTGATATCTGTAGAGGAGTTAAGAGTACTGATAAGAATTTCTCAAACCACTAAGAAATAAGTGGCATCTCACATCTTCCGTTGCCACCATTTCAGGAGCAAAACTTACTAAGCGAGTAAATTCTTCTTCATATTCTATCACCGTGTGACCTCCTTGCTTTAAATTTAAGAATTCCTTCCTCGTTGACTGCCCTGTAGATGGTAACACATACTTATTAAGAAAGGCATTGACAAATTCAGGCCATAAAATTTCTTCTTCAGCTTTCTCTTGAAATGTGGTTGCCTTTGCAGTTTTCCGCCATTTCTTAGCTGATTCAGTCAAAAGATAAGTCGCTAAAGCTACTATTGATTTTCAAGACTCTTGGCACACTTAAATTCTTTTTCAATTCTTTGAATCCATTCATCAGCTTGAAAGGGATTTACTATTTCATTGAATCTAGGCGGTTGCAATTTGAGAAATACCATCATTATATTCTCAACATTCTTTATTTGAGTTGAGGTAAGAGGTTGGAAGTGAGTTTGTTAATTATTTATGAATTGTGCCATCATATTCATAAATTGTAACATTTTATTTGCCCCATTATTATTATTGAATGAATACATTGCCTTTAGGTTTGGAGAGATAGGTTCATTATGACTAGGTGTAATTTGTTGAACCCCATCATCATGAGAAGAGCTATTATTATTATTTTGATTATGACTTTCCATTTCCTAAGAAAAGAAGCAAATAAATTTTGTTAAGCTTAATTATTACTAAGCTCCCCAACTTAATTTCTATCCCATAATTTAAAATTTAAAATATTATTAATTTTGGCTCTATTAAATTTATTACTTAGATTTTCTCAAACTTTGCTCTGATACCAAAACTGTGACACCCGAGTGATCAAGTTTGGGAATTTCTAAATAATAAACTCATCATTTGAAATATAGAGAATAAGATAATAAGACTATAAGTTATTTATGCATCACAGAGCCAATCTTATAAAATTACATAAGTTTAATTATTATTACAATATATATCAAAAGAAAATATATTCACTCCAATCTCACTTTTTCTTATAAGGTCTTTCTAAGTGAGTATCTTCTTAAGCTTTAGTTTTCAAAATGTGAAATAATCACCAGTAAAGCCAGCCAGGTAGGCGTACAAAATTATCCATTAAGAATTATTTTCTAGCATCCTAAAATAGGCGTAAATCAAATGAAATGGCAGGAAAATTAAATTTTTATATTGACATGTAATAAAATAAATGCTGCAAATTTTACCAAGCTTGCTCTACAAGTTAGATATGAAATTAAAAATTTGAAAAGCATCAAGTGAAAGTTTTTCAATTAAAAGTAAATTGTGACACAATGCTGAGTCCAGTGACTCATCATCCAACAGGGAAAACCTATTGGCCATGGAAGCTTATCACCACCCGTCGATAGTGCCTCATCTTATAGATGTAAAATGGTCGGTAGTGCCTCATCTTATAGATGTAAAATGGTGTATCTTTCCTCTATATCTTCTGCCCACTTTCATAAGGGCTAGATCCCTCCTTATTTCATCGTGACCTACTAGTAAGCTCTACATGTACATGTTACATTTTCATTTCTTCCTTCAAAAATAAACATCGGAAATGAAATTTTTTTACTTTTTGTCACACACTTTTATATGAAATTATTGCAATTTAATAAAGTTATTTGTATGATAAAATGAATAAATAATATTCAAATGGAAATAAGCTCAAAATTTAAGATACTTGAAATAAAACTTAAGAATAATTTCGTACTGACTTGAAGAATAATTTTCTTAAATTTGTTAATTTCAGTCTGTTAAATCAACATCTAAATTTGATAATCAACTATCTTAACTCACTTTAAATTATTCATTTAATAAATTATATGAAAAATTCATAATATTATTATTATGAGAAATCATATTTATAAATATTCTAAGAATAAATTTATTACTTAAATTATTCATAAATATCAAAACTTATCTTCTCACAGCATTTATAAAGTTTGTAAATTAATTATATATCATTTGAAATGAAAATTTTATTTTTATAAAATTTTCCTAATTTTAGCTAAGTATGAAATTTAGGTTCTTAGCTAATTTTGTCTCATCCAAAAGGTATTTTTAGAGTGCTTATTTTCTGTTAAAGTCTAAACATAAATTGTTCTTCATATATCAGAGAATATGCATGCCAAAAATCACATTTGGATTCTCTGAAATTTGAAAATTATATCATTTCAAACATTGGAAAATTTTCTGAAATTCCAGAAATTTTACCTAAGTTCAAATTTGTGATTTTTTAAGCAAACTATTAGCACTTAAATGACCTTCTTAATGACATAATCAACTTAATTGATTAACAGAGAAATTGCTCACATTATAACCAAGATTATGTTTGCCAAAAATAAACATCTAACTGTGCTTGGAATAAAACTTATACTAAGCTAAGCTTCAATAAAATCTTAGAAAAATCTGTACTTGAATTTGAAACTTTTTAGAGTTTTTATTGAACTTTGAGCACTTAAATATTAACTTTAAAGTGCCCAAAATTTTGGGATGTCTTAAGTGAAGTTCTTCCCAATATATAGGGGAATCTACATGCAAGATTACAACTTTATATTCTTGGTAACCAAAAAGATATAAAGTTTCAAAGTATTACCAAAATCTTAAAATCATAGAAAATCCAGAAATTTTTCCAAGTAAAAATTCAGAAATTTCATTATACTTTGGGATTAGCATAGAAGCAAAATCATTAAATAGTTTCTTCTAATATTATGCAACCAATATAAAAGAGAACAGAATAGAAAAGATTTCAAGTTCTAAATATGATGAATCTAAAAGATATAGATATACAAAGTTAATATAAATATACTTCTTAAGCATGAGAAATACTTGAAAAAATTTAAAACTTTAGAAATTTATTAAAAAATAAAATAATCATGTATTAGATCTTGACTTAATATGAAGATATCTAAATCAATTAAAAGAAATTTTGTATGCTTGTTTGATTTTATTAATAAAATCAAGTTAAAAGAAAAATTTTGAATTAAAAGAAATATATACCTTAATGAATATTATCTTTGAAAGAGATGAAGAAGAAGAAAATTTTAGTCTTTTGCAAGCTTCAACTATTCACCTTTGATTCTTTAGAAACCTTAGGGGATAAAGAGGAATTTGGGAAGATGGAGAAGAATAAGATTTGAGATAGTGAGAGAGGGGATAAGGAGATGCCTTTTTCTTTTTGAAGAAGAAGAAGAGGATGAAAGGGGAAAAGAAGGATTTAATAGCTTTAGGAAAATTTTAAATTATGAAATCATCTTCCCTCAACTTCAATAAAATGAATTAAATAAAGTAGGATTTAAATCAAATGATATAAATAAGTTAAAATAAGAATGGATGGTTTAGATTAAGAGGTAGATTTTGTTTTTATTTGGAATGAAAATAGGATAAGAATATTCCTCAGGGGTATATTTGCAAAGATAAATTTTAAGAAAAGATAAAAATTGCAAATTAACTCAATTTAAATAAATAAATGAAAATTTAAATTTTTTACAAATTCAGAAAATTAAAATTTAATGAAAATTAAAATTTAACGAAAATTAAAATTTTAAGGTATCAAATGAAAGGTCTCGTTGATACGATTCCAACGATACCAAAAACATCAAATTTGGACAAACGATTAAGCAACAATTTGACACAGAATTTTTTTTTTTTCAAAATAGTTTTAAATTTATAAAATTTTCCCCTTTAGCTTACATCGACGTCCTGAATTCAAAAATATCGAAAATTTTCAATTCTGACACCTAAACATTTTTAAATAATTATTTTAATTTAAATTCTTATTAAAATAACTATGAAAAATTGTGATGTAAATTAATTTTTTAAAATTTATCAGCTATTCTCTAAATTTATTTCAAACATTACTATAATAAAGTTGTAAAATGTATATAATTAAAACTTTATTTAATAATTAATTATAATTAATTATATTTGAAATAAATGTATATTTCAAGAAGAGAGGGGAGGCTGAGCATGGAAGGGGACCTGAAGGGAAAGGTAGCTCAAAATTACAGCAGGGATGGGATGACTGTGGGTCCTTCGCAGGGAAGAAGGAGGAAAAAGGAGAGGAATATGTATTTTAAATAAATTAAATTAATTAATCTCTAAAATCATATTTTATAAACGATCTTCGAAAAATCCCAAAAATTTACCCCTAACTAATTTGGGGATTAGGAATTCAATGAAGAAGTCAGATTTCAATTCTGAGGAGTATTTAATTTTCTTATTTTTTGGGGTATTTAACTATATTAAAATATTCGATAAAATCCGACGACTTCCAAACGGGTCTAAAACATCACCCCAAGCTAGTTAGGGGGTGACGATCGCACTAGCAAAGTAAGATTTTGATTTCGAGGATAAATTAAATATCTCAATTTTCTCTTAATTAAATATTATTAAAATATTAACGAAATTTTGACAACTTTCGATTGCCGCCAAAACATGACCCTTAGCTAAATTTGGGGCAACGAGTGCAATGACGAAGTCCAATTTTTTAATATGAGGTCAAACTAATTAGGTTAATTTCTAGGTTTTCTGAAACTCCTAAAATCATGGTTTGATCTATTTGACCCTTGATTTGGACTAGGTCTTGGTGATGAACTCCTGATAACTTAATTAGTGCACTAAAAAACAAATCATGACTTGGATTAGTCCTAATTGCCTAAGGTAACAACTTGAGTTGTTACACTTTCATACTTTATTATCAATGCATTGAGCATAATTTTGATATGTATATATATATATATATTCTTTTTTTTATTATGTGTGGTCGGTGGGATTTGAACCCATGACCTGGGATAACAAATTCTGAGCCTCAACCACTGGGCTACAATACCATTCACATATTTATGTATGTATATATATATATATATATATATATATATATATATATATAGTAGTGCATTTGGCACAACTAAGGACTATTTATAGGAGAGTGATGGGCTTACTTATAGACTATTATCAGAGTGTTGGGCACATATAGCTAAGTGATGGGCTCACATTAGGACTATTATCAGTGCATTGGGCACATATAATGGAGCATTGGGCACAGCTAAAGACTATTATTGGTGCGTTGGGCACATATTTATATGTTATATCAGAGCATTGGGCTCATTTGTTTTTGTGCATTAGGCACAATTCTGTTGGGTGATGTTGGAGCACATTTAAGTTACATATTGTAACATATGCATTTGGTTTGGTATATGCATTAGAGTCCATATTGCATATTATGTTTTTTGGTATCTTTTAGTTTATTGTGCACATTTTTCATTATTTTCTGTAACTCATATTACTTATTTTACAGCAGTTCAGTTACCGTCTATTATTTACTTACTATTTTAGTTAGATTTCTATTTATTTACTACTTTATGTTAAATATACCTATAATATAATGAATACATTTTATGGAACCTAAAATGTACTTAGACTCATTATTTTAGTGAGATTTTCTCTTTTTTATGGATGGGGCCTTGGCATTGCAAAACCAGCATGTCAGATTCAGTTTGCTTAGTGGAGTCTTTGTTCATGGAGCTGCAAGAGCCTTAAGAAGATGTGAAGCGTGGAGTTGATGAGTATCTATGGCAGTCTTCATCTCTAGTGTTTTCCTGCTTTAGTGAGATGAGAGTTTATTTCTACATTTTCATTCAAGCCTGTAATAACTAAGACTATCTGTATGTATTTTATGTCTTCTTTTTGAGATGAATGTCATTACTTACTATTTCGGATGAATATATATATTGATGATGTATGTACTATACTACAAATACTTGTGATGTGATCATCAGTTTAATAGACTCACTTTTTAATTAGGTTAATGAAATACTTAACTTGATTAATGATGGAGTATTCAACTTTTCTCATCCTAGCTCATATCATGATGTTCTAGGTTAACTGCTATTATTTATCCTAGAACATTACAAGAGGTGAGTTATTATTTGGAGTAACGACCCGTTCAGTCGCTTATATTCTTTGAATTGCGCATAGAGACGAGACAGGACATTACACCTACACATTTTGCAAAAGTTCTTAAGTTATCAAGATTATTTGTTAACCATTATTTCTACCTTATTTAGGTTATAGTTTGGCTATTCTAGGTAATTTACTTAATATTTCCAAATCATGCTTTTCATTTTGAGTAATTAAGAGCATGGAAAATATAGATGCTATAAGGTGCACATTTAGTGAGTACATTTATGGGAGAACTATCCATTATGTATATAGGAATAAAATCCCAATTTGACACCATATGGTGCTCTCTGATATTAATAGTGGAGCTCCGTCCCTTCTGTGGTCATGCGAATATGTATATTAACATGATTACGATAGAGTGGTCACCGTGGCATATCCCCAATTATAGCTAGAATAGGTTTTCTCCATAATCTGTCGACAACTGTAAGATATGCCACCTGCCTGTAAACCAATCACTACATGTGCATTAACAAAGTGTGGAAAAAAATGAAATAACATCCATATTCATAATTTAAATATAAGATAACATAACTCAGCTCAAAATAAAAGTGCAAAAAATAAAATACATCTGAATCCTAAATTATTGTAATTTATGAAATAAAAATTTAACTAAAGAGTAAACGCTCATCCACAAATACAGTAATAAAAGATCTAAACATCAGCGGCAGCTGAAAGATCCTACTCCGGGCCAAGTTCCTTTCCTAATGCAACCTCCTCAAAAAGCTCCAAATATGATGTGTCTTTTTCATATGCCAAGGCCTAAACCAAGAAAAAAAAAATTCTGATGTTAAACAATTGTTTAAATACATTTTAAGCTGATTTAATGAATTATACAATTTTAAAGATATCACATCTTAACTTTAATGACAATAATAAGCTATAGGTACAGCAGGCCACAAGGAAAAGAAAGTTATAAATAAAGAATTTATAACCTAACTAAATGAGGTAAATGTAAGAACATACCTTAAACTAGAAGCTGCAACAAGATTAAGTAATAATACATATAGCACTATAGAATAAATGAATAACTAAAAATGAGCATCCTAATAGGAATATAATCATCTAGAAAGTATGATAAGTAATAATAAAAATAATTGAACAATGAAACATTTAAATAGACTAGGCCAAATAACAATCAGGACTAGCATTCTAACATGCATATAAGTACTAGCAAAAGCTGAAATAAAAGTAACGAAGACTAAATGGAGACTTTAAATTCTAGGGTTCGAAATTAAATTTACTAAAATCAAAATGATTCCTTACTGCTCAAGAAGATGATAAACACCTTACACATTTAATTTGGAAAAAAATCTTAATACACAAAAATTTGATTTTAGGTCATTAAGAGGTGATTTATTAAATTTAACCTATGGAAATTAGGTTTATGGTTAACATTAGATTCCACACTACTAAAGGAATCAATTCTAGCACTCAATCCCATTGTCGTACATAAAGGAGTTAACAATTGGCGGTGGAATGGTGCACTACTCAGAAAGGACTGCTGAACCTTCCCGAATAACTGCTGAATAATGAGCTGCTGGACTAATCCTTAAGATAAGCGTAAAACCATATCTTAAGTATTAAATAATATAGTATATACATTATATTATGAGTGGAATATGAGGAATCCAATATATATAAGTATAACAGCACTTCTAGTATGCTGATCACATCATAATACTAAGTCTAAGTAGTAGTAAACACAGAGTGCGGAAGCTAAAGCATGCATCCAAAAACATTCATCATAGAAGCTAAGTAAGGCATAGTCTAAGAAAAGAAAATAAAATACATCCAGAGTTATTATAAATATTTTACTTGAATGAAAATACAGTAAATAGTCTAGTGACTGAACTAAAAGTAAGCTAATATGAAAAGGTTTTTGCTGATGTAGAATCTTCTAGTGCTCCACGTACTCCTCCTAGATTTCCTATAATGCCTCTTAAACTTGCTCCACAGGTTGCTTTAGTCTATCAAATTGTCAGATCCCAAAAGTACCACGTGTTAGATAATGAGTCTAACACATCAAAAACTACTCTAAGCTGTTATAATTATATAAGATTTAACATTTTAACAATTTAAATAAACTGCAGAAAAGCATTAAAATAGTTGAAAAGTGTGAAACTATACAAAACTGAAAATAAGGTAAAATGGTAACTGAAAGACTAAGTACTAGAAATAGAAAACATTAAAGGAGCTGAAGCTAAATAAAAGCTAAAATATGATTGTATTGTATGTCACTAAATATGCATCTGATTATACCACTAATTTATTCTGTCATTATGCATTTGGTGCCTCATGCACCTCGAAGAATCCTAATATCCATGACGCATGCTGCATCCTGTAGGTCCTAACAATATTGATGCATGATGCATCTCGTATTTCATAATGCTTTCATTCTTATGCTTATGCAATTATTCCAATGATTTTAATTCAACATGATTTGTAAAATCATCAAGAGATAGAAATTCATTTCAAGAAAATAATCATTTAATACAGTTCTTAATTTTCATAATCATACTAACAAGCGCTCATGCTTGTATCTGCTGAATTCACAATCTACCATAATTCCAATCACAGATTCCTAACTTATCACATATGTAGAGTACATGTACTTATGTAGTAAGTATTTAAGAAGGTAAACTTGAATTTTATAGCTTGTTTAACTGTACTTATCAATGCGCATAAGGATAAGGGGATGAAATCCTTTTACAGTTTATTCTCTCAAACTAAGATATTCAACACCCTAATTGATACATTACTTTGAGTACGTTCTAAGAAAGGTAACATAAATCACTTAGTTTGTTTAACTGCACTTACCAATGCGCACAAAGATAAGGGGATGAAACCCTTTTACAATTTATTCTCTCAAACTAAGAGGCTTAATACCATAATTACCAGGGCGCGCTGCAGCATTTGTGTTGTTCATGGACTTCACACATTGTTCTAAATTGCCTCGAAACCTTTTAGAAGCTCGCTAGAGTACCATTAGCAACTTCATGATGAACTAAAAGCTCTCCACAACACAATAATTTATGGCAAGTTCTACCATCAAGGAACATGTGTTATACATGTGGAAGGCCAGGACATAGGTTTTAGGAATGTCAAGCCTATTGGATCATGGATAAGGTGACGATCAACCATCCTCCATTTGTTTGAAATCAAGTTCTTATTAGATCTCAAGATCTAGCTCTAACAATTATGCCGCCCCGAGTGGAAAAATCAATTCCTACTCCAAGTAATAATCAGAAGCAAAAAGCAGTCATTCTACTTACTGCATTACCAAGGGTGTATTCTCTAATCCCCATTATTACCAATGAATATAATGAACTTGTATCAGTTATTTTTGCAATTTTAATCTCTTAAAGTTATGTTTATTTCAATTCTAATTATTACAATCTTATTTTATCATTTTGGCATCAAGGATGACACCATTTTTAAGAGGGGAAGTCTATAACAACCCTAGTATTATAACCCTGTTTTGATTAGCCAATTAGCTTAAAAGCTTTTCCATTAGTCTTTAAATAGCCTTAGGAGCAAACCCAACAAATTTGAGCCAATTTGGAAGACATTAGGTTTAATTATCGATTTTGATCAATTTTGATAATTAAAAAAATGAGAAAACTAAATTGAACTCTAATAAAAAATCTAACTTCATTTATGAGATCCTAACCCTCAAATTAGCAAGGGGTGAAATTTTGAGATTTTTCAGAACTTATTTAATGGCTCAATTTTAATTAATAAGATAAATATAATTAAATAATTAATTAATTAATTTAATAAATCCTTTAAATAGCCATTACTGTAATTCTTTTGAAACAACAAAAATCCGTTGTCTAGCATATAACACGAGATAGCCAGATATATTGATCTAGGCCATCCTATCATTTTGCAGATTCTGATCCAAAGGACCAGATCAAATTCATAATGGATCTGATCTCAATTGCTGGATCATGCCTAGATTCAATTACTGAGGCAATGCCCATGAATCTGATTGTCCCAATGATCAGATCTAAGCCATAGGATCTATCTGGCTGTCTGGATTGACATGAGGTCTATGCTCCTATCGTACGTCAGCTCAGCCATGACCACTACTCGAGCTCAGGACCATATCACGATTTGACACCCCAGCCTCCCTAGCTCTCCCATTATGCCCCACAATTGACTCCTCTTCCTCCATTTGATCATTTGGGATTCTTAATTGGAGGTAAGTACTGCTAAGTCATCATTTAGAGCTGACTAAGCTTCATCATCGCAGATGCTAGGAACGCCCTTCCTATTGCCTCCTATGCTTACTTTTCTTACCTTGAGTATTGTTATTGCATTTCCCAGTCCATAGTTTTATCCCCCATGCTTATTTGAGCTTAGGTGTGGCTAGCTGAGCCACAATAGGTTGGGCCTGTATAGTACTATATAGTGCTTGACCCCCCCTCATTGGCAATGTCTGCTACCCGCTAGTCTCATCCTCCATTGAGAGTCTCCATGGGTCGGCCTTGACCCAAGGAACCTAATGGAATAGTAGGACATACAATTGGCTCACTGTGGATGGAGAATTGTCCCTCCACAATGAATAGGGGCCGATTAGAAGCATTAGGGTTTTGCTTTTTAGGTCCATTCGTTTAGGACTTTTAGTTATAATGCAAAGGTCTCATCACCAACGTTCTTTTGACGGGTCATGAACCACATGGAATCACTAGAATGATGATCTAGATAAAACCTTAGCTCCCTCTTCTTGGCCCTATCGAGGAGAAGAAGAATAATTCCATAATTCGGCCTGAGCCGCAATACTGTGCGGTAGAAGCCTGCTGAACTAAAACCCATCGTTTCGCGCTCGTCAACCCGCAATTAGAAGGGATTATTCCCAGGAGATGCCAAATTTAATTCATCAAAACTTTAGGCTAAATTAATTCAAATTTTTTTATTTGCATAACTTTTTAATTGCTTATCCAAATATAATAAAATTATATACCAAAATGATCAAAAAAAGTGTAGAACAATAATATGAGTTTTATTTTTTGATTTGCTAGTTATTTTTGCTAATTATCTTCTAATTATTATTAAGTGTATTCGTAAATTAAATAAGTCAACTGAATTAGGATTGTAGTGATTGATCATTAGAGTAGTATGAGAGAATTTAAGGTCATAGAGTAGAACCATCTTAGGAGAGTTTGTGTGAAAATATAATTTAGTGTAGCTAATGTTTGGATCCCTATAGACTAGTAGATAATCTAAGTAGATGAGAGTGGATTGACCTTTGAAGTGTGTATTGCCAAGTCATGATAAGTGCAAGACAAGACTTAGCCTAAGTGATAATGAGACTTATAACTTTAGGAAGAAACTAAAACTCTGTTCCTTGGACTAATAACCCAATAAGAACTAGATCTCGATAATCTTAGCCTAAGTAAGATCACCCCTTAATTCTTACCTAGTAGGACCAATATATATGCAAACCCATTAAGTTTAAGAGTAGACTAATACTGACCTGTTAGGAACCAACTTGAGGATTAGTTAATGATGAACCCAATTATTATAGAAAATTTAGTGTTAGAATTTATATTTTTTATAGGATTAGTTGTACTTTGACATGTGTTTAAGTGGAATTTGAGGACAAATAGCTCAATATTAAGTTAAAAGAAGAATATGGGAAAGAATAGCACTGCAGCACACATCGGCTCCTTATTCCCAAGAGCAAGGTGCTACAGCGCATTATGGCAAATATAAAATAAGAAGACTCGGCGCTACAGCGCACCGTAGCAGCTTTAAAAAGAGAACTCAGTGCTCCAGTGCACCGTGGCGCCCAAGGAACACAAACCTAGGCGCTACAGCGCACCGTAGCGCCTGAGGAATAGAATGATCGATGCTCCAACGTGTCGTAGCTCCTGACAGGAAGAGAGTCGAGCACTACAGCGCACTGTAGCACCTGCCAGAAAGAGAGTTAGGCGCTACAGTGCATCTTAGCACCCATCAAACAAATAATTAAGCGCTACAAGGCGCCGAAGCACCCGCCAAACCGAGAGTTAGGCGCTATAGCATGCCACTACACCCATCAAACAATGAATTAGGCACGACAGTGCATCGTAGCACTAGTTAAATAGGAATATATTCACTACATCACGACATAGCACCCTAAAAACTAAATGTTATGTTCTACAACACACTGTAGCGCCTGAGGAACAGAAGGATCAACACTACAGCACACCGTAGCAAACGTTATAATTCTGCCATGAATTAATCTCCTAGTCAGTATTGGGAAAGCAATTTGAACTTAACTTTTTCTACTTCCCACTGCATAAACAGATTACATCCATTTAAATCTCCTTCATTATTAAGGGAATAAAGGGATAAAATATAATTACAAATTTAATTCTCAAGGAGAAAAAGGTGGTTGGCTGCTTTAATGAGTCAAGGTTGTGGTAGGGGTTATAAAAGAGAACAATGAAGATTTAAATAAGGTTCACAATTTCAGGTTAAAGTTTTTAAGCCTGAAGGCTGCTGCAAGAGGCATTGGGGAGAGCCCACACCCTAAAGGAGGAGAAGGTTACAGCCATAGGAGAAGGATAAGCATTAAAAGCAAGAAGCTAAGGAGTCCAAGGGGAGAAGAAGGCCAAGAAAATGTGACAATTGTTCCATAGTATTATATTCAAACCTTATCTCTCGTATTTTTTATAAGATCCATGCAAAGGCTCATTATTTATAGTAGTTCTTCTTGTATCATTATTTTTATAATAGCCTAAACCCCCTTTGGGGAGGGTTGGGAATGACCATTAACATACTGTAAATACACGTCTGCGCTCACACGCAAGTGTACGTGGTTTGAAGTAATAAGTGGAAATTGTTAATTTTCGGGATTTATCGAACCACGGAGAATTGGTTATTTTGTTACTAAGGTTTATCTATTCTTACTAATATTTAAGCTACAATTATTTTGTTGAGTTGGTCCTAGATTTAGCAAAATAATTACTAAGTGAAGATAAGTTAGATAAAAAGAGAGAGGAGAGTTGGGGTTATCCCACATGTCATGATATAATACCAATGTATGTTGATATCTCAAGCTTTATCTTTCATTTATTTATTTTTATCAAGTGCACATTGTTCACTTTGAGTTTGATCTCAAAGTCTCACAAGTTCAAATCTTGTGCACAAAATGAACACACATTTGGTTCTATTTTGGCACAAAGATTCCTATAAGATTTTAGGTTTTAAGTTTTCATCTTATCTCTTGATCAAGGAGATTACGATTACTAAATCTTTAAGATCTTATAAACATTGATTTCACTATGAGCGTCACTCGCATCCCACATAGTTGAGATGAGGGATTAATATATTGGGCTCAATGACTATGTCACTTAGTTCATGAGCACTCAACTATTTCTTCCTCTACCTCAATTATATTGAGCTAAGGAGTTCATTTAGTGGGTCTTAGCATCACATGCATCAACACTCTGGTTGAGCTTAGATTAAGGTGCATTAAGCTCAAGAACTTTGTCACATAGTTTTAAGCTTTCATGCACTCATAAACCTAGCATCCAACCTAAGGTGAGCTATGGAGCACAAGACAAGTTAGTTATTGAGCTTATGAGTTCATTTTTCATTTTATCCACATTCAAGACTAAATAATAAAAGGCATTTCTTAACAAGGCATAGAGTTCTTACATTTTATTTGTGCTTGAGGAAAAACTTCATACATTAAAATTAACTCATACACATGAGGCTTTCCCAACCCTCCCCAAGGGAGATTTAGCTACTCATTACAAAGGAAATGAAAAAAAACACATACATGGATAAAGACCCTTTCATGATCAACTAAGAAAAGAAACTACAAAAGTAAAGTTTAGAAAACACTAGGAACGTTCCTTGGAAGTTCTCTGAATTTCTTCTTCTCCTTCTTCAAGCTCCTCTCTTAGGTCAATAGTGCTGCCTTCCTACTTCTCTTCCTTAGCAAGGACTTGCTTTGCCACCCTTGGGGAGTTCCTCACTTCCACTTATGCACCCCTCCTCCTTACTTAGTGATTCGAGCAAAATTGTGAACCCTCCTCTAGTCAAGAGGAGTGATATATATATATGGTAGGGGCTGCCTTCATCCCACTTAGGATCCAAACCAGCATTTTCAATGGAAAATTCTGAGCAATGATGGCAAAACTCCCCATTGATTGTGAAGTGATCAATATCTCCATTTGTTTAGCCAAAACATCCCCTCAAGATCTTCTATTCCATATAAAAAATGTAGCAGCTGCAGAGAATGATGGCTAGGGACAAGATGTAGGTTGGGGGTCTTGTCCTAGCCGCAATAAATGCTCCTGACTGGCAAAATTTTTGGCGGGCTGCTGTAGCGCGCTGCGGCATGCCATGATGAGTAAAAATCTACTAAGTCCCCCACTATCGTGCGCTACCGTGTCCAAATTTTGTAAAGGGATCCGCTGCAATGCGCTATAGCAGAAGCATTTCGTAAAATGCTCCGCTGCAGCACGCGGTAGTAGCTCAATTTGCAAATTGTCCCGCTACAGCGCGCTACCATGCCTGCGGTTAGCAAATGCACCCGCTGCAGTGCGCTATAGCGGCCTAATTCGCAACTTGACCCGCTGCAGTGCGCGGCAGCGGTTTCCTTTTGAAAATTTTGGAATTTTGCAAAAAATGTCTCAAAACTCCTTAGGATAGCAATTTTTCCTAAAAAGATGGATAAAATTTGATTTAGGAGCAGTTTAAAGATTAGAAATGAATGAAATTCCCTTTAATTTTAGATATATCTATGGATTCATCACACCCCACACTTAAATTCTTACACGTCCTCAAGTAAGCTCAAAATTGTATTTTTTCTGTTTTGTAGGGATGATAGTCACAAAAATGTAATTAGAATGATTATAAGTCAAAGTACGTGCATAGCAAAAATGAAACGAAATATTTAGCAACATTAACGTTTTAACCGTGGTAATAAAGTAAGTTAATCAATTAATCTCCAAGTATTTGATTTTCATGCTTGACACTAGGTGATGGGTAAAGATCTTTGTGGACCCTAGACTAGAGAGGTGGTGAAAGACTCCAAGAGTTTTGTCATATGTGCTCCTTCTTATGAATCACAAAGATGAAAAGATTAAAGGAGAGATATTTTTCTTCATTCTTTCTCATTTTGATCATTTGGGAGAGATATTTTTCATCATCCCTTTTTAAATATCTATTTTGTTCTTTTCATTTTTAGGGAAAGACACTTTTCTTCATCCTCAATACGCATCTTTGTGATCATGAAGTCCTACGGGAGCCTAGCACACTCTTTTTAGAGTACTCACCATATTCTCTAGTCTAAGTCCAATGCCTTCCCCCACACTTAGTTCATCGCATTAATTTAAATTTTTGGAGATTAGATTATCCTCCATTCAATTCTTAGTTAAAACATTTTAGTGCTTATAATGCATTTGGTCATTTTTGATACGCACCCTTTTACTTATATCAAATTCCTTCTTGACATTTTGTGATTTTTATTTCTTTGAAAATTTCAGAAAAAATATGTCATTTAAGAATACTATAAAAATGAGAGAATATGAAAATTCATAAATTAAAATCTCTAAATAAAAAGCACAAAAATAAAAATACAAAGAAAAACTCAGAAAAGTACAAAAAGAAAAAAAAATGCAACCTATTTAATCTTCGGCTTCCTCCTCTTCCTCCACCTCCACCACGTATGCGGTTTCACAAGGATAGCGCATCTCTGGAATGGGGACACCAATAGGCGGCCTAGGCAACATAGAGGAATCCGGTCCACCCAGCAAGCTCCAATCCTCAAACATCATCCCGAGGGCTTCATGAAAGTCGGACTGAAACCGGCACTGTTGGACGAGTTCTTATTTAAAGAACCCCATGTCGGTTGCCAGGGCCTTGCTAAGTTCTGCATGCTGATTGTGGAGATGCAGCAAAATATTATTGGTGAGGTGTTGGCTGGATGGCGCGGATGCTTCCCCCTGCACTCTCCTTCTTTTCTTGGGCAGTTTCCGCTCGCTTGCCCGGACATTCAGATTTGAGGGATTAAGAGCATAAGTGGGGGGAACGATGGTGTTTGAGGAGAGGATCTTGACCCCTTGGGTCTTGCACAGCACTAAAAACTTCCCCGGTAATGACGCCAAAAACTTGACAGACTGTAAATATACGTCTGCGCTCACACGCAAGTGTACGTGGTCTGAAGTAATAAGTGGAAAGTGTTAATTTCTGGGATTTATTGAACAATAGAGAATTGGTTGTTTTGTTACTAATGCTTATCTATTCTTACTAATGTTTAAGCTACAATTGATTGGTTGAGTTGGTCCTAGATTTAGCATAATAATTACAAAGTGAAGATAAGTTAGATAAAGAGAGAGAGGAGAGTTGGGGTTATCCCACATGTCATGATATAATACCAATGTATATTGAATTTTCAAGCTTTATCTTTCATTTATTTTTTTTATCAAGTGAACGTTGTTCACTTTGAGTTTGATCTCAAAGTATCACAAGTTCAAATCTTGTGCACAAAATGAACACACATTAAGTTCTATTTCGGCACAAAGATTCCTATAAGATTTTAGGTTTTAAGTTTTCATCTTATCTCTTGATCAATGAGATTACGATTATTAAATCTTTAAAATCTTATAAGCATTGATTTCATTACGAGCATCACTCGCATCCCACATAGTTGAGATGAGGGATTAATATATTGGGCTCAAATGACTATGTCACTTAGTTCATGAGCACTCAACTATTTCTTCCTCTACCTCAATTATGTTGAGCTAAGGAGCTCATTTAGTGGGTCTTAGCATCACATGCATCAACACACTGGTTGAGCTTAGATTAAGGTGCATTAAGCTCAAGAACTTTGTCACATAGTTATAAGCTTTCATGCACCCATAAACTTAGCATCTAACCTAAGGTGAGCTATGGAGCACAAGACAATTTAGTTCTTGAAATTATGAGTTCATTTTTATTTCATCCACATTCAAGACTAAATAATAAAAAGCATTTCTTAATAAGGCATAGAGTTCTTACATTTTATTTGTGCTTGAGGAAAAACTTCATACATTAAAATTAACTCATACACATGAGGTTTTCCTAACCTCCCCAAGGGAGATTTAGCTACTCATTACAAAGGAAATGAAGAAAAATACATACATTGATAAAGACCCTTTCATGATCAACTAAGAAAAAAAACTACAGAAGTAAGGTTTAGAAGATACTATGAACGTTCCTTGGAAGTTCTCCGGATTTCTTCTTCTCCTTCTACAAGCTTCTCTCTTAGGTTGCTAGTGCAGCCTTTCTTCTTCTCTTCCTTAGCAAGAACTTGCTTTGCCACCCTTGGGGAGTTCCTCACTTCCACTTATGCACCCATCCTCCTTACTTAGTGATTCGAGCAAAATTGTGAACCCTCCTCTAGTCAAGAGGAGTGATATATATAGGGGAGGGGCTGCCTTCATCCCACTTAGGATCCAAACTAGCATTTCCAATGGAAAATTCTGAGCAATGATGACAAAAATCCTAATTGATGGTGAAGTGACCAATATATCCATTTGTTTAGCCAAAACATCCCCTCAAGATCTTCTTTTCCATATAAAAAATGTAGTAGCTACAGAGAATGATGGCTAGGGATAAGATGCAGGTTGGGGGTCTTATCTCAGCCGCAATAAATGCTCCAGACTGGAAAAATTTTGGCGGGCTGCTTCAGCGTGCTGCGGCATACCATGGTGAGTAAAGATCTGCTAAGTCCCCCGATGCCGCACGCTAACGCATCCAAATTTTGCAAATGGACCCGCTGTAGTGCACTATAGCGGAAGCATTTCACAAAATGCTTCGCTGCAGTACGCGGGAGCGGCTCAATTTGCAAATTGTCCCACTGTAGCGTGCTACCACGCCCGCAGTTCGCAAATGCACCCGCTGTAGCGTGCTATAGCAGCCTAATTTGCAACTTGACCCAGCGCAGCGGCAGTGGTTTCATTTTGAAAATTTTGGAATTTTGCAAAAAATGTCTCAAGACTCCTTAGGATAGCAATTTTTCCTAAAAAGATAGACAAAATTTGATTTAGGAGCAGTTTAAAGATTAGAAATGAATGAAATTCCTTTTTATTTTAGATATAATTTATGGATTCATCAAGCATGTAAGAACTCATGGTTGTAATGTATGTACTATTTATATTAATGAAATGCCATTTTGTTCTTGAATGTTTATCGCTATATGAATAAATTATTGGAAGAATAGATCCTATATAAAAATATGATTGCTAAACTTTTCAACATAAAAATCTCATAGAGCTCGATGATCGCTTTGTCCTAAAGTTGTCCATTTATGAGCGTTAACGCTGTGAATGTTTGTGACAACATTCACTATGCAAAAATAGCCCATGCACAACTTTGAACATGTGCTTGATCATCTGAGCCATCAAGAATTTTAACATTCTCTGAGCTCCATGGCTCACTCTTAATTTATGCAAGGTGATTGTGCATATTAAGCTTAGAGCTATATGAAAGCTCTTTGAACTTCGTAGCACATCACCTTCACTAAATCAAGAGTAGATGCATATGAGCTGAGAACTACCAGTTGAGCGCTCACTCTAGTTCAAATGTGGATCTAGAGTGCTAAGATCTATGAGCGATGTGACATAAGCTCATTTATCTTAGCAACTCAATTCCTTAGCTAAATCAATAATTGATGCATGTGAGCCACTGGTGGAATAAAGTTTATGTAATATTCAACCTAAGACATAGTTTTTGTTACTTAGACGTAAGGGACGAACTCATTAGCAATGATCACATGAATATCTATATGCCAAAGTAGAACTTTCAAGTGTTCATTTCAGATCAATGGATAAGATTTAGTATATCAAGTGAGTTCACTAGAGAAAACTAAAACTCTTCATAATGAATTAATAAATTAATCCAATTAACTTGACCTAAAGTTGAGAATAAGAGTACTTGTATAAACCCATATTGATTTGCATATTTAATCCTAACTCTCCATCATTCTCCAACTACAGTTTCAACTTAAAGAAACTCTAAATTTGTAATTTCAGACAAAATAAAAAACCCATTTGATACTTGAACATTATTGAATTTGAGTACACTCTAGTAACAAATCTAAGCATCATTCCCAGAGGATGATAAATCTCAGGATCTCACCATCCTAAATTACTATGGACCACATACACTTGCGTGCAAGCGCAGACTACGTATTTTTAAACTGTCAGTTAACCTAAGATATTAGTTGGAAGTTAAGAGTAAAGAATATTAAGTTTGCTAGTAAAATCAAAAGTTTAGAGAGAAATATAACATAAGATATTAAATAATCTAAATTATGGGAATCCTATAATGTAAGGTGTGCAATAGTGAATCCTATAGTATTTAAGTTAGAAGTTTTATCATCATGTAGAGTAAGAGTAATTTAGGAGACCTAGAGAATTGTAGTTCTAGAATAACAATTCTATATTACTTCAGACCACATACACTTGCGTGCAAACGCAGACTACATAATTTTGGTCTGTCAGTTAACCTAAGATGCTAGTTGGAAGTTAAGAGTAAAGAGCATTAAGATTGTTAGTAAAATAGGAAGATTAGAGAGCAATATAACCTAGGATCTTGAATAGTCTAAATTATGGGAATCCTATAACCTAAGGTGTGCAGTAGTGAAACCTATAGTATTTAAGCTAGGAGTTTTATCATCTTGTAGAGTAGCAGTAAATTAAAAAACTTAGGGAATTGTAGTTTTAGAATTATGATAAGATTTTAAATTGAAATCATGAATTTATATTTATAAATTATTTTGTTATCTAAATAATACCTTAAATAAACTACTATTTTCCAAAACCATATTATGTATAGTATTATACTTAAATTGATTGAAACATTAAATTAATGTCTAAGTCAACTGGGAGATTGATCATCCCCAATCATTAGGGTAGATAACTAAAGTACATATAGTTCATAATTATCTTTGAAGTCTTAGAAAACTACATCACATTGCAACAAAAACCTTGAAACATTCAATCAGATATTATGCATAAATTAAACATTAAAATATTTTCATAGGGTTTCATGTGGAGGATGGTGCTATATAAACATTATTGAGCCATGGCAGGCTGTGGAGTGATTATAAGACCACACATATCCTAGATAGAGAATTTGTGTGTTTATAATAGACACCACTTACATATTTGTAGGGAAGACATTCCTCACTTCTCTCTTTGTTCTGTAGAGTACCCGCATAGCATATTAAAATAAGATAAATAAATAACATTTATAATTTATAGTCTTTAAGACTATATTTATAGTTTATTCAATTCTTGAGACTAAAATCACTTTACTTTCATCTATTATAGTTTACTTTCATATGTTTACAACTCATTTACTTACATATTCTGCAGTGTATTTTAGTTTGTATCTCCATTAATTTACATTGCTCTTTTTATACTTAGCATGTATCTTGTTGGACATATTTTTCTCTTGTATAATTATTTCAACACACATGCCCCTTCTTACTTAACATATTTGATGTAGGTTATGAGCATCTTTTCCATGTACTTGTCTTTACCTTTTCACTTGTTTTTTTACTAATTATTTTTTAACTTTCCATTTTATTGTATTGCGCACCGCCTTTAAATTGTAAATGGCTAATGCTATATCTGTTAAATTAAAATAACATAGATGCCCTAAAATGTTCTTATACTTTATAAGTCTAACCACTTATTTTTCTTTTCTTATATGTGTGATATTGTATTAAGAAACATATACAGTATATCACGAGCTTGGAGCAGAGCTTGAACCCGAGATATATCATGTTCAGTAGAAGCAGCTTGAAGATTTTTTATTTTTTTATTTTCCTTTTATTTACTCATAAGGATGAGTTCTATTATGCAATTAAAATAGTTTATATAACTTTAATAAGTCAGAATGTATTTCTTTCTTTTTTGTGATGGATGCTTTTGTTTCATTTATATTGATGGATAAAATTGTAATGACCCAACTCGTTAATATGACCATCAGGACTAAGCCCGACTCAAAAATTATGACCCCAAGTAATTTCAAAAATTAAGGCTAACTAAGAATATCATTGGATAGAGTTTATTTTTGTGATCGTAATGCTCAAGTTTGAGAACAATCTGGATAGTGAATACTCCTGAATTAATTTTTGAATTATTTAAATTAAAAAAATTGGAAAAATTAAACACAAGTCCAATTTAGCAATTTTGGTGTCATTACATTAATAATATTATAAAAAGGCTACAGAAAAAGTTTTGTGGAATTTAGAGCTATGGATTAACCATTATTAATTTTTGAATTTTTTATCTTCAAAAATTAATAAAAAATAAAATATTAATCTAGATTGAAAATTTTTTATGCAAGTATATTTTTCTCATAAAGATACACCTTCATGTCAAGTTTCATTATTTTCTAAAAATGAAATGTAAGAGAGAGAAAGAAGAGAGAGAAAGAGGAGAGAGAAAGAAGAGATAAGAAGGAAGAAGAGAAGATCAAATTGAACAATTCAAATAGTTATGATAAATTTTCTCTAATCCATCTCATCCAAATAATGGAGGAGAGAGAAATATTAATTAGTAAATTAATTAATTAAAAAAAAAGTTTATAAATATACCCAACCTCATCTCATCTTCCCCCACCTCTCTTCTCCCCCTATCTCACTCTCTTTTCTTCCTCGTCCACTACTAGATTACCCCACCAACATCTAGGAAAATCTCATCAACGCCAATATACGATAAGGAATGAAAAAAAGATGAAATTTTTTTTACTATTTTTAATTCTTCTTCTTAATAATAATAATATTCTTATTATTAATAATATTAATGTTTTTTGTATTAATATTGTTATTATATTTCTATTTATGTAAATTTTCTTTCTTTTCTATATATGTATAAATATTTCTTAATTTCTACAATTTTCATTTATATCATTTTTTTTTGCTATATATGTATATAATTTTTAATTTTTATAACTTTCAATTCTGTTATTCTCTTTTTTTCAATATATGTATATATTTTCTAATTTTTGTAACTTTCATTTTTGTCATTTTCTTTTATATATATATATATATATATATATATTTGTTAATTTTTGTAGCTTTCATTTCTGTAATTTTCTATTTTTCTATATATGTATATATTACCTAATTTCTATAATTTTCATTTAGGTCATTTTATTTTTTCTATATATCTATATATTTCCTAACTTCTACAACTTTTATTTCTGTTATTTTCTTTTTTTTATATATGTGTATATGTTTCTTAGTTTTTGCAACTTTCATTTATGTCATTTTTTTTTTCTGTATATGTTTATATTTCATAGTTTCTATAACTTTCTTTTATATTATTTTCCTTTTTTTTTCTATATATATATATATATATTTCCTAATTTCTGCAACTTTTATTTCTATCATTTTCTTTATATATATATATATATATTCTTTTAATTTCTATAACTTTCATTTCTGTGATTTTCTATTTTAATATATATATTTATATATATATATATATATTATTTAATATATATATTATTACTTATAATAATTATAATTATTATATTTTAATATATAAAGATAAATAAATAATATAATATTAATATTGATATTTTTATTAAAATAAAATGGATGATATTATTCTTTTTATTTAATTATTTCATTTACAGCTTTTGCATCGCTATTAAGTTTTGATCAACTTTGATATATTTATATGACATTTTGTGCTCAAAACTTAAAATAAATGATTCGAAATCAATATTATGGATTCATTCAAGTTGATCTCAAGTCTGTATAAACAATACATTATGCTATGATAGATTGATATCTGGAGAAATAATGAAACTGCACATAGCTTTTGAGCAGGATGTGTAGTTAGTTAGGAACTCACATCTTAGATAGTTAGATAGATGTATCTAACTCCTTAATTATTCTATAACTTTGTCTAATATAACAAATATATATATTACTATATTTTCTTTTAGAGTAAGCACAAATCTTAAATATGCATATTGCATTCATAATCATGGCAATTTTTGTAACATATCATACTTAAATATCACATTCTATTTGTATATGCTTTTCAAACAGAATCATGCCGCTTCATATTATATGCAAATTTTGATATTCTACAAACCTTACTCAGACCGCTATGTCTAATTAATTTTTTTTTCTATTCTTTTCTTTTCATTTTCTTTGTTCGCCCTGTCATAAGCACACACACACACACACATATATATGTATATGTGTGTGTGTGTGTGTGTGTGGCAGTTCAAGAAAATCTCTGGATCAAGTCTTTGAGGCGGAGTTGGTGAAGCAACTTAGATGCTGATTTTCTTAAATTTTTAAATTTTTGCTTAGTGTGTAATAAATTTTCTAAAATAATTAATATTTTCTTAATAAATATAATTTCTTTATCATTCTGGTAATTTTAAATATTGCAATAAATATGGAAGTATGTATTTTATATGCCACTAAATACATTATTATACTAAACCCTGATATAATCATGGGGAGTGAGCACCTAATGCTAAATTAGCTATGCTGACCCAACGGCGGGTCACCACAGCTAGTATCAGAGCAGAATTAGGATAAAATTAGTATAAAAGTGTTTAATCCATTATTCATGCAATTAAAATCATAGAATAAATAAAAGAAAATTATAGAAAGTAAGAATTTTCAAAACTTATCTTAATTAAAAAGAAAATAAAAGAATAAATATAGGACCTAGCTACAATAATATACTCTTAGTTATTTTCTATTTTAGTGTTTTAGTTAATAGTGATACTTTTGTTTTCATATAGTATTTAATAATGATACTTATATAAATCTACTCTAAAAAAAGTATAATAATAAAAATCTTATTTTTCGGATGGATCCTGAAGATTCTCCTTTGATTGTCAGAACACACTTAAAATATCCTCCAATACTTCTGTGAACCATGTCACCAAGTTGTTTGATATTGTGAATGCTTTATTGGAGAGTGTTGATACACAAAATAAAACATTTTTAAGGCTTCAAACACAAAAAACACCCCATAAAAATAGTCCTACTTCTATACTATCAGCTACCAATTTCCCAAATATCGAGATAGATGGACTACTTTAAGCCTTTTTAAGATTCCAACCACTAATATTCAATGAAAGTGCTAACACAATGGATGTTAAATATTTGGTAAATAAGATAGGAAAAAAACTAACTAGCATGAAATGCCCACCTACTGATGTAATTAGATTAAACATCTATAAGTTGGAAGGAGAAGTGAAATGTTGGTGGGAAACCCCTGCAAGCTTACAGTTCGTAGGCATAGATACTGAGAATATCTAATGAGAAGAATTTATCAAAGCCTTCAGAACCAAATACATCCCTTCTTCTACTTAAGCCATCATGAAAGATATGTTCATGAAGCTATGTCAGAGCAACCATAGTGTCACTGAATATAAAATTAAATTTCAAGGGCTAACTTATTATGCACCACTACTAGTGAGCACCAAGTCTACTCGATGCAATCAATTTTCAAAAGAATTAAAACCTTCTATTAAAAAATGTGTATGGCTCTACAAATCTCTAAATTCTCAGGCAAGCTTGAAAGTGCAAAAATATTAGAATATGGGGAATAAAGAGAAGTAGAAGAGCTAAGAAAAAGGCCCCCATCTACACATATATAATAAATTGAATACAAGAGGCCGAGACCACCTCAAGCCAAGGTTTATCAACTAGCTCAGCAAAACACCTACTAGGAAATGCAACCGACCACATCCTTACGATAATTGTTATCACAAGAGTGGAATATGTTATACATGTGGATGACCTGGTTACAACTTTTGGCAATGTCAAGTAACCTGTATAGTGAACAATCAGTGGATCACTCATCCTTCTCCAATTGCAATGACAAGCACCCATACTAGCTAAAAGGAAACAACTCACACAAACATCTAGACCAACTCATGTGCTTATAGCTGCTCCAATGCAAAGGAGAGGTCCACCCATTACTTCTAAATCACCAGCTGCTAATCAAATGGGAAGACCAATTGCTCCCCAGTAAGCTACACATGCGATGATATATACCCTCACCCTAGTTTTAGCTCTAGAAGATAATGAAGTGGTATCAAGCACCATAGTCTTTCTTTTTATAAAAGTATCTTTCTTATTATATGTAAATAAAGCATAAATTATCTTTCATTTTAAATCCTAGGCACCTTACATTCTAATGAAAAATCTTGAAGCACATTATTTAACACTGATGCAAGCCACTCATTCATTTCAAAAAGATTTTCCGAAACTCTTGAACTACCATATTATAACTTAGTTAAAGCCTTAAACATCAGGTTATTATTTGGTGCCCTCATGAGTGCACAAAAGTGTTATGATTGTAACATACTAATTAATTATAAGGCATATGAAGCAAACTTGGTAGTACTGCCTATAGTAAATTTTGACATCATTCTAGAAATGAATTGGCTCCGCAAGCATAAAGTTATGATTGATTGTCAAAGAAAGAAAGTCATTATCAAGGGTGGGAAAAAGCCTAAAGTATTTATGGAAAATTAGGCATTTCAGCATTTTTAATCAATGCTTCACAAGCAGAGAAATTGATTCAAAAGAAATGTAATGCATACTAGTAACAAAGATGGGAGAAAAGACAGAAGAGATTCCATTAGCAGACACTCAAATTTTAAAGGAGTTTGAAGATCTATTCCCTGATGAATTACCTGGATAACCACCAGTAAGAGAAATCAAATTCTCATTTGAGTTAATTCTTAGCACTCAACCAATAGCAAAGGCAACTTACCACATGGCACCCAAGAACTATAAGAGTTAAGTGAACAACTACAAGAGCTGATAAACAAAGGTTTTTATTCGACAAAGCATGTCACCATGGGGAGCCTCAGTGCTCTTTGTAAAGGAGAAAGACAATTTGACGTGCATGTGCATCGATTATCGTGAGCTCACAAGGTAACCATTAAAAATAAGTAACCTCTACCATGTATTGATGATATATTTGATCAATTAGCTGAAGCTAAAATATTTTCAAAAATAAATCTACGATCAGGATATCATCAATTAAGAGTCAAAGATGAAGATATTTTGAAAATAGCATTTAGAACTCTCTACGAGCATTTTGAGTTCATGGTCATGTCATTTGGTCTAACCAATGCTCCATCCATCTTTATGGACTTGATGCAAAAAATTATAAGACCATATTTGGATAAGTTTGTAATAGCATTCATCGATGATAATCTAATTTATTTTGAGAGCAACAAAGAATATAAAAAATCATATGGGGAGTCATTTTGGAAACTAAGGCATCATCAGCTATATGCCAAATATTATAATAATGAATTTTGGCTAAATTTTATAGCTTTCTTAGGCCATGTAGTAGATGCTGAAGGAATCAAGGTTGATCAGAAAAAGATAAGCGCCATTCAAGAATGGTCCCAACCAAAGATCGTGACAGATATTCACAGTTTACTCGGTTTAGCTAGATATTATCAAATTTTTTGTTAAGGGATTTTTGCAAATAGCTATACCTTTAACCAAATTAGCACAGCAAACAGTTCTATTCGTTTAGAGTTAGCAATAAAATTAATATTTTTAATAGTTAAAACAAGCATTAATAACCGCCCCAGTACTAACTCTACCACAAGAGATAATAAATTATCAAGTTTATACAAACGTGTCCATAGTAGGGCTTGAATGTGTTCTCATGCAAGAGAAGAATGTAGTAGCATAAGTATCTAGAAAATTAAGGATTCATGAAAGGAACTACCCAATGCATGACTTAAAATTAGTGGCGGTAGTACTTGCTTTAAGAATATGGAGGCACTATCTATATGGAGTGATGTGAAATTTTTACTGATCATAAGAGTTTAAAATATATTTTCACTTAGAAAGAGTTAAATTGTCAACAAAGGAGATGGTTGGAATTGATCAGTGCCTACGACTTAGACATACAATATCATCCTAGTAAAGCTAATGCCGTAGATGATGCCCTCAGCAAAAAAGCAGACCTAAATGCTATAATGGCAAGTCCATTAATGGAAGAATTCAAAAAGTAAAGCATATAACTTATTAATGGAAGGCAATTAAATAATTTACTTAAAAATAATATTATAGAGTCTACGTTCATGCAGTGCATAACAATTTCCCAAGAGAAGGATAAGGGATATTCCAAGCTAAAAGCAGGCTTTGAAAATGGTCACATAATAAACTTACATCTGTAAAAAGAAGTTTATACTTATCACGGGAAAAGAATTTTAAGTCCAAATGAGTCATACATTTGGAATCAAATTATACCTAAAGCTCACAACTCAGGGTACATAATTCACCCAGGAAATAATAAAATGTTTAGAGATTTGAAAGAGTCCTTTTGGTGGCCTAGACTGAAGAAATGCATAGATGAATACGTCGCTAAATGTCATAGTTGTAGTTTAGTAATGGTAGAACATCAAAAGCCAGGTGGACTATTACATCCATTAGATATCCCAGAGTGGAAAGGGATAGATATTTCTATGGACTTTGTGATGGGATTACCTAGAAGCTGTATTGGAGTAGATACGATTTTGGTAATTGTAGATCATCTAACAAAATCAACACACTTCCTTTCAATTAAGCAAACATATTTAGTAGAAAAGCTGGCCAAGTTAAATATTAAAGAAATTACCAAGCTTCGTGGAATCCCTAAAACTACTATCTCAACTAGTGATGACAGATTTACCTCCCATTTTTGTAAGGCAGTACATTAATATTTGGGAACAGTATTGGCTATGAGTACAACCTTTCACCCTTAAATAAATAGTCAGACGGAGAGGGTAAATAAAGTACTTGAAGATCTTCTACATTTAAGCATATTAAACTTTGGTGGTAGTTGGGAAGAACACTTTCTATTAGTAGAGTTTGCATACAATAATATCTATCAATCTTATATTAGAATAGCCCCATTTGAAGCTCTATATGGTAGAACATGTAGCACAATGTTTGCTTGGATCGAAGTGTTGAGAACAAGATCTCTATAAAACTCCTAAGCCTTTGAGGATCAAGGAATGCATTGACCATTACCAAGCAGGTTAATAAATCACAAAATCACAAGACAAGAAATTGCAGCACATGCAATCATCCTAACAGAAAGATATACATGGAAATCTCAAGAATGGGAAAAACCACGAAGCCACACCAACAAGAAAATTCACTAGAAAATAACTTGAAGTTTACAGAGTTACAATACTTATTTTACCTCAGTGAAAAAGCTGTAGCTCTACTCTTGGAATGGAAAAAGGAAGAAGCGACTACCTCCTAGAGTTTCTCTTCCAACCAGTAAGACCACTCTTGCTCAGCAGCTCCCTAGGGTTCAGCTTAGGGTTCTTCACCTCTCAAGCAGCCTTAGCCTCCAAATGATATGCCAACACCTTAGGTTTTATTCCAATACTTTGGCTTAAGTATTCAGCTCTATTTCAAACCCTAAAAGTTCAAAATACCCCCCAAATTTCCTTAGAACGAAACCTAGAATGAATCAAAAGTCCGTCGGGCGCTACGGTGCGCAGTAGCGCCCAAGTTTTGAACTGCTGTAGTGAGCTATGATGCGCTGCAGCACGCTGTAGCAATTGATTTTTAAACCTTGAGCTGCTGGAGTGAGCAGCGGCACCCGCATTAAATTTGGACCTTATGATCCGCCGCGGTATGCTATAGCGCCCACGTCTGATTTTGCCGCGGTGCATTGTGGTGCCGCTTTCTGCATCTGCTTCTCGGTTGTGGACCGCAGAGGCGCACTGCAGCGCCTGTGTTGTTCCTGGATACCAAAGTTTCCACAATATAAGAATCTCTGATTTGGAAACTTTCAGTCAATATTACCTTGCTTTCCTCCATTAGACCTTCACTGTCTTCTTCTGTGTCTATCAAGGACTGTGGTGTAGCACCCCGCCCTATAGCCACGTGCAAATGAGTTAACAGTTGGCGGCAAAGTGATGCACTACTCAGGAAGGTTATATGCATCTCCCCGAATAGCTGAGAATAAAAAACTGAAGGTTGCTGACTCAACCCTAAAGGAGGGTTGAGAGCTAATTCTTAAGATAAGAGTAGTATCCTTATCTTAAGTATTAGACAAATACATACATTGGATTTAAAATATAATATGAAGAATCCAATATACATATAAAATATCAGCATTTCTAATATACTGATCTCATCACAATACTAATTATAAGTAATATATGAACAGAGTGCCGAAACTAAGCATACATCCAGAAACATTCATCACAGAAACTGAATAAAAATATGCGTCTCATAACAGAAAAGTAAATACATCCAAAAATTATTGCAAACGGTTTACTCAAATAATACTTAAATAAAGTCTAAGTACATAACCAAAATAACTAACCAAAAATAGTAAACTTGAAGGAGAAATCCACTAAGACTCCACAAACTCCTCCAGAACTCCTAAACATCCTCCTGCAATCTGGCTCAATAAGCTGCACAAGATCTAGCAAATGGTCAGATCCCAAAAGTGCCACATGTTAGACAATAAGTCTAACACATCGAAACTAATCTAAATAGTTCTAATTATTTACTTAACATTCAAATAACGTAAAATAGAGCTGTAGAAAAACTGTAAAAGTAATTGAATATCTGAAACTATATAAAATTGAAGTAAAGTAAGACTAGTGGTATACAGAATACTGAAAAAGAATAAAAATAGTTGTGATCTGAAACTGAGTAAATAACATGTAAAACTATACTTTATGCCACTGACATCACGCATCTGTATATGCCATGATACTGTATGCCGCTGATATGCAATTAAAATATCACTTAACTTTATGAGTCGTACGACCCAATATCTACATACATCCGGTTAAGAAATATAATTTACTGTGATGTCGTTGCATCTTGAATTTCCCCTGTTAATGTATGCAACATTCCGTAACCCATAAATGATCAATGACACTCATACATCATGCTTATGTTCATGCTCATGTCTCTATACTACATTTTTAAAATCCAAAAATCCAAAAAATGCTTTAAAATCAAATAATGAATCAAATGTCTCTATTATACAAAATCTATCTAAATGGATTCTGACACCTAGTCCTAATTCCAATAATTTGTTTTAATTAGGATTTTACTTAAAATCATCATTTGGAAAGGTTGTATACACATATTTAGTATGCTTCCAAGAAAGGTGAATTTAACACTCAATTTGTTAAAGCTGCGCCTATTGAAGTGATTTTCGATAGGAGGTATCACCCGATGGTGATTTATATCACAAACTAAGTTGTTAAATACCCTAATTATAAGCATACTTAGTGTCCTAAAGTGGGTGACTTGAATCATTTAATTTATTTAAAACCACACCTATGGAAGCCATCATCGATAGGTGGCATCACCTAATAGGTGGCATCACCTAATGGCATCATCTATTTAATCAATAAAGATCACCAAAGCTATGAATTCAGACTCCATTAGGGTGAATCATACATAAGGTTCCAAGGGTGTGACCAAAAGGTCACTCAATATAGGTTTCTACCACATGGGACAATTTTCATTCTAAGTACTTTGGGTAGTTCTACTACAAGGGTCTAAGATCAAACTTCTAGGGTTAAGGAGGATCATCTAATTCCCTACCTCAATATGTCACAATAAGATCTTCCTACCTCAATGTATTATCAATTATTAAGGCTTAGGAGTTAATGAACTATTAACACTAAGGCAAGAACATAGTGATCTTGCACTAAAGTACTACTTTAAGATCTAGGATTAGTTATTAATCCCATAATTCTTACTTCTTTAGATTAATTTAATCAAATCAGATGAGTAGCCCACCTGATCACCTCTTGTGTTATAATCATAGAATTTAATCATGTGCATTATTTAGAATTGATCATTCTATAAATCACTCTAGTTTTATGAGTTATCCCATGCTAATAGTCTTACTTAAGAGAAAATTAAAGAGTTAAAGGTAAGTATTCAGGTCTTCAATCACATGACTTTACTATAGACCTTAGCACTTCTAGTTCAATAATTTAAGATTAATATCAAATCAAGGTGCATTATTTGACTTATGCAAACTATTCATCTTTCAATCAGGAAAGCTTAATTTAGATGATTAAGGGTTTAGACCTTAATCAGACAATCTAGGGTTGAACTCCTAACTCAATCCAATCGAGATCAATGGTTTGATTTATGGATCAATGACAAATCAATGTATTATTGGTGTATTATTGATGTTCATTCTGGGATTTGGATTAAGTATCAATCACTTAATCAATTCTAAAGGTTCTTAAGTTCAATTATAGATTAGTATTAAATTAATCAAATACAAGGTTTCAAGATAAATATGAAAGTTCATTAACATACATAAACATCACATTGAATAAAATTATGAGTAATTAAGACTAATCAAATCTTAAATTAAACATGAAAGGCATTAGCACTTGATTACAAATGTAAAGAAATTAAATTCTATATAATATGGTTATTAAGTTCTACTTAGTCGCACAAGCAATCAAAGATTCTAACATTTATATTTGACACCAAATATTCAAGCAATTCCTTAAGAGATTTAGAACATGCTTTCATGATAAAATAGTGGATTTCCTATTGAAATTCATACACATTCATACAATGCTTAAGTTTACTAACTTCAGGTTTGATTTTGATATATGTTGGCCCCATTAAGGTCCTAGAGTCATTGGAATGCAAAAAATCACAAATCCAGGCAATTTCAGAGAGTTCTGGGCACTTTCAAAACCATCATGCTTTCAGGCGCTACAGCGGATTTCAGCACTGTGGCGTGCTGCAGCTCTTTCAGGTGCTGTGCTGCACTATGGTGCTAGAGTTCCCCAGAGCTGGATGCTACGGTGCCCTATAACGCTCCCTGGCCAATAGCTAGGCGCTACGAAGCCTGTTTTCCCAAGGCACAAGCGCTATGGCACGCTGCAACGCTTTTAAGCGTTGCGGCAGATTTCAGTACTGCGGTGCATTTAATTTAATTTCATCAAATTTATATGCTGCTACGGCGCGCTGTGGTGCACTACGGCGCACCATGGTGGATTTCAATTCGAAATTTTGGGCGCTACGGCGCGCTGAAGTTCTCGACAGTGATTTTGCCTATGAGAAAACCATGACAGGTCTCCTTTTGCACACAAATACTTCCAATTTAGGGCACCTCATGCGCGGTGCCATATACCGATATAAAGGTTTTTCTGAGACTTTTCCATTGATACCAAAATTAGTATGAATAGATTATTTTAACGAGTAGAAAGTGATGCCCTAGAACTGGTATACAAAAATCACACAGTTTTTGACAGCATTTTCAATGGAGAAACAATCTTCGATCGAACTCATTTGAGTCCGATTGAAGCTCAATAATCATACATAGAATCCATATCTAATGAAATATTATTCACCACACATTGCTAAATCAAATGCAGAGAATAACACAAGGAAGAGCATAGTAAATGGGTACCTTAGCCTTGGAGTAAGGGGGCTCGGATCTCGGCATAAGCTTGGGAAGAGAATCTTCTTCTTCCTTGACTTAGAATGAAGCTTGGGAAGAGGAGAAGCTTGAGAAGAGGAATGAGCTTTCTGCTTGAGAGCAAAAGAAGAAGGGAAGGGGCTGAGCTCCCTTTTAAAGGAGGAGGAGAGGAGATGGCTTTAGATTGGAGAGGGGCAAGCCCTCTCCCATCACAGCATGGAGGAGAAGGGGATGGGGACTCCTTATGTGCGAATAAAGTAGGGAGGAGCCGAACAGGGTATGGCAGCCAGAGGAAGAAAGAAAATGTATTTAAATAATTATTTATTTATTTTCTAATTTTTAATTAGCCCAATTTTCTAATTAAAAATTGGGTGAATAAATGGGCTCTGAAAAATTCTGAAAATTCACCCATAGCTAATTTGGGAGTGAGGAACTCAATGGCAAAGTCTGATTTTGATTACAATGATTATTTAATTATTCTATTTTTCGGGTTATTTAATTATATTAAAAATATTCACGAAAATATGGCAACTTCCAAACATGACCAAAACATCACTCCTAGCTAATTTATGGGTGATAAGCGCAATGGCAAAATCAGATTTCGATTTTGAGGTCAAATTATTTATCTCAATTTTCTAATTAATTAAATATTATTAAAATATCCCAAATATTTGATTGAGCTCTGAATTGCTCCAAATTTTCAGGGTTTAGTTCTAATGGCTAAATAAACTCAATAGAATTCTAATTATGTTACAATTATGCTAAAATTAAGCTAGGTAATAACCTAGGGTTGTTACATGCGGTGTGACTCACAACCACTCAGTCTTCACATACCAAGTCTAACTGAAGCTGCACATAACCTCAGTTTCTCCACTGATACTGCTTTGGTAAGCATATCAGCTGGATTCTTAGAAGTATGTATCTTCTCCAATCCAAGTTGTCCTTCTTCCAATAGTGTCCGTATGAAATGGTAATGGAGTTGAATGTGCTTTGTCCTGGCATGAAAGGCGACATTCTTCGCCAGATGAATAGCACTCATACTATCACTATGGAGCCTCACATCCTTCTGCTCCTTGCCCAATTCTACCATGAAAATCTTTAACCATATCATCTCCTTACTTGCCTCTATGCTGGCAATGTATTCTGCCTTCATGGTAGATAGTGACACGATGCTCTGTAGCCTGGAAATCTAGCTCACCGCTGCTCTTCCCAAGGTATACACATAGCCTGTAATTCTTCTCCTGCTATCAACATTTCTTACAATATCTAAATCTACATATCCCTGTAAGATAATGTCAGATATTCCAAAGCATAAAGCTTTGCCTATTGTACCTTTCAGGTACCTTAGGATCCACTTAATTGCATCCTAATGGTGCTTTCCTAGGTTTCCCATGAATCTGCTAACCACTCCCACTGCATGGGCAATGTCTGGTCTTGTTCAGATCATTGCATACATCAAGCTCCCAATTGGTGAATCATAAGGAATCTTTAGCATATGTTCCTTCTCTTCTTCAGACTTTGGCATCTATTCTTTTGATAAGCTGAAGTGACTTGCTAGGGGAGTACCCACTGGCTTCACTTCATTCATGTTGAATCTTCTTAGCACCTTTTCAATATACTCTTTCTGTGATAGCTTCAGAATTCCTGCACTTCTCTCACTATTGATTCTCATTCCAAGAATCTGCTTGGCCGGCCCCAAGTCCTTCATGTCAAATTCCCTTGACATAAGCTCTTTCAGCATCTTTATCTCCTCTATATATGATCTTGCAATCAACATGTCATCCATATACAGCAATAAAAGGATATAGGAGGACATACATTACTTTATGTAATAACGATGATTTGCCTGGCATCTCTTGTACCCTGATTCTGACATGAATATGTCAAATCTTTTGTACCACTACCTTGGTGCTTGTTTCAAGCCATAAAGACTTTTCTTGAGCTTGCACACTAGCTCAAACATTTCTTTTTCTTGAGCATTGTACCCTTCTATCTATTGCATGTAAAGCTCCTCTTCCAACTCTCTGTGAAGGAATGTAGTTTTAACATCCATCTGCTCCAAATGCAAATCTTCAACTTCAACTAAGTTCAGTACAACCCTTATGGTTATCATCTTCACAACTAGGGCAAAGATCTCAATGTAGTTGACCCCATGCCTTTGCTAATAACCTTTTACTACAAGCCTTGCCTTGTAGCATTTGCTCCCATTTGACTCTTCCTTCACCCGATAAACACACTTGTTCTGAAGAGCTTTCTTCCCAGCGGGTAAGGGTGCCAACTCTCATGTCCCATTTGACATGAGTGATGTCATCTCATCATTCATGGCAGCCTCCCATTTAATTGAATCTTCAACTTGAAGTGCCTCTTCCAAGCTTTCTGGTTCACCACTATCCATTTGTAACAAATATAATAAAGAAGGAGAGTACCTCTATGGTGGTTGATGAATCCATAAAATATATCTAAAATAAAGGAAAATTTCATTCATTTCTGATCTTTAAACTGCTCCTAAATCAAATTTTGTCTATATTTTTAGGAAAATAGCCTCTTCAATGAAGTTCTGAGTAATTTTTACAAAATTCCAAGTTTCTTCAAAGGAAACCGCTGTCGCGCGCTGCAGCGCGCTTCAACAGGTCTTTTTGCAAAACTGGGGCGCTATAATGCGTTGTAGTAGATCTTGTTGCGAATTGCGGGTGCGGTAGCATGCTGCAGCAGGTTCATTTGCAAACCACGGGCACGGTAGCGCGCTGCAGCGGGTTTATTTACGAACCGCGGGCGTGGTAGTGCGCTGCAGCAGGTCCATTTTCAAACCGCAGGTGCGGTAGCACACTGCAGTGGGTCCTGTTTCGAAACCGCGGGCATGGTAACGTGCTACAGCGGGTCCTGTTTCGAAACCGCGGGCACAGTAGCGTGCTGCAGCGGGTCCTGTTTCGAACCGCGGGCACGGTAGCGCACTGCAACGGAGCATTTTTTGTGAAATGGTTCCGCCACAGCGCGCTGCAGCGATACAATTTACAAATGGAACTGCTACCGCGCGCTGCAGCGAATAATTTTGTAAAGCGTGGACGCGGTAGCACGCGGCAGTGGGAGACTTAGCTATTTTTGCTAGCACCATTGCAGCCACAGCGCGCCGCAGTGCGCTGCGGCGCGCTGCAATGGCCGCCGTAATTTTTGTTAGTTAGGAGCATTTATTGTGGCTGGGACAAGACTCCCAACCTGCATCTTGTCCCCAGTCATCATTCTCTGCAATAGCTCTAATTTTTAATGGAAAGTAGCCTCTTGATGTGATAATAAGGATTTTAACAAAGAAGGATATTGGTCACTTCACCCTTAATTTGGGATTTGCCATCATGACTTCATATTTTTATTTGACAAATGCTGGTTATGGAGAGGATGATGGAGGATGCAGCCCCTCTCCTATAAATACACCTTCTCTTGACTATAGGAGGGTTCACAATTTTGCTCAATTCACTAAGTAAGGAGGAGGGGTGCATAAGTGGAAGTGAGGAACTCCCCAAGGGTGGCAAAGCAAGTTCTTGCTAAGGAAGAGAAGAAATAAGGCAGCACTAGCGACCTAAGAGAGGAGCTTGAAGAAGGAGAAGAAGAAATCCGGAGAACTTCCAAGGAATGTTCCTAGTATCTTCTAAACTTTGCTTTTGTAGTTTCTTTTCTTAGTTGATCATGAAAGGGTCTTTATCCATGTATGTGTTTTTCTTCATTTCCTTTGTAATGAATAGCTAAATCTCCCTTGGAGAGGATTGGGAAACCCTCATGTGTATGAGTTAAATTTAATGTATGAAGTTTGTTTTCTCAAGCACAAATAAAATGTGAGAACTCTATGCCTTTTTAAGAAACTCCTTTTATTATTTAGTCTTGAATGTGGATGAAAGGAAAATGAACTCATAATCTCAAGAACTAACTTGTCTTGTGCTCCATAGCTTACCTTAGGTTGGATGCTAGGTTTATGAGTGCATGAAAGCTTAAAACTATGTGACAAAGTTCTTGAGCTTATTGCACTTAATCTAAGCTCAACTAAAGTGTTGATGCATGTGATGCTAAGACCCACTAAATGAGCTCCTTAGCTTAACATAATTGAGGTAGAGGAAGAAATAGTTGAGTGCTCATGAACTAAGTGACATAGTCATTGAGCCCAACATATTAATCTCTCATCTCAACTATGTGTGATGCGAGTGATGCTCATGGTGGAATCAATGCTTATAAGATTTAAAAGACTTAAAAATCGAATGTCTCCTTGATCATGAGATAAGATAAAAATACTAAACCTAAAATCTTATAGGAATCTTTGTGCCAAAATAAAACGAATGTGTGTTCATTTTGAGCATAAGATTTGAACTTATGAAACCTTGAGGTAAAACTCAAGGAAGCACAATGTGCGCTTGATTAAATCAAAAAGAATAAAAGAAAAAGCTTGAGAATTCAACATGCATTAATAAACTTCTCATCACATACGGGATGAACCCAACTCTCCTCTCTCTTTTATCTAACTTATCTTCGTATAGTGATTATTGTGATAAATCTAGGGCCAACTCAACCAATCAATTATAGCTTAAACATTAGTGAGAATAGATAGACCTTAGTGTCAAAACAACCAATTCTCCGAGGTTTGATAAATCTCAGAAATTAAGACTTTCCACTTATTACTTCAGACCACGTACACTTGCATGTGAGCGCAGACGTGTATTTACAGTCTGTCAGTGGTCTAGACACTCTTGTGGATCTTCCTAACATGCATGTTTATGGTTCAATATTTAGACCCTCTTGAGCTTCTTCATGTTCTCCAACATCTGGCTCAATGTTGTCATCAATCTCTATGTGCCGGGGTTCACCATATGAAGCATCCTTGAAGTCTGTCTTGACTCCCATAAAATCCTTGTATCTCTCACTTTCATTGAAATTGACATCCCTACTTCTGATAACCTTCTGCTTCTGATTCTCCCAAAATCTATAGCTAAACTCACATGCACCATATCCAACAAATGTGCACTTGATTGCCTTAGCATCAAGTTTACTCCTGAATCCTGCATCAATATGCACATAAGATGAACAGCCAAATACCTTGAGATGATTCAGTTTCACCTCTTTTCTGCTCCAAGCTTCTTCGGGGATCCCTTTATTTAAGGGTACGATAGGTCCCCTATTAATTAAATATATAGCCATGATAATGGCTTCAGCCCAGAACTATTTCGGGAGATCTGCATGCAATCTCATACTTCTGGCTCTCTCTTTGATTGTTCTATTCATATATTATGCAACACCATTTTGATGTGGTGTTCTAGGGACTGTAAACTCCCTCTTGATCCCTCTCAAGGCACAAAACTCCTTGAACTCTCTATCACAGTACTCGCCGCCATTGTAGGACCTTAAGCATTTCAGCTTTAATCCGGTCTCGTTCTCCACCAAAGCTAGCCACTTTCTAAGCACATCAAACACATTAGATTTGTGCTTTAGAAAGTAAATTCGTACCTTTCTTGTATGATCATTAATGAAGGTGATGAAGTATGTTGCTCCACCTATGGAAGATGTAGGAGCTGGCCCCCAAACATTTGTATGCACTAACTCCAATTTCTTGCCTTTCAGCTCCCTTCCACCTTTGCAGAATAAGTCTTTCTTCAACTTGCGCAGCACGCAATCTTCACAAAAGTCCAAGTTCACTGACTTCAAATCTTGGAGCTTCCCTTATGATAGTAGAGATTTCAGCCCCCTCTCACTCATATGGCCAAGCCTTCGGTGACATAGATCTTCATATATCTCCTTTGCAGCTGCAATAGTATCAAACACTTTATTGATCAAGTAAAGTGTACCTTCCATACTGCCTAGTGCAATGATAAGTGCACCCTTGGTGACCTTCCTTGAGTCTCCTATAAAACAAGTGTTGTAGCCTTCTCTAGCTAACTGGCTCACTGAGATCAAGTTTCTTCTTAGACATGGCACATGTTTAATATCCTTCAGATTCCGAGCAGCTCCGCTTAGTAGCTTCACATCCACATCACCTCTACCAATGATGTCGCATGCTTTATTATATCCAAGGTATGCTTTCCCCAAGTCACCATTGGTATAACTCTTAAAGGCACTCCTCGATGGAGTCGCATGAAAAGAGGCACTCGAGTCCACGACCTAGGACTCTGTGTTGGCAAGAGAGAGGATCAAAGCATCCTGATCCTCCTCAACTAAAACATTCACAATGGGGTTCATCATTTTTCTACCACCACTTGGCCTCTTCAGTTGCAGTCCTTCTTGAAGTGACATGGCTTTCCACAATTCCAGCAATCCGGCTTGGCTTTTCCGAGTCTTGATTTACCTCACCGAGACATAGACCTATTCCTAGTATGTCTTCTCTCAGAATGTCTCCCTTTGCTTTCAGCATTCAGTGCTGAGGTTAATGCCTCACCATGAGATTTCTTCTGCACCTCCTCATTTAGCACAAGCCCAATGATGTCGTCGAACTTCAACAACGCATTCCCTGATGAATTTCTTATGGCTGTAACCAGCCCATCCCAACTATCCGGCAACAAAGAGAGGAACAACAAAGCTTGGACCTCGTCAACAAAACTGATGCCCACCGAACTCAACTGACTTGTCATAGTGTTGAACCCATTTAAGTGTTCAGTCACTGAATAGTTATCCACCATCTTCATATTAAATAATCTCTTTATCAAGAAAACCTTGATCAAAGCTGAGGGCTTCTCATACATTCTTGTTAGTGCATTCATAAGATCTACAGTAGTTTTCTCATTAACAATATTAAATGCAATAGAAGAAGACAGTGATAAGCGAATCAAACCCAAAGTGGTTCTATCAAGATCCTACATCTGCATTTTCCATAACACAAAGTTTGTTCCACTGAACTTCTCAAGCTTATGTCTCATTTCTTCAGCCATTGCTCCTACTCAAACAAGCAAACCCTCCTTAGCAATAAGGCAAAGAACACACACTCTGATACCACTTGTTGAGAACAAGATCTCTATAAAACTCCTAAGCCTTTAAGGATCGGGGAATGCGTTGACGGTTACTAAGAAGGTCAAGAAACCACAAAATCACATGATAAAAAATCACAGCACATATAATCATCCAAACAGAAAGATAAACGTGAAAAACCCAAGAATGGGAAAACCCACGGAGCCACACCAATGAGAAAATCTATTAGAAAATAACTTGAAGTTTACAGAGTTACAAGAGCCATTTCACCTCGGTACAAAAGCTGTAGCTCTACTCTCAAAATAAAAAAAGGAAGATGCAGCTACCTCTTAGAGCTTCTCTTCTAACTAGCAAGACCTTTCTTGCTGAGCAGCTCCCTAGAGTTTAGCTTAGCATTCTTCAACTCTCAAGCAGCCTTAGCCTCCAAATGATATGCCAACAACTTAGGTTTTTTTCCAACACTTAGGCTTAAGTACTCAGCTCTATTTCAAACCCTAAAAGTCAAAAATACCCCCCAAATTTCCATAGACAAAACCTGGAATGAAGCAGAAGTCCATCGAGCGCTACGGTACACTGAAGCGCCTGAGTTTCAAATCAAGACCGCTATAGCGCGCTACGGCGCACTGCGGAGCGCTATAGCAACTGATTTTTGAATCTTTGGCCGATGCGGCGCGATGCGGCACCCGCATTAAATCTAGACCCTATGATCCGTCGTGGTGCACTGAAGCCCTCGTGTCTGATTTCGCTGTGGTGCACTACAGCATCTGCTTCTCGACTGTTGACCACTGAGGCACGATGTGGCGTGCTGCAGTGCCTGTGCAATTCCTGGACACCAAAGTTTCTACAACACAACACAAAGTAGGGGACATTCAATTATACAAAACTGATCTAGTTGAAGAGACTAATAAGAAAATTCATCTGATAAAGAACAAGTTTGTTACAACTCAAGATCGGCAAAAGAAATATCATTATGCTAAACATCAAATGCCAGAATTTTAAAGAGGAGGTATAGTGTATCTAAAAATGAGCCCAATGAAAGATATATATCTCTTTGGCATGATTAGTAAGTTAAGCCCGAGATATGTTGGAGTATTTGAAGTGTTAGAGCAAGTTTGAAATTTTGCATACATGTTAAACTTTCTAAAAGATTTGGCAGCAATACACAATGTATTCCTTATATCTTTCCTCTGTAGATATTTATAAAAACCATCCCAGCAATTGTCCATACATTATGTTGAAGTTCAGCTAGACTTATCATTCATAAATGAATATATCAAAATAATAGGTCGAGAAAATCGTCAACTAAGAAATCGAAGCATACCCATGATAAAAATTCAGTGGAAAAATCATAGTGCCAAAGAAGCTACTTGGGAAAGAGAATATACTATGCAAAAAAAGTATCCTAAACTATTTAAGAACACATGTAAATTTGATTTCTTTTATTCTTTTGAATTTTAAAATCTAATGTGATGTTGAGGACGACATCATTTTTTAAGTATGGGAGTCTATAACGATCCAAATTGTTACTAGGATAATTATGATTAAATCAACTCAAAAATTTAGATCTTAAGTGATTTTAAAATTAGGGCAAATTAAAAAAATTATTGGATAAAGTATATTTTTGTGATCGTAATGCCCAAGTTTATGAGCAATCTAGATAATTGATACTCCTGAATTAATTTCTGAATTATTTAAATATTGTAAATTATGAAAATTAAATACATGTTCAAATTCAGCAATTTTAGTATCGTTAGATTAAGAATATTATAAAAATATTACAAAAAAGGTTTTGTCAAATTTAGAGCTCCAGATTGATCATAATTAATTGTGAAGTTTTTATCTTCAAAAATTAATAAAAAATAAAATATTGTTACAAATCAATGAAATTTTGTGCGAATGTGTTTGTCTCATCAAGATACACTTTCATATCAAGTTTTGTTATTTTCTAGAAAAAAAAGGAAGAGAGAGAATGAGGAGAGAGAAAAGTCTTATTAGATAATTATCTAAGTACATTTTAAGCTTATAATTTTACATGAATTATTAATATCACTATTTATCTAAACTTTAAGTATATGAAATAAAAATGGGAGTAGCAAGCAAATAAATGAAAAGGGAAAGCTATTAATAATAGCATTTATAACTTAAGCAATGATGAGACAAAAGATATACCTCAAAAATAAGCTAAAATAGGCCTAGGAAATACATATGTAAATACAGTAAAAATATTAAAAGAAAATCTAATCCTAAACATGATGATGATCATATGAATTATGCAAATTTAAAATAACCAATCTAATAGTGATATGTACAGTAAGCAACAATGGATCTAGCATTATATATATATATATATAAGCAAGTAAAGTAGCTGACTGAAATAAAAATATAACTATAAAGCATAAAATGTAAGCATAAATCAGTAAATGTAAAATAATTAAAGTCATATAATAACTGCCATATTAGAAGAGCTAACATCAAAAGGATTCTTAGCGACATAAGTGGCTAAGGCGACAAAATTTCCTAGCGTCATAAGAGGCTATGGCGAAATAACTGAACTGAGAGGCAGTATATGCACATGCATTTAAGATTTTAGTTATTTAATTTACTTTTGTGCACATTTTTTAAATAGTTGAGGAGTTAAGTACATCTGTAATACTATTTGGGTTCCAACTTAACAACACACTCCTCAATGAGTGATATTAAGTAATCCTTATCTCACCTTCCCCCTGCCCATTGGGGTATTATGCGCAAAAATCAACCAATAACTGAATCTTATGCAAATTTTATGCAAATTTTATCCTAAATTTTTTATGTTTTCATTTCATGTAACAAGTATCTTGTATGACATGTTCAAAGAATAAGGCACAAGTTCAAGGAATGCGAAAGCAATAAAAATTCAATAGTAAGCAAGAGATTCTACTACATATGGTGACACTATTATTTTCTACTTAACTCATTCTAACTATTCCAAGTTATACAACTTAGAAGCACGACCTTATAAGTTACAAAATATGAGGACTAGCTATGTCCTAATATGATTAAATTAATGTCGACTATATAAATCAAATAAGAAATCAACACGACCTAATCGATGAATTTATATGTTCCAGACTAAGATCTGATCAAAATCTACTAGAGCTAAGGACTATGAATTAACACCACGAATTGCAGTTAAACACATAATCCAAAGGTAAAGTCTAATGATCTAGGGCTTACCACCCAAATCTTACTGATTAAAGGTTATGGTAAAGCATATAAAATTAAAGTCAAACTTAATATGATAGATCTCTAATCTTAAGTATAAGGTTAAGAGATTAAATAATTATAACAAATTATGAAAAACTGTATACTACTAAAACTAAAGTTTCATTCATTATGTAACCCTATTTACCTAATAAATAAATTCTAACATAAATCATATTCCTAGTTCCTAATGAAAAAGCTCTTAAGGAACTAAGATGAACACTCAAGCTCTAACCTTGACTAATCTTAATTGAAAGCTCACTTAAATGATTAGAAGATTTTAAGAAAAGTATTATGTGAGATGAATCTCACCTCATGAAGCTTAATATTTATTTTTTTTTCATAAGAGAAAAGCTACTATTCAGCTCGCAAATTTGTTACTATTCATTTTGTTGTTTCGCTGTTTTACTTACTATTCATTTCGCTGTTGTTACTATTCAATTCGTTGATTACTATTTATTTTGCTAATTACTATTCATTTTGCTATTTTACTATTCATTTCACTGTTGTTACTATTCAATTCGCTAATTACTATTTATTTCGCTTATTACTATTCATTTCACTGTTTATTATTCATTTAGCTAAAAATTCCCTTGAATTTGATTCAACTCAATCAGATTGAAAAGTCGCAAGTTATCTCATATACAAAACCTTTCAAATCAAGCTTGAGTTTGGGTCGACTGGCTTAATTTAGGATTCAAGTGGACTTGAAATTGACAATAGATATATATATTAAAAGCAACATCTACTCAACCAAAACTATGGTGCAATGGTTGAGGCTGCACTGTTCTAAGTTATACATTGTAAGTTCAAATCCTAACATCACAAATGAACAAAGCTTGAGTTTAATTCAGGTTCAATGGCCTAATAATGTAATTAATAATTTAGTATTATAATTTTGAACCAAATGAACTAGATTTACTACTCGAATTAAAACTTGACTCAAATTGAATTATTTGAGTCAAGTTAGTTCAACTCATTCATATCGAATTCTTTTTTGAGCTAAGAAAAATTGAGAAAATTGAATTTGAGTCAAGCTTGAATAGCTCGAGTTGACTCAAAGTTAGCCAAAAGTATAATTACTAAAACATACTATTAGAAATTCTTTTAAGAATCAAACTTTAATTCAATTTAAATGGGTAATTTAATTTATATCACAAAATTTAGATCAATTTTCTATTTTGACACCAACAGCATAATATTTTGGCATGTAATATGATACACAATTATATTGGTAGACATCAAAGTGATGACATTCCCATCGAAATGTAGCATGATATCACATTAGAAGTTTAGATGCTAACTTCAAATGTATTTTCTATATGAAGCAATCGGGGACAAGATGATTAGTTGAAGGCGATAATTATTGAGACAAAATGGCTATCAACAATATCTAACAATAAATCTTAATTTTCTGTTTGAAATAATTTGCATAATGAATTTTATGATAGCGTGTTTTTAATAATAACTTAACAAATAACGAATGTTCTATTGTTAAAAACTAGAGCAAAAATGTTGACCTTGTTTTTCCCTTATTATATATGCAAGAAAAATGAGTTGTTTTCATTTGATCAAATTCAACAAGAATTGGAAAGCTTTAACTCAAAGTATATTTAGCTTCTTTTTTGAGTTCAATTATTGATTTGGCATTTTTATTTCTTAACTATATTGCTTGCTCGTAGATATTGAATTTGCATGGCATATCCTCATTTGGTGAGCATACACAAGCAAATCCATACACTCACAAGTGAGAATGCCTGATTGATAGTTATAGGTGATGGCCACTAAAATATTGCATATCGTTAATGTATATGAGAGTGAGGCCTTCCAATAGATAATTTCGCATGTAACACAGGAAAAAAAAAAAAAAAAAATCTTGCCTTGTTAGAAAGGACGAGCTTCATTCATAAGCTTAAAGTATATGTTATTGCTTTACTTAAAACTAAGTTTCCATTTCAATAGCTTAGTGAGTCCGTCCAAGCAAAAATAAAAATGGTTTCATTTGATAAATAGTGTGCAACAATTTCAGTAAAACTCATTTATTTCTTTCTTTTAACAGAGATGAGATTACGAAGCAATCTTACAAAAGCACACAGCACTACTACTGCATTAGTATTTCATTCAACGATTCATGCTAAATGTCGGAACTTTAATCAAGACAAATACAATGCTATTGCATATCAAATGCAAGCAGATAATGTATATTCATCATTATTTTATATTTATAGATACATAAATATGGATAAGAAATAACAACTTCTAATTTTGTTAGAGGATTCTAAAGAAGCAAACACATCATTTCCTGATTCACTTCAATATCAAAGGAAGCTAGATCAACTATTGAACACCACAAGTATTAACATGAAATAAGAATTATCTGCCACAAATCTATTTCTATCAATTATTGGCTACATCCCAACAAAAATCTCAGACCTAATTCCTCCTTTGCGAACGTTATTATCGACTACGGATGCAGTTGCTAAAGTCCCGAGTCGCAATCGGGTTTACGATTCGATTTCCTTTTCATTCATTTGATTAATCAACATGTTTAATCAAATTTTAGAGATGGGGATGAGAAGTACCTTGATGGCACCGAATGGAGGAGAGGGCTGATGCTGTTCGATCACTGATCAGACAGCATGGAGGGCCCTCGGCTTGACGCCAAGAGGAAGGAGGCGGCTGCTCTCGGCTGTTCAGCCGACGGGATGAGGGGCTCAACTTGCACAGTTAGCCGGTCGGTGACTCTCCAAAGTGGTAGACAACCTCTTCCATCAAGGGATGAGGGGATCGGTGTTGAGCAGCCCAAGACCTTGTGCCGAAAGAAGGAAGATGAAGCCAGCAGTTCACATACCAAACGAAAGGGATGCGGAGCTCGTCCATGGAGGATTCAGGACTCCTCCTTGTGCCGGAAAAGGAAGGTCGTGCGAGGGAGAGAAGATGATGCAGACCACCTCTTGTGCCCAAGAAAATTTATGAATGAAGGTTTCGGTTCTTTAAAAGATAAGAGGGGGCGGAGATTGCGAGGGCAAGTGGCGGAGACTTCTAGGGCGATGCGACACGTGTCACGCGAGGGAGGAGGGGCAAGGCCTCTCAATCGAGTAGGGGAGGGTCGAGCTTGCGATCAGGCGCTCCTCTTTGATCGAAGGCGTGCAATTAGGGTAAAGAAAAAGAGAATGAAGGGAATTTAGTTATACTAGCATTTAATTTAATTATCTAATTAATTAATTTCCTAGTTTTTATTAATTGATTTTAATTAATTGAGTAATTTTCAAAAATCACCAAATATTCACTCCTAGCTAATTGAAGGGTGAGGAACGCAATGCAAAGTCGGATTTCGATTCCGAAGAGTATTTAATTTTCTGATTTTTCGGGGTATTTAAATATTATTAAAATATTCAATAAAATTTTGACGACTTTCGATTGCCACTAAAATATCACCCCTAACTAATTTGGGGGCAATGAGCGCAATAAAAAAGTCCGATTTTCAATCTGATGTCAAAATAACTAGGTTAAATTCTAGGGTTCATGAACCAAAATCAAGATTTAATACATTTGACTCCTAATTTGGATTAGATCTAGATGGTGAACTGCTAATGACTTTATCAGTGCACTAAATTAAAATCAGGACTTAAATTAGTCATAATTGACTATGGTAGCAACTTGGGTTGTTACAATACATTAGGCTAGGACACACTGATATCTGAATAAATAAGGAGACTGCATATAACATTTGAGGGGGAATTATAGTTAGTGAGCAAACCCACATCTCATATGGTTAAATAAACGTATCTAACTCCTTGATTATTCTATGACTTTATCCAATATCATAAATATTATATCTTGTTGTATTTTCTTTCAGAATGAGTATATATCTTAAATATGTCTATTACATTCATAATCCTAATAATTTTGCAAGCATATCATACTTAAATATCATATTTTATTTGTAGATGCATCTCATGCAGAGTCTATTTACAAATTTTGATATCATACAAATCTTATTTAAGCCTTTGCGTCTAATTAAATATTTTCTTTTCTTCTACTTAGTTCGCCCCTCATATATATATATATATATATATATATATTGCAATTCATGAATAATATTTAGATCAATTCTTTGAGGAACTGATGCATAATGGAACAAAATATATATATATATATATATATATTGTAGTTCATGAATAATATTTAAATCAATTCTTTGAGAAAGTGCCGATACATAATGAAGCAATTTAGATGCTAATTTTTCTTAAAGTCTTAAATTTTTGCTTAGTGTATAATAGATTTTATAAGATAATTATTCCTTATAATGAATACATTTCATTGATTATTCTGATATTTTTGAATGTTATAATGAATGTAAAAATATGCATTTTATACACCTCTAAATACACTGTTATACTAAACCCCGATATAATCCTGGAGAGTGAGCACCTAATGTTAGACTAACTATGCCGATTAGCGGCGAATCGCCACAAGTTCATCAAAGTTAGGGATTTACATCCAACGCTCTCTCTCCTAATGTTGAGGCTTGACATTAGAATCAACACAACAGTCACACTTACACCAACAACGAGCCATCAACACCATCAATTAACATAGTTTGACATAGACACCTATTTGGCATTCTTCTAAATGGCAACAAGGTGAAGACAGGAAAGCCGGTGAAGGCAGACGAAGATGGCAATGGAATCAAAAGACAGTATATGGCTTAACTAACATTGGAGCTTGAAAACAATTCTAGATATGCTGGTGCCTCCAAGGCAATGGTACACATGAAAATCTTTGGGGGGGAAAAATTAATAATTTGGTCAATATTTCTACAAAAAAATATCAAGTTCTAATCCGCTATACATTAAATTAATAGAAAATAACCTTACACTTATTCCAATAGAGAAACCTATGTATTTTGGGTGGGGAGCCATTAATCTCTGTGGTCCTTTTAATTGAGAGCATATGTTAATAATACCGGCGGAAGAAAAGCCTGTACAGAGAATAATGCACGGTAATTTTATCTAAGCTATCAATGGCTAGAGTATGGAAAAACTACATGTGCAAAATTACAAAGAAATTCATCGAGCGAACCCTCGTAAGTGCATTATCTCCAATATCAAGCTTTAGTCGGTCAGCTTTGCTGCTGCTCAAGCAGCTGTACAAAGTTCAGAACCATCATTGTTTTTGTCATAAACAGAGGTAGAACTGGCATCATCACCATTCTCATGATGCATTATCTCAACATCAGCTTCAGCTTCTGTAAGTAGCCTCTGCTGCTGTTCAAAGTCACTTCTCAGAGCATTGCTCCTCACAACACTCAGCACAAAGCCATTATGAGTTCTTTCAGGCTGTAAATGGTCTCCATCAGTAACAAGGATTCTCGAGGAAGATGCCAGAAACCTGCCAGTAGATTCTCGAGAATCATTCTCAGAGTTTGTAGAACTCATTTCAGTAAAAAACATGGAATTGCTGCAGAAAGAACGTACCCCCCTGAGCCACAATGGGATTGGTTTTATCATCTTTCATTGAATAAAAGAACTGTTCATCTTCAAATTCTGCATGACGTTGATAAATCTGTTTGCCGAAACAATCCTCAATAGAGGCCCGCCGCTTCCGTCCACGATTTAAGGTCTATGTTTTCTGGCTCACTGTCACTCAGGCCGTACGTGCAGATTATTGGCTCGTTCCCAAATGGTTTGCAGTGTTGGCATCAACTGGGATCTTTTTGTCCAGCGAGCCCCATGAGTTCTCCCTAGCAATACAATTCCATGGTGGGATTCTGCAAGTGGCACTGAATTTGATGGTGCCAGCACAGCCGTGAGAAGCAGTGGCTCTCTCTGGACTTCCCTTTAGCCTCCACATGTGGTTGAGAAGGGCTACGCATTCATCCAACGCAATGGCAGAGAGCTTCTCCCAGGTGCATCGTTTGCCTTGGTTGACAGTCTTTTGGAGCTCCGCATATGATGAATTTTGTATGAATTTTGAGTACTGAAAAAAAACAAAGAGAGAATGCTGTTGCGGTCTTCTTTCAGCTGAAACTTTGTGTTTGTACATGATGCATAAGAGGTGGTGGATTTAACAAATACCTGAGACAAGTTGCCGGCATGACAATAGCAACATCACCTCCCCATTCTTGGGCCAACAATTTCCCTATTCTTCCCAAAGGAAGGGCCGAGTTCCAGAATTTGATTGCATCTGTGCTTAAACTTCATCTCAGCAAGATGAGTAAGCTATGTTGGTAAAAACCAAAGAGGAACGAAGAAAGTCAAACTGCTGAAAAAAGAGAAGCAACACAAGTATAGATGATTGCTATGCTTAACAGATACATAATGATTTTGGAAAATTCTAGGTGTAACATGTGATTGGTGGAAAGCATATAGCATGTGAGGCCAAGAAATTTGTCTCCCACAGCTTATATCTAAATTTTTGGCATTATTTGGAAAAAAATGGGTAATGGCATGTTTAGAGTAATAGCATGATGTCAACTTCAATAAACTTCTCTATGAATAGGCGTTAAAAGTGCATACATTTCAAGCATAACACCTAAATATGGATCAATCGTATTTCTAACCCCAAGACCTTGTTATTTATAAATAAAGCACTACAAATTATACCCATATCACACCCATTACAAATGAAAGAAAGCGATATTAATGAAGGATTAACGTTTAATATAAAGATAATATCCGGGAGGTTTGAGTGTGGAAAGAAAGATTTCTAGATATAAAAAAAAAAAGGTGCTCGCAGGTATGCAACAAATTCTTCCCAATGAATATGAAACCCTAGGAAGAAAGAATACATGATAAAGCAATAGCCAGGAATATAGAAAATATGATGAGCGAAAGCAGATAGCTAATCAAAATACCTTGGCTGCAAAATTGCCACCGTAAGCCCTCCAAATTCCATAGCCCACAGTAGAGGAGCTATATGTATATTGTCTTGGATTGCAATAAAATGATTGATATTGAATAGTTCCTTCAGTTGCATCATAGGCAACTCACTTTCCAAATTGCCATCCCTCCAGAGCCTAGCAGAAGCTGCAGACGATGACTGGTCTGGCCCCCTGAAATTGATGCATCAAAAGGTACAAGCTCTCCAAATCTATCCTTTGCCATCAACCCTTGAGCCTCAAATAGGCCTGGGAATGCGCAAGAGGCGGTCACCGCACTCCAGATAACAACATGAGGGGAGGTCAGTAGTGAGGCATCCTGGCAGTTCTATCTTCCTTGCCGAGCAAACTGTGATTCCTAGAATACGGCCCGTCACATCATAAACCTCTTGGAAAGTTAAGTTACTAGTCAGATGTCTCAATAATCCCTGGAATTTTCTTATCTCATGAGCTGCTCCATTCATCATTGCCCTCTTGACAACCATGAAAATCCCTCCCATTTTATCGAAGAACTGAAGTGATATCCAAGAGTCCTCAAAGAAGTTCTCGAGCTCAGGTCAAGACCGTGTCATTACAATAGCACAAATAATGGAACCTACACTAGATCCTGCAATTATGTGGGGTTAGAGCGCTTGCGTTGTACTAATGTTTTCACCACACCTACATGGAAAGCTCCTAAAGAAGCGCCTCCTCTCAATAGAAGAGCTATCCTACCAAACGAGTGCCTTGTTTCATGAATGAAAGCAAGCTTCTCTTCTAAGAGCAACTCTTTAAAGTCAGAGTTACACACCATTTTCAGTTGGGTTGAGACTTCGTCAATGTACTCCTTAATTAGCTTTGGAACCTGCAAACAAACAAGCAAAGTTATTGCACAAATTAAATTTTGATTTCAATATACAGCTAGCAAGATACAACAAGAATAAGAACACCAAGCCTTTGTCCCACTAGGTTAGGTGGGGCTGGCTACATGAATCATTTGTTTCCATTATACAGGATTAGTAAGAAGCTTCTCCCTAAGTTCCAAATAGAGAAGATCCTTTCTAACAGCTTCTTATCTTGTTTTTATTGGTCTTCATATTCCCCTTTTAACATGAGCAAAATTTATAAACACAATTTTTATAATGAGGACATCGAACTATGAACACTTAATATGCCCAAATCAACTATATGACAAAATTCTCTAATCTTATCCATTATTGAAACCACTCCAACCTTACTACAAATGAACACAATTCTCAATCTATCCTTTCTAATATATCCACTCATTCACCTTAGCATCCTCAAGCCTATAACACTTATTTTATCGATAAAGTGAACATTCAACCCCAAGCCCCATATAGCATAGTTGGTTGAATAGATGCTTTATAAATTTTCATTTAATTTTGAGTGTGATTTTTCAACTGCACAACAATTTAAAAGCGCTCCTTTAAATTAAATCTTTTGAATACTACAACCTTAGCATCACAAACAAATATTTTGGATTCATAACAACTAATTTATATTTCTTGTAACTCTAATCATTCCTACGTTTAAACAACTTTTATAACATTTTTTTCACTGTATTCTTTCCTTGAATATCTTGTTTTTACCCACAAACATCTATACTATTTGGTACTCTCCCTTTTGCTTTACAAAGTATGCTTTTAGTAATCTTACGAATACAATTAGTAACCAGATTCCACATAAATTTAACTTCACCCACAAAATCTTACTATCACAATTTAAAAACTTCACTTTTAAAATATTTACATTATCTTTATTAAAATTTGACCATCCAATTTTTTGATATATTTTAAATTTAATATTACTTTTTTAATCATTTTTAAATGTAAAAATAATAATCAATATTAGGTCATCAAGCAATCACATGAAAAAATTTTACAATCTTTGCAATAAGAAAAATCAATAAGTTTTAGAATCCATATAATTATAAGAAATAACATTCTCTCTTTTTTTAAAGTATTAGCAACCATAAGACCGTAAGCTGTAAAGTAAACAGTAAAATCATTGTTCCTTCATTAATCTCTCCAAATCCAAAACTATAATGAAAATTATTAAACTTTTATTCCACCCTTCCAATATGTCTAATTAAATATCCTCTTATAAATAGTACATTCTCTTAGGATATTCTTTAAACTACCTCTTCCAAATAATTTCAAAGTTTTCTTTAATACGTTATATCCAACGTGCCACTTGAAAGACAAATATTTGCAATATTAAGAAGTTTCTCATCAATTATAATCTTTAAGGATATAATTTCATATCTCAACCTCTTGACTTCCACTATATTATTATCTTTTAAATTCTTATCCATAATAGTACCCACATCATTCATATAAGGATTCTTATTTGAGTACCAAAGTTTAAAATCTAAACTATCAAATTTATTTTGCTTTCTCACACCCACTACATTTTTTGAAGACAAAATATTGATTACCAACTCAAAAAATTTATTGATTACCAACTCAAAAAATTTGTTAGTGAGTGTACCAATATTTTAACTACTTAATCTTAGTTTAGTAATTATGAACTAACTTCTTAACCATCATTCATTCATAGTGCAGAAACACTTATTTGACACTAAATCCGTGCATCAATGTAACTGTCTTTGCACACCTTTTTCTTTCTTTTTTCGCTACATTTAGACAATTTAGCATGATGTCTCACCGTAGCTCTAGCACAATTTCTTAGTATAAAGAACTAGCTAGATAAATCTACAAAATAGTACATGCAATAAGAGTTCACAACATGTATAAAGTTAAAAGCCAAATACTTTCATCTATGGCAAAGATGCTTAATTGTGCATATCAATGGAGTCACTAATTTTGACTCTAAAAGACTAACATTGGCATTGTTATTATAGTTTTATCTTTATCTTTCATGTTTAAGTTGTAACTTTGCCATTGATTTGAATGAATCTAAACCAAATAAAGGTTATTCACCCTTTTTTGCAACTCTCCAGGACTTTTCATGTATACTGTCTTTTACTCTCATTCCACTTAAAATAATACTACACATCCCCCACTATTATCCCTCATAACTTTAAAATGACATGGCAAACTTACATGGCAAAGAAGTTCGGTAAACTTCACAACTCCACTTTTAAATCTCTTCGATCACAACATCAAAATTTTTGAGAGAATTTTGTATGATATTTAGTTCTATTCTATCAACTATTTCACTCTCTATCCCACTACTTCTTTTAAGAGTCTCAAATAACCTCTGCAAGCAGATTTTATCAACTACTAATTGGCTCTTACTTTGGAATCAAGCAATACACATGTATTTGTGTTCTATACGTGTAGTATCACCTCTAGATAACCTAACCCAACATAAAAGAACAATTACAACAAATAACTATATTAAATAACTGATAATTAGTTTTGTTTTCACAGGATCAGTCCATCCAGCCACTTAACTGCGTATTACAAGTACTTGCATTAGCTTTTGATATACAAAGATGAATAAGAGAAACACTATTTACATCCCTTTCTAATATTGTTAATTGTTGAACACAGATCAAGATGCGGTTTGTTAACTGAATACAGATCAAGAAGAAGCTTATGGTTCATGGTACCAAACAAGTGAAGAAGTCAAGAAAATCAAGAAACAGAATTTAAACTAAGCAAAATTGAAGACTCGTCTTTAACTCAAAGAAATGGAAGACATTAAATGAAATAATAGATGAAAATCAAACAGGTACAAAAATGTAGAATGGGTGAATTCCTTCCATTGCAAAATTCTAATCACCCAGATAGGCTTTGTCACAGCCCTCTTAATCAGACGTAATTATCTTGCATGGAGCAAATCAATAAGATTTTATAAAGGTTAAATAAATCAAGCCCAACGAGAATTCAATTGAATAAAATCAAAGGGTTCGAGTAGACTTAATAGTCACTTGAATTTTAAGCTCTATCTAAATTAGTTAGTTATGTTTTCTCACCAAAATGTTCCATTCAGTCACTCACTGGCATTCCTTTTTCTCTCTCTCCATCGCATCCACACTTTTAAGTCTCTCAAATAACCTAATTCTTTATCTTCCTACCCACCCTCTCTCTCCATCACATCCTCCTCTTTTAAAAGAGTCTTTCAAATTACTTATTGCTTTATATTCCCCCACCCTCTCTCACTCTCTCTGTCTCCATATGACAACCTTCTCTTTTGTGAGAGTCTCAAATTATCTCTTGTTTTATCTTCCATCCCACCCTAAGAAATTTGCTAAAAGAGATTAAAAAATATGAGCAATTGAATATGATTGATACAACGATGGGAAGAAAGGATCACCACATGCCCACCTTGCAAAATGATCAAACATGAGAACAAAAATCAAAAGTGAAGAAAGAAACAAGCACAACAAAATATTTACAAAATTCAAAAACAAATCACCTATATATATGAACCTCACTTAAGCTTGTTTATAGCACAAAAATAGATGTAGAAAATTATAAAGAAAGAACCAGTCTTGGAGAGATGGTTACTCAAGTAATCCTTTAAACTTTCTCTATAATAACATAACCATGTTTAAAATTATAAGAATAATATTCATAGAAATTTACTTCAAAACTAGAAGAAAATTCACTCAAAAATGCAATTTAATCTGCAACTTAATAGAGACTCGTTAAGAGTTAACGAGCTGCCATAAGCAAGTAAAGGGGGTTCATTTTCAAAACATTATCTGACCCAGCCTGCAAAGTCAATAGGCCAACGATAAAGTTAGTGACAAGACTTTAACTATGATGACAAGTCGTTAACTCTTAAACTAGACTTAGCCCAATTTTTGGTTCAGATATCTGTACAACTTTTAGTGCACTAATATTAATTAATGCTTTAGATTGAGCATTATAAGTTCAGGCCTACACAAAAACATTCTCTACACACCAAAAGATCTCCCACCTAAAGATTTTTCTTCAAATCAAAGGATGTTCATCTCTTTATCATCAATGAGCATGCAGTAATGATGAACTTTCTCTCGTACAATGCCTCTAATAATCAAGTACTCTATAAGTCAATTGTGATTATGCACAATTTAGTTTTTAAGATAGTGAAAATTATTGTTAGTATCAATATGATTCTGCTAAAAATCTTCTTTAACCGCAGTGGGCAGGCAATCAATTGTAAGTTCAACTTCTTCCTCTTTAAGCAAAATTGTACTTGGAATTCCTTTTAAATGACTCACATTAGCCCAAATGCTTCCCAATATTTCTATCCTAAATCAAAAATAAATCAGCTCACAACTCCAAATACATAAACAGTATCTAAATTACTCTATAATTTAAATTATGGGTTGGTTTAGTGTAATTGAAATAACAAATAAAATTTTGGGTGATTTAGAATCCCCTAAATAGCCAAATATGTGGGGTTTGGAATTCACCTAAATCGTGAGGATTCCCAAAGTAACTAAACTACTCTATAATTTAAATAATGGGTTGGTTTAGTGCAATTGAAATAAAAAATAAAATTTTGGGTGATTTAGAATCCCCTAAATGGCCCAATATGTGGGGTTTGGAATTCACCTAAATCGTGAAGATTCCAAATTCATTGAATCTATCATGCCAAGACGACCACTCCCAAACCCATCATCGCCTAGTCCAAAGCTGTCATTGGCCTCCCCTAAGTAGTTGCAGTCCTTCCCAAGTTCATTCAGTGCCACTCCAAGCCATTGTTGGTGCTCCCTATAGCACAAGTTTAGCATCAATTCAGGTTCCAATTTTTCTTTTGCTTTTTTCTTTCAAATGATTTAGGTTTACATTTCACTCAAATACCAAATCAAATTCATCATTAAAGTTTGAAACAACAAAAACAATTCACCCGTCATTTATTTTGCCTAGAAAAATTTGCATTGCAATTATTTGCCCTGGATTTCATTCACCTTAAACCAAACAACCACTAAGCACTGCTTAATGTACTTCTTTTAAGCAACTACAAAATCCCTTTGAAACTATCTCAATAAATTGTCATTCCATAAATTTTGCTTTGTTGCTCTCACATCCTTTCATTCCAAACTCCTTGAAAAGTGATTGCTTTAATTGATCTCTTTTAAGCTTCTCTTGAGTGTCATCAACATAAGAAAAAAGATATAAAAGTAACTAAATCTCTCAATGAAGCAAAAATCAACCATCTCGCATCTTGTAAATCTATTTTGCACATGAAAACTTGGTACTTCTAGTAACCATTATTTATGCTTGCAATAAGCTATCCTGATGCTTGTACATTTTGTACACAACCTTTCATTCTTCGAGCTCAAACCCTTTTATTTGCTCCGTGTAAATGTTTTCATCTAAAGTCGCATGTAAACTGGAAATTTTACATCTAATTCCAAATATATCTGTGTGATAACTATAATACTTAACACTAATATGACTATTGCCATCTTTACAAATGAGAACATAACCACAATAATGACTAACTTTTGCATCTATTGAATTTCCTTGACTACAAATTTGGCCTTGTATTTTCTGTTTTCATCGTGTTCTTCTTTAAATAATAAAAACATTTTTATAAAATGTCTTCTTACATTTATGCGCTAGAGCACCAACCCAAGTTTTGTTGTTTTTTCTCTTATTCCAAGGTTCGTTCCTACTTAATCAACCCTTCATTTACACAAGTTTTGTTGACCATGATAGAGCAATAATAAAGAGTATTATTGTGTGAGCCTTAACTACACGGAAGATTCCCTACAATGCAATATAATATTTTAATCTAGAATACCTTATATTAGATTCTTTGAATCACCAAGTGGATTCTTATAAACTCTCATCAACAACTTCATTACGGATGCTTACAAGAATATTTTATCATCTCTTTCATTATTATACTCTCAAATGCTTATCCTTGTATGGCTAACAATCATTGTCTCTGATAATCCTTTTATTTTAATCATCTCATATACAACAATTAAATAATTAGATCTATATCCAAGAAGAATATACTTCATTGTATTTACTTCAAGTTTGTATATTGCATCAGAATTAACATAAATGTAAGAAACGCAATTAAGAACTTTCAAGTATGATAGTTAACTATTTTAGTCACATATGTACATTTAGCCTAATGTTGATAATAAAAAAATTTATCATATAACTTTTCTGAGCAACAATGTCTAATATTTAGTTTCAAGAAATTAGCTTACTTTAAGATATCACTAAACTTTCACTGCTCAAGCGAACAAGATGATATCATATGCTAGGGTGACTTAAATCCTAATGAAGCAAGAAAGACTAGCTCCAAGAGATAAGCATAACAATGAACTTGTAGAATCAAACCACGAGAATGAAGAAGCATTATCATCAAGCAAGACAAAAGTTATCTATATTGTATTGAACTTCAACAAAATGCCAAAGATTTTAAGAAGAATGAAAAATAAATTTAATTTTTGTTATTATATTACTATAATTTTGGGAGTTTAAGCTTATGTTTTTCCTTGCAAAAATTTAGAGAACACTACAATAAAGAGCTCACAAAAAATGCCTTAAATCCAACTTTGGGTCCACGCACCTCGATGCATATCACTTTGGTGGGCCCTAATCCATGCTTTGTGCATCCCATTTCCCCGCTCAAATCAGTCCCAGATAGACCTGTTTAGACAAGACCAATTCCACATATCACAAGACACGCACCTATGCGTGTTTAGCCATGTGCCCAGACGCTTGCCACCCAACTACTCTAAGCTTCCTAATTGTGCCTCTAACTTTCATCTAGAAATAGGGGTAGTGTTCTTAGCCTCTCCATTCACCCAAGAAGCATTCGTAGCAATTTTAAGCATCATAAAAACCTTTTTAGCTCTTCTTAAGCTCTCCGAAAGTGCTCAAAACTTCTCTTAAATTAAAAGTGCCCTGGAATTTATTTGTAATTTCTATTTTTAACTAATTCTTGTGAGTTATGTAAGAAAAGTTTTTAGGCAACTCCGCCTTAGCAAAGATCTGGTAATGATAATAACCTTGATAGCTCCACTATAAAAATTTCCTCAAGGGATTGTGCCTAAACTTCTTTATCGATGATCCAAACTATTATAATCCTTGGGTGTGACATGAAATCTTAGGTTGATTCAAGTTTTAATTTTCAATTTACAGAAATTATCCAATAGCATCACTCGTAGACAGTATTACCAAGGTTATCTTGAACTCAATAAGAGTAATACTTTCTATCCACTCCATTATTTTTCAAAAACTTGAAACCCAATGAGACTGTTGATCCATTATTAATCAGTTATATTATGGTATTGAAAAAAATAGCTTAAAACATGTTGGTTAAGTATAGTATCATGCCATTTGTTCATTTATAATTTCATATTTTGTTCATCTAAATGCCAATATGATTTTTCCTTAGTCTTTTTATTAAGAAAAGAAAACAGTAAGGCAAAAGATGTGGATAATGGATTCGAATTGATACCATCAATGTATATATAAGAGCCTCAACCGCTGGGCTACAACACTACTCTTTACTCCAATCATTTAAGAATAATTTCTATATACAGATCCCATTCTTACAACAATAGCTTAGAATTCTATGCTCTACTAATTCCTGTCATTGTCAAACTTAAGGCATTTAGCTAAGCCATAACAAATTGTCACCCCTATTTTTCACATCATACTTGTTAAAAAAAACTCACACTTTAAGTAGAATTATTAATGAAAGTGACCAAATCTTGAGCTTCTGTTAGAACAAGCTAGGTTTGGTCACCAAATTTTAAAAAGCACAAAACTCCTACTGTTCTCATTTTTACTAATTCAACTCTACAAGCCAAATATGTAAGTCCTCATTCCTTTCTCACTCCAATGGTTCACTCCCACGAATAGCAACATTCCCATCTTCTTACCTCTACCAAATCTTGCCAAAACCTGCATTAAATTCCTAAGGAATAAAAGCATACCTGGAGTCTACCCTTGTGAAGTTGGGAATTATACATACTTCCCAAGTTTCTTAGCAAATCCGACCGCATGCAGAACATGATATCCCTCAGCGACCCCTTAACCCTTCTCTGCCGCAGCTCCTGGAGCTTATTCCGCACGAGCTCCTCGTCGTACAGATCGCACTCGCTCGCACCCCTGGCAGCATTCTCGTTGTCAAGCATCAGCTCTGCGTGCGCTCACTCCTCGTACGTAACCGCGGCACGCATCATATTCCTCCAGAACTTGCGACTGTAAGCCGACTCGGCCCGAGACCGCATGCTGCTTCCGCGCCGGAGAAGAAAAGCCATCAGAGTCACTACTGCGACGATTCCCTTCGTGTTTCCTGCGTGGATAAAGCCTAGCGCATCGCGCAAAAAATGTGATAAGCAGATCCGAAGCTGAGAGATGGAGTTGCAGAAAAGAACGCGGAGGGCGACGGCCCCGAGGAGAGATGGAGGCCCGATCTTGAAGGGATCTACGGTTGCTTCGTTAGAGATGGCGTCCATTTTGAGAAGGAAATATATATGAGGCAAAACTGGAGATAGCGTGGATTGAATTCGGCTGAGGGAGGAAGCCACCGATTCTTGACATGAATTTAAATGAAGAAAATATAATATATATACATAAGAACGGAAACAGATTGATATAAATATTGTCATATAATCTGTCTGTTATAAATGTTTTTTTTTTTTTTTTTTTTTTTTTTTTGTAATAGATTAAAGCTCACCCTATATTTTTCTAATAAATAATTAAATAAATTAAGAATACTAAGAAAAACTAGACCACGGATAAAAACACATCACTCACTACACTCACTACATAGCCTTAATCTGCAAGTATAATTATATTAACCAAATTAAGACCAATTATTTTAGGTTGTGTTGCTTTCTATTATTTTTTTGAGCTCAGTTTTTCACATTGTCACCAACAAATAAAATCCTAGAACAAGATGAGGTAACAGTGTGAATGATAGCTTTGCGAAGCCACAAGGTCATGTTGGTAAGAAATTGCAAAGCACCGAGCACACTCTATTCGCAGCAGAAGCGATTTGACAAGAGCACTCGATTGAGAAACGGGGTTACGTTGACGGTTACAAAGCAAATCCAAAATCACAAAACCACAAGTAGAAAAACACACAATATATGCATGCAAGATAAGTACAAGTACACAAACATCCAAACACAAAGGGAATAGCATGTCACTGCGGCGCACGGTAGTGCACGCATTTTAGGATGGAACCTGCTGCGGTGTGCGATAGCGCCCGCCTTTCAAATGGCCTGCCGCTGCGGAGCGCGGTAGCGCCCGCCTTTCGTATAGTCTACTGCTGCGGAACGCGGTAGTACCCGCATTTCGAATAGCCTGCGTCTTAAGATGGACCCGTTGTGGTGCGCTCAACGCCAATTTCCGCTGCGGTGCGCCGAAGCGCCTGTGTTGTTGTTAAGCTTCACTCCTTGTTCTAAATTGCCTCAGAACTTTCCGGAAGCTCACCGAAGCACCAGTAGCATCTACATGATGAACTAAATGGTCTCCACAATTGAAATTACGTAGTGTGCACTTGTATGTAAGTGCACGTGGTCTGAAGTAATATGTGATTCTGAGATCCAAAAATTTATCATCCTCTATGAACAGTATATGAATTATTACTATAGTATATCAACTCTCAATAATGTTTAAGCAATTAACAATTTGAGGTTTCTTGCTCCTAAAATAGAAATGATTCTAACTTAAAATAGTTTTGTAATTAAGTTTAGAAAATTAAGGAAAGTTAGGGTTCAAACATGCAATTTATCATATATGTGTACTCGAAATCTCTCTTTTTAATGTCATATTATAATTGATTTTTCTTACTTTTAATTCTATTATCAAGATACCTAACATTTAAAATTGGATGTTTAAATTGCTAAAATCCTATCTAGTACTTTAAATGAACACACTTAGGTTCAATCTCAGCACATAGATATCTTCATGTTCTTTTTGTGAGTGAAAATTATTCTTACGTCTAAGTGATAAAATCCATATTTTATTTCATGATTACTTGGTTTTGATTCCATCTATAGCTCACATGCTTCAACTCTTGACTTAGTTAATGTAATAAGCTGCATAGCTAAATGAGCTTATGTCATTTTGCTCATAGATTAACGTGTTCTATTATCTTACATAAATTAAGAATGAGCAATGAAGCTCTACATCTGGTCTCAGCTTATGATAGAATAAAATACGTATGTTTGTGTTTACACGCAAGTGTACGAAATTTATCATCCTTTATGAACAATGTTTATATTTATTACTAGAGTGTATCTAACTCTAATCGTGTTTAAGGAATTGATTGGTGGTTTTTGATTTCCTAATTTTACAGATCCTAAATTTAATTTGGATTGAAAATAGTTTTGGAAAAATGGAGAGAATTGAGGTCAAATATACAGTTGTCAAGGTTCATGTAAGTTACTTCTTCTCAATTATATGTCAAGTCAGTTGGATTAATTTTAATATCATAATCATGAGATTTAGCATTCCTTAAATAATATATTAAATATATTAAATCTTATTTAGTGCTCTGAGATCAACACTATGAGGTTCAATCTTGGCACATAGACAACCATATGACCTTTTAATAGATGAAATTATATCTCGTGTCTAAGTGATAAAATACTCAATTTTAGTTTAGTATCACATGGACTTGATTCTACCAATGGCTTACACGCATCTATTATTAATTTAGCTAAGGAGATAAGTTGCGAAGCTTAATGAGTTTATATCACATCAATCTAAACTTAACGCTCCCAATTTCCTCGCATAAGTTAAGAATGAGCCGTGGAACTCTAAAGACGGTTCTCAGCTCACATGCGTCAAGTTCATATCTTAAATAGTATGAACCAAGCTATGGATCTCAAAGAGCATTAAGTTATATCATCTCATGGCTCAAATGATCAAGCCTTTGTCCTAAGTTATACACGAGCTGTTTTCATACAGTGAATGTTGTCATGGCCATTCGCAGCATTCACGCTCTAGAGTGCAAAACTTGTTGGGATAAGACGATCATCAAACTCTATGAGAGTTGCATTTAAATATGTAATAAAAGATTTGTAATTAGATAGATTAATTATTCTCCAATATGCTCACACAATAAGCATTCGAACATTTTTTATTTAAAATGACATATTATTGATAGAAGAGTCATAAACATTACATCACGATTTCTACATGCACTTGCCCAACCCTCCCCAAGGGGATTTAGGCTATCATTAAAAATAACAAATAAAGGAAACTAAAATAGATGATAGGCATTTTAACTACTCTTACAAGAAAAAATCAAGAAGATGAGTTAAGAATACAATACTCAAGAACTTCTTCCCGCGTTCTCTATGTCTTCTTCCCACCTCAACCTTCTTTTATTCTCATTGCTTGCAGTGTTATTCCTCTTCTCAATGGCTATAACCTTCTGTAGAAATCCTAGTATTATTACCTATTATTTAGTAGCCCATTTAGCTCCATTTCACTTATAGTGCTCTTGTAATAGCATTCGGAGCCTATACCCGAAGTTTGATGTGATTTGGAGAACGTTTAGGATTGACGAGTATTTTTTATTATTTTAATCATTCTAAGAATACCTAATTTTAATTTGACCTCAGATTCAAAATTGGAGTTTACCATTGGAGTCCTCACCTCCAAATCAGTTAGAGATGATGTTTTGGGAATGTTTGTAAGTCACCGAATTTTCTTTGAATATTTTAATAATATTTTAAATACTTAGAAAATTAAGATAATTAAATTGATCTCCAATTGAAAATTCAATTGCATTTTTAAATTCCTCGCTCCTCATTTAGCTAATGGTGAATTTTTGGGATTTTTTAGAGTTCGTTAGGTTATTTAACTTTGATTAATTAAATATGTTAGAATTAATTTATTAAATAAATATTTATATTAATATTAATATATATATATATATATATATATATATATATATTCCAACAATTAATAATAGAATCACAGAAATCCACTGCATGGTGCCACACATGAAACAACCTTTTTGTGTGATCTAGGCGATCATCTAACAATGTAGATATAACTCATAACATTTGATCATCAGATCAAATGCCTGATCTGCAGTCAAGATTGCATCCTGTACGTCGTCTTGACCCGCGTCTGCACACGCTAGGCGAAGGACTGTCCTTGTGTTGTAGCCATGATCGCCGACCTCTTTTAACCCCTGTGAGACCCCTAGCTTCCCTCTTCTTTGCTTAACCTTTTGCTAAAGCTCGGGAAGGCATCGAGCGAAAGCTGCTATCGAAGGAACCTCAGCTAACGAACCCTAACCATAAAGACGATGAAATAAGCGATCAGGTATGTTTCTCACAGATTATACACTTTTTATAATATCAATTTTATTGATGCTAAACCTTTTATGCATCCCCAATTGAGTATTCAAAACTCGATTGAGCTCAATCGAGCCTCGAATCAAAGTTTGAACCACAGTGATGGATAGTCCCATCTTCTTCTCTAACACCCATCCGCTCTAGGCCACCTAGGGTTAGACATTGCCTACAGTAGGAGTGGTCTCCGGCGATGGCACAAGTGTCGTTCATAGGTCTCTCTGAGACCTATTAAATGGTGGGTTGGCCAAGCTGTGGGGTGGTCAGGAGTGGCCATATTTTGGAACCCTAATTGCCCCCTTTCGGTTTCGTGTTGTGACAAAGTTTCGACTGTGATCCCTATCAAACTGGGTGCGGTTCTACCCTTCCGAATCGCGACACATTGAGTATTGTTAGAGCCACTGAAATAAGCGCTGAAATACCCATCGACACGCGTCGTCATGTCGATGCCCATCGACTATTCCGTGGTCGACATGTGGGCTGCAACGCCGACCATTACCGCATGGACTTCCGCACCATGCCGTTTCTTGCGCCACTCAGGATTTTACGCCATTGGTTAAATCTAAATTAATGGATGATTAATTAATAATAATAGAATTAATTAATGATATTTAATGCAATTTTCATTTTTATCATATTTTGCAAAATACTTAACCAAATCATGCAAAATTATATGTTATTTCATTCAAAAAAATGAGAGGAATATAATGGTAAAATAAAATTTAGAATTTAAAGCTTAATTTTATTAATTATTTTTTAATCACAATTAGGAGTTTGAAATCCCTAATTTTTCAATGTTATCCGATTTTGACCTACTTAGTGTCATTCTTCTCATACTGTAAGCTTAGCTTGTCTAGTTATCTATTAAGCAAGAAATTATGAAATCTTGATTGCCTCAACTAGATTGTAGTAGTGAACCTAGAACTTACACCTTTTAAGTGTAGTGAACCTACAAGTTTTATCCCTTCAACTTAGCATCTTAAGCCTTAAGTCTAGTAATCAATAAAGATTATGTAGCTTAAGAATAGTGTAGGAATAGTATTATGCATACTTATACATATAAATTACTTTATCATTTACATAATTTTAAATTAAACTACTATTTTTCTAAAACTTATTTCTTAGTATTTCAATTGACTTAAAAATTTGTATGTCTAAGTCAATTGGGAGCTTAATCAGCTCCAATCGTTAAGCCAGATAACAAAAGCTTAGATAACAATGGATATCATATAATTTACAATTATTTGAATTCCTTGAACGCTGCTTTACTTTGAGACTACAATCTTGAACATTCACAAAGATATTATGCATAAATAAAACATTTAAACATATAACTTTAGTGTTTCATATGTAACATGTCAAGCTAGGGCAGGTTATGGAGTAGCAAGGAGATCTCACGTATTCTAGAGGGGGAATGTGAGTGTTTTGAAGACCTTGATTTTCTACTTAGTTAGGCAGATGTGCTTAACTCCTCACTAGTTTTGTAATTTATGCTTGCGGAATGGAAAACTTAAAATAACTTGAACAATTAAATATTATTTTATCACAATCTTATTGATTATGAGTACTTTTCATAGCCTTTTAGCTATGCTTACTTTCTATTATCTTTGATTATAATTACTTAGTCCATGTAATTGAGTCTCATATTACTTTACTTTACCGTTCAGTTCTTACTTCTTAGTGTATTTTACTTTACTTTATAATTTTTAATTTATGTAGTATATGCTGCTTTCCTTATATTTTATGCTTCATCGCTTCAGTCATTTTTACTTAGCATAATATTCATTGACCATATTCATGTATTCATTTTATGCTTTCATAGGCACTTTAGTAGTTTCTAGCCTTATTAGGATGCCTATTTTCCCTTACTTATTGTTGTAGGCTAGATCAAGTCTACTTCTGAGTTCTTACTCTCTTTCTTTACTTAGTGTCCTTACACAATTTTTACTCCATACTTTGATGCTTAGTGCTCCGATTATTATCTCTTAATTGTAAAATTGCAAATGTGTTATCCAACTGAAACTTAATTAAAACTTAGCTTAACTTTAAAATATACTTAGACTTTTTAGTCTTATCACTTGTTTTTATTTTGTAAGCTGCATCCTACCATATTTAAAACCAAATATGATAGATCAGGAGTGTTATCTGGATAGTATAGCTAGGACTAGTACTGACCATTTATAGATTGAAGACTCTACTTCCGCATTATTTTATTTCTTTACTGAGGATGAGCAAAATTTACTTTAATTTTATTTAATTCAGTTTGTTATAACTTAATTTCTGTAATATTTTTACTTTATTTCTGTGATAAATTTATTTTCATTTTACTTGCTTAGTTTAGAAAGTAGATTGGATGCATCTATTTGCTTTATATTTCCTACTTGTTTATTTTACTACTAACTCATCTATCTCACAAAGATTCTTGACCACATAGCACTTAATATTGGGTTAGTTTCCTTCTAATTTAGTGTTAAGTGCTATAATAATATCCTAGTATTGGATTGGGTTCCTCAATATGTTCTTTCTCCAAAAAAAAAAATAGAACCCTTTTTTAGTATTTAATCCTTTCTTTTATAATCCCCCTTTTAGCTTTTTTTTTTCTTGAGCTATCATCATTATCCCCATTTGAAACTTAGGTTTGCATTTAATAATATTCTCTATATTCTCTTAGAATTGAGAGGATTTAATGTTTTGCATTAAATAAGATTGTGGAAAAATGGGGATTTTCAATTAGTTGGTTGTCCCAATGCTGTCTTAGAGTAGGTTTTCAAGACAGTTAGATGGTGTGCACTACGAGACACTGTAGCTCTTGGCTTATCATTCATTGAAATCTACAGTGCACTATAGCGCCTAGCTCTCAAAAACTTGGTCCCTACGACATACTATAGCGCCTGGCTCTCAAGAAATTGGTTGCTACAGTGTGTGTAGTGCATGGATCTTGGGAAAGTGGGCATTGTGGCACCCTGTAACGCCTGGCTCTTGAAATGTTGTGCTATGTGGCGCATTATAGTGCATGACTCTCAGGAAAAGGTTTCGACCCATTTGGCGTTGCGGTGTGACAGATTTTTAGTGCGCACTACGATGCACTATGGCGCAAAGGTTTCGACCCATTTGGCGTTGCGGCATGACAGACGTGAATACACGTCTGCGTTTGCATGCAAGTGTACGTGGTCTGAAGTAATAAGTGGAAAGTTTAGTTTTCGGGATTTATCGAACCTCAGGGAACAGTTATTTTGATACCGAGTTGTATTTTATTTCATTAATGTCTAGATGAAATTTTGGTTGATTTTTGTTGGTTCCTAATTAGAATACATAAGACTTTGAGTAAAAATACAATTTGATTAAAAAAGAGAAAGTTGAGATTTCATTGTAATATATGTAAGGGTTGGTTATATGACTTCATTATTTGAATGTATATGTTCAATTTAATTGCTTAATTTATCAAGTGAACACCATTGGAATTGAAGTATCATTCAATTACATTGGGTTCAAGTTTAGTGCTCAAAGAGAACTCCTTTTGGGTCCTTTTTTTGGCACATAAACTCTTATGAGATCTAGTTTCATTAATTTGATTTTGACTTCCTACGTCTAGGTTACCAAAAACTTCTTTTAATTAAAATGATCTCACAAGCAAGATTCCAATTACCGTGCATCATGCGCTTCACACGCAGTTTAGCTAGATGGGAGGATGTATTGGGTCAATGGATTATGTCACATCATCCATTGAAGTTTATAATGTCCTCTCATCCCTTATTCTTTGTTGAGTAGCAGAGTAAGGTTAATGGAGAACTTGGTTCTCAAGTATCCATCTTTTGAGAGAGTTACCAAGGGAAGGTGCAAGTGAGCTTGAGAATTCTATCACATAATTCTCAATTCTACTTGCACTACCTTCCTTTCTCTTATCCAATTGATGAGCATTGGAACATAAGCTCTTTTAATTTAAATTAATAAAAATTTAATTCATCCAAGAATTCATTCAATATTAGAAATTAACAATACAATAAATAGTTTTTCATTACACTTAAATAATATCATCATACACCAAAATTTCCCTTACGTAATTCTACATCTACATCTCAACCCTCTCCAAGGGGTTTTAGTCTTCCATTACTAAGCAAGAAAGTACATACATGTAAAGAAAAGTGAACATCGCCATCAGTTCATGGCAAGAAATTAATCAAGGGAGTTTAGGAGAAATACAAGGAATCACCCGGAGGTTTCTGGGGTTCTCTTTACTTTTCTTGCGCTGTCCTCTTGAACCTCCACCCTTTGTTCTTTGCTGTCTTTTCTTCCTTCCTGTTCTTGGTCATCTCTTCCCATTGGAGAGTTCTCCTTCTTTTCTCTTCCTGTAGCCTTTCTCTTCATCTTTTGAGTAGTAAAGGTTGGAACCCTTTCAAGATCTAAGATTGGCCCTTAAATAGGGATGCACTCAGCCTCAAAGCTTTTAATGTGTGACCCTTCCTCTTCCTTGATTTAATTCCAATCCCTTTTAATATTTTATCTGTTTAAATTGTTGGGATTCAGCAGGGATTTAATATATCAATTTCAAGAGGCTGGGGGAGGCCAAAGGTCACATTTTTGTGGCCTTCCCCATGCTTATTAACTGCTATTTTCTGGAAATATCTGAGCCATCCGCTGTGGCATGCCGAGGCAGCGTCGTTTCAATTACTGTTCCACTATGGTGCGCTGCGGCAGCAGCGTTTCAATTCCTATTTTGCTGCGGCGCGATGTGGCAGCAGTGCTCCAAACGTATTTCCTGCACATAAGCTAGTATCTTTTTCGTTCGGTCACTGCAGCGTATGCTGAGGTGCGCTACGGCATGCTACAGTGAACAACTTGCAGGATCACTATTTAATTATTTTTACTATAATTTTACAAAATAAAAATTCACCCGCTGCGGCGCGCTACAGCGGACAACTTGCAGGATAACTGTTCAATTACTTGTTTATAAGGTTTTAATAATCAACGAGCAATGACGTTGTAGCGCACTGTGGCGTGCTGTGGCGTGCAACTTGCGTATTTACTATTCAATTACTCGTTTTATAAGCTTTTAATAATCAACGAGAAATGACGCTGTGGCGCGCTGCGGCGTGCAACTTGTACTTTTTTCTATTCAATTACTCGTTTATATAGTTTTAATTTATCCTTATCAATATGAGGTTGTGGTGCGCTGTGGCGAGTCGTGGCACGTTGCAGCGGTTTTGCTCTAGGTTTGCAGTTCTACTTCCAGGTAAGGCATTTTTAAGGGACGCCATGGCGCGCTGCAGCCCGCTGGAGCGCGCTGTGGCGGTTTTTGTCCAGAAATTGGTAAATCAGCCTTTGTAGTTTATTTACTTCATTTTCTTGAAAAAACACTAATTTCTACTCAAAGTATAGAGAAATATATAGTGATATAAATGTTAAAACACTAGATTTTTGCTACAAATTTTGGCTATATCACACCCCCACACTTAAATTTTTACTGGTTCTCGAGTAAGCTCAATAAATGTGAATTTCTGAATTCTTCCTTGTCTAAGGATTCAATGCATTAAGCTCATGTTATCGATGCACATTCTCCATGTTCCATCCTTCTTAGGAATTATTAGGGCTGGGATCGCACAAGGACTAAGACTATCTTGCAAAAATCCTTTATCAAGTAACTCAATAGCTTGTCTCTTAATTTTTGCTTATTTTGTGAGGTTCATTCTATAATGAAGAAGATTTGGGAGTTGTCATCCTAAAACTATGTTTATATCATATTGGATGGATAGAAGTGGTGGTAATTCATTTGGGAGTTCCTTTGGAGAAATTTCTCTAAATTCAGAAAGGATAGGAAAAACCTCTTTAGGAATGGGAATCTTATTGATATTTAAGTTAACTTATTTTATATATAAAAGGTGAACATTGGTCAAATCAAAAAATTCTTTTTTTAAGGTTCCAAATCCTATTAAGCTTACATCAAATGTTGAAGAATAATGAGTAAATAAGCTAGAACTAAGATTATACATAGGATCCCTTATCACAATCAGTTGAAGCTCACTCTTTTCTTGATAGTGGATTTTGGTTGAAGATCAGATGTCAGTTTATATTGTGCTATAGATGGTATCTTCTCTAGTGGTCTGACTAGTAAATGTTTGATGGTTTTATTATTATATTTAAATATATATGTGCTCTCCCTACCATAATAAATTACACTCATATCATAAAGCCATGGTCGCCCAAGTAGAATATGAGTGATATTCATATGGAGCACATCACACTAAATTTTATCCTCATAACTAAAAATCTTGATAGGAACTAAACATTGATTAGTGAAGTATGGTTAACCCAACTAATATGAAAGGGTTGGGGATGAGGTTTAGTTTTTAAATTATGTCTTGATATAGCATTGGTAGAGATAACATTCATCACACTACCCCCATCAATAACTAGCCTATACCTTCACTCATTACACACAACATATATGCTAAAAATATTCATTCTCCAATCTTCTTCATTCTTAGCGATTGTAAGGCATCTCATCACATTAAATTGAGAATCAACAACAAATTCTTCATCTGATAATGGGGTATCATAATAAACTTCTTCTAATGCTTCATCTATCAAGTCATGAACTTCATCTAACAATAAGATTTGTGCCTTACATTCATTCTGCATATGAGTGATATCTGTGCTGTTATTAGAGCTTCCCCCAAAAAAAGTTATAGGTGGATAGTTTAAGTGTGAGAGTGGAATAGGTTTGGTAGTTGACTTATAATTTGAATTAGAAGTCACTTGAGCTCTAGTTCATATTATAAAAGTTGATTTCTTTTGTTGTTCAACAAGTAGAGCATAATGTAAAGCTTCTTCTAAGGCTTAGGGATCAAAAAGTTCAACCTCATTTATAATTTATATTCTAAGCCCAATAACAAATTTATTAGCAACTTGCCAATCATTATCTCTACAATTAGTCCTAAAAACTAGATCCTCAAAAGTATTTAAGTATTCTGTTAAATAAAGAGAGCCTTGCCTTAGAGTCAGCAATTGTCCATATAACTTCTTATTATTATGTCGAGGACAATATTTGAATATATGCCTTTCTTTCATCTCTATCCAAGTAAGATTTGTCCTTCCTAACCTTTTTTCTTTTGTTAAAGTGTTTGTCCAATAAATCTTTGCATGACCAATAGTTTCATCTTAGCCAAAGAAACTCGTTGATAATCACCCATTCTATACCAATCAAAGGAGTCATCCATTTGGGTTAACCAATCTAAGAATTTATTTGGATTATGTGTGTCATCATAAGTAGGAGCGTCAACTTTAACTCTCATAAAGGGAATATTAAAATTATTAGCAACTCGTTGGTGGTCTCTTCTTTCTCCATTATTAGGGCTTAGTTGTCTTTGATGATATTGGGGAGGTGGTGGAACATGGGATTGGTAATCACTTGTATCTATGCATGAGCATCATCTTCCATAAGTGCGTTAAGGTCATGGATAGGATGTGGATCATAATTTCTATTATTTTGCAATAGGCTTAAGATGATTTGCATTTGATCTTTAATTTATTGTATTTGAGTTTTATTTTCCTCAAATAATTCTATAATCTGTGTTTCATGTTCATGAATCCTAAGATCTAAGGAATTTATGATCTTGGTCAAATTCTTGATTTGGTCTTGGGAAATTGACTATGGTGCCATTTTTTTTAATAAAAAAATATGAGGAAAAAAAAATTCTACATGTGAGAAGGTGAAACAAAAATATAAATGTAAAAATAATGTGAATTCTAAGTTAAAAGAACTTCTAGGTGAGGAGAGGGGAACTTGGCTACTTATGTCCAAAGTTCTTCTTAAGCTGTTTACGCCCTTTTGATAAAGTTTTTCTTAACTTCGTAATACACTAAGTTTTATACAAGTATATTTTTATGCATACAAGTTTAATGCAAGGAATTTTTTTTTTTTTTGCCTATATTTTTAAAAACCTTATTTTCTTAAGAATTATAAAATTAATTTAAGTGATAGAAAATAAGCAACAAATATTACCACAAATACCAAATATAGAAAGTAAAAAAGTTCATATAATTTTTTTTGTTCGCATCAAGGTAAAGGCTTCATTATTAAGTGGAATGATCCCTTTCCATATTTTCACTCAAGTAAATGTTTAAGGTATGTTCACACAAGGATGTTGGCTAGGCTATATAATGGTGCTTACTAATTAGAGTTTATGCACACACTATATGATTGCAAGTAATATGACAAATTTCTAAGCAATTAATATGAAAAATAATAAGTCATAAAAATGATTAACTTACCTTACTTACACTTGTTGGCATGACTAAAAAGTCAAGATTTCACCAAATTTATTCCTCATACCAAGATGTTTTTTTTTGATAAATTAGGTATTCAAATATTGTATGAATGATTAGGGTAAAATTTAAGGATGATTTTTGGAGTTTTTGGTGGGTTGATTATGGGTTTAGAGTGAACTACGCTTAGGTCTAGTTTGGGTTGATTCAAAATATTTATTATCGGTGGCATTTTGGTGGGTGAAAAGGCTAGAATTAAAAGTAAAATAGATATCATATTATGTGTAGTTCTGATCTGGAGTAGATGGATAGATTTGGGGAGGTTTAGAGGGGTGTCAAGGGGTAAGGAATAAAATTAGGTCGTGTTGTTTTTAGATTTAGCCATAAAAGTCATGGTTGACTTTGGAGTGTGTTTTAGACTTTAGATAATGCTTTATTATATTTAAATGATGCTTAAGATGTGTAGAAGAAGTGAGTATGGTTTGAGATTATGGGTATGAGAGTTTAGTAAGAAAAAAAAGGACAAAATAAGATAATAACTCAACTCACCAAAGATAGGCAATAAACTTGACACCGCCAAGCGCCAAGAAATATGAGAGTAATTCACCATGAAAATTCTTCATTCAAGTTTCCCCATTACATTACATTTCAGCTCATACTTATTGGCACTACAAGTTATTTTCCCTATGAGCTTTGGAAGAGAAATATGAAAGGAAATTTTGGAGGAAAAGATGGATAGTTGGCAATTACTAAGGAAGTAACTCCAACTACTCACATTAAATATTTTCTTCATAATATGGTTGGCCAAACATGTGACTTAATAAATAATTAATGTAAAATATAAATAAAAACCAAATACAAATGGTTAGCCAAATATTTGATCTCTTTATTTGGCTTTAGATTGGGCTCTTGTAGTTGGGCCAATCTTTAAATTATTCACTTGAGATTTAGCCATGGATATTGTTGTGGGACCTTTGATAATATTACTAAAATATGCTACATTAGAAGCAAATCCACTTGTTTTCTTCTTAAAGAATGCCCATCAAAGAATGGATCTCAAATCATTCTATATTTTAGTATTCCCATAATGAATTGCTTAACCAAAGTGGTGTTTCACCATTAGGATGTGTCCTTTTGAGTCATCACTATAGAGTACCCATAGTCTATTCTTATTAAAACTATAATCAACAATGACTCAATGCTTCACATTTTAACTATCATGGATGGCTTCAAGTAAGAGCGGATACTCTTTGTCATTTATCTGTAATGATCTAATGCGAAATTCCATTTAGAATCTTTATTCTCGAAGTTACCCTTTAGACCCTTAAAATATTATTATTTTATGGGAATGAGGTTAAAATGCGTAGAATATTGTTTGAACCCATTGATTTCTCCCATGACATTTAAAGTAGTAGACATCAATGGAGTTTCCTTTAGCTCAGAACTTATATAACATTTGAAATAGAATAACTTTGACTTTAGATGCTTAGAATCCTAAGTTAAGGGACTTAGAAACTCATGTTTAGAGTTTAATCTCTTAACTTCTAATTTTGATAAATTATATAAAGATTGATTGTAGTAATGGAAAAATTCAAATTAGGACATTTGATTTAACTCCTTAACTTTAGTAGACAATATGATTTGATTTTGAATTAGAACTTGCTATGTTCTAATGTGTTAATTTAATAAGGTTGTGATTCTAAGTTTATATTGGATAGTAAGATGTTGGATATCTTGAGCTTGTATATTCACAGAATAGTTAGAATAAACAAATTAAAAAATAATGAATATCACAAATATTATTTAGAATATGACTTAAAACCTTAGTTTGATTACTTTGACATACCTTATTTGAGATTTAATGATTATGCATTATTAGAGAAATATGGAGTATTTGATGAGTATTCCATGTTAGTATTGCAAGTCATGTCATTATTGCATCAGCTAATAGTACAGTGGAGTGTGTTCTAGTTAGTGTGCCTCCTCGATTCTTATTGTGTAGAATCAACTCGAATCCAGCTTTGAGTCGCCTGGATGATATATATATGATTCTATAGTTTAGCTCGGATCTAGCCTTGAGTGGTCTAGATGAAACATGTGGAACTTTCTATTTAGTGGCTATGTTTAGCGAATTACTATTATGGCAGACTAGTCTAAACACACGCCCCATAAAATTATCATAAGTCATATCATTCCACATCAGTAAATTCACTTTAGTAAATCAGATAATGGTTTAGTAAAGTATCCTCTAATTAGTCTGTCTCCTCAGTTCTTATTGTTTAGAATCGGCTAGGCTCCAGCTATGAGTATTCTGGATGATATATGTGTGATTCTATAGTTTAGCTCGGATCTAGCTATGAGTGGTCTATATGATAAATGTGGGACTTTCTGTTCAGTGGCTGTGTTTATCCAGTTACTATTATGGCAAGCTAGTCTAGGCATATATCCAATAAAATGATGATTTCAGTTCATATTACATACAATTTAGCTTTGTTTATAGTTTTGCAGTTCTTTCTATGTTTATATGTTCTTAGTAATTTTTTGACATTATATATATCTATGCATGTTAGGATGCAAGAATTTCTATTTTATTATATACATTGTAGTATTTTATTTGTATGTTCAGCATGTATTATTTTGTTCATATCTTCTTAGAGATTTCCTCTTGTACTTGTATTAGTCCTTATATACATATATAGTCTACAGCAGTTAGTTTTGAGGTTCGTGGTACACTTACCTCTTTTTGTCAATATTAATTTTCTCTTAGATTAGCACAGTTCAAAATCTAAAAGTTATACACTATTCTAATTTAGCAATATTTAACAAAGCCATTTATGAAGTCCTAAATAATATTGAATTTTCAGATTATACAAGTTCTTCTAAGCTTGCTGAGTTACTCAGTCCTGGATATAAATATTGTTGCTTATTGCACATAAATTTCTTAGAATAATTTTTTGATATCTTAAATATAATTAAAACTATATATGTACTTAGACTTATTAAAGTCTAACTATATTTTTTTTTGTGTCCTATCATATATGTACAAATGGAAAATCAAAAGTAAAGTATGAGGCTTGAGGATTAAAATTATGATAGAAGGTCAAAGTAAAGTATGTGGCTTGCAGAAAAAAATTACTGCCTTAAATTTATTTTTTCTTGCATTTAATTAAATGCAATAAATGAATTTTATTATTCTTCTACAATTTCTGTATTGTATATGAATGAGTAGATGTAAAATTTGTTTGAATTCATTTTTAATATTTACTGCACTACTATACTATTATATTTATAATGAGATCTTGCTCCTTTTATGATTATTATTATGAATATCTTATTTAATATCTGTGATACTAATGTGGCAATCGCCCCCAACCGCCATTGAATTATAGGATGTTAGATATCCTGAGCTTGTATTATAAAAATTGTATGTTGTTACCATAGCTAATCTAAGCCAAACCAGACTTTAATTCTTATAATATTAGCTTCATCTAGTGATTAAAACTTAACCCTGAAAATTTGGGGTCAATCAGAGCTCAATTAAGTTAATTGGTTATTTTGCCAATTTTAGGATCTTAAGAAATTGGTTAAATTAAATTGATCTCCAAATTTAAATATAACTATATTTTTTATTTCCTCACTACCAATTTAGTTAGGGGTGAACTTTTGGGAATTTTTTGAGGTCTTTTGATCTTAAATTGAATTTAACTTCATTAAGGTTAATTAATTAATAAAATTAATTTATTTAATTATTAATTATTTCCACTGGTCAAATCCTTCAAATGGCAGGTAAAATCGGAACCATTGGCGCCTTTTTGTTACTTAGATCCTACGGCTCATGTTCTTCAGCGCTCGAGTGATCCATCAACTGCCGGACCTCACCCGCGATCCAACAATTGAGATCACACCTGTGGTTACTAGTTATGTTAAATCACATCAGGACCATCGCACCATTTTTTCAATCAATCAAACAACTAAGGACACTCTCACTCTTATTCACCTTCTTCTTTGCTCTAGGGGTCCTGATAATGAGTTTCCTCCAGTACCAACGGCTATGAGAGCCTAACATCCACTCCCATGCCATATCGAATAGTCATTATTTGTCTTCTCAAATTAGTTAGCCATCCCCTTCAAACCTCATGGCTCAGTTAACACCATTTTGGGAATGGCTGAGCTAAGCTCTTGGATCGAGCTAAATCCTAGACATGTCCATTCAACTTCTTCTCACCGCTATAAATAGCCTTGCTTTTCTCACAGTGATCTTTTTGCTCAACTGTGCATTTCTTATTGATCCCCTAGAGCTCTGCATTCCTAGCAATCCCTCCCAATATCTAGTCACTAGTAGGCATTTCTAGCTCCAGTTTCAGGCAAGTCAGTGGGTGCAGTATGGTGTTCATACCCCTAATTGGAGCTCAACCTGCTTGTGAAGCTTCTTGAGGTCCTCTAAGGCTCTGATTGCTCCCCATCTGCGATCGATTTCAGCAAGCTCCCTTGCCAGGTACTTTCCATCCCATGGAATGAGCTGTGTGAGCTTATTGTCTGCACATTAAATCACATTCAATTGTTGTGGCAATGTGCTTGCATTTATTATCGATTAGGCATATGGTAGAAACCATCCTTGGGTTGATGATGGTTCAAACTGTATGGAACACTGTCTAAATTGAATTGCCATTCAGTGATTGTGTGCTCATTTATTCACTGACAATTGGCACCCAATTGGATCGCCAATTGCCATAAGTGGTTATCCAGTATCTCTCCTAGTTTATCGATGTAGTGCAGTTAGCTAGGTATCGGATGAATCGGTCGTCTCCTACTCGAGCCGGCATAGTACTAAACAGTACTAGGCTCAAGTAAGGACCCATCAACATAGCTTCGCCTCCACCTGGTAAATATGTGGGGATTAAGAATCAGCCCTCTAATAGCTTCTGTGGGGAGAAATCATCCCCCATAGTAAACCCTAAGAACCTGTAGTGCGGTCAATTAAGGAAATGCCTAATTCCTCGATCCGGGCACTCTCAATTAGGGCTTCTATATGTGAATGATACGTCTCGATGAATAGAAGGTGCTGTGATTGTAATCAAGGAGCGGAACCATCAGATTATCCAGAATTCAGCAAAGAATCAAACCCTAGCGGTGGGCATTGGGTTTCTACGATGCTGAAGAAGAACAGTGTCGGGTCGGGCCAGACCCCAGCCCGCGTAGTTTGGAAATCAAATTAAGGAATTAATCTGAATTCTTAGATTAATTTTTCTTAAAGAAAATAATTTGATAATTCATATTCCTATGCTTATTTAACTCAAAACATTCCAATTTAATTATTTGAAAAATGATAAATCTAAGATTTATAGCAAAATAACTAATTTAAACAAACACTTTTTATGATAGAAATGTACACTTTGATGCATTTTTGCTGCATTTTCAAGAAAAATTTGTGCAAAGCAAAATATGGGCCAATTGTAAGAATTCTGGAAGAAAATCACTAAGGCGCACCATAGTGTGCTTAAGCGGTCTTAAACCGAAACGCGGGCATTGCAGCGCGCTACAACGGTCTCAAACTGAGATGCGGGCGCTGCAGCGAGTTGCAGTAGTCTCAACCCGAGACTATAGCACTAAAGCACGTTGTAGCAAAGCTCACTGGATCCAGGAACTTAGCAGAATTTTCAAGGGGCCTCACTATAGCGCCCTACAACGATCTCAACCTGAGACTTTGGTGCTACAGTGCCCTACAGCGGTCTCAACCCGAGACTTTGGCGCTACTGTGCGCTGCATCAGATACAAATTAAGCAATCTTTAACTAAAATGCAGGCACTGTGGCACTCCACAGTGGTCTCAAACCGAGACGCAAGCGCTACAGCGCGCAGCAGCAGTCTCAACCCGAGACTTTGGCGCTAAAGCGCGCAGCAGCGAAACTCACTGGATCCAGGAACTTAGCAGAATTTTCAAGGGGCCTCGCTACAGTGCGTTGCAGTGGTCTCAACTTGAGACTCAGGTGCTACTGCGCACAGCAACAGATACAAATAGAGAGCTTGGCGCTACAGCACGTCGCAGCGAATCAACAGGGCCAGGACTTATGAAGAAATTTAAGGCAACCCACACCACAACATGCTTAAGTATGCTCAACTTGAGAGCTTGGCCTATAGTGCGCCGTATCACTATAGTAATTTGAAGGAACCTGCTATAGTGAGCCGTGGCTAGCATTCACTTGAGCAGAGATTCACTTGATATTATGAGGCACAACTGCTGCGGAGTGCCCGAGCGCGCCACAGCGATCCTAAACTGAGATGCGGGTGCTGCAGAGCACCCAAGCGCATCGTAGCAGTCCCAAACCGAGACGCGGGCACTACAGCATGCGGTAGCGCCCGTCGTAATCTCAACCAGAAATAAGCATTTAATTTAGCATAGGGAAGACTAGAAATTTCAAATCCTTTGTCTTCCTTAGCTGCCATCAATACAATTTGCATTAAATCTTCTCATTTTCAAGGGAATATAAAATGAATATTCATTAAACAACCATTAAAGATAAGAAGATGAAAGGAATGGCAGAATTAATTCAAAGAGTTGGAAGCAGCAGCTATAAAAGCCAAGGAAAAACAATTATAGAGGGTTCCCCTCTTTGACATTCTCAGCTCTAGAAATTATAAAGCTACATTCAAGAGAGAAAGGAGAAACCCAACCCAAGGAAGGAGAATGTGACCACTAAGGGGAAGCAGGAAGAGCATTCAAGGAACTACCAAGAGAAGGCGAGGTTGGATAGCAAAAAGGAAACCGGTGAACGCTAAGGGTTGTTCCTAGTATTTCTCCTAATCTCATCTTTACTTTCTTTGCTGTAAGAACCATGCAAGGGTTAGACTCATTGTTTTGTATTTCTTGTATTTCTTTTGTGATGGAAGGCAAAATTCTCCATGGGGAGGGTTAGGTTAAGTCATGTAATCTATTTTTGGATAAAAGGTGTTTGTACTCCTTTTCTTCAATGAATAAAATTCTTTTTAAATTTTTTGCTTAGATTTGAACTTATTTGAAAGCATGCTGTGTGATGAATGTTTATTTTAAATTAATTTGTTATAAATGAAAATACTCAAGCTGACTCGTCACATTAAGACTAAGGACATGCACATAAAGGTTCTTACCGCGAATGTATGTGACAATATTCGTTGTACAATAATTCTCGGTGTAAACACCTTAGGATTAATGTGATGAATTGAACTGGGAAATTTAATCCTCTTAGAGCTCCATAGCATACTAATTGGCGTAAAGCTAGAAATATGTGCACTAGTGCTTGGAGCTTAGTGACAAGCTCTTGGGTTTAGTAACATTATTCTTTGAGCTCAGTCAAGAGGTGGATGCATGTGAGCCACGAGCCACTAATTACGCTCCGTAGCTCATCATAAGTTAAAGGAGAAAGAGGAAGAATTATGTGCATGTGGATGAATGTTACATAATTCATTTAGCCCAATAATTCACTTCCTTAACTAAATTATGAGAGAAGCATGTGATATTAATTGAGTGAAATCAAGTTTGTATGATCATTAAAATTAAAACTATAAATTTGATAACTTAGATATAAGAAATTGGATTTGTCTCATATCAATCACACAAGGGTCTATGAGCCGAGATTGAACCTTATTGAGTTCATCTCGTGCACTATGCATGAAATAGTTAGAATTAGAGGACCAATCTAAGGAATGCTATTATCACTCGATTGTAATTTGTGTGAGAACAAATATCTTTTAAAGTTGATGAATAAGAGTGTTTACTCCAGTCCCTTAATATATTGCATGATAAAGCTCAACTCTCCCTTCTTCTTTAAACTATATTTTCAAATTAATATCTTTGTATTATTAAATTGGAGCAAACAAAACCACAACATATCATTAGCCTAAACATAGTTGAACGTAAATATACCTTAGTAACAAAACAATTCGTTCCCTGAGTACGATAAATCTTGAAACTCACTTTCCATTATTACTTTGGACCACGTACACTTATGTGCGAGCGTAGACGTGCATTTACAGTCTGTCTAGTTTTGGCACCGTTATCGAGGAACAGTGAACTATTTTATATTAAAGATAATTTGTTAGTAAATAGTGATATATAGTTATCTTTATTTGGCATATAATATTTTGATTTTTTATAATTAAGTTTGTGTTAACTGTAATTGTAGCTTGTTATTTTAGTTTGCTTTAATTTTTATTTTTTTGAATTTCTAAAAGTGCATGATGTAACTATTCCTTTTAGCATAATATTTGAATTATATGAATATGAGATAAAATCTAAATTTTTATTTGATCTTGAAATTGAATGGACATATCTTAGAGCTAGAAGAGAACAAAACTTGCTAAATAGAAATCCTATAGAAATGGAAAACATATATGATAATTCGGTTGGGGAAATAGGAGAGCAGAGAGGGAGAGCTTTAAGAGAATATGCCTAGCCCACTGTAAGGGGAATCCCTAATGCAATTGTGAGGCCTAATATAACAGCTAACAATTTTGAAATTAAGCCATCAATCCTCAGTATGGTACAAAATAATCAGTTTGGGAGTTTACCCACTGAAGATCCAAACTCACATATTACCAATTTTTTGGATATATATGAAACTCTTAGATATAATGGCGTCATTGATGACGCTATAACACTTAAGCTATTCTCATTTTTGCTGAGAGATAGGGCTAAAAGCTTGCTCAGTCATTGCCCAGTGATTCTATTTGCACTTGGGACGATTTAGCTAGGAAGTTCCTAGCTAGATATTTCTCACCTGCAAAGACCATTAGGCTAAGGAATGAAATAAAAAACTTTTACCAATGCAAGGGGGAAACTCTATATGATAGTTGGGAATTCTTTAAGGAGTCCCTTAGACGCTGCCCCATCATGGATTACCATATTGGATGTAAGTTCAAACATTTTACAATAGATTAAATGCACCCACTAGGACACTCATTGATGTGGCAGCTGGGGGATCCTTGAGCAGCAAAATCCAAGATGAGGCTTACAATTTGTTAGAGGAGATGACTGAAAATGCTTATCAATGGCCAACTGAGAGGCTTAACACAACTAAAAATGAATGCAATATATTATCTAACTTTTTCAGAAAATTATTGAACTTCAAAACAAAATCTTCCAACTAAATAGAATGGTAGAATGCATGCAAGCTAATTCAATCCAAGTAGAGGGGTACGAGATGGGAAGTGTAAACTCAATCGATAACTATGGAAATAATCTAAATGGGAATAGGGAGAAATTAGAGCATTCCTTTAAGGAATTCTAGACTTCCACAACTAAATTCATGAATAGAACCGATGCAACCCTTAATAGACACAAAAATAGCCTTTTGAGACAAGAAGAAACGGTAAAAAGAAATTAACAAAAACTAAGAGAAATCATGAACCAACTAAAGAAACCAGATTTAGTGGGAGCCATAAGAGAATGTGAGCCTGAAATAAGAAATTTTATAACTCTGAGGAGCAGTAGGACCACTGAACCTGTAATTCTTAAAAGAACTGAAACTGCACTGCACGTAGTAAGGGAAGAACAGAAAGGGGAAACAAACAAAAATATAGAGAAGGAAAAGGAAATAGAAGCATCAGAGCGAACACCCCAAATTGATCAACCCCAAATTAATCCACACATACTTTATCTGCAATGAATGGCAAGTGAAAAACTAGATGTCTAATTCCAAAAATTTCAAGAGACTCTTAAAACCTTTCACATAAAGATCCCCTTTGTTGAGGCATTAGCGCAGATGTTGAGTTATGCCAAGTTTATGAAGGATATATTAATCAAGAAAAGGAATGTAGATGAAAAAGAAATTGTTGCCTTAACTGAGGAGTGTAGTGCAATTATGCAATAGAAAATGCCCCTAAAAAGGAAAAACCATGGAAGATTCATAATTCTCTGCACCATTGGAAACTACTCCTTCCAAAAAGCTCTTTATGATCTAGGGGCCTCTATAAATTTAACGTCATATTACATTTTTAAAAATTTAAGAATAGATAAGCTAAAACCCACATCTATCCTCTTACAACTAGCCGATTAATTTGTTAAGACTCCAGTGGGAACTTTTAAAAATATTCTAGTTAAGGTTGATAACTTTATTTTCCCCATCAATTTCATTATCTTAGACATGAAAGATGAACATCAAGAAATCCCCATGATTCTTGGTAGACCTTCTCTAGCTACTAGAAGAACAATGATTGATGTAGATAAAGGAGAGTTGAGTTTGCATTGTGAAGGAGAGGATGTTAGATTTAATATAAATGACACTTTGAAACACCCGGGAAAACCTAATGAGGAATGATGTCAAGAGATGTGGAAGCTTTAGAAATTCACATAGCTAAGGAGTGTGAGAATCTTGAGGGAGAAACTGAGGTTGAGGAATTAGTTCAAGAAAAAAAGAAAATATAGCAATCAATTAATGAATCTCTTAAGTTGGATTTAAAACCCTTACCAACCCATCTGAAATATACATATTTGGTGGAAAGAACCTCATCGCCTGTAATAATCTCAGCTCTGCTCAACCAAAAACAAGAAATTCAATTGTGCAATGTGTTGAAAAATTACAATAGGGTAATTGGTTGGAGCATAGCTGATTTGAAAAGAATTATCCCCACCTTATGCATGCACAGAGTCCTATTAAAAGAAAACTCATAACCTTTAATGGAACCCCAAAAGTGTTTAAACCCAAACATTAAAGAGGTAGTCCATAAGGAAATCATTAAATTGCTTGATGCTTGGATTATATTCCTTATTTCGGATAGTCCTTGGGTAAGCCCTATACATGTTGTACCAAAGCAGAGTGGAGTAACTGTGGTGCTAAATGATAACAAAGAATTAATCTCTACTAGACAAGTGACCGCATGGAGAGTGTGCATTGATTATTGGAGATTGAAGAAGGCCGCTAGGAAGGATCATTACCCTCTTCACTTTATAGATCAAATGCTTGATAGGTTGGTAGGAAACCATTTTTTTTTTATTTTTTGGATGGTTATTTTGGGTAAAATCAAATTTTGATAGCCCTAGAAGACCAAGAGAAGGTAACTTTTACCTGCCCCTATGGCACCTTTGCCTTTAGAAGAATACTTTTTGGATTATGTAATGATCCTACCACTTTTCAATGATGTATGATAGAAATTTTCTCTGACATGATAGGAGATTTCTTAGAAATATTCATGGATAATTTTTCTGTAGTTGGTAGATCTTTTGACCAATGCCTAGCAAATCTAAGTAAGGTTTGTAAAAAAGTGAAGATACAAATTCGATTTTGTATTGGGAAAAATATCACTTCATAGTAGAAGAAGGAATTTTCCTTGAGCACCTAATTTCTAAAAAAGTAATCATGATTGACAGGGCTAAAATTGAAGTAATTGAAAGACTTCCTCCACCCATAGATGTAAAAGGAATAAGAAGTTTTTTGGGGAATGCTGGATTTTATAGGAGGTTCATCCAAGATTTTTTGAAAATAAGTCTACCCCTTTGTCAGCTATTAGGAAAGGATGTGGAGTTCAAATTTGATGATGAATACTTTAAATGATTCAACACAATTAAGAAGGCCTTAATTTCTGCTACCATAATTTCTGCTCCAAATTAGGATCACCCTTTTGAGGTAATGTGTGATGCTAGCGACCTTGCTGTAGGGGCACTCCTAGGACAACAAAAAGAAAAAAAAATTATTCGATCTATAATGTGAGCAAGCTCATGAATGATGCTCAAGGAAATTATACCACGACGAAGGAAGAATTATTGGCTATTGTCTTTGCATTTGATAAATTTTGGTCGTACTTGATTGGTTCAAAGACCATTATCTAAACCGATCATGCGGCTATCAAATATCTCTTTCAGAAGAAGAAAGCAAAGCGTTGTCTCATACGTTGGGTATTACTTCTCTAAGAGTTTGATATTGAGAATCAGGACAAAAAGGGTAGCGACAATATGGTGGCCAACCATTTATCACGGTTGACTCATCTTACGCATGACGAGATTAATGATATGAGTGAGACTTTCTTGGATGAAAAGCTTTATGCTATTACGTCGACAAACCCTCTGTGGTTTGCAGATTTTGTAAAGTATATTGAGGGAGGTGTCATACCAAAAGATCTAAATTTTCAACAAAGAAAAAAAATTTTCTTTGACATAAAAAACTATTTTTTGTATGATCCTTTTCTTTATAAATGTTGTGCTGATCAACTACTAAGAAAATGTGCCCCTGAAACTAATGTCAACAACATCCTTTATCATTGCCACACCTCTCCTTATGGAGGACATCATGGGATTGATCGAATTCCTGCTAAGGTACTTCAAATTGGTTTTTTTTGGCCAAATTTATTTTAAAATGTTGCTAAATACGTTAAGAGCTATGATAGATGCCAAAGAACAGGAAATATGAGTCGAAGAGATGAATTACCCTTGCATGGAATTTTTGAAGTGGAACTTTTCGATGTTTGGGGGATTGATGTCATGGGCCCTTTTCCTATGTCCCAAACAAACACTATATTTTAGTAAGGGCTGAGTATGTATCAAAATGGGTAGAACCTATTGCTTGTGTCAACAAAAATGCTAAAAATATAATTAGATTTCACAAGGAGTATGTGTTGGCAAGATTTTGCACCCCTAGAGTGCTAATAAATGATGGAGGAAGGCATTTTTGTAACAAACATTTTGAAACTCTACTTAAAAATTATGGGGTAAAACATAAAGTATGGACAACCTATAACCCACAAACAAGCAGGCAAGTTGAGGTCTCCAATAGAGGGCTAAAATAAATTCTAGAGAAAACTGTGAGCCAAAATAGAAAGGATTGAACTTCTAAACTTCAAGATGCCTTATGGGCCTATAGAACTGCATTTAAAACTCGTCTAGGAATGTCCCCATAAAAACTCATATATGGAAAATCCTACCATCTATTGATGGAACTTGAACACCGAGCATTCTGGGCTATTAAAAAACTGAATCTCAATTTTAAACAAGCCGGAGAATGACGAATTCTGTAATTGATTAAACTTGAGGAAAGTTGGCTTAATGCCTATGAAAGTGCTAAAATCTATAAAGAAAAAACCAAAAAGTGGCATGACAAGCTGATCAAACCAAAGCATTTCCAACTTGGGATGAAGGCCCTCCAATTTAATTTAAAGTTGAGATTGTTCCCTGGAAAGTTAAAATAAAGGTGGATGGGTCCCTTCACTATAGTGAAAATTCATCCCCATAGAGCAATAGAGATTGCTTCAGAAGATGATACATTTAAGTAAATGGGCAGCATTTAAAACCTTACCTGGATGAATGAAATATGTAGGAAAAGGGAGGATGGACATTGCAAGATCTCCCAATTGAGGGAATCACATAGACAGAAGTACAAGTGTCGGGCTGACGATGTTAAAATAAGCATTTTATGGGAGGCAACCCATGCTAATAAGGTGGTAGTAGTTTTTCTTGTTTTGTTTCCTTTTGTTAGTTTTTCTAGAACATTAGTTTAGTTTGTACTTTAGTTTTTGTTATTTTGCTTTAATTAAATAAATCTTAGTGAATCATTTCCCCTATATTTTTATGCCAATGGAATATCACGATCTCTTAAATTTTTATGAAATTTGAATTTAACTTAATTCAATTGTGATAAAATATGTAAAGATTTTCATTATTCCGAATTACTCAATAAGAAGTGATTAAACAACAAACAATTCTAAAAGTTTTCATGCTAAAATGTCTACACATATTTTACTACAAGCCACCACAATCAAAATTGTATGATGCTATAAATCTAATTGTGGGGGTATGGTGGGGAGCTTGATTGAGGAAAGAAAGAACAGTGAAATAAAGGATATGCTAGGCTTCTATAGGACTTACTAAACATAATGAAAATAGATGGAGATGAAGAAAAATATATGTCCCTTGATTTGAATGCAAAAAGAAAATCCAGGGATGAAGAAAAGTATCTCCCAGAGTAAGAAAATTGAGAAAACAGGACAAAAAAAAACTCTCATGAATAGAAGTATTCATTGCGGTTTAGAAGAAGAAGCACAAAATGGCACAAGAGTCTAAACACACCAAAAATTTGCTTTGTCTTAGTCAAGTAAACCTAGAAACTCCTCGGTAATAAAGAGTTGAGCATCGAATATTTAGAAAATAGAGACTTAATTAGTCAAAAGAAAGGAAGACATTAGTACGAGACTTTTCAGAATTTAAAATCATGTAATCACCTTGTTGCGTAATACATGAAATAGCAAAAATACTTCACACCTATCCTATTAAAATATGCAATCTTGAAAATAAAAAAAAAATTCATTTTTTGAGTTTACTCAAAGACGAGCAAGAATTTAAGTGTTTGGTGTGATAAATCTAAGATTTATAGCAAAATAACTAATTAAAACAAACATTTTTTATGATAGAAATGTATACTTTGATGCATTTTTGCTGTGTTTTCAAAAAAACGTTGTGCAAAACAAAATCTAGGCCAGTTGTAGAAATTCTGGAAGAAAATCGCAACGACGCGTCACAGTGCGCCATAGCACGCTTAAGCGGTCTTAAATCGAGATGCGGGAGCTGCAGCGGTCTCAATCCGAGACACTAGCGCTGTAGCGCGCCGCAGCAGTCTCAACCTGAGACTCTGGCATTATAGTGCGTTGCAGCGGGACTCACTGGATCCAGGAACTTAGTAGAATTTTCAAGGTGCCTTTCTACAGCGCACTACAGCGATCCGAACCCAAGACTCAAGCGCTAGAGTACGCTACAGCATATACAAACAGAGAGCTCAGTGCTACAGCGCACTGCAGCGGATGAACAGAGCCAGGACTTATGAAGAAATTTAAGGCAACCCGTGTCCAAGTGCGCTACAGCGTGCCTAAGCATGCTCAACCCGAGAGCTTGGCATTATAGCACGCTGTTGCACTACAGTAATTTGAAGCAACCCACTCCAGCATGCCATAACTAGCATCCACTTGAGCAGGGATTCACTTGATATTCTGAGGCACCACCGCTGCAGTGTGCCCACGCGCGCCACAGTGCACCACAGCGGTCCTAAGCCAAAACACAGGTGCTGCCGCACGCCCAAGCACACCGCATCAGTCCCAAATCGAGATGCAGGCACTGCAGCACCCGTCGTAATCTAAGCCAGAAATGAGCATTTAATTCAGCATAGGGAATACCAGAAAATTCAAATCATTTATGTCCCCAACTTCCATCAACACAATTTGCATCAAATCTTCTCATTTTTAAGAGAATAAAAAAGAAATATTTATTAAACAACCATTAAAGAAAAGAAGATGAAAGGAATGGCAGAATTAATTCATAGGGTTGGAAGTAGTAGCTATAAAAGCTAAGGAAAAACACTTAGAGAGGGTTCCCCTCTTTGACATTCTTAGCTCTAAAAGAGAGAAAGGAAAAACCCTACCCAAGGAAGGAGAAGGTGACCACCAAGAGGAAGTAGGAAGAGCATTCAAGGAACCACCAAGGGAAGGCGAGGTTGGAGAGCAACAAGGAAAGCGGTGAACGCTAAGGGCTGTTCCTAGTATTTCTTATAATCTCCTCTTTTCTTTCTTTGTTGTAAGAACCATGCAAGGGTTCGACTCATTGTTTTGTATTTCTTGTATTTCTTTTGTGATGGAAGGCTAAATCCTCCTAGGTAGGGTTGGGTTAAGTCATGTAAACAATTTTTAGATAAAAGGTATTTGTACTCATTTTCTTCAATGAATATATTTGTTAATCAATATTTGGTTTATATATGAACTTGTTTAAAAGCATGCTCTATAATGATTGTTTATTTTAAATTAATTTGTTATAAATGAAATTACTATCAAGTTGACTCTGTCATATTAAAACTAAGGACATACACATAAAGGTTCTCACCTCGAATGTATGTAACAATATTCATTGTGCAAGGACTCTCAGTGTAAACAACTTAAGATTAATGTGATTTCTTTTATTGAACTTGGTAACTTGATCCTCTTAGAGCTCCATAGCACACCAATTAGCGTAAAGCTAGGCACATGTGCACTAGTGCTTGGAGCTCAGTGACAAGCTCTTGAGCTTAGTAGCATTGTTATTTGAGCTCAGTCATGAGGTGGATGCATGTGAGCCAAGAGCCACCAATTACGCTCCGTAGCTCATCATAAGTTAAAGGAGGAAGAGGAAGAATTGTATGCTTGTGGATGAATGTGACATAATCCATTTAGCCAAATAATTCACTTCCTTAGCTAAACTGCGAGGGAAGCACGTGATGCTAATTGAGTGGAATCAAGTTTGTGTGATCGCTGAAATGAAAACTATTAATTCGATAACTTAGATGTAAGAAATCGGATTTGACTCATATCGATCATACAAGGGTCTATGAGCCAAAATTGAACTTCTTGAGTTCATCTTATGCACTTGCCTGAAATAGCTAAAATTAGATGACCAATCTAAAGAATGCTATTATCACTTGATTATAATTTTTGTGAGAACAAGTATCATTTAAAGTTGATGAATAAGAGTATTTACACGATTCCCTTAATAAATTGCATGATAAAACCCAACTCTCCCTTCTTCTCTAAATTGTATTTTTGAATTAAGATCTTTGTATTGTTAAATTGGAGTAAACCAAACCACAACATATCATTAGCCTAAACATTGATGAAAGTAAATATACCTTAGTAACAAAACACTCCATTCCCTCAGGACGATAAATCTCAGAACTCGCTTTCCATTATTAGTTCGGACCGCGTACACTTGCGTGCAAGCATAGACGTGTATTTACAGTCTATCAAATAACTTAGCAAAATTAAATCCGAATGGTATGATATTATATATTATTTTGATTAGAAAAATGTGTAGAATGATAAACTACAAAAAAATTTTAATTTTTATGGATTTTTTTTAATTATGGCTTAATTATCCAAATATATAATTAGTGAATTAGAATGATTATTTATCCTAATTGCATGTTTATGGTCCCTATTTCTTCATTATTTAAAACTTAATGGTTCTATTGGAATTTTTTTTCTATAATTAAATTGGTTAATTATTCCCTGATGATTTAAAGCCTTAATTATTGAATATTCGTCTTCTTTGTAATCTGATTTTGATAACTTTGGTATCTATGAAACTCTTAGGCTGTAAGAAATTTAATGATGACTTTACATATCAAATTTAGCATGTTTAATTTTTAGTTATTCCTAATTAGCTCAAAAACTTTATTTAGCCAATATTAAATATGTTACTTAATCAAAATTAGTTTAATTGCTGATTTAACATTTATTATATAGCAAGGATTGATTTGGCATCAATTGATTTGGCTCTTGATCTTTAATTTTGCAAGTTAGATTATTCAACCCTAGTGAGGATTAAAGTAATAATGACTTTGATTGATTAATCTTATATGAGGATGATTTTCTCCTAAATAAGAGAACTTGCATATTTAATGATCCTTAGTTAATAAAAGATGCTTGATTGATCAAACAACCAAATTCCTAAACTTCAATGATTTATCATATAACTTGATAGTGATCTCTTAGAAAAAGATAATAAATAATTTGCATCCTTGATTTTGTCTCTTCAATCAATGATTTGTATAAGACTTTCTTGGAATTAAACTATCTTTATTATTACCCAATCATTAGAATCTTATATATTATAAATGGATTAACTAGCAATTTTCATATTCCTAAAACATAAAGTTAAGCATTATATATAAAGTAATTAGTGTAACCATGGCTGAGGTAAGTCTTGAGGTAGAAGGTTTCATTGTAATATATTGAGGTAGAATCCTAGATATATCATATGAACTTTAGAGATTGGTCATATACTCTTATGGTAGTGATAAACCAATGAGATTTAAATTGAACTTATACATTTGTAGTAGTTAATCTAATTTGAAAGACTTAAATGTTAATTTCTTGGAGCTCATTAATTAAAACCTATTCCATAGGAGAATAGTTTTGTAGAATGAAATTCCTTGAATATTAAATAGTCTGCTTATAGTTGCAAGTAATGATAATATTAGTATTATCATATGGAAACTATAGTACTTATCCATAGAATTGACTCTAAATTCAGTAGAATATGGAATTGATTGATTTTCTCTATATAGAACTTTAGAGTTTCTATCTTATCTTAGGTAATTAGATAAGTACAGTTTAGTTCATGATAGACATCTTGATCCCAATATAAATCACAAGTAGGAGTTTGGACAACTTAATTTGGGATAATAATCAGTAAGAGGATGTATGTCTCCAATACATGTACTCAAGGATAAGTGTAGTTAAGCAACCTAAGTGTCCAATATCATCTTTCTTAAGACATGTGACAGACTGTAAATACACATATGCGCTTACATGCAAGAGCGCGTGGTCTGAAGTAATATGGGATGGTGAGACCTCGAGATATATCGTCCTCTGGGAACGGTGTTCATTTTGTTACTAGAGTTTACCTGAGTTTACTAATGTTTAAATGAGATTAAATTGGTTGATTTATAGTCCTAAATTACTCAAGCTAAGAATTCTTAGTTAGAGAATACTATTTGATTAAAATAGGGAGAGTTGGATTTTGGTATGTAATTCCATAAGGACTACAAGCTAGTACTCTTTGCTTCAATTTCATGTCAAGTGAATTGGTTGGATTCTCCTATTAAATAATCAAGAGATTTAACCTCACCTAGGGAATCCCCTAAATATGCTTAAATCTTATCCAGTGCTCAAAAAGGAATAGATGTTTCATTCACTCTCAGCACTTAGACTTTCATGAGATCTGAATTTGATGAATATATTACATCTAAGTTATGAATTATTATGTTAACATGAGCAGCTTATGAATATGACTCCATCAATGGCTCTCATGCATCTATTTTTTAGGTTTATCAAAGGAGTTGAGATGCTAGGCCTTAATGGTTTATGTCACATCACCTTATAGCACACAACACTCTAAGACCTCATGTGAACCTAAAATCAGCTACGGAGCTCTATTGCTCTATTGATGGTTCTCAGCTCCATGTGTCATCATCTTGATTTAGCAAAGGCAATGTGCTATAAAGCTCAATAGGGCTTATCACTAAGCTCTAGGCTTGACATGCACTATTGACTTCGCATAAATCAAGTAATATTAATGGAGCTTAGAGATTAATATAATGCTCCAAGGCTGAGTAGATTTACTCAGGTCTAAGGTCAGTGAACATTGTCACAAGCATTCACAGTTTCCACTCTCTATTATGCATATCCTTATATCTAAGAGATCTGGTAAGCACATGGAGTTCAAGATGAATTGATTTTCACACAGATTTTACAACTTGCTCATATTTTACAAATTCTTCATCTATATTCATTAGATAAAATAAACTAAATGAAAATATTTAAATTGAAGAGTACACTACATTTTCCATCCTTACATTCTTACACAGTTAACACCAAACTCCCTAAGGAGAGTTTTGGCAGCCATTGATTTAATACAACAAGAAAAGCTATAAGAAAGGATCAAACCTTGCATGGCTTGTCCAGAAAAAAATTATGAAAAGGAAGAGATACAATACAAGGGAACAACTCCTTACATTCTCCTTGCTTTCTCTCTTGCTTGATCTTTGACCTCCTCCATCCTTCTGTGCTCCTCCTATTCTTTAGCTGCAACCCTACTCTCCTTGGGGAAGGGTTCTCCTTCTCCTTGATCTATAATAATCTCTTGGCAAAAATCCTTGAGCTCCTAAATTCTCAAACCCCCTCTCGGTCTTACACTTCTGCTTTTATAATCTCTAAATGTTTCTTAGCATTAATGCAGTCACCACCTTCCATCTCCTCAGAATTTAAGTGCTGTCATGAAATATTCCCTTATTTTCTTGATAAGAAGGTGGTTTAAAGGTATTCTAATTAATTGCTATTGTGCGAAATAAAAGAAATTAAGTTTCTTTCTCTTCCCAATGCTAATTAGGATTCTCATGTACGAGAAATTTTATGGCGGACGCTACGATGCGCGGTAGCACCATGGCGCGCGATAGCACCAGACTTTCGGCATTGACGGCACTATAGCACGCAGTAGCGCTAAGCTTTCGGCAATGAGGGCGCTATGGCGCGTAGTAGTGTCTGGCTTTCTGTAACAACCCTAGTTGTTACATTTGCTAAAACTAGATTTAATTAAGCTAAACCAAGCTTTGATTTTGATTCCATTAGATTTAATGGGTCATTTAAACCTAACCCTAGAAGTTTGAAATCAATCGGACCTAAATTGAAAATTTTGGTATTTTTGGCTATTTTTAAGCCCTCAAAAATACCTATATTAAATTGATCTCCAAATTAAAATTTGATTTCATTTTTGAATTCCCCACCCCCAAATTAGCTATGAGTGAAATTTTGGGAATTTTTGGAGGTCATTTAGGCATATTTTGGATTTAATTTAAATTAGTTCAATTACAAATTAGGGTTCTAAGCAATCCCTAATTGCATTTACACCACTTTTCTAACTATCGACTAATCCCAAACTGCGGGCACCATCCGGGCCGTCCATTCCGCGGATCTGATCCAACGGTCGCGCTTTTGATCTAGACCCGTCTCATCTCAACCATTCCGCGATTTTGAGATCCTAATCTGATGGCATCTAGTTATCCTCTGTAAGTAACCTCGATAAATTATTAGATCACCTGATCTGATCCAACAGCTGACCTTTTATCTGCATTCGTTTGTTAAGTGTCGGGAGATCAGGGCCGTCCCGCTTCGATGGATGATCAATCAGATGGCCTAGAATACCCCGAGCACTGTGGATCATCCCCTTCCTCTCGCCCATCGCTTGCTGGTCCCCCCCCCCCCCCGACAGCCATATGCCCTGCCAGACCCGGTGGAAGTACAGAAACGTGCCAAAATTCCTCTCCTACCCTTGGCGCGACCTCCTGCCGGCAGTGGCTTCCCAGAATTGCCCCTAGCCGTTAGACCGAGCCTCCCCTTTGGCCTGACCCATGCCGTAGTTCCTGAGTCATGGTATCCACCCATAGGGTCTCCTCCTGCCTATAAATACCCCCAGAGATACACAGTGAGTCCCTTTGCTCACTGTGAACCCTCAATTCCCCAGCTGAAGTCCCCCTGGAGCTCCCCTCTCTCTCGGCATTTCTCAGCGTTTCCCGAAGCTTAGAATCGCTGATAGAGGGCCCGTCTGGTGTTCATACCCCCTGTGAACCTGAGTTGCTAGTCTGGTGAGCTCGGAAGCACCTCAATTCTCCTCAGTTGAGTCTACAACCCCATCTTCAAGTATCGCTCTCTCCCACTGAACTCAGAGAGTTCAGTTTCCATTCTGTCCTCTGGATGAGCCTCTGGATGTCGTCTAGATCGCCTTAGCCACTTAGGAAACCAAATGTGATTGCTACTAAGGTCTAAGCTAGCCTACCTTGATCGATCCTTCATCTGGTTTGCACCGCGAGCTCGTAGCCGAGCTCGAGTAAGGATCCACCGATCCAGGTCACCCCGAAGCTTGTGGCCAGAGGGCTCCGATCCGCCTCACCACCAGGATGGTGTAGGGATTGAGCTTTGGCCAAGTGGTCATATCTGTGAGGAGAATTTACTCCTCACAGTAAACCCTAAAAGCTTCGGGTAAGGCCGAATTCACCAAGTAGCCATCCGACAATTCAGTGCGTCCCAGAGAGGGATTAAGGGTGGGATCGATGAGTCTACTCCAGGATCGTGTAGGGATCGAGTTTAACCATCGCCGTCGCCTGGGTGCCGAGAATTTCAGTGCTAAAGCTCAGCTAGGACGGAGTCAGTCGGGAGCAAGGAGACGAAGTCATGGGTCGGGCCTACTCGTGACCCGCGCCTTTTGGATTTGGGCCGGCAAATATTAAATCGGATTTTTTGAATTAATTTCCTTAAGGAAATTAATTCAAAAAATAAATCCTATGATTTTTATTTAAATAAAAATATAGAATAAATTATTTAAATAACTTTAGTTATACTAATCCAAATGGTATGATCCAGTATATCATTTGAATCAGAAAAATGCAAGAAATCTAACTATAAAATAAAATCACATATCCAATGGTTGGATTTAAAATAATTGCTTAATTCTTTTTTGTTCTTAATTAAATTATATTAAATTCATTAAGCACTCAATTATAGAAATTAAGAGCTTTGATTGCTCATATGACCCTTGTAACGGCCGCCCCTTGACCGTCGTCGAGTAACACTAACTCAACTACGATCAAGCGGTGGCTGTCACTAATACCACAGATAATAGACAACTTATCCATGGCATTAATCTAAAGGGGAGCATAGTATAAGATAGAAACATAAGTAAAGCAGTGCAGAAACTAAGGAAAAAGGCATTCAACAATATCCACATCCATTCATTCATATACAATATAGAAAACACAGAATAACAAGAAAGAAACTTCCTTATTACATTTAATTGAATAAGAACAACATGAATTTTTACTAACTGAGCAAGGTCTCCTTCCTTGCAGAGTATCAACCTCACCTGACCTTCTATCACCAGCACACCCCAAGTACAAGGTCTGAGCTAACACCTGAGGCTGCCATATGTACATATATGACAAGGCCAAGCTAACAAAGGAAAAATAAAATTAGACTTATAAAGTCTAAGCACAATAAAACTATAACATAACATATACTTGCATTTAAGAAGATGTTATTCAACATAAGAGTAAGACAGATTTCAAACTGCAGAAATACTATAAATAGCGGAAAGTATAAAGCTGTACAAAATGGAAGCAAAGTAAAGTAAAAGTGCAGAAAAATTGTAAAGATACTAAATAACTGAAACTGTAAGGACTAAGCAAAGTAAACTTGCATCAAAACTAGATACTGAAAGTAAATGAAAATACCAGATGCTCATACATCAATGTGAAAGGAATGTCAAATGCTGAGAAGGATGCTATAAGCTGCACTATATGCCACTGAAACAATGCTCACAAATATGCTATACCACAGTATATCACAGAACTATCACTGAAGGTTTATGAGTAGTACGGTCCAATGTAAGTACAACAGTTAGGAAGTTAGTATGGTGACACAGATGCACCCTGAAATTCCCCAGTCTATTTATATAACATTCCGTATCTCATACTGTATCACTGATAACCATGTGTCACAACAGAAGGAATGAGTTCAACTCATGTTTATGCTTATGCTTATGCCATTATATGGTATGAATGAAAAATCTTGAAATCCATAAAGAATATAGTAAGAAACAAAAATGAATCCTAAGTCTCCACTGTGCAGAATCCTGCTAAAATAATTCTGACTCCAAATCTCTAGATCGATATTTAGTTAAAGTTGCTTATTTACTTAAAGATCACTAGGCGGGGTGATTGTATACACATATTAAATATGCTGCAAAGATAGGACACAACATTTAGTTTGATTATGCCACCCTAATAAAGCGATCTTCATTAGGAGGCACCATCCGATGATGATTTTGTATCTCAAACTAAGCATTTAGTCACTAAACTCACAATCATACTTAGCATCTTAAGGAAGGTGATTCCCCTTTACTTAGTTTTATTTAAGCCATACCTATTGAAGCGATCTTCGCTAGGAGGCATTGCTCGATGGCAACTGTCCTTCAATAAAACTAAGGAATGGGCACCCGTTTAATACACTCTTAGGATCGATATATTTACTCTAAGCGAGGTTATATCTGCCTAAGCCCGCAAGATATCAACAAAGATAAATCTCACTTAGAGTGACTCAACTAATCCCAAATATTACTGGGGGACAGTAATATGGGTATACTATACTGCACTACCCAATAATCATGGTTCAATCAAGTCTATTTAATATAACAAGGATTTATCAAGACTACAAGTCTTAAACTAATAGGTAAGTCCTATACAAGGTTTCACCAATCAAATGTGATCAAGTATCACTTAATATGGATTCTACCATAAGGAGATGTATCTCTTCTAATATCTTAAGTGATTACTACCACAAGGAGAATAGATCAATCTCTAAAGTGATGGGATCTTCTATACTCCTACCTCAAGGATTCATACAAGGCTTCCTACCTCAGGATATATGAATTTGGGTCTTTTAAATAATTCAAGATGATCTTATGAAGAGATACTCAAGATCTCCCTTCTATATGTTAACATTAAGCTCTTAGGTTCTGTTTCATAATTAGGTTTAAGATGATTAGATCAGATTATTAAGTCATCTGATCACACTCAATCTAAGATCATGGGATCTAAATCAAACATATTGTTAAGGGCTAGATCACTTGTTTAATCAATATGATTTTAATTGTCTTCTTATGCTAGTCTTCTTTCTTAAGAGAAAATTAGGGATCTTAAGGTTTGATTCAGATGGAGCAATCACATAGATTTATTATTAACCTTAACATGTCTAAGTCAAATATTTAAGATCAATTCCAAATTGAATGCATTGTTGGAAAATGTTAAGTTCTTTATCTTATAATCAAGTCGATTATTTAAGTGATTAAGAGTTTGGGTCTAAATCCGACATATTAGGTGTTAACCCCTAACCTTATCAATTTAAGACCTATAGTTGCATTACAAATCAATGACAAATCAAATAAATTATTGATGACTTATTGATGGCGATCTAAGATCCAGATTAAGTGTAAATCACTTAATCAATCCCTTAAGATCTCTTAAGTTACATTAAGGATACATGAGAGTTTATAGAAATTTAGCATTCAGGACATAATCAAGACACCTAAATCCTTAAACATAGCTTATAAGGTTAACATACAACTTAAAAAAAGTAAAAGCATAAAAGAAAACAGTAATAAGAACTATGCAAGTGATGTACGTACTTAACATAGGACTAAACAAATATTTTAATATATAGAACTCAATACAAGTTCTAAGTACTTACGTACCTTTAAAAATGATCCAAACCTGAAGCTTGGAGATTGATTGGAATGGGATGACAATTACCACATTTGCAATAATTAAGCAAAGAACATCTAAATTATACTCTCTTTTGATAACTTTATTTGGTCCTAGGCAAATATGGAACCAAACCAAATCATCCTCCAATTCACAAGAAAGAAGACTAAACTACAATAAGCTAGAGACGAGATCTACAAGATGAAATATAATAGCTTAATAATAATCAAGGATATGATTTATTCAAAAAAACTTAAGATGATAATTAGTCTAAGTCATTTAATTAATTCTTTGTGTGCAAGACCTACTAACATATACTTACTTTAAATGCAAATCCTAATCTTCCAATCTCTTAGTGAGCTATTTTGAAGCCTTCTAATATTTTTAATATAACTTCTATACATTATATAAGTCTTAGAATATGTGGTGTCAATTTAATTTTAATATGTATTATATAATATGCATAAATTTAATCCTCAAAGAAATTGCAAGAAAATGATGGTGCAATTAGTAATGATATGCAAACTTAATTTGATTAAGTTATATAATTTGAATGGAAGTAGATCTATCTATATAATTTGCAAGATCTAGATTATGCTAACATATACATATGCATATCAATGTGAGGAGCCCTAATACAAACATCTCATTTATCTTAACTTAACATATAAGACAATAAAAATTAGATTCATTAGAGAGTATGAGGAGATACCCATCCAACATATGACCTATTGTTGGCAAAACAATGAAGAGGGCATGCTGATTTTCGGCCACCATTAGAGAATGAAGGAAGATTCGGCCAAGGGAAGGAGGAGATGTGCTCGGCCATGGAAGGAGGGCTGCTACTTGTGCTTGGTCGTGGGGATGAAGGCTGCTGCTAGTTCTTAGCCGAGAAGGAGGTGAGGTGGCTCGGCCATGGAGGAAGAAGAGGAGGTGTCGGCCATGGAGATGGAGAGGAGGTGTCGACCATGGTGAAGGAGAGGAGGGGCTTGATCGGCCAAGGAGGAGAGGAGGAGTCGGCTGTGGGAGAAAAAAAATTTGGATTTGGGCTGCTAGGGTAGGGTTAGATACTTAAGAGGCAAAGCAATTAAGTCCTATCGCAGCCGTTAGATCAAAATCCAACGGCTGAAACTTCTCGAGCCTTGATCTAAGTCGATTGAACTCCAAAAATTATAACTTGGTATCGAAACGACCGTATTGATGAGACGAACGCAAGCGTTTAAACATTATTGAATGTGGACGAGTATTTTATTTTATATTAATTTTTAAATGAAAAACTTCAAAAATTCACTACGATTAATCCGGAGCTCGAAAAATCACAAAACTTAAAACCCAAATTTCTCTTATTATACTTAATTCAAATATACAAAAATTTCTGAAATCCAATTTTTATTTTATCTTTTATCAACTCCAGAAGTTTAAACTTCCCGATTTTATTTAGGACGATCTGGAACTTAGATTGCGCTCAAATATTGGTGGAAGGATCCCCTTAATATGCTTCATTTGAGGATATTTTTATTTGATTTTTATTTGACTAAAATTAAAAATTCTAATTTCGACTTAATCCTCCTAAATTTAGAGTTAATCACGAATGTAACAACACTAGGTTGTTACAACCCTAGAGAAAAATTATGGACCCTTAAAACTAATTTGGAATATTTAATTCTCTTAATCCCTCCTTAATTACCCTAATGAAGGATTAGTGAATTAAACTCCAATTAAGCCTCTAATTTTGGTAAGTTTGATTCCTAATGCTACTCTAAGTATAGTGGAACCTATGAATACGGTTGGATTGCCCTAAAATGCCCTAGATTCCTTAATCACCTTAATTGGCTTAAATAAGTGATTAGTACTAATTAGACTAATTAGGTTGCCAAAACCTAAAATAAGTGTATTTCCTACTTCATTAACCATTGTAGAACTCATTAAAATAGATTAGAATCAATTTGGATAATTGAATCATAAAATCCCAACTTTAGCCTTAAGAGGGGCATTTTGGTCATTTATACCAAAATGTGCTTAAGTGCACCCTTAAACCTTGGAAAATCTAGTAAAATATCCTTAATCAGATCATTAATACCTTTTTGAACCCTTAGATTAATGATATTAACATTGAGTAAAAGAATTCTTAAATTGATCTTAATTAAGATATATAGGTCTTAAGTGATCATGAAGGGATCACTTTGCCTTAGTAATGGAATCTAACAATCTCAAATGCTGAACCTTAAATTAATAAGATCAATTAAGTTAGTTCATGAGCTTAAATTTTAAAAGAAACACCTTTGGAAAATCCTAAGTTGAAAACCTAGCTTAAGTGTAAAGTGAACAAGCATCAGATCTTAAATCTTAGTCCTTAGACTTTAGAAATTCATTAAGTGATTTATTGTTCAACTTTTTTGAAGCCTTCCATGTGGGTATAATGTTAATTCACTCTATAGGATAATGGAATTATCCTAAAGATTGAATATAGATCTTAGATTCTCAAGTTCTTAATTGATTATTTTGTCTTATAATCACTAGAATGACCCTTCACTAAGTTCTTAGCTCTTGGATCCTTCAGCTTATAGGATTCCTTATCTTTAAATTTGGGTATTAAGGATGAACCCTAGATCCTTATTAGGACAGCACCTTGGATTCAGGATTTGAACACCAAAGTTGAGTTTAAATCCAAAATCCTTTAATCTTTATTTACTTAATCAAGATTGGGTAAGAGAGAAAAATATTAATAATTAGGTCATTGATTCATTTATTTAAATCTTATAGTTGCCTCATGATTATAAATTAGAACTTATTAAGTTCTAATATTAACTTTAAGGTCATAAATATGAGATTATACTTGATAGCTGGATATTGGAGATCCTAAACTTGTATCTTCTCAAAATAGTTAGTTGGATAAATTAGATAATAACAAATATCACATAAGTCTAGATTGAGTCTCTTGCTTACCTTGAATTGATTACTCTGCACACCTTGAATATTGAGCCTTGTTCCTTGAGCATAATAGGAGAACTTAGGATAAGGATGATACATCCTAAGTGTGGTGGCCCTGCCTCGTTGTGATCCTGTTAACTCTTAAGTTAACATGATTACGGTGGAGGGGTCACCAAAATGACAAGGTCCTTACTTATAATTAAATTAGACACATTCTAATCCATCATAATTATAGACTTTGCCATTCTCCAAAGAAGTCATCCTAAATGTAAATATAAATAAAGACAGAGTGCGGAAGCATAGATACAACATCCAACCATCATATATATACAACACTACAGAATAAGTAAAGTGCTGAAAAGTAAAGTTAACCCTGTATTATTACAACTTTAAATAGTTTAAAAGGAGCTGAAATAGACTCTCATACTCACAAATGCAGAAAGAAACTAAGGATCTTCAATAGGACACTTCTCCTCCAAATGCATATCTCTTGAAGGCTCTACAAACTCAAATAGCTCAGAGTCTACCATTATCGGTATCAAAATGATAGGGCCCCAGCCAACAAAAGAAAAATCTAGTTAGACAATTTGTCTAAGTACATTTTAGGCTGCAAATTTTATTATGTTATTTTGGATACCACCATAAAGAATGAAACATACAAGCAAGTATAGGAGCAGTAATACGTATGAAAGAAATAATGTAAAGCTATAAATAACTAGTTATAGCTTAAACAAATAGGAAGTAAACACATTCCTCCAGATATAGCTACAACAAGGATAAGTATAAATAAAGACTAAATGCTAATATAAAAGAAAACTGCCTAAACATGCTTATGATCAATTCTAGTATATACTAATAGACATAAAGTAAAATGAATATATGAGATACTTAAGTAATTAAAAAAAATAGACTAACACCCTATAAGATATGAATAAAGAACAAACTAGCAACCTATATATAAAAGTAAAGATGGAAATGCAGTAAGCAGTAAATAGGAAAATGCTAAAAGTGTAGTAAAGTAACTGAAACATAAAGTATAAGCTGAAACATTGTATTGGACAAACTTGCCATCTGAAAGAAGTATATAAATAAAGACTCACTTACTGTCATATCAAAGCCGGGCCAACTGCCATGTAAGATGAATAAGATGAAGTAAGTGATACCGAGAGGTATAAAGCTAATACTATCATATCGGTACCAGGCTAATAGCCACATGAGAAGTATAAGTTGAAGTAAGTGGCAATAAGAGGAAGAAACACTAAGTAGAAGTGCACCTAAAATTAGTACTACCTTATCGGTACCGGGCTAATAGCCACATGAGAAGTATAAGAAGAAGTAAGTGACACCGAGAAGTAGACTAATTAGGTTACATTCTACTTAATTGAAAGTACTGATAAAAGAAATGTAAATGTTGTTTATGCAATTTTAAATATGACATGAGATACTTATCAAATATCATATGTCTAATATATGTAAACAAGGTATGAGGCTCAAAACAAGGTAAGTGAAGCATCAATATCAAAGTGAGCAAGAGACTCTACTAGGATACCAGTGATATCCATTTATTATATAATTTAATCATTCTATCTACTCTAAGTTACACAAGTTCAGGATCTCCAAGTCCTACTATCGAGTGTAACTTAGATTCACGTCCTTATAGATTAAAAATAATTAGGACTAGCTAAGTCCCAATTATAAATAAATTGATGTCGACTATATAAGTTAAATGACAAATTAATCGACCTATTTTAATAATTTTAAGAATCTCAACCTCATCTTGATTAGCCAAATCAAGATAAAAATATTAAGAATTAAACTCCAAATATTGGGGTTTAATCACTTAATTCAAAGGTATATCTAAAGATCTAAGGTTTAAAACCCATATCTCCTAGATTAAGTTAAGGCAAATCCTAATAAATAATCAATTCATTAGGATAGATCTCTATTCTTAATTCTAAAATTTAAAGATCAAATAATCATTAAATAAACTAATAAAATCTATAAAATAGTAAACTCAAGGTTTCACCTATTGAGTAACCTAATTTACTCAATAGATGAACTCTAACCTAAGATCTATTCATAATTATAGGAATTAAAGCACTTAATTACTAAGAATAGCACTCAGACACACTTCCTAACTAATGTTATAAGACCTATGGAAGGTTCTAAGAAGTTCAAATGAATAAGAAGGACTTAAGATTTGCTTAAAAACTTAAGAATGAAATTTTGATCAAAGTCAAATTAAGACTTGAACTCACATAATTTATGAGTTAAAATACTATTTTTACTATTTATAATGTTTAGAATGTGTTTCTAGGGCTTTAGAATGTTAAATCCTAAAATTGGGCAAAATGACTATTTTGCCCCTACTTAAGAGTTTAAAGATCAACTTTTGATCTAGGGTTCCAAAACTAAAACTTTCGGTGGCAAATGTTACTTATTGTCTAATATAAGATTAGACAGCAATTACATAATTTTTGGGTAATTATTAAGCCTCATGGGGTCAAATTAATAAATTTGACTCATAGGGGAATTTTGGTAATTTGGCCTAATGAAATCTAAATTTTCTATTAGATTATTGTTTCTTACTGTTTAAGGTTTCTATAAAACCTAAAATTACTAAATTCTGATAAGTATTGGCCAAATTATGGCAGAATACAAGCTTAAGGGGTAAAAGGGTAATTTAGTGTTTCTTAATTAAAGGTCAAAAATCTTAACTTTTTCAATTGGTGTACAAATTTAGTAAAATTAGTGGCTATGGCTCACAAATGATCCACTGATTATATTGACCAGTAGTATTATGGCCTAATTAGAGTTTATGGTGATTAGTGAGTGATTAGTGAAATTAATCACCAAATTACTAATTCAACTACACCACTAGGTTTTAATCTACTCTAGAAGTTCTCTAAAACTTAAATTATTCAATTTGGATCTTAGATTTGCTAATATTCACTAATTAATATTTAGAGTAATTAGGGTTGATTAAGAAATCTAATTGTGGGATCTAAAATATTCTTACAGATTACTGTAAATTAGGTTTTTCTGATCTAAATTGATATTTGGATCACCTAATTTGGAGTTCAATTGACCTACTTATAGTCAATTAAAGTTCTAGAGTTATTTGACCTAATTAGGGTTAGGTCCTAAAAGTCATTAGTCTCAAATTAATCCTAACAACAAAATAAATATTCTCAGATTATTCATTAGGGTTTGCTGATCATTTTGAGACCCATATTCAATAGGTTTGGGTTAGTGTGTGCAAAGTTAGGGTCATTTTAATGAAATTATAATTTTAATAATTAATTAAATACCTAAAAATGTCACTAAGTAAAACATTGGTCCTACAGTAAAATTAATGGCATCATTAAATTCCTCATATTTTTTCAGATGAATTTGGTATATTTGCTTGCTAATTTGGTTAAATATTTTGTGAGTTATGGGTATTTAAAGGTTTGATGATTAATTGAATTTATTTAAAATATATTTATTTTTAATTTAATTAATTAACTTGTAATTTTCTATAGATTTGGAAAGCGGCGACCCCGCTGCCACGCGGCCTAATTCTACTGGAGGAAGAGCCCTCGGGTGGGTCCCACGGACTGCCGTCGCCAACAGACAGGACGCGACCAGACGAATGATGCGAGCCCCACTCTTCTACGCGGCAACTCTGGAAGTTGTACATCACGCACTAGCGGGTCCCGCACTTTGACACGCGCATACCGGACCTGAACGTGGGTCGGGTCGAACCGGCCTATCCTAGCCGGGCTCCGTCTTCCTTACCCCGAAGCCGATGCTTCTAGGGCACCAGCTTTGCAGCTCTTCCAGCGACAATAAGGCTCATCCCGCACGGTGACACGAAGAGGCGATCAAGACCTAGCTAATAACATAGGGTTCGACAATTGGGGTGACCTAAACAACACACTATTTTTAACCCTATAAACTATGTTATGAAACGAGTCCAGCCACTGTGGACTACTGTGGATAGAGCTTCAAATTTGTGCAAGCGGATTTGATCAAGCGTGATCGAACTGCACAAACTTCAATCAAGACAGTGAAATAGCATTTCGAAAGAATGCGATATTGAGAGCGTAATAAAGCAGGTAGGTTTAGGAGTACCTCGTTTCAACGATCCAGAATGATGGTTTGAACGGAGATCCTCTTTGTCTTTGTTGAGATGTGATTTGAGTAAATGGGACATCGAGAGGTCGATTGAGAGTCTTAATTCCATCATAGAGTGGCAGATCGACATCTGCAAGGCCGTGGAGGTGCCTCTTCAGTTCTAGTATTGTTATAGAATAGACTTAGACCTAGCTCGACGGATGTCTAGGATGGATACATGTCTTATTTTATAAATTTTAACTCGGACCTAGCTCTTCGGATGTCTAGGATGGACACATGTTGAACTTTCAGTTCAGAGGCCCTATAAGGCCTATTTCTGGTATGGCAGCACTATATCTTAGGCTTACTGCTACTCTAGTTCAGTTTTCAATTTTTGTTTTGCTTTGCCACATGCTTCAGTGGCCTTATTTTACTTTACTTAGCTTGCTTTTGCCACATACTTCAATGGCCTTTCTTTTCATAATCATCTGCATGTTGTATATATGCCCTTATGGATTAGCTATTATATATATTGGCATGTTTAGGATGCTATAATTGTATGTTATTTTTAGCACTTGTATTCTCTTACACACATCATGTTTCCATGTGGTCATAAGCATGTTAGGATCAAATTTATTTTAATTTGCGCAGTCACTTTTACTTGCCTTGCTTACTTCGTGTCTTGTATGTTATTTCACATACTTGTTGTTTACTATAAATGATTAATTTATAGTTACCCCATTTCCCTTGTAGCTTGTTGCATCCTATAATTGCTTGTATGTCAAAATAATTAAATATGATATCTTTAAATATTTAGTTCATTTAAATAGCCTAAAATATACTTAGACAATTGTCTAACTATAACCTTTTTATTTTGTTGGCTGGGGCCCTGGCATTTGTGATACCGACAAACATCAGATTCAGACTTGTTCGTTGGCAGTGCTACAGGAGAGGAGCCAATGCAGGAGGAGGATCGTTCTACTGTAGCTTAGATAGACTTTTCATTTTCTTTTAGTGAGATTGAGAGACTTTTATATTTTTATTTAATACAGTTATAATAATTAAATTCTGGATGTATTTTACTTTCTGCACTTGAGCTGAGTTACTATATTTCTTTTACTCTTATATTATGTTATGTCTATGGATGTGATATTACTCTATTTCTTTCTTCCGCTATTTTGATCTGTATTGATGTATGTTCACAGTTTCTCTTCCACCTGGATGACAAGTCCTCGGCTTGAGGTGAGTTGGGTCCTACCTGACTCTACTTAAGTTGGGGGATTTGCCATCCAAATGTTTTGAAGCACCGCACTCCCCGTAGTTATGCTAATATTAGTATTAGCTCAGTAGCTGGAAAGTACGGGGCCCCACACTTTTGACCTTGAATTCACTGTGGCATGCGATAGCACCTGGCTTTCGAGTCAGGTTCTGCCATAGCGCATTGTGGCACGTCGTAGCGTGTTTCTTCCAGATTTTTGAATTTTATTTGCAAACTTGATTTCAGCCCTTTTTGTTCTGTAAGGTTGCAAATGCATATCAAAGCACACTAATCCTAAGGAAATTATTACTTTTATTTATAAAATTAACTATAAATCTTAGATTTATCAACATGTTAATCATTTATATGTGCTCTTAACATCTCATAATGTAGGTTGGTATATTAATGCAACTGTGATTCATATTGATTTCAACTATTAATTAATATTAATTATGGAACTCTTATGATTAGATTTATAGACATTTGGTATATATATTATGAAACATATTAAGGAACAGGCTAAATAGTTACATAGCAAAAAGGGATGTGATTTCTATTTCTCTAGATTGAATCATTTTTATCTTTATATTCATCAAGTTTTGGCATAACAAGAATAACATAAGCATAACACATCAAGATTATTTAAAAAATATGGGATGCAACATGCAACAATGCTAAGTAAGAACTACGGGATGCAGCAGGCATCAGGTTACTTATGATTTTTTGATGCATTGTGGCATCAAAGTTGCACATATATGTGGCATAATCCGTTGCATATTCAGATGCATATACAGTGGCATACAACATAGTTCAATTTATAATTTGGTTCAGTTTATAATTTCATTTTAGTTGATTTACTTTCAGTATATCTAATTAGTTTTCATACTATTCTATTTTTAGTTTCAATATTTAGCTTAACAAATATTGTTTGTTTCAGTTTTTTGCAATATGTTTCTATTTAATTGTTAAGTTAAGTGATATCCCTTAAATGTAAGAACATATTATTTGTATTTTTAGACTTATTATCTAACCTAAATTTTTTCTATTTTGGCTGGAACCCTAGCATGTAAAACTGACAGTCAGGTTTGGAGAAATTTGAGAAGCCAGCTCAAGAGGAAATTTAGGAACTTCAGGAGGAGACAGAGGAGTAGTAGCACTTGCACTGCTGATTTTATTTTATCTTTCTACTGTGAGATGAAAGATTTAGTTACTACTATTTTCCTTAAATCTCTAGTTTGTAATAATTAACTATGGAAGTATTTTTTTTTTCTTTTCTAAGATGAATGTTTACTTAACTTCTATAATGAATGTTATGGATAAATGTTTGAGCTTCTGCACTTTGATATTTATAATCTATCTTATACTTAGTATTGTGATATGATCAGTAAATATATTTAAAGCTTATTCATACACTATGGATGTTTACCTTTATTCATCTTAAGGCCAGTGTGTATGAGTAACCTTAACTAATACTTAAGATAAGGGTACTTCACCTATCTTTAGAGTTAGTCCCAGTAGCTATTATTGATATAGGAAATAATAACACATTGGATTCTTATTAATTCATCCTTAGTGGTGGGTTGATAACAAGTCAAAATGGGTTACTCTTATCAAGTAATGACCCATTCCGCCTCTAATACTGTTATGTTGCCCGTAGAGGTGGTGTGGGTCATTCCATTTATATTCTCAGAATAGTTAGAATGAAAAGATTAGAAAATAAAAGATATCATAAATCTTGTTTAGAATACTGTTTAAAACCATAGTTTGTTACTTTATTATACCTTGTTTGAGCTTTATTACCTTGTGCATATTTAGAGAGATATGGTATTCAATGAGTATTTTATATTAGCCTTGCAAGTCATGTCATTTTTGCATCAGCAAATAGTATAGTGGAGTTTGTTTTAGTTAGTCCACCTCCTCAGTTCTTATTGTGTAGAATTGGCTCGGATCTAGTCATGAGTGGTATGGATGATACATATGTGATTCTATAGTCCGACTTAGATCTAGCTATGAGTGGTCTAGATGGTACATGTGGGACTTTCTGTTTAGTGGCTATGTGATGAATCAAATAAACATAAATAATTTTGTGTTAGAATATATTTTTAGAATATATTTTTCTTGGACTTAGTTGTACCTTTAGTGTATTTTTGTGACATTTCAAATAAGAAGAGATCAAATTGAAACAAAAAGAAAGTTGAATGAAAATGATGTTGTAGCGTGCTACAATGTGCTATGGCACGGTACAATGCATAGCTTCTCGAGAGCAAGGTGTCATAGCAAGTCGTATCACCAAACTCACAGAGAGAAAGGTGCTACAATGTGTTACAATACCAAACTTCTTGAGACTCAGGTGCTACAATGAGCCATAGTGCCAACTTTTTGAGACTAAGGCGCTATAGCACCCAGCCTCACAAGACTTAGGCACTACATTGCGCCACAATGCCTAGCTTCCCAAGAATTATGCGCTATAGTGCGCCACAGTATCCATCTTCCCAAGACTAGAGTGCTATCGCATGCCACATTGCCATTTATTTTTGAGACTCTAGCACTACAGTGTGCCACAGTGCCTAGATTCCTAAGACTCAGGCGTATAGCGTGCCACAGCTCCCAGCTTCCTAAGACTCAAGCGCTACAGCACGCCATAGCACCCAGCTTTCTAAAACTAAGGCACTATAGCTCGCCACAATGCCCAGCTTACCGAGACTCAAGTGCTATGGTGCACCATAGTGCCCAAATTCCCGAGACTAAGGTGCTACGGTGCGCCATAATGCCCAGCTTATCAAGACTAAGGCGCTACATTGTACATCATCTCATTTTCTATAGATATTAAGGAGCTACAGTGTGTCATAGTTCTCAAAGAACATAAAGCAATGCATTATAGCGTGTCAAAGTGCTCAAAGAACAAAAAGCAAGGCACTACCGCACGTCATAGCTTGCGCCATCAAATTGACTTGGAAACTTGCTCCAAGTCAGCATTGAGACAGCCAAAATATTTAAAAATTTCCATTTTCCCATAGTTAGAATTAATGTAAAGCATTAAACCTCCTCATTAAAAGAGAATAAAAGAATACAATTAGCTGCAATTCCAATTTTCATGAGGAAGAAATCTAGGACCTTTGAAGAGGGGAAGGTTGAATAAAAAAATTTTAAAAGGGAAGATTAAAGACTTAACAAGGGTTCTGAATTTTGTTTTGGAAAAAAACATTTTTAAGAAAACTTCCCTACTCTAATGAGGAGAAGGAGACTACAATTTGAGAAGAAAGAAAGGCACAAAGAGCAAGGAGAAAAGACAGAGACTGAGGAGAGAAGAAAACTATGAGAACTCTAAAAATGTTCCTGAGTATTGTATTCTCAACTTATTTTCTTGATATTTTTCTTGTAAGAGCAATTAAAATACTCAGTATCCCTTATAGATTTCCTTGTTTATTATTTATAATAGAAGCCTAAACCTCCATTTGGGGAGGGTTGGGCATGAGCATGTAGAAAGCATGATGTAATGCTTATAACTATTCTAATAAATGAAATGCCTTTTAGATTTAAAAATATTTAAATATTTTATTGTACAAATAAGTTGGAGAATGATGAATCTTTCTAAATACAAATCTTTTATTAAGTATTTAAATAAAACTCTCATTGAGCTTGATGATCAATTTTTCCCAAAAAGCTATGCTCTCTTGAGCGTTAAAACCGCGAATGGTCGTGACAACATTCGCTGTGCGAAAACAACCCATGCACAACTTGGGACAAAAGCTTGACCATTTGTGCCATAAGAAAATATAACTTAATATTCTCTGAACTTCATATCTCAATTAATACCATTTTTGTAATGAACTTCATGTATGTGAGCTGGAACCTCCTATAGAGCTCCACATCTCATTCTTGGAGAAGCCCTTTATGACAATTAGGGGCACTTTAAAGAGTGCCTAAGGTGTTGCTCTCATCATGGATTCCCTCAGTGGATATAAGTTCAGATGTTTTACAATAGATTGAATGCACCCACCAAGACCTTGATAGATGCAGTTGTTGGGGGCTCCTTAAGCAACAAAACCCAAGAAGAAGCATATGATCTATTGGAAGAGATGGCTAATATTGCTTACCAATGACCTACTAAAAGGCTAAGTTCTAATAGGAGTGAAACTAAAACATAGCTGAATCTCACCAAATAGATGAACTTCAACATGAGATTTCTGTATAGAATCATAAATTGGCACAAATAAGTGTGATTCAAGAAGTAGTTTGCGAGATTTGTAGAGGGAATCACTCTGACACCTTGTGTAATTGTAGTAGCCATCACCTAAATGGGATATGAGAGATGTCAATTTTTTTTAAAGAACATCAACATTCTTACACATATATTTCATCCAAACTCAGGCAATATTAGTACCTTAGTAACAAGAATTGCTTAGAGCGATCTCTGAGTGAGTTTAGAATTTCCATAATTGATTTTAAGAATAAGGCTAACGCTATATTAAATAGGCATGAGGGAACATTAATAAAATAAGAAAATACTGTTAAAAGAATAGAGAAATAACTCGATGATATCCTTAATCATCTTGAAAGATCTACATTGGTGGGAGCCATAAGTGAACGTGTGAATGAGCAAGGCAAATCCATAACTTTATGAAGCAAAAAAATCACCCAACCATTATGAAATAGTGATAAGGAAATCAATTTAAATATAAATAAAGAGGAGAGATGAGAGGAAACTGATAAAAAATAATATGGGGAAAAATGAGTAGATTTGATTGAACTTACAATGCAAAAAGAACAACCTAAAGTCTGCTAACCCATACTATTTCTTCAATATATTGCTAGAGATATGGTTGATTTATAGTTCCAATGATTTTTAGAAACTTTCAAAACACTCCACATAAACATACCTTTTGTTGAAGCCTTAGAACAAATACCAAGCTATGCAAAATTCATATAAGATATTCTGTCAATGAAAAGAAGAATTGATAAAATTGAAACAATATCATTAACAGTAGAATGCAGTGTAATTTTGCAGCAAAAGATGTATGTTAAAAGAAAGGATATGGGTAGTTTTACAATCTCGTGCACAATAAGAAATTGAACCTTTTCAAATGCACTTTGTGACTGAAGTGCATAAATAAATTTAATACCTTATTATATCTATAATGAACTGAGATTAATAACTTGAAATCTACCTCTGTCCTTTTACAATTAGCTAACAGATCTGTGAAAACCCCAGTCAAAATCTTTGAAAATGTACTTGTAAAGTGGCAATTCATCATCTAAGATGACTTTATTATGTTATATATGGAAGATGAAAATCAAGAGATGCCAATCATTTTGTGAAGACCTTTTCTAGCATCCTGGAAAACCCTTATAGATGTAGACAAGGGAGAATTGAGCTTACTTGTGATAGGGAAGAAGTTAGATTCAATATTAGGGACACTATGATACACCCCACTAAACCTGATGAAATCTGGAAGATTTTATCATTTCTAGAGATGTTCTAGAGGAGGAACCTGATATTTGTAATGATAAGAGGAAGATGAAATTGAAAGTAAAGTGGAAGAGTTTATTCTACAGAAAAAAAAAAATTGCCCCTTCAATAAAGGATCCTCTTGAATTGGAGCGTAAAACCCTTTAAAACCCTTTGAAATATGCCTATCTAGGGCAAGGAACCTCTTTACCTATAAAAATTTAAGCCTTGATAAAATTAAAATAGGAAAATTAGCTATTCACCATCTTGAGGAAGTATAAAAAAGAAATATGTTGGAGCATATCTATTATTTGAGAAATTAGTCCTACCCTTTGTATGCATAGAATCTTGATGGAGGATGATTTTATGACCTCGATTGAACAACGGAAGGCACTAAATCCAAACATTAAGGAAGTAGTTCATAAGGAGATTGTAAAATTGCTTGATGCAAGAATCATATTTCCCTTTTCCAATAGCCCTTGGCTTAACCCCATTCATGTTGTACCAAAGAAGAGTGGGAAAACAATTATGGTCAATGTGAATAATGAACTCATACCTACAAGAAAAGTAACATGTTGGAGAGTGTGTATTGATTTTAGGAGGTTAAACAAAGCTACTTGCAAGGACCATCATCCCTTACCATTCATTGGCCAAATGCTTGATAGGTTGGCTAGAAATCTTTTTTATTGTTTCTTAGATGGTTATTCAAGTTATAATCAAATTTTGAATGCTCCTGAGGATTAAGAAAAAACAATTTTCACTTGCCCGTATGGCACTTTTGCTTTTAGAATAATACAATTTGGATTATGCAATGCTCGTACACTTTCCAAAGATGCATGATGGACATATTTTTGGAAATAGTAGAAGATTTTTTTGAGATATTTTTAGATGACCTTTGATTTGTAGGATCTTCGTTTGACCATTGCATATCTAATTTAGACAAGGTTCTTAAAAATGTGAAAAAGTGAACTTGGTCTTGATTTGGGAGAAGTTTCATTTCATCGTTATAGAGGAAATTGTATTGGGACATCTGATTTTCAAAAGGGGGATAGAAGTTGATAATGTAAAAATTAAAGTGATAGAAAAGCTCTCTCTTTCATCAAAACTAAAAGACATAAGAAGTTTCTTAGGATAGAAGATTCATTTAGAAATTCTCTAAGATAAGGCTTCTCCTTTGTAGACTCCTCAGGAAGGGTATTGAATTTAATTTTGATGCAACATACTTGAAGAGGTTCAGTATAATAAAAGTTGCATTAATTTCTACTCTAATAATTTCCACCCCTAGCTGGGAGTTACCCTTTGAAATCATGTGTGATGCAAGTGACTCAGCGATATGAGTAGACAAAGGAAAGAGAGAACATTCCATTCCATCTACTATGCGAGCAGAGTTTTAAATGATGCCCAAACAAATATGCAACAACTGAAAAGGAACTCTTGCATGTGATGGTTTCATTTGACAAATTTAGATCTTATTTAATTGGCTCAAAAACTATTGTTTATACTAGCCATGCAGCCATTAAATATTTGCTTACAAAGAAAGAGGCAAGGCCTAGATTTCTAAGGCGGGTACTGTTGCTCCAAGAACTTATATTAGAAATTAAGGATAAAAAGGGAAGTGATAATGATGTTGTTGATCACTTGTCCAGATTAACTCACATTAAGTTAGATCAAACAAGTGAAATATGTAAAAATTTGCCTATTGAATAGCTATACACCATTGCTTCATCAAGACCACCTTGGTTTGCTAACATTGTTAATTATCTTGTGGGAGATGTCATACCATTTGAGTTGAATTACCGATAAAAGAAAAAACTTCTTCCAAATGCTAAGAATTATTTTTGGTATGATCCAATTCTTTATAAATGATGTGCAAATCAAATCATGAGGAAGTGTGTGTCTGAAGCAGAAACCAATTAAATCAATTTTCATTGTCATACTACACCTTATGGAGGGCATCATAGAATTAAAAGAACGACAACCAAGGTATTACAATCAGGTTTTTTTTTGTCATCTTTTTTTAAGGATGCAACTGACTATGTGAGAAATTGTGACCAATGTTAAAGAATGAATAATATTGTTAAGAGAAATGAGCTGCCTCTTAATGGGATTTTTGAGGTTAAGCTTGTTGTTGCATGTTGAATTGATTTCATGGGTTCTTTTCCTACATCAAAGTTGAACAACTACATCTTGGTAGCTGTTGATTATGTGTCAAAGTGAGTAGAGGAAATTGCTTGTATGAATAATGATACTAAAATTGTAATGAAATTCCTTAAGGAAAATGTTTTAACAAGATTTAGTACCCCAAGAGTTCTTATTAGTGATGGCAGCAAAAAATTTTGTAATAAACAACTAGAAATCTTACTTAAGAACTATGGGGTTAAACATAAAATTGGAACTAACTATCACCCACAAATGAGTGGTCAAGTGAAGATTTGAAATAAGGAATTGCAGCAAATTTTTGAGAAAACTGTGAATCACAATAGAAAAGATTGGTCACTCAAATTAAGTGACGCTTTATGGGCTTATAGGACATCATTCAAAACCGTGTAACTTGTTTATGGAAAGTTGTGTCACCTACTAGTTGAGTTTGAGCATCAAGCATTTTGAGCTGTTAAAAGGCTAAATTTGACTTTAAACAAGCAGAGAAGCGAAGAGTGCTGCAGCATAATAAACTAGACAAAATTAGGTTGTAAAAAACAAAGAAATGGCATGACAAAATGATAAGCCATAAGAACTTTGCACCAAGAATGAAGGTATTTTTATATAACTCTAGATTTGAGTTGTTTCAAGGAAAATTGAAGTCCAGATGGTCATGATCTTTCACTATACTTAAAACTCACCCTCACGAAGCCATAGAGATGTCATCAAAAGATGGATCATTTAAAGTTAATGGTTAAAGACTCAAACCATACTATGTTCAAGAAAATATACAGGAAGAGGAAGGAATGAGATTGCAAGTTTTTCATATGGATGGGATCACATAGATGGCACAATTGGTCAGGCTAAGGATGTTAAACCAAGCGCTATGTGGGAGGAAACTCAAATAATTAGGTTGTAGTTTTTTATTTTTGTTTGTTTTTTTTATTTTTAGTTATTTATATTTTTGAGTCATCCATCACCTATGTAACTCATTGCTCATATTTAATGAAATTAATGTAATCCATGTTTGGAAGTTTATATCTTCTTACAATTCAGCTCTAGAAATAGACTTGCAACCTAGAAAATCTTCATGAAATTATTAGTTTGACATGTGTGTGATTGAGCGAGTAAGTAACTATAATGCGTTACGGATTCAGTAAAAACTGCTTAACCATTACCTTTACTCATTTATCAAACCAAAGGATGCAAAGAAATTAAGTGTGGGGGAAAATAAAGCTCATATTAGAAAAATAAATAATTGACTAAAATCAAAAATATTCTAGGCTTCTGTAGGACTTTATAAATGTAATGCATGAAAATGGGATGAAAAAAATGTATCTCTCATAAAATAAGAAAAATCAAAATAAAGGAAATGGGATGAAGAAAAATATCTCTCATAAAATATTGGAAAGTAAATGAAGGGATGAAGAAAAGTATCTCTCCCCAAAAGTGAGTACGCATTATTGTTAAGAAATACCAGCAATACACAAGATACCTAAAGCAGAATGGCACTTGTAATGGCAACAACAAACCAAAGTCTAAAGATTTTGAGGATCGGGGTGCGTTGACGATTACTGAGCTAGCTTTAGAAAACACAAAATCATAGCAAGAAAATCGCAGCACATACAAATCATCCAAACACAAGCATATATTTGGAAAACTTAAAGATTGGGAAAAACTACGAAGCCACACCAATGAGAAAATCTACTATGGAAAATCTTCAAGGTTTATAGAGTTAAAAGAGATATATTACTTCAACATACACAGCTATAGCTCTACTCTTAGAATGGAGAAGAGAAGAATCTACCACCTCTTGAAGTTTCTTCTTCAAACAGCAAGCCTTCTCTTGCTCAGTAGCTCCCTAGGGTTTCTTATAGGGTTCTCCACCTCCACAGCCTCCAAGCCTCCAAAGCTGATTGCTAAGCGCTTAGGTTTTCTTCCACTACTTAGGCTTAAGTACCTAGGTCCACTTCGGACCCAAAAAATCCAAAATACCCCTTAGATTTCTTCAGATCGAGGCCTGAAACAAAGCAGAACTCTATCGGTCGCTACAGCGCGCTGTAGCTTTCAACTTTCAAAACGGCATCCCTATAGTGCGCTACGGCGCGATGTAGCACCTACATTTCAAACTTACATCTATTGTAGCACGCTACAGTGAGCGATAGCGCACATTAGCACCCGCGTTTGATTCCACTGTGGTGCACTGCATCGCCTATTTCTCGATGGTTGACCGTTGAGGCACACTGTGGCACCTCAGCTTTGAACTTTGTTTCACTGTAGCATGCTATGGTGTGCTGTAGCGCACTGTAGAGCGCTGTAGTGCCTATGCTGTTTTGGGATAGTGAAGTCTCCACAACATAACAATCTCCCACTTGGAGACTTCCAGGCAACCTTCCCCAACTTCTTCCATTGAACTTTCACTGTATTTTTCTGTGTCTATCAAGGATTATGGTGTGGCTCACCACCATTCTCCCTTCACATACCGAGGCCAACTGAAGCTGCACATAGATTCAATTTCTCCACTGTTACTACTTTAGTAAGCATATCAGTTTGATTCTTTGAAGTATGAATCTTTTCCAATCCAAGCTACCCTTCTTCCAACAGTATTTGGATGAAATGGTAATGAAGTTAATGTACTTTGTCCTGGCATGAAATGCAGCATTCTTGTCTAAGTGAATGGTAGTCATACTGTCACTGTAAACCTTCACATCCATCTACTCCTTACCCAATTTAGCCATGAAACCTATCAACTAAATCATCTCCTTGCTTAACTTCATGATGGCAACATACACTGCTTCCGTTGTAGATAGCGATATAATATTTTGTATCCTGAAGATCTATGTGGGGCCCCCGTACTAACAATAAGGAAGTACGGTGCTCCAACTGTGGTAAATCCCCAACTTAAGTAAAATTAGGTAAACCCAACCTGCCTTAAGCCAAGAACTTGTCACCAAGTGCTATAATATCCATCAATATAAATATCAAAGTGGTGGAAGCAATACAAAATAGAGTAACATCCACAAGCATACATAGTAGGAAAAGAGAATGCAATATAGTAACTCATCACAATGCAGAAATAAAATACATCCAGAATTAATTATTACAAACTGAAGTTTAAAGAGAATAAAAATATCTCTCAATCTCACTAAAATAAAAAGGCAACAGCTAACTAAACAGCAGCAGCACGATCCTCCTCCTGAATCTGCTCCTCCTCTGTGACACTGCCCATGAACATATCTGAATCTAACATTTGTCGGTATCACAAATGCCAGGGCCCCAGCCAACAAAATAAAAAGGTTACAGTTAGACAATTGTCTAAGTACATTTTAGGCTATTTAAATGAACTGAATATTGAAAGATATCACATTTAATTATTTTTAACATGCAAGTAATTATGGGGTGCGACAAGCTATAGAAGAAGGGGAATACTATAACTATCCATTCATAGCAAGCAACATGTATGTGAAATAACATACAAAACACCAAATAAACAAGGTGAGCTAAAAGCAAAAGAAACTACAAGTACTGAAATAAATATGATCCTACCATGATTATGATCGCAATAAAACATGCTGAGTATAAAAGAACACAAGTACTGAACATGATAAAATTCTAGAATCCTAAACATGCCATTTATACATATATCTAAGCCATAAGAGTATACATACAACATGCAGATTAATATGAAAATGAAAAGCCACTGAGACATGTGGCAAAGAGAGCAAATACTAAAAATAAGGCCACTGAAGCACGTGGCAAAGTGAGCAAATACTGAAAATAAGGCCACTGAAGCATGTGGCAAAGCAAATCAAAAAACAATACAATTCAGTTAAAGTAGCAATAAGCCTAAGACACAGTACTGTCATACCAGCCAATAGGCCATACAGGGCCTCCAATATCAATCAATCAATCCCCAGCCTAGCCATCCAAATATGCTAGGTCTGAGTCCAATCTATACAATACTACTACTAAAGAGGCAGACTAAGCTAGGACATATTCTACCAATTGTAAACAAGGCAAAACTGAATGATATGCAATTCAATACTAACTTAGGATGTATTATCCATATCCTAAGTTTTCCTATTATGCTCAAGGAATAAGGCTCAATAAATCAAGGTAAGCAAAGCAATCTAGTCAAGTAAGCAAGAGACTCAATCTATACTCATGTGATATCTGATGTTATCTAATTACCAATTTTAGCTACTCTGAGAAGGTACAAGTTTAGGATCTCCAATATCCAGCTATCAAGTAAAATCTCAAATTTACATCCTTAAAGTTAATATTAGAACTTAACAAGTTTTAATCAAAATCATGAGACGACTATATAGTTTAAGTAAGTAAATCAACGACCTAATTTATTAATATTTTACTCTCTTACCCAAATCTTGACTAAATAAATCAAGATTTAAGAATTTAGAACTTAAACACTATGTTTAGTTCAAATCCCAAATCCTAGGTAATATCTTAATAAGGATCTAGGGTTCACACTTATTACCCCAAAATAAAGGTAAAGATTCCTATAAGCTATAAGATTTAGGAACTAAGAACTTAGTGAAAGGCTATTCTACTGATTATAAAAAAATAATCAATTAAGAACTTGAGAATCTAAGATCTATATTCAATCTTTCAGATAATTTCCTTATCTTTTGGATTGAATCATCCTATACCCACATGGAAGGTTTCAAAAGATTAAACAATCAATCATTAAAGAATTTCAATTGGAGATGGCTTAATTTCAAATTGAAGATCTAAGTCTAAAATCTTAAGATCTAAAGATCTGAGATTTGATCACTTTAGATCTCTAAACTATAGTTTTATCTTAAGAGCTTTCATTTGTGATTCTTTTAGAATCTAAGTTCATAGTTAAACTATATGGAGCTTATTAAGGTTGAAATTGACAATTCTAAGCATTAGATTAACATTAAACTCATATTGACCTTTTTAGGGCTACTTAAGATCTAAGAGTCTGAGATTTGATCACTTTAGATCTTAAGCTAAAATTTTACTTAGACATTTCTAATTAATTTTCTTTTAAAATTCAATTCTTAAGTTATCTTAACTGAACTTATTAATGTGATAATTTACCATTTCAATTATTAGATTTAAGGTTTAAGGACAAATGACTTCCTTAGGATCACTTAAGATTTAAGTGTCTTAATTAGGGATTTAGTGATGATTTTATGAATTAATGATCACATTAGCACTATTATTATTTTAAGATTTCAAAGAACACTTCTAATCTACCTTAGGATAGTTTTACTGAAATTCCAAGTTTTAAGGAGCTTTTAAACACCATTTGGTCAAAATGACCAAAATACCCCTCCTAAGGGTAAAATTAGGATTTTAAGGTTTAGTTGCCCAAGCTAGATCCTCTCTGACTTAATATGATTCAATATGATTACTGAAGTGAGTAACACACTTATTTTAGGTTTTAATGACCTAATTAATCTTAATTAGTATTAATCACTTAATTAAGTCAATTAGGGTGATTAGTGAAATTAAGGCATTCTAGGGCAATCCAACCTTACACTTAGGTTAATTTAGACCTAATATAACTTTAGGAACAATTCTAACCCAAATCAGAGGCTTAATTAAGGTTTAAGTCATTAATCCTTGATTAGGGTGATTAAGGAGTGATTAGGAAAATTAATTATCCAAAATTACCTTTAAGGGTCTGAACTTGTTCCTTAGGGTTCAAGGAGCAATCAGAGCCCTTAATTTCATTAATTGGATAATCAAATAATTTTATATGATTTAATTAAAAATAGAGAAGGTTTGGCACATAATTTTTAATCCAACTATTGGATCTGAGATTTTATTTTATATTCAGATTCCTTGAATTTTTTTGATTCAAATGGTATATTGGATTATACCATTTGGATATATATAATTAAAGTTATTCAATTAATTTAATCTGTATTTTTATTTAAATTAGAATCATAGGATTTAATTAATTAAATTCGTAACCATTAAAAATACAATCCAATAATTATTTAATTAACCGCAGCCCAAAATCAGGACCGCGCGGGTCAGAGACCGACCCGACCCGGACCCGTGACTTCGTCTTCTTCCTCTCGACGAGTCCCGAGCCCGTTTTAAAGCTGAAATTCTCAGCGCTCCGGCGACGGCAGGGGCTCAAATCGATCCCTGCACGTTCCTTGATTCAAGACGCGTCGATTGGAACAATAACCCCCATCTGGATCCCTCTGGGTCGATGGGGTGCTGCTCACCCGAGACGTCCTTCCTTAAGGCGTCTCAGGCCGGCTGTGTGGAAGAAATTCTCCTCACAGAGGCCTCGATTCGACCGGGGTTCGATCCCTACACGTTCAGGGAGCCAAGACGCATCGAACCCCCAACCTATCTTAACCTAGGGTGCAGCCAATCGCTGGGTCCTTAGTCGGACTCAGCCATTGGCTCGGCCGCTAGCTCAATCGATCGATATGATCGATTTGAGCTATCTTAGCCCTAAGAGACAATCACATTAGGTTTCCTAGGTGGCTAAGGTTGCTTAGATGATAATCAGAGCTCATTCAACAGACAGGAATGGAAAGGAGCTTCAAAAATTTTCAATGGAGGAAGCTGTACCTAGAGTCGGGGTTACGGGCTTTACTGAGGGATGCCGAGGTACTCTGAAGCTTCCTGGACAGGCGACGAAGCTCCACAAGGGGTCTGAACCCCAGACGGGCCCTCTATCATCAGTTCTAGCCTTCAGAAATGTCAGGAATTCACCGAGGAAGGTGAGAGCTCCACGGGGTTCTAGCCGTCAATTAAGGGATCACAGTGAGCAAAAGGACTCACTGTGATTCTCTCAAGGTATTTATAGGCCCAGGGGGCTATGCAGGTGGCTTCCAGAGCTTGGGTTGGGAGGAATGGCTCGGCCCGAGGGGTTCCCTCAATTTTTTGAATTGGGGGTGAACCGGGCCTCCGGCTTGGCTGGGAGTGCTAGGGAGGCTTGGGCAAGGTCGCAACGACCTTCCTGACGTGGCAAGGGAGTGGCAGACTTGCGGGAGGACGTGGTAGTACGAGAAATATTTGGCTGTCAGGCGCGAGCTGGGGAGGAAGATGATCCACAGTCGCGGAGGGCTCCAGGACCGTCTGATGGATCGATAGTTGGCGCGGAACGGCTCTGATCTCTCGACATCTAATGTCCGCATGAGGAGTTGGATCGACCGTCAGATCTAATCCACGGATCGAACGGGCGATCGTGGATACTTAAGACGGATGGGTAGATGCCGTCGGATCAAATCTCAGAACCGCGGAACGGCTGAGATTAGACGGATCCGTCCATCCGTGCGGGCCGTTAGATCAAGACCACGGAACGGACGGCCCAGATGGCGCCCGCGGTTTGTGAAGGAGCCGACTGTTGGAGAAGGGTAGATTTGCAATTTGGAATTGTCTAAAACCCTAATTTGCAATTAAACTAATTTAAATTAAATCCAAAATGTGACTAAATGACCTCCAAAAATTCCCAAAATTTCACCTTTAGCTAATTTGGGGGTGAGAAACTCAAAAATAAACTCAGATTTTGATTTGGAGATTGAATTATTTAGGTATTTTTTAGGGCTTAAAAATAGCCAAAAATACAAGATTTTTCAATTTAGCCCCGATTGATTCCAAACTTCTAGGGTTAGATTTAAATGACCCATTGATTCTAATGGAATTAAAATTAAGGCCTGGTTTAGCTTAAATATCTAGATCTAGCTAGGGTAACAACTTAGGGTTGTTACAATCTAGCTTACTGCTGCACTACCCAATGTATAGACATAGCCTGTAGTACTTCTTCTACTATTAATATTTCCTACAAGACTTGAGTCTACATATCCCTGCAAAATGATATCAGATCTTCCAAAGCAAAGAGATTTGTCTGTTGTACCTTTCATATACCTTAGGATTCACTTGACCGCATCCCAATGGTGCTTTCCTAGGTTTCCCATGAATCTGCTGACCACTCCCACTGCATGAGAAATTTTTGGTCTCGTGCAGATCATCACATACATTAAGTTCCCAACTGCTGAAGCATAAGGAACCTTCAGCATATGTTCCTTTTCCTCTTCAAAGTTTGGCATCTGTTCCTTCGATAAGATGAAGTGACTTGCTAGGGGAGTACCCACTGACTTCGCTTCATTCATGTTGAATCGTTTCAGCACATTATCAACACAATCCTTCTGCAACAGCTTCAGGATTTCTGCACTTCTTTCCTTATGGATTCTCATTCTGAGAATTTGCTTGGCCAGCCCCAAGTCCTTCATGACAATTTCTCTTGACATCTACTCTTTCAGCATCTTTATTTGCTCCATGTCTGATCCTGTAATCAATATATCATCTACGTACAGCAATAGAATGATATAATAGGACTTACACTGCTTTATGTAACATTAGTGATCCGCTTGACATCTTTTGTACTATGATTCTAACATGAACCTCTCAAACCTTTTGTACCACTGTCTTGGCACCTACTTCAAGCCATAGAGGCTTTTCTTAAGCTTGCACACTAGCTCAGGTTTCTCTTTCCCTTGAGCCTTGTACCCTTTAGGTTGTTGCATATAAAGCTCTTCTTCCAGTTCTCCATGAAGGAATGCAGTTTTAATATCCATTTGCTCCTGATGCAAATATTCAACTGCAACTAAATTAAGTACAACCCTTATAGTTATCATCTTCACAATTGGGGCAAAAATCTCATTATAACCCCATGCCTTTGCTAGAAACCTTTGACTACAAGTCACACCTTATAGTGCTTGCTTCCATTCATCTCTTCCTTCATCTGGTATACCCACTTGTTTTGAAGAGCTTTCTTCCCTGCTGGTAAGGGTGCCGACTCCCATGTCCCATTTGACATGAGTGATGCCATTTCATCATTCATGGCGGCCTCCCACTTGCTTAAATCATTAACTTGAAGTGCCTCTTCTAAAATTTCTGGTCCACCACTATCAGTTAGTAACAAATAGAACAAAGAAGGAGAGTACCTGTGTGGCAGTCTAGACGCTCTTATGGATCTTCTTAACATGGGTGTTTCTGGTTTAACATTGACACCCTCTTGAGTTTATCCAACATCTAGCTCAATGTTGTCATCAATCTTTATATGACAGGGTTCTCCATCTAAGGCATCCTTGGAGTCAGTCTTGACTCCCATACAATCTTTGTACATCTTACTTTTATTGAAAGTGACATCCCTGCTTCTGATAACTTTCTGGTTCTGATTATCCCAAAATTTGTATCCGAACTCTCTCGCACCATATCCAACAAATGTGCACTTGATCGCCTTTGCATCAAGTTTGTTCCTATATCCTACATCAATGTGCACATAGGATGAGCAGCTAAATACCTTGAGGTGGTTCAACTTCACCTCATGTCCGCTCCAAGCTTCTTCAAGGATCACTGCATTCAAGGGCATGGAAGGTCCCCTATTGATTAAGTATACAACCGTATTGATGGCCTCAACCTAGAACTGCCTTGGGAGACCTGCATTCAATCTCATGCTCCTAGCTCTCTCTGTGATTGTACAGTTTATATATTCTGCAACACCATTTTGCTAAGGTGTTCTAGGGACTGTAAACTCCCTCTTGATTCCTCTCAAGGCACAAAACTCCTTGAATTCCTTATCACGGTATGTGCCGACATTGTTAGATCTTAAGTATTTCAGCTTCAATCTGGTCTCATTCTCCACCAAAGCTAACCACTTTCCAAACACATCAAACATATTATATTTATGTTTGAGAAAGTAAACACATACCTTTCTTGTATGATTCTCAATGAAGGTGATGAAGTATGTTGCTCCACCTATGGAAGATGTCGGAGCTGGCCCCTATACATCTCTATGTACCAACTATAATTTCTTGCTTTTTAGCTCCCTTCCAACTTTGGAGAAAGAAACTTTCTTCAGCTTGCCTAGCACACAGTCTTCACAAAAATTCAAATCCATTGGTTTCAGCCCTTGGAGCTTCCCTTTTGATTGTAGAGATTTCAACCCCCTCTCATTCATATGACCAAGCCTTCGGTGCCATAGATCTGCATCTATATCCTCTGTAGCTGCAATAGTATCAAATACTTTATTGATCAAGTAAAGTGTACCTTCCATACTGCCCCGTGCAATAATGAGTGCACCCTTGGTGACCTTCCATGAGTCTCTTGTGAAATAACTGGCTCACTGAGATCAAAGTACTTTTTAGACATGGCACATGTCTAACATCCTTAAGCTTCCAAACAGCACCGCTTGGTAGCTTCACATCCACATCACCTCTGCTGATGATATCACATGTCTTATCTTCTCTAATATATACTTTCCCCAAGTCACCCTTGGTGTAATTTTTGAAGGCACTCCTCGACGGAGTCGCATGAAAAGAGGCACCTGAGTCCACAACCCAGGACTCCGTGTTAACAAGTGAGAGGATCAAAGCATCATGATTCTTTTCAGCTGAAATATTTATAGTGGGGTTCATCATGTTTCCACCACCGCTTGGCTTCTTTAGAGTAGGGCAATCCTTCTTAAAGTGATATGCCTTCCTACAATTCCAACAATCTAGCTTTATTTTTCTGAGTCTTGATTTAACTCTTCGAGACATAGACCTATTCCTGGTATGTCTCCTCTCAGCATGTCTTCCCTTGCTCTCAGCATTTAGTGCTGAGGTAAATGCTTCTCCAAGAGATCTCTTCTGCACCTTCTTATTCACCACTAGCCCAACGATATCGTCAAACTTCAATGACGCAATTCCATATGAATTGCTGATGGCTATAACCAGCCCATCTTAACTGTTCGGCAATGAAGAGAGGAGCAACAAGGCTCGGACCTCGTCATCAAAATTGATTCCAAGTGAGCTCCGCTAACTTGTCACAGTGCTAAACCCATTGAGGTGTTCAGTCACTGAATTCCCATCCATCATCTTCATATTAAATAGTCTCTTCAATAGGAAAACCTTATTCAAAGCAGACGGCTTCTCATACATTCTCATCAAAGCATTCATGAGACATACAGTAGTTTTCTCATTAACAATGTTAAAACTAATAGAAGAAGATAGTGATAAGCGTATCAAACCTAATGCGGTTCTATCAAAAACCTCCCATTCTTCATCATTCATAGTTCCAGGTTTCTTGTCGGCTCCTTTCAATGGAAGATACAACTTATTCGGGTAGAGCAAATCTTCCATTTACATTTTCCAGAACGCAAAGTTCATCCCACTGAACTTCTCACTCTTGTGTCTCATTTCTTTGGCCATAGCTCCCACTCAAACCAGCAAACCCTCCATAACAATAAGGCAAAGAACGTAACTCTCTGATACCACTTGTTGATAAAATATACCAGTGATACACAGGATACCTAATGTGGAATGGCACTTGTAATGGCAACAACAAACCAAAGTCCAAAGACTTTGAGGAACGGGGTGTGTTGACGGTTACAGAGCTAGCCTTAGAAATCACAAAATCATAGCAAGAAAATCGTAACACATACAAATCATCCAAATACAAGCATATACGTGGAAAACCCAAAGATTGGGAAAAACCACAGAGCCACACCAACAAAAAAATCCACTATGAAAAGCTTCAAAGTTTATAGAGTTACAAGAGCTATATCACCTTAGCATACACAGTTGTAGCTCTACTCTTATAATGGAGAAGGGAAGAAGCTGCTATCTTCTGAAGTTTCTTCTTCAAACAGCAAGCCTTCTCTTGCTCAGCAGCTCCCTAAGGTTTCTTCTAGGGTTCTCCACCTCCACAGCCTCCAAGCCTTCAAAACTGATTGCTAAGTGCTTAGGTTTTCCTATGCTACTTAGGCTTAAGTAGATAACTCCATTTCTGACCCAAAAAGTTCAAAATACCCCTCAGATTTCTTCAGATCAAGGTCTGAAATGAAGCAAAACTCCGTTGGCCACTACAGCGCACTGTAGCAGTCAACTTTCATAATTACATCTGCTATAGTGCGCTACGGCGTGCTGTAGCGCCCGCATTTCAAACTTACATCCGCTGAGTGCTACGGCGCTCGGCAGCGAGAGTTAGAGCCCACGTTTGATTCCGCTGTGGCACACTACAGCATTTACTTCTTGATTGCTGACCGCTGTGGCACGTCGTGGCACCTCAACTTCAGACTTTGTTCTGCTGTAGCGCCCTATGGCACGCTGTGGCGCGCTGCAGCGCCTGTGCTGTTTTAGGATAGTGAAGTCTCCACATCATAACATGCATTACATTTCATAAGAAAAGCACACATGACATAAAAATTTCTAAAGACATTATCATTCAAATATCTTAATAGGAAGCCTAAAAATCTCCCAACATACATTTCATATAACAATTAAAGGATATAAAGAAAAGAGTTAAGAATTGTGAGAAAGAAAATTAAACATTGAACCAAGGCAAATTAAGTGTACCCTCAGTAGATCATAACATTGTTAAAACTACTTTATGTTACAAAAAAAGTTTCAAATCTACTTTAAAATAGAGAAATTTTATTAAAGTTTTATTATTCCAAAATGTTATATGTTGCTTACTCGAGAATGAGCAAGATGTTAAGTGTGGGGGTGTGATGAATCTAATATACATAAAAAATTTGGTGTTAGAGTTTCTATTTTTCTTTAGATTAGTTGTACTTTTGGTGTGTTTCTATAATATTTCAGGTAAGAAGAGATCAAATTTAAATAGAAAGAAAAATTGAATGAATATAATACTATGTCATGCTACAACGTTCTATAGCGTGCCACAGCATCTAGCTTCTTGAGAGCATGATGCCATATAGCACGTCGTAGCATCAAGATCATAGAGAAAAAGTGCTACAGCATGCCATAGCGCCCAAATTTCTAAAACTTGGGTTCTATAGCGTGCCACAGTGTCCATCTTCCCAAGACTATGGTGCTACAGTGTTCCACAGTGCCCAACTTCCTGAGACTAAGGTGCTATAGTGCGCCTTAGCGCCCAACTTCCCGAGACTTGGGCACTAGAGCATGCCATAGCATCTAGATTCTTGAGACTAACGCACTACAACACTCTAAAATGCCCAGCTTATCTAGACTTGGATGCTATACCGAGCCATAGGGCCGAACTTTCTAAGACTAAGGCGCTGCGGTGCGCCAAAGCGCCAAACTTCCCAAGACTAAGGCACTCCAACGCGCCACAACGATGATTCTACAGAGACTAAGGCATTATAGCTCATTGTAGGGCCCAATTAACAGAAAGTAAGGCGCTACTGCATGCCATATCGCCCACAAACAGAAATTAGTGCGCTACAGTTCACCGTAGCGCGCTGTTAAACTATCAAGGAAACTTGCTCCAAGTCGGCATTTGGACAACCAAAATATTTAAAATTTTCCATTTTGCCACAGCCGTAATTAATGTAAGGAATTAAACCCCCTCATTTCAAAGAGAATAAGGGAATATAATCAATTCCAATTCCAATTTTCAAGAGGAATAAATTTGGCAGCTTTGAATAGGGGAAGGCTGAATAGAAGATTATAAAAGGGAGGATGAAAGACTTAGCAAGAGTTCTGAATTTTGGTTTGGAAAAGAAGATTCTTAAGAGTACTTCCCTATCTTGAGGAGAAGTATGCTACAATTTGAGGAAAAAAAAAAGCTTAGAGAGCAAGGAGAAGAGAAAGAGAATGTCGAGGGAAGAAAGCTAAGAGAATGCTAAAGATGTTCCTAAGTAACGTATTCTTAACTTGTTTCCTTGATATTCTCTTGTAAGAACAATGCTAATTCCTAGCATCCATTGTATCTTTCATTGTTTATTATTTGTAATGGTAGCCTAAACCTTTATTTGGGGAGGGTTGGGCAAGATCATGTATAAATCATGATGTAATGCCTGTAACTCTTCTAATAAATGAAATACCTTTTAGATTTGAAAATGTTTAAATGTTTTATTGTATGAACAAGTTAGAGAATGATGAATTTTTATAAATAAAAATATTTTACTAAGTATTTAAATGAAACTCTCATTGTGCTTGATGATCGCTTTTTCCCAAAAAGCTATGCACTCTCAAGTGTTAGCACCGTGAATGGCCGTGATAACATTTTTTGTGCGAAAATAGCCCGTTCACAACTTGGGACGAAAGCTTTTTCATTTGAGCCATGAGAACATATAACCTAATATTCTCTGAGCTCCATAGCTTGGTTCATACCAATTGTGATATGAACTTGATGCATGTGAGCTGAGAACTACCTTTAGAGCTTCACATCTCATTCTTAACTTATGCAAGAAAATTGAGCGCATCAAGCTATGAGCGATGTGACATAAGCTCATCTAGCTTCGTTCCTCATTTTCTTAGCTAAATTAAGAGTAGATGCGCGTGAGCCATTGGTGGAACTAAGATCATTTGATACTTAAATAGAATTGTGTATTTTATTGCTTAGACGTGAAAGATAACTTCATTTACTAACAAGATCACATGGTTGTCTATGAGTCGAGATTGAACCTCATTATGTTCATCTTAGAGCACTAGATAAGATTTAGTACAATTAATATATGCTTCTGAGAATATTAAATCTCTTGATAATAAAATTGAGATAATTCCTCTTACTTGACATATATATGAGAAGAAGAGGAACTTGCATGAGCCATGATAAACTTCATGTTTAACCTCAACTCTCTCTAATTTTCCAAAATTATTTCAAAACTAAATTAATTTAGTAATTATAAATTAGGAATTCAAAACAATCAAATTAATTTCTTAAATATTATATAAATAAGGTACAGTTTAGTAATAAATCTAAATACTGTTCTCAAAGGATGATAAATCTTAGAATCTTACCAATCCATATTACTTCAAACCATGTACACTTGTGTGTGAATGTAGACATACATAACTAAGGTCTTTCACTATGTATAGCCAATTACTGCTATGGCAGACTAGTCTAGACACACGTCCCATAAATTTATCAATATTATAAATCATATCATTCCACATTACTAAATTAACTTTAGTAAATAAGATAATCGGTTAATGGACAATGTTCTAGTTTGTCTGCCTTTTCAGTTCTTATTGTGCAAAATTGGCTCGGATCCAGCCATGAGTGGTCTGGATGATACATGTGCTATTCTATAGTTCTGCACAGATCTAGCCATGAGTGTTCTAGATAATACATGTGGGACTTTCTGTTCAATGGCTATGTTTAGCCAGTTACCGTTATGGCATGCTAGTCTAAGCGTACACTCAATAAAATGATTATTTCAGTTCATATTACATATAGTTCAACTTTGTTTATAATTTTACTATTCTTTCTATGTTTACTTATTTTCAGTATATTTCTAACATTATATATATATATATATATATATATATATATATATATATATATATGCATGTTAGGATGCTAGAATTTTAGTTCTGTTATATACATTGCAATATTTTATCAATATGTTCAGCATGTGTTGTTTTGATCATATCTTTTTAGATATTTCCTCTTGTACTTGTATTAATCTTTATATATATAGATGTTTAACCTTTTCTACAGTAGTTGGTTTTGAGATTCATGGTTACACTTACCACCTTTTGTTAACTTATAAATATTTTATTTATAACTTCCCTATTCTAATGTTCCTTATTGCACATAAATTGCTTAGATTAATTTTATGATATCTTAAATTTAATTAAAATTATATCCGTACTTAGACTTATTCAAGTCTAACCAAATTTTTTATTTATGTCCTGTCATATATGTACATATGTCAAATCAGAAGTATAGGTCAGATCCAACGTTTGAGGATTCAACTTGTAATAAAAGATCAAAGTAAAGTATGTGGCTTGTAGAAGGAAATTTTTGCTTTAAATTTTTATTTTGCCTGCATTTAATTAAATGTAATAAATGAATTTTCTTATTCTTCTACATTTAGTGTATTGTAGTGAATGGATAGATGTGGAATTTGTCTGAATACATTTTCTTTATTTTTTGCACTGCTATATTATATTTCAAATAAAATCTTACTCATCTTATGATTAGTATCATGGATATTTTATTTTACATATGTGATACTAATGACGACCACAACATAACCTTAGTTAAGTTTGTGATAATTCAATGATGGTTAAGGGTTGGCCACCACAACATGCTCCTCTGGCTCAATGTTGCCATCAACTTCCATGTGCTGGGGCTCACTATCTGAAGCAACCTTAGAATCAATTCTAACTCCAAAATAGTCTTTTTGCTTCTCATTTTCTTTAAAAGTGACATCTCTGCTTCTAATAACTTTCTGGTTCTGATTGTCCCAAAACCTATAGCCAAACTCACCCATGCTATATCCAATAAATGTGCACTTGATAGCCTTTGCATCAAGCTTGCTAATGGATCCTGCAATCAACATGCACAGAGGATGAAAAATTAAATACCTTGAGGTGGTTTAGTTTCACCTCATTTCTAATTCAAGCCACCTTGGGAATCCCTTCATTTAGGGGTACAGAAGGTCCCCGATTTATCAAGTAAGCTTATGTGTTTATAGCCTCGGTCTAGAACTACTTTGGGAGACCTGCATACCGCCTCATGTTTCTAGCTTGTTCTATGATCATCTTGTTCATCTATTCTTTAACATAATTTTATTATGGTGTTCATAGCACTGTAAATTCCCTCTAAATTTCTCTCAACGCACATAACTTCTTGAACTCCTTATCAAGGTATTTGCCTCTATCATCTGATCTTAACAATTAATCTTTAGCCTTGTCTCATTCTCAGCTAAAGCAAGCCATTTCTCAAACACATTGAATATATTAGATTTATGTTTAAAAAAATAAATACATACCCTTCTTGTATGGTCATCAATGAAAGTGACAAAGTATGTGGCTCCACCTATGGAAGAAGTAGGAGCTATCTCCTATAGATCTGTAAGCACTAACTCAAGTTTCCTACCTTTTAGCTCTTTTCAAACTTTAGAGAATGTAATCCTTTTCTGCTTGCCTAGTGCATAATCTTCACAAAAATATAAGTCCACTGACTTGTCCTAGAAGCCTTCCTCTTGACTGTAGGGACTTTAAAGCCCTCTCGTACATATGGCTAAGCCTCCGATAACATTGTAACAACCATAGGTTGTTACCATGCAAACTAAATGTTGATTGATTCAATTTTTAGCATTATTGCTTTTAGAATATCAAGATAAGCCTACCTAGAAAATTTGAAGTCCATTGGACTTCTCTAAGTCAAAAATTGCAAATTGATCCGTCTAGATGCCCTAGTCTAGACCCAAAATATTTTAATCTCAGAATTAAAATCTGATTGCATTTTTTAATTCCTCACCCCCAAATTAGCTAAGGGTGAAATTTTGGTGCAATTTGGAGTTCATTTGGGCAATAACTCAATTTATTTTAAAATGGTGCAATTGCACTTAAGGGTTCCATACAATTTAAAATTGCAAATATACCTTCAGCCTTTTTAAAACAGTGGGCGCAATCTGAACCGTCCATTCCTCAGGTCAGATCGTGCAGTCCGCGTTTTGATCAAGATCTGTCAATCCAGACCGTTCCGCGGTTCGATTGAAGGATCGGACGGTATCCCTCCATCCGCCGTAAGTAGCGTTGTGATCCGTCCGATCCAGAGATTTAAATCCAACGGACGATCCTCGCTCCGCGTTCGACCGTTACCTGTCCCAAGATTTGAGCCATTCCGCATCAACGATCGATCAATCAAACTGATGCCGCTGCTCCCAGCGCTGTTCATCGTCTTCCTCGCTTCACCAGAATCCCCGACAGGGAAAAAAACACATTCCCAACAGGCATAGCCTATCCCCCACTCCCCTGCCAGCTCAGCATAGCCGTTAGAGGTTCCTCAATCCTGTGAGGCCTCTGCGATGGGCTCTCCAGCCCGATATCCCCATTTTTGGAAATTCTGAGAGCTTCTCTTCACCCGAGCTTTTGGGCCAAGCCAAGCCGAGCCCAGTCCCAGCATTTCCTCCCATCACCTCCCTGAGGCTATAAATAGCCTCCGACCTCACCTCTAGAGCTCTTTGCTATTGAATTGAGCTAAATTCCAATTCCTTCTCCGGCCGCCATTGCTGCCCTGCCAGGTTACCTCCCGTCTCTCCCAACCTTGAGTTCAACTGATAGAGAGTTGCTCCTGGAGTTCAGGACCCTGAAGAGCCTCTCTGCTGCAGTATATCATCCTCTGTCTTCCAGCCGAGCTGCATCCAGTAAAACCAGGTACCCCGCATTTTGGACTGAGCCATGTGGGCTCAGTTCCTGTCTAATTTCCATCTCTGTACTCTTCCCTAGCTAAGGCGAGCTCGTTGCAATCAAATTGGTGGGCTGGGAGAGTCCGTTCGATCGTATCGATCGAACGGGATTTCCATCTCTCAGAGTTCAGGGACCGAGTAAGGTCCCAGGGATCTAGAGCCTCCCAGGGCCTCCTGAAATGGGGCTTCGATCCGTACTTACGCCCGGATGGTGAACGGATCAAACCCCAGCCCTGGCAAGCACCCTGTGAGGATAATTTCTCCTCACTGTGAGCTCCTTTCAGGCAAAATGGAGAAATAAGGTCCCGAGGAATTAGGCCATCCCAGTTAACAATTTTAGGTTCTAAGGGTTGGTCTCGGCCCCAGGAAGGTGAAGCCGTCATCCTTACGCCCCGGTATGGCCCGACGACTGAAAATTTTGGCGATTAGGGTTTGCCCCAATCGCTCTCAGTCGGGGCCAGGCGTGGGGAAGAAGACGACAGCGCGGGTCGGGTCGACCCGTGACCCGCGCTGTCGAACAGTAACGAGCCTTCGGGCCCGATTGACCCGCATGATTTAAATCGGGCCGGCGCCGTTTAAAACATTATTAAAAAATTTGTTATTTATTTTCCTTAAGGAAATTAGGAAAATATAATAGAAAAATACATAATGTATTTTCTTAATAACTTTAATCCACTGGTTAGAATTTTATAATATTATATATGAAAATATTCAGAAAAATTTCAGAAACTTAAATATAAAATAATATCATACATCTGATGGTTGGATCTTTAATTATTGCTTAATTATAGTAAATCTTAATTAGGGTAGATTAGCAAATTTACTTATCCAAATTGCATGTTTATAGTGTCATTAGTTCACTGATGTTAATTAGATTGCATGTGCCAAGTATAATATTTTTCTGAGCTCTGTAAATGTAGATATATCTTAATCTTGTCAAATCATAATTAGTGAATTTTAAGGTTTATACACATTGGATCATAGCAAACTCAGTCTCTGATTACTTGTATGATTAATTAGGACTTGCATGCCAAATTTCATGTAATTTGAATGGTTGGATTTATATTTATGTAATTATCCTTTTTGCTTGGAATTAGGGTTTGGTTAGCATTAAGTAAACACTGTTTGTTAAACTCTAATCATTGTTTTGGCTTATAACAGTAAACCAAATGAAATAAAATCACCTTCCATAAACTTATTAAGTATACTTGAATCAATTTAAAACTATAGAATCTTAAACATCTTAATTAACTTAAGAAATCTTAAGATTTGGATCAAACTTTTAAGACTTGATTTAGATCTAGGATTACCACCAATAATGCATAATTAATCCACTGATTTGATATTGATCTTTAAATACACACTTGATTTGACTTAAGGTTTGAGAAGGAGTCAAACCCTAATCTACTTAAGGAAAATCTAAAACCATAAAAACCCTAACTTAATTATATTGATTACAAGACTTTGAATTGAACACTTTCCAATAATGCATTTGATTTATTTAATTGATTCTAAACATTTGAATTAGACAAAGTAAGGTTAATAATAACCCTTTGTGATTTCATAATCTGAATCGAACCTTAAGATCCCCGATTTTCTCTTAAGTAATAAACCTGCATAACAAGATCATTAATGCTAGGTTGATTTAACAAGTGATCAAATCCTTAATAATATGTTTGATTTACACCCCATAATCTTAGTCTAAGTATGATCAGATGATTCCATCATCTGATCTAATCACCATAAGATCTAATTATGAACCAGAACCTAATAGTCTAATATCAGCATCTAGAGAAGAGATCTTGATATTCTCTTCAAAAGATCATCTTGAATTAAATTAAGAGACCAAAATTCTCACATCTTGAGGTAGGAAGCCTTGTATAACTCCTTGAGGTAGAAGTATAGAAGATCCCATCATCTTAGAGATTAATCTATTCCCCTTGTGGTAGTAATCACCTAAGACATTAGAAGAGATACATCTCCTTGTGGTAGAACCCATATAAAGTGATCATTGATCACACTTGCTTGGTGAAACCTTGTATAGGACTTACCTATTAGTTTAAGACTTGTAGTCTTGATAAATCCTTGTACTATTAAATAGATTTGATTGAACCATGATTATTGGGTAAGTGTAATATAGTGTACCCACATTACTGGTCCCCAGTAATAATCTGGATTGGCTGAGTCACTCTAAGTAAGATTTGTCTTTGTTGCTATCCTACGGGCTTAGGCAGACATAACCTTTCTTAGAATAAATCAATCAATCCTAAGAGTGTATTAAATGGGTGCCCATTTCTTAGTTTTATTGAAAGATAGTTGTCATCGGGCAATGCCTCCTAGAGAAGGTCACTTCAATAGGTATGGCTTAAATAAAACTAAGTAAAGGAGAATTACCTTTCTTAAGACGCTAAGTATGATTGTGAGTTTAGTGACTAAATGCTTAGTTTGAGATACAAAATCATCAGAGGATGGTGCCTCCTAATAAAGGTTGCTTTATTATGGTGGTGTAATCAAACTAAATGTTGAGGGTCCTATCTTTGCAGCATATTTAATATGTGTATACAATCACCCTACCTAGTGATCTTTAAGTAAATAAACAACTTTAACTAAATATCAATCTAGAGAATTGGAGTCAGAATCCTTTTAGCAGGACTCTGTACAGTGGAGACTTAGAATTCATTTTTTTGTTTCTCACTATATTCTTCATGGATTTCAGGATTTTCCATGCATATTATATAATGGCATAAACATAAAGCATAAACATGAGTTGACCTCATTCCTTCTGTTGTGACATATGGTTATCAGTGATACAGTATGAGATACGGAATGTTATATACACAGACTGGGGAATTTCAGGGTGCATCTGCGTCACCATACTGACTTCCTAACTGTTGTGCTTACATTGGACCGTACGACTCATAAACCTTCAGTGATAGTTCTGTGATATACCGTGATATAGCATATCTGTGAGCATTGCTTCAGTAGCATATAGTGCAGCTTATAGCATCCTTCTCAGCATCTGACATTTTTATGTATTTTCAGTACTTGGTTTTGATGCAGTTTTTCTTTGCTTAGTTCCTACAGTTCAGTTATTTGATGCTTTACAGTTTTTCCTGCACTTTTACTTTATATTCTTGCATATTTGTTATGTTTAGATTAGCTCATATAGCTAGCTTCTTTGTGTTAGACTTCTTGTCTAACACGGGATACTTTTGAGATCCGGCAATTTGCTAGATCTCGAGCAATTATTGGAGACAGGTCAGGGAGACGTCCCAGAGACACAGGAGGAGCATTTGGAGCTGTAGGGGATTGAGCACCTACTTTTACTTTTTAGTCCTTTTCAGTATTCTGGCTAGACTCTTTATATTTTTGCATTTTTTTATGGTTTGTAACAAAACTCTGGATGTACTTTTATTTTTCTTTTCTGAGATGGATATTTACTACTGTTTGAGATGAATGTATTCTGGATATTTTGCTTTTAGCTTCTGCACTCTGTTTTATTACTATACATAGTATTATGATGTGATCGGCGTACTGGAAACACTGATATATTTTGTAATGTACATGGGTCCTTCTCTCCTCCCTTACACCTTATGTACGTACTAAGTCTAATACCTAAGATAAGGATGGAATCCTTATCTTAGGTATTGGCTCTCGAGCCTACTCTCAGGGTTCGAGTCAGCGGCCTTCAGTATGGCACTGTCTCCTTATCCTATTCAGGACGATGGGTTTTACTTGTACGGCTCACCGTTCTCGAGTAGCGTGCCGTTCCGCCGCCAATCTATGAATTATACTCATATTTTGTGCATGGCGACGGGACGGGGCGTTATAAACATAGACCCACGTCTATCTGTTTTGCAGCAGCAATTAAATCAAACAATTTATTGATTAAGTAAAGTGTGCCTTCCATGTTTTCCCATGCAACAATGAGTGCACCCATGGTGACCTTCCATGAATCCTATATAAAGGTTGTACTTTAGCTTTCCATGGCTAACTTGCTAATAGATATAAGGTTCGTCCTTAGACACGACAAGTATATAACTTATCTTAGGTTTCAAACTACACCACTTGGTAGTTGGACATCTACATCACCTTTACCTATGATATCGCATGCATTGTCATATCCTAGATACACCTTCCCCAAGTCACCCGTCGTGCAATTCTTGAATGCAGCCCTCATAGGAGTAGCATGAAAGGATGTGCCCGAGTCCACCACCCAGGACTCTGTATTGATAAGTAAGAGGATCAATGCATCCTAATCCTCTTTAGCTGAAACATTTACAAGGAGCTTATATTCTTGCTACCACCACTTATCTTTCTTAGGATAGGGTAATCATTCTTGAAGTGACCTGCCTTTCCAGAGTTCTAACAATCTAGCTTTACTTTTCTGGGTCTTAACTTTCCTCGCCTCGATATAGACCAACTTATGTTGTGCCTTCTGTTTATATTTCTTCCTCAGTTCTCAGCATTTAACATTGAAGTAGATGCCTGATATAGCACATCTTAAGAATATTATCAAAGCCCCAACAACAAGAGCCATGGTTAAAGTTCAATGAAAAAATTTGAAGGTGGGCCCAATTATAAGAGCCTAATCAAAAGCCCAGTAAAGAGCCCAAATATTGAGCTTACAATTTGTATTTTGTTTTTATTAATATTGTACATTTTTATTTATTAAGGCACATGTTTGGCCAAACATATCATGAGGAAAATATTTAATATATATATTAGGAGTTATTCCCTCACTAATTGTCAACTACCAATCTTTCCCTCCCAAAATTTCCTTCCATATTTTCCCTCCAAAGCTCATAGGGCAAGAGACTTGTAGTGCCTATAAATATGAGTTGAAATATAATATAATGAAGTAAATTGAATGAAGGAGTTTTGTGGCGAATATCTCTCATATTACATGGTGCTTAGTGGTGTCAAGTTTATTACTTATCTTTGGTTAGCTTGGTGGTGTCAAGTTTATTACTTATCTTTGGTTAAGTTATTATCTTATTTATATTTTATTTTTTAACTATACTCTTATTCTCATAATCTCAAACTATCCACATATATTTTCTAACATCTTAAGTATCTCTTAAAATTATTAAATGATTATCTATTTTTTAAAACACACTCCAAACTCCACCATAATCTCCACATCCAAATCTATAAATAGTCTAACCTAGTCTTCTTCCCAACCACTCGACACCCATCAAAATACCATCAAACCTAGTCATCTACTCCATATCCAAATTACACATCTTAAGCTACATATATTAATTTATTTTCAATCCTTTAATCCACTAAAACACCACCTACAAAAGAGGCATTTTGAATCAACCCAAATTAGGATCGATCTGGACTAGTCTTGGCTTCCCTTAGATAGTTCACTCTAAACCAATAACCAACCCACCACAAACTCCATAAATTATCCTTAGACATTATCCTACAAATCCATTCAATATTTAAATACCTAATTCACCAAAAAAAAAGGCAGTCCACTTGCATCATATTTTCATATCAAAGCGAGATTAGGAAAGCTGAAAAAAAAAAAAAAGAAAGTACCTCGGCAAGAGGAATAGTTTTTGGTGAAATCATCTCCACAAGCTTTTGTGTCATGCTAAAAAGTGTAAGGTAAGTTAATTCTTTTTATGATTCAATATTTTTCATATTAATTGCTTGAAATTTTGTCATACTACTTGCATGTTTATAGTATTCGCATGAACTCCAATTATTGAGCATCATTATATTGCCTAGCCAATATCCTTATGTGAACATGCCTTAAGCATTTACTTGAGTGAAAATATCAAAACTGAGTGTTCCACTTAATATTGAAGTCTTGTCCTTGATGTGGACAAAAAAATTATATAAACTTCCTTACTTTCTATATTTGGCATTTGTGGTAATATTAGTTGCTTATTTTCCATCAGTTAAATAAATTTGTAATTCTTAATAAAATAAGGCTTTTAAATCTAAAAAAAAAAGAAAAAAATATTCTTTTATTTGCATTAAATTTGTATGCATAAGAATAACTTGTATAAAACCTAGTATATTGCGAAGTTAAAAAGAACTTTGTCAAAAGGGCATAACTACCTAGGAGAGCTTGGGACACCTAGGAGAGCTTGGGACGTAAGTGGCCAAGTGCCCCCCTCCTCGCCAGAAGTCCTTTTAACTTATAATTCACATTGTTTTTATATTTATATTTTATATTTCACCTTTTCAAAATTAGTGTTTTTTTTTTCTCATATTTTTTTATAAGAAAATATGGCACCAAAGTCAATTTTCTAAAACCAAATCGAGAACTTGATCAAGATAGTAGATTCCTTAGATCTTAAGATTCATGAACATGAAACAATGACTTGAATTATTTGAGGAAAATAAAACTCAAATGCAAGAAATTAAAGATCAAATGCAAATCATCTTAAGCCTTTTGCAAAATAGTAAAAATTGGGCTCCACATCCTATCCATAGCCTTAATGCACCTATGAAAGATGATGGCTCACATATAGATGTAAGTGATTACCAACCCCATGTTCCACCACCTTGCCAACCTCATCGAAGACAATTAAATCCTAAAAATGGGGAAAGGAGAGACCACCAATGAGTTGCTAATAGTTTTAATAATCCCTTTATAAGAGTTAAAATAAAAGCTCCTACTTATGATGGCACACATAATCCAAACAAACTCTTAGATTGGTTAACCCAAATGAATGACTTCTTTGACTAGTATAGGAAAGATGATTATTAGTGAGTTTCTTTTATTAAGATGAAATAGACTAGTCATGCTAAGATTTATTGGACAAACACTTTAGCAAAAGAACAAAGGTTATGAAGGATAAATCTTACTTGGATAGAGATGAAAGAAATGCTTAGGTCAAACTATTGTCCTTGACATCATGATAAAGTTACATGGACAATTGCCGACTCTAAGGCAATGCTCTCTTTATGTAACTAAATATTTAAATACTTTTGAGGATTTAGTTTTTAGGACCAATTGTGAGGATATTGATTGGCAACTTGCTAATAAATTTGTTATTGAGCTTAGAATGGAAATTAAAAATGAGGTTGAACTTTTTGATCACAAACCTTAGAATAAGCTTTCCATTATGCTATACTTGTTGAACAATAAAAGAAGTCAGTTTTTATAATACAAACTAGAGCTCAACTGACTACTAATTCAAATCATAAGTTAATTACCAGACCCATTCCACTGTCTAGCTTTAACTATCCACCCAAACAGGAAAGTTCTAATAACATCAAAGATATTATTTATTTCAATTATCACAAGAGAGGTCACATGCAAAACCAATGTAAGGCACAAATCTTATTATTAGAAGAAGTTCATGACCCTATAAATGAAGCTTTAGAAGAAGTTTATAATGAAGAATTTGTGGATGATCCTCAAATTAATGTGATGAGATGCCTTATAATACCTAAGGATGAAAAAGAAGATTGGAAGAGAAGGAATTTTTAGCATGTATGTTGTGTGCGATGGGCGAAGGTGCAAGTTAGCTATTGATGGGGGTAGTGCAATGAATGTTATCTCTATCAATACTATATCAAGAGCTAATTTAGGAGTTGAACCTCATCTTCAACCCTTTCATGTTAGTTGGGTAAACCATACTTCACTTCTCATCACTAGTCAATGTTTAGTTCTTATCAAGATTGGTAGTTATGAGAATAAAATTTGATGTGATGTGCTCCCTATGGATATTGCTCATATTCTACATGGGCGACCATGGCTTTATGACTTGAGTGTAATTCATAATGGTAGAGAGAACACATATATTCTTAAACATAATAATAAAATTATCAAACTTTTGCCAGTCAAAACCCACTATCAAGAAAGGAGAGAAGCTTCAACTGATCATGATAAGGGAACTTATGCATAATCCTAATTCTTGCTTATTTACTCATTCTTCTTCAATATTTAATGCAAGCTCAATGGGATTCGAAACCTTAAGAAAAGAATTTTTTGATCCGACCAATGTTCACCTTTTACATATAAAAGAAGTTAACTTAAATATTAATGAGATTCCCATTCCTAAAGAGGTTCTATCTCTCCTTTCTGAATTTAGAGAAACTGATCTAGAGGAACTCCCAAATAAATTACCACCACTTCAATCCATCCAATATGCTATAGACTTAGTTCTAGATTCATAACTTCCAAACCTTCCTCATTATAGAATGAACTCCACAAAAAATGCAGAAATTAAGAGACAAGTCATTGAGTTACTTGTGAAAGGATTTATACAAGATAGTCCAAATCCTTGTGCGGTCCCTATCCTAGTAACCCCTAAGAATGATGGAACATGGAAAATGTGCATCAATAGTCGGGCTATCAATAAAATTACTATCAAATATAGATTATCCATTCCTCGATTAGAATACATTCTTAATCTTAGGAGCAAACTTCTTTTCTAAGATTGATCTGAAAAGTGGGTATCATCAAATTAGAATTAGATCTAGAGATGAATGGAAAATAGCTTTTAAGACCCCTGATAGACTCTATGAATGGTTGGACATGCCATTTGGACTCTTAAATGCGCCTAGTAAATTTATGAGATTGATGAATAGTGTTCTTAAGCTATTTATAGAAAAAAAATTGGTAGTTTATTTTGATGATATATTAAATTTTAGCCCAAATAAAGTAGACCACCTTAATCATCTTATGCAAATTTTTGAGACCCTTAAAATAGAGAGGTTATACATTAATTTTAAAAAATGTTTCTTCATACAAACTGAGATGATATTCTTAGGTTTTATCATTTCATCTGAAGGAATAAAACCTGACCCAACCAAAGTTAAGGCAATTATGGAGTGGCCAACTCCTAAAAATTTTGTTGAAGTAAGGAGTTTTCATGGCCTCACAACATTCTATAGGTGATTCATTAGAAACCTTAGTGTTGTTGTAGCGCCAATAACTGATATATTGAAGTTAGTCAAGTTTTGTTGGACCATAACTGCTCAAAAAACTTTAGATCAAATTAAAGTCTTAATGATAACAATCCCAGTCCTTCGACACTCTGATTTTCCTAAAACCTTAGAAGTGTCTTATGATGCATTTGGAATTGGAATTGGAGGAGTTTTAAGCTAAGAAAATAATCTGTTGCCTTCTTTAGTGAGAAGTTGAATGATGCAAAGCAATGATACTCAACATATGATAAGGAATTTTATGATGTCATTCAGTCATTAAGGTATTAGAGACACTATCTCTTACACAATGACTTTGTTCTTAACTCAGACCATCATACCCTTAAATTTATCAATATTTAACAAAAGTTAAAACATAGACATGCCAAATGGTTGAGTTTTTGCAAGAGTATACATTTGTCCTTAAACATAAACCAGGAATTGAAAACAAACCTGCTGACATATTATCAAAGGTGGCAATAACCATCTCCTCTTTAGAATTCAAAATTCTGGGATGTGAACAAATTCGAGATGAGTACCTAATGTGCCTGAACTTTTATCAGATTTACATGGAGCACTTGGACAAACCGCTAACCTTAAATGTAGCATATTTTATGATTAATGGGTATCTTTATTGAGGAAAGAAATTTTGCATTCCTAGGTCTTCTCTTATAAAGTTTTTGATTTTTGAACTACACTCAAGAGGAATTATCAACCATTTTGGAAAGGATAAAATAATATGCTTGATGGATAATTGATTTTTTTGGCCTTCCCTAAAAATAGATATTCAAAAACTAATAGCTCAATATTTAACTTGCAAATAGGCTAAAGCTAGTAAGCAAAAATCTGGCCAATACATGGCATTACCTGTTCCTCATAGGCCTTGAGAAGATTTATCAATGGATTATATTCTTGGGTTATCCCGAATAGCTCATGGTCATGATAGCATATTTGTGGTTGTTCATAGATATTTTAAGATGGCCCATTTCATATATTGCTCTAATACAAATGATGCTTCCCATATTGCAAAATTATACTTTAAGGAAATTGTGTGATTGCATGGCCTCCTTTAACAATTGTATCAAATTAAGATGTTAGGTTTGTCTCATACTTTTGGAAGACCTTATGAAAAATTCTTGGGACAAAATTTTGGAAGTTGTCAATCAAAGCTTAGGAAACTTACTTAGGTGCCTTGTTGGAAAAAACATAAGTAATTGGGACTTATATTTGCCTACTGCAAATTATAATAGTACTTCCCAAACAACCAAAACATCTTCATTTGAAGTGGTGTATGGCCATAATCATAAACAGTAGATTGATGCTGCTGACCTTCCTTCTCATGCATTTTCTGATTCAACATTCACATTTGCCAAAGATTTTTAAAGCTTTCATGACTCTACAAGACAATAAATATCTTCAAGTAATGAAAAATATGCATCTAAGGCAAATCATAATAAATCAACTAAAGAATTTAAAGAAGGTGATTATGTTTTGATTCGCATCCGCCCTGAGCAATATAACAACACCAAATATAATAAATTACATCCAAGGGCTTGTGGCCCTTTCAAAGTTCTTGGGAAAATTAGATATAATGCTTATCACCTTAATTTGCCTAATGATATGTTGATTCATTTTCCTATTAATATTGAAGATATTTTATCATATGAAGGAGTTAGCAAACCTCCACTTGCGCAGTCTAACTTTTTAGCTGGAGATATAGTCCCCCACATGAAAACTCCATCCTTTTTAGACATTGGCTACATCATCACTCAGGAGGATCCTAATAATCAAGATAAAGAACTTCATTTTCTAGTTCGTTGGAAGAATAAGTCACCTACAGAAGACACATGGCTAACATGTATTAATTTGGAAGCTCTAAACCCACAATTAGTAGAAGCTTACTTGGATTTTAACTCTTTGGTGCAGAGTTTGATTGGGCTGATGGAAGTTGATGTAGCACATCCTAAGAATATTATCAAATGTCCAACAATAAGAGCCATGGCTAAGGTTCATGGGAAGAATTTGAAGATGGGCCCAATTACAAGAGCCCAATCAAAAGCCCAATAAAGATCTCAAATATTGGGCTTACCAGCCCAATGTTTGGCCAGCCATATCGTGAGGAAAATATTTAATGCAAGTAGTTGGAGTTACTCCCTTAATAATTGCCAACTACCCATCTTTCCCTCCAAAATTTTCCTCCATATTTTCCCTCCAAAGCTCAGAGAGTAAGAGACTTGTAGTGACTATAAATATGAGCTGAAATGTAATTTAATAAACTAACTTGAATGAAGGAATTTTTTGGTGAATTGCTCTCATATTGCTTAGTACTTGGTGGTGTCAAGTTTATTGCCTATCTTTGGTGAGTTAGGTTGTTATCTTATTTATATTTTATTTTCTAAATATTCTCATATTTTCATAACCTTAAACTATCCACACATCTTCTCCAGCATCTTAAGTATTCCTTAAAATTATTAAATCATTATCTAATCTCTCAAACACACTCCAAACTCCACCATAACCTCCATAGCTAAATCTATAAATAGCCTGACCTACTATTCTTCTCTACCCCTCGACACCCATCTAAACACCATCAAACCTAGCCATCTACTCTATATGCAAACTACACATCTTAGGCTACCTATATTAATTTATTTTTAGCCATTTAACCCACTAAAACTCCACCTACAAATGGGATATTTCAAATCAGCCCAAACTAGGCTCGATCAGAACTAGTCTTAGCTTTCCCTTAAATAGTTCACTCTAAACCCATAACCAACTTGCCACAAACTCTAGAAATTATCTTTAGACATTATCTTACCAATTTATTTAATATTTAAATATCTAATTCACTAAGAAAAAGGCAGCCCACTAGCATCAATGCCTCCCTATGGAAACTTTTCCTCATCTCTTCATTAAGCACAAGCTTGACAATGTTGTCAACCTTCAATGATGAATTTCCTAATGAGTTTATAATGGCTACACCAGCCATCCCAATGAAGATAGAAATAATGAAGCTTGAACCTCATCATCAAACTTGAGGCCCACCTAACTCAACTGACTTGTCACAGTGTTGAACCCATTTAGATGTTCAATCACTGAATAATCATCCATGATCTTTTTATAAAATAATCATTTCATCAGAAAAACGTTATTCAAAGTCGAAGGCTTCTCATATATCTTTGTCAGAGTATTCATGAGATTTACAATAGTTTTCTCATTAACAATGTAAAATACAATAGAAAAAGATAATGAAAAATGAATCAAAAACCTCCCCATCTTCATTAGACATAGTGGTTGGTTTATTGTCGACTTCACTGAGTAGTAAAATACAACTTCTTTGGGTAGATCAAATCTGCATTTGCATCTTCCAAAAGGCAAAATTAGTGCCATTAAACTTCTCTATTTTGAGTCTCATTTTGTCAGTCATTACTCCCACTCAAATTGTAAACCTTAGAACAACAAGAACAATAAGCATAACCTCATTATGATACCGCTTGTTGTAAGCATGTGGCGGAAGCAATTTCATATAATGAAGATTGAAGTTTACATTGATAGTTACTAAGTAATAAATAAAATCAACCAAGCACAAACAAAATATAACATAGTACAATCACATGCATGAAACATTAGCATCCAAACACAAACCCAATGACAAAAAAAACCAATAACCCACACCACACAGAAAATTTCCACTATGAACAAGATGATTAGAGAATTACAGAGAGCTTCACCTTTATAAGGACAAGAAAAATCTACTACTTACATAGGCTCCTGATCGATTTCTTCTTCTCTTGGAACTTCTAGCTCTCACTCTAGGATAAAGAAAAGGAGCAGCAGCCGCCACTTGATTATGGTTAATCTCCTCTTCGTAAGCCTTTGCAAAATCCTTGCCAACACTTATGAAACATCTCTATAATGCTCCATTATATACTTAGGAACTATTTGGACCCCAAATGGTTCAAAATACTCCTAAAATCACTTGGGGTAGTGCCTAGATCTGGAATAAAAAATCGACAGGCGCTACTGCGCACTATAGAGCCCTAGTCTTGAACTGTCAAGGTCCAGGGTGCACTATAGTGCTACTGTCTTATGTTGTGAGGAACCAAAGCGTGCTACGGTGCACCACGGCATGCTACGCTGCCTCAATCTTGGGTTGTCAGGCGCTATAGAGCGCTGCAATGCCTAGTCTCGAGTTGCCTGCAGCCACCACTATTTTTAGCCCTTTAACCCACTAATACTCACCTACAAATGGGATATTTAGAATCAGCCCAAACTAGGCTCGATCTGAACTAGTCTTAGCTTTCCCTTAGATAGTCTACTCTAAACCCATAACCAACCCACTACAAACTCTAGAAATCATCCTTAGACATTATCCTACCAATCTATTCAATATTTAAATACCTAATTCACCAAAAAAAAAAGGCAGCCCACTAGCATCAATTCCTCCCCATGGGAACTTTTCCTCATCTCTTCATTAAGAATAAGCTCGATAATGTCGTCAACCTTCAATGATGAATTTTATAATGAGTTTCTGATGGCTACACCAGCCATCCCAATGAAGATAAGTATAATGAAGCTTGAACCTCGTCATTAAACTTGAGGCCCACCTAACTCAACTGACTTGTCACAGTGTTGAACCCATTAAGATGTTCAATCACTGAATAATCATCCATCATCTTTTTATCAAATAATTATTTCATCAAAAAAAACTTTATTCAAAGTCAAAGGCTTCTTATATATCCTTGCCAGAGTATCCATGAGATTTACAGTAGTTTTCACATTAATAATGTTAAATACAACAAAAAAAGACAATGAAAGATGAATCAAAACCTCCCAATCTTCATTAAACATAGTGGTCAGTTTCTTGTCGACTTCACTGAGTAGTAAAATACAACTTCTTTGGGTAGATCAAATCTACATTTGCATCTTCCAAAAGGCAAAATTAGTGTCATTAAACTTCTTTATTTTGTGTCTCATTTTGTTAGTCATTACTCCCACTCAAACTATAAACCCTAGAACAACAAGAACAATAAGAAGAACCTTATTATGATACACTTGTTGTGAGCATGTCACGAAAGCAATTTCTTACAACAATGATCAAAGTTTACGTTGATAGTTACCAAGCAATAAATAAAATAAACCAAGCACAAACAAAATAGAACATAGCACAATCACATGCATGAAACTGCAAGCATCCAAATACAAAGAATTTTATGTGGAAAACCCAATGACGGAAAAAACCACTGACCCACACCACACAGAAAATTTCCACTATGAATAAGATGATTAGAGAGTTATAGAGCTTCACCTTTATAAGGACAAGAAACATCTATTGCTTACACAGGCTCTCGATCGATTTCTTCTTCTCTTGGAACTTCTAGCTCTCACTCTAGGATAAATAAGAGGAGCAGCAGCCGCCACTTGATTATGATTAATCTCCTCTTCGTAAGCCTTTGCAAAATCCTTGCCAACTCTTATGAAACATCTCTATAATGCTCCCTTATATACTCAGGCACTATTTGGACCCCAAATGATTTAATATACTTTTAAAATCAATTAGGGTAGTGCCTAGACCTGGAACAAAAAATTGGCAGGCGCTAATGCGCACTATAGATCCCTAGTCTTGAGCTGTCAAAAGCCAGGGTGCACTATAGTGCTACAGTCTTATGTTGTGAGGCACCAGAGTGTGCTACGGTGCACCAGGGTGTGCTATGATGCCTCAATTTTGGGTTGCCAGGTGTTATGGAGTGCTACAATACCTAGTCTCGAGTTGCCAAGTGTTGGGGTACGCTACAGTGCCCAAACTTTTCCAACTTGTCCCGGAACACCTCAGAACCTCCCAAAAATCCATCAAAGCTCCAATTGCATCTCCATGATGATCTAAATGGTCTCCAATAAATTTTAGTTTTTAAATTGACATGATATTACACTATACAAGCAAACTTTTGGTATAAATTTCTAAGGCTTGTGGGAGGTAATAAGGTTTGATATGGATGGATTCATAAGCAAACATTGGAAATTCCAGCCATTGAAGTAAAGCTGCAATTTAAGCTAGAGGCCTGCTATGTGTGATAATGAGGGAGATTTGTTGAGCCCAACACACCCAAGTTCTAGAAGCCTGCTATGTGTCATAAAGAGAGAAATTTGTTGAGTCCAACACACCATAGTTTTAGAGGCGCGCCCAAGCACAAATGTAAAACATGACCAAGTGCAAATCCATAAGATGCACCCAAGCGCAAGTCTAAAGACAAGCTTAGGCATGAACATGAAATGACTTAAGCGTATGGAAACATGTAACGGTTCATATACCCCGGCATAAATTAGCACACCCCCAGGCACGTAATGGCATACAACTGAGCAAACGGTTACACAATTTTTATTGAATGTGTCGATTTTAATAATAGAATCATAAATTCATTTATTATGGGTTAGTTTCCTTCTAATTTAGTGTTAAATATTATGGTAATTGACAGACATTTAATACACGTTTGTGCTTGCAAGCAAGTGTACATGGTCTGAAGTAATCATTTGGAATATGAGTTCCGAGATTTATCATCCTCAGGAAATTAGGTGTTTTGTTACTAAGGTATATCTACGTTCAATAATGTTTAAAATATATGTATTTTGTTGATTCGGTTCTTAAACAAGCATAATAAGTCTTGGTAGAAAGTAATTATGATAAAAAGGAGAGGAGAGTTGGGTTTCTCCTACATGAAATGTTAGAGACTCATGTAAGATAATTCCTCAAGCATTGCCCTTTACTTAATTTTGCATAATTTAATCAAGTGCACATTGTCCTCCTTAGAGTTTAACTCCAAGATTTATAAGTTCAAATCTCATGCTTGAAATGAACACAGTCGGTTCTATTTTAGCACAAAGACCCTCATAAGATTTTAAATCATTAGTTTTCCTCTCATTTCTAGATTATAGAATTGAGAGTTGTTTCTTTATTTAAGATCTTACAAGCATTGATTCTACTAAGAGCATCATATGCATCATGCGTAGTTTGGATAAGGAGATGACTAGTTTGGCTCATTGTGCTATGTCACATCACACATGAGCTCTCAACAAGTCATCTTTCTCCCATCACGTATGCTGAGCTGTAGAGCTCATTTAGTGGGTTTCAGCTCACATGCATCAATGCCTTAGTTGGGCATAGATCAAGGTGCACTAGGCTCAAGAATTTCTTCACATAATTCTAAGCTCTTATGCACTCATGATTCCAGCTCCAAACTAAGAGTGAGATATGGAGCACAAGACTTTTAAGTCTTGATGTTATTTAGTTCCTTCATCAATTGGTCCACATTCAAGTCCACAAATAGTCTTTTTTTATTTCTTTAACAAGTCATTCATTTCACAAATATTCATTAAAAGCTTGAAGAAATTTTCATACATAATAGTCCCTTACATGACATGTAGGATTTGCCAAACCCTTCCCAAGAGAGGTTTAGCTCTCCATTACACTAGAGATAAAAAAGAACACATACATGGATAACAACCCTTTCATGATCAACTAAAAAAACATAAAGACAAGAGTTAGAGATTACTAGGAATGTTCCTTTGATAAAGTTCTTCGGATTTCTCCTCTTCTTATTATCGATTGTTTCTCCTAGGCCTGTAGTGCTGCCTTTCTCCCTTTTTCTCCTTAGAAATAGGAGTTCTTCCACCCTTAGAGAGTTTTCCTTCTCTTCTATGCAGCCCTCTCCTTACTTAGAAGTTTGTAAGCCAATTTAGTAACCCTTCTAATGAATAGAAGAGCTATTTTTATAGAAGGGGTGCACATTTATTTTTAGCCCTTTTGAAATCTAAAAATTTATTCAAATATTCAGCCATCATTGCCAATCCAAGTGGAGCTTGAGGTGACATCTTCTTTTCCCTTTTTTAATCTTTTATTTTGTTTTAAATCACCTCCTCTCAATTAAATAACAAGCAGCAAGTCTGGAAAAATGGCTGGAAGACAAGATCCAGATTCTGGGTCACATCCTAGCTACATTTAATATCTGAGAAGATAGAAATTTGGCACCCGCTGTAGTGCACTGTAGTGATCAAGTCCCGCAAGTCTTCTAGCTATGGCGCACTATAGCACTTGAGCTCCGCAAGTTCTCTCGCTGTGGCGCACTGTAGCGATATAGTCCCGCAAGTCCTCCCATTGTGGCGCACTGCAGCGATCGAGTCCCGCAAGTCCTCTCGTTGTGGCACACTACAGCGATCGAGTCCCACAATTCCTCATGCTATGGCGCGCTGCGATAATCGAGTCCCACAAGTCCTCCCACTGTGGCGAGCTGCAGCGATTGAGTCCCGCAAGCCCTCCCGCTGTGGCGTGCTATAGCGATCGAGTCCCGCAAGTCTTCCCTCTGTAGCGCATTGCAGTGATCCAGTCCCGCAAGTCCTCCCGTTGTGGCATGCTATAGCGATCGGGTCCCACAAGTTCATCCGCTGTGGCATGCTAGGGTGCGCTGCAGCAAGCGCTGCAACAGTTTTCTTCTAGAATTTACAGGAACATTCCAGAATTTTCCAGAATTTGCAGAGCTTATATTTTCCTTGAAATTACACAAAATTTATCAAAGTATGCTAATTCTAACATAGATTTTTATGAAAAATTCCTTTATATATGAAGTAAATAATGAATTCATCAGTAATGCTCTAATATTGGATTTAGTTCCTAATTTAATAATAGGGTCATTATAGTAAATCAAATAGCTTTATGATTAATTCCTAAATAATGTGATATTTGAATAATGATGCATATTAGGATGTAACAGGATAAATAGTTAGATAACAAAAAGTGATATATTTTCTATTTTCTAGATTTTGGTTATTTAATTCTTCAGTTTTGGCATAACATGAATCTCATAAGCATAACATATTATTAATAATGCAATAGCACACCTAGGATCTTTTAGCGGTGCGAAAACACACCTATGATATGTTAACAGTGTGATATCACACTTAGAATCTGTTAACGGTGTGATAGCACACCTAGTATCCGTTAATGGTGTGATAACATACCTATGATTTATTAGCAGTGCAATTTGAAGCACACCTAGGATCTATGGGATGCTGTTGTGGTATCATGGTTATGCATACATGTGGCATATTTAGTGGCATACTCTGTGGCATATTATATTTACCATATATTGCATATCACTATTTATAGTTATTTTGCTTAAAGCACTTTTGTTCTAATTTCACTATTATTCTGTTTCTATTGCAGTCTTATTTCCCACAAATTTTACTTTACAGTTATAGCTTTACTCTTAGCTGTATGCAGTTTTAGTTTTATGGATTTTCATGTATTCTTACATGGTTTATTTCTTCTTTGAAGTTGTAATGATATCCTAAAATGCTAAACGTTTACTTATAAATTAAATTGTACTTAGAATCTATAATTCTAACAAGATTTTTTTTTTTTTTTTGTGCCCTATCATATGTGTACATATAATAGATCATGATTAAGGTCAGAATCAGCACTGGAGAACTAAGCTTGTGAGAGAAGTTAAGTAAAGTATGCAGCTTGTAGGAGGAAATTATTATCTCAAATTTCCTTGGTCTGCATTTAATTAAATGTAATGAATGAGCTTTCTTATTCTTTTGCATTTACTATATCATATGTGAATGTATAAATGTGAAAAGTATATGGATACCTTTTTTTTATTTATTGCATTGTTCTATTATATATGTTTCAAACAGGATCTTTCTCCTCTTATAATTAGTATCACAGAGATCTCATTTAATATCAACGATACTAATGATGGCCTCCATTTAATCCTAGTTGAGTTAGTGTTAACTTGATGATAGCTATGAGGCAATCGTTACACCTATAAAGCTCTTTATAATTCAATTTACTATTATATAAATGAATTGAATCATGTTTCCATGGATAAGTTAAGCTTAGGGTGTAATATTACTAGTTATAAACATGTAAAGCTTATATGGGGCATATAAAGTCATGTGGCTCACCCAAATGGATGGCTACTTACTAACCACTCAATTATAAATTTTAATCATTATTTTTTGCATTAATATAAATCAATCAAATATAGAAAATAAGTTTATAAGAATTAGCTAGATTGAGCATGGCAATTTATCAAATGGTGCTTCATTTCTAGCTTATGGTTTTAAATAATCTCTTAAGGGGTTAAAAGGATAAATCAAAGAATTGATAAAGTTATTAAGGGTAATTTATTCTTCAATTATTGATAAATATTTTACTTAACAAGGTTTATTAATCACATTATGGGTCTTTAGCAATATGTACTTTGCTAAGTTTTAGAGTTGTACAAACTAGACATGGCTAGATTTAACTTATATCACTTCATGTAACGACACAATGTTAAGTTAGTAAAACTAAGCAAACATTAGGTATTAATATTCAAGATCCCATTGAGGTGTGGCACAATAGTGCATTGAAAGAAAAAGTATCCATCCACATCCAAATATCCAAAGGATAATTGAAATGCAATCATCTATAAATATCAAACAAAATTTAATTATCACAATCAAAATTAAAATTCACTCTCTCACATTGAACTAAAATTTAAAAATGTATAAAAATCAATGCTAAATAGATACTTCCTCCTCATGCATCGGCTCCACTTTGTCGATGGGATCCTCATGATACTCCTAATCTGATATATCGGTATCACATGCTATGTTACAAAAAAAAAAGTATAAATATAATTAGACATTCGTCTAATTACATTTTAAGCTTTAGCTATTTATTAGGATATCACATTCATTTACAATCAATTTAAAAGTAATGCAATAAAGTTGAACGAAACTGTCGTAAGCTATAAAATGAAAGAAATAAACTAAAACTACCATATTAAATGGCACTAAGTAAATTGTGTAGTAACAATTAAGGCTATAAACAAGCATGTATATATATATATATATATATATATATATATATATATATATATATATATATATATATGTATGTATGTATATTAATACATAAATGGAAGTTTGACTATAAATATGCTTAATAGAAAGTATGCTAAGTTATACTTAAATTAAAAATGTAAATAATGTACTACAAGAAAATTGAACTGAAATCAAGTAACTGATCAATGCTAAACTAAAGTATCATGCTAAAAAGTAAATAAAAAGGTATAAGAGGTGAAGTAACTATAAATAAGTTATGGAAAGAATCATGGGGAGTGATCGAAATTACAGTTGCTATTACTATGCTTCAAATCTGCATTGTACAATCACTATGATTGTACTTAAAATATTTGTCATTTCATTTTAAATTATATCTTATTTTATTACATGTTCGAGGACACATGCAAAACAAGTGAGGAGCGGGGCATATCCGCTCAACTATTTAAATTTGGGGTTTCCAATACAACTACACATTCCCTATCTATGATATTGAAGTTTCTTTATCCCTCTATAGCTTTCTTTGGCTCAAATATCTACATAGATTGATCCTCCCAAAGTGAACCCATATGTATTTGTTGTTTTTATATTTTAGTTATTTTCACTTCATATACAAAGTCAAGTGTACATGTATATATAACCTGGCGCATGCAAGGAAGTATATCTCAAAATAAAATTTTGGTACTTGTCTTTATTTAACTATACTTATTCTTATGCATAAGGAGTAAGAGGACATATTGTTTTACAATTTCATACAAGCTAAGTTATTCATTTTTACAAAATGAAAAACTAGTAAAAATAAGACATAGATACTTGTCTAGTGTTTCCCAGGCACAAAGGATAAGTGGACATACTCTCTTTATAGTTTCACATGAGCCATGTTATCTACTTCTATAAATGTGCTAATGAGTGAGTGTTTGTATCTATCTATATATATGTATATATCCAAAATTTAACTAGTCATGCTATTATGATCAAGGCTTTCCAACAAATGTGTTATAGTAGTAATAAGTTCAAGCCGTTAATTGTAATAGTGATATCTTATGGTTGTGTTAATTTTTTTATTTTTCTATCCTTACTGATTTAAATGCACTATTTCAAAGTATGTTAAGACACTGCCAAGCATCTTAATCTAACATGTATAAAATAGAGTGGCATTGGGATACAACCTGAGTGTCTCAACTTAAAATACTCAATTGAATTGCATAACTTCTGAGTTATTTTGATTCAATCTAAATTAGGTTGTCGTTAAAACCACAGCTTGTTAAATGGTCTTATCCCAAGTATTTCATCAAATATATTCATTAATTTTAATTAATGCTGGTAACTCACTTGTTTATCAGAGTCTTTAATATCTTAGCAAAATCTTGTATAATCCTTTAAGGTCATTACACAAGCTTTGCCTCACCCCCTTTAAAGATTTTAAACCATAGGATGCATTCTTTAGGGAATAACCTAGGTATCTTCTTTAAAATCATGCAAGGAACTTAGGTTGATAATCATATGATAATAAGGTATATACAAGTAAATTAAGAGTAAGAAAATGTTTACTAGAGATCCTCTATACTCCAAAGTATACTTTAAATGCCTCATAAAATATTGGTGAGATTTGGCCTAGTCTAGGAGAGCAAGGTGGTCAGCTCAATTGCCAATGGTGAGCTCTTAGGTATCTTAAGGAATGTGGTTTATAAACTGTTAAAACATTTCACAAAATTGATCCAATGACTTCTAAAAGGATCTCAAAAGTCCAAGGAAGTCATTTGGTTTGAAGGAGACACTGGGAAGTCACAAAAAATGATGGAGACTATGAGAGAGGTTAAGAGAGAGAGAGAGAAAAAATTAAAAAAATTTAAAAAGTAGCAAGCTCAATTGTGCAAAGAATGGTTGCTTCATCTTCAAGAGATTAAATGGGGATGGTTCTAAGTTTCTTCACTAACTAATCAAGTTGACAAGTCAGCCATCATGATCAATTAATGGCCATTAATGGCTAGGAATTAAATAGTACTATTATGAAATTAGTGGGTCTAATAGAGCACATGGTATGCCGGAGTGGGCGCATGAAATAATTCAAAAGCAAAGTTGTTGTGTGGAGTCCATCGGATGGCTCAATAGTTGGGTTTCAATGGAATCACAACTAGGGTTTCAAGTTTGTAAAGAGCATTACTAAACTAGAGTATACTTAAGGTTTTAACTGAACACCAAACCCGCTATATAACTCTTGGTTGAGAATCTCAAACAATAATTTTTAATTAAACAACGTTAATTAACAAATTTATTTAATTCATCCTTTACAGAGATAAACATTTATATAATATTTATTTTTAAAATATAATCTTATTAATATATATTAAGATAAAAGAAACTAAATTTATTTATTCTTCATCTTACTTTTTAGTTCAAAATTTTTGAGATCAAATCCAAAAAGTGTCTTCTCTTACTAGTTTTAAACCCTAAAAATTAACATTTACACATATCAAGCAAGAGTACTATAAAATTTAGTTAGAAATATATTCTAACATCTTATTTTAAGTATAAAATTAACAATATTATTAATTCAAAGCTTGCATCAAATGAAAGGAAATTATTCAAATTTGCATTGATTTTGTAAATGCCATACTGTGCTACATCTTCAACTTAAGAGTAAGCAATAATAATAATAAAATTTTATCATACACAATTTGTGTCACAATTCTCTTTTTGGGCCTATAGCCCTCAATTCTCACTGAGAAGTATATAACTATTTGTTGGTAATTTCCCTTATTTAAAAATGATGAGTCTTTTATTTGATCTTCTACTCATTTGTAGTGGGTTAATCTCTCATCATTTCACAATGGATGCTAGCAACCTTACTTGTATATGCACACTTTTATCACTTCAAAATTTTCACCACATACATATGTTACAAGTTTTCATAATAAAGTTTTGCAATTTATTCAACACTTAATGCATAGTAATTTTACAAGTCAAATAACAAAAGGAAATATAACTAAAACATATGTGTTTGATGTAATTCTTTCAAATATCTGTATACCTAAAAATGAGTTCTATGGATTTGTTCTATGGTGTCTACGTCGATACTTCACAAATTTGCTTACATATAATTGGTTATACGATAGGGTATTTGTGTTTTTGTTATGTAGCTTGATATTTGATTATCATTACTTATTAACTATTATTATTTTTATTTTTATTATTAGGATAATAATTACTAAAGATTAATATAATAATTAAAATTAATTAGTTATAATTAAAATAAGGTCATTATAAGAATAATTAATAAGATAACAATTTGTAATTAAGATAATAATTTATTTATAATTAATTATAAACATGATAATTAAGATAATAAGTATTAACTAAGATAATTAATATATATTATTTTACTTTGTATTATATTTAAAATAATAAATAATGATAATAAAATTACTTAATATCATCATTTTACTATCTTATTTTATTTTGGGCTTATTATCATTATTTTTTATTTTGTATTATGTTTAAAATAATAAATAATTATAATTAGTTACTTATTAGTATTTGTCATCAGATCAGATCTGAATCAGATCTGACGACTATGACTTCATCCATCATTTATATTAAGAGAAATATTATTTAGACATGTCGTCGGTGTGGCATCTAAAAAACTCATCCAATAAAATTTGAATAATTTAAAATAAGTAAGAAAATAATTTTTGACGTCATAATTTTCATAGAATTTGAATTAACAAAGATTCTCAATATAAAAATAACGGGCCGGCGGCAAAGATAAAATGTGCCTTTTATAAGCGTTTTCTTAAGAAATAATTAAATTAAGGATATTGTTAAAAATAAGCAGAGTTCAGTAATCAAACGGACAGACCAAAGCAATCGCGCACAGTCAGTCCGTATGGAAACTCTTCTGATGCTGCAATATTTAAGGAAATAAAATCGACTAAACTTGTTCGTATAAATCCTCTTTCCCAGAAAGCGACGGAGGGAGAGAGAGAAGCAGAGCCGAATGAAGGAGAAATCCATGAAGACGGCTACCGGTGAGATGCCCAATTACATGAAGCCGAAGCTTTGCACATACAAGTACTGCTCCTTGCACGGACATAAGCACGAGCCGCTTGCGCCGACGAAGAAGAAAGAGCGCCCATCGGCGGACAAAGCCGAGATTTTGACGCGGTCCGAACCGCAAGATCAGATTTTGGATCCGATTCAGGAATCGCACTCTGTCGCCAGCTTCGAAAGCGAAGCAAATAATGAGCGCAAGCGATTGAAAGCGGCGGGAGAGCGTCCGTTAGAAGCAGGGGCTGTGCTGCTCAAGAGTGCAGCTGTGGAGGAAAGAAAGGCGGCAGAGGACTGGATGATAGACTACGCTATACGAACGAACCTCAATAGAATGGCGCCATCCAGGAATAGAAGAAATGTGGCTTTGCTTGTCGCTGCTTTCGAGTCGCTCATCCAAACTTAGCTGCCTTTTCCTCTCTTTTTTTTTTCTAATCTGATCGCTTGGAAGTGTTCAAATTGAGTTTTCTCTTAGGTTTTTTTGATTCGGATAGATTAGTGAGATGATATTGAAATTTCTGCGGGTTCTCTTTTTCTAGGAAATATAGAGCGGAATCAAAAGGCAGCATTTTTCTTCCAATCGTCGTAGAAACTAAGATCCTGTTTTTGCAATTTTTTCTGGGTGAGAGAGCATGCGTGATGATGGAGGCATGCTGTTTGCTTTCTATGAAGAAATTGTTACAAATCTGACTCTTATGCTTTGCTTATGGACTGAAGGAAGCCTTTTGTTGCCTCTGTTGAACAAGAAGGGACTCTGTGATCTATTCATTTGCCCTCCATGATGCTCTTTTTGGAACACTTTTGTTTGAATTTACTGATTGTTAGACATGAGTATGTAGAAAATTAGTATTGATTTGCCCTCCATCAAAAGTATGCTTTCACCCATTACCCCATTATCTAGTTTTTAGGAGCTCGCCAAAATTTTACACTAAACAAACACCTATATATGATTAGCACTAGAAAAATATATGTTGGAGTTTATCGAAAATATTATAAACCTACTAAATGCAATATATATTAAGAATATGCCAAGAATCCCTGTGTTAATGGAATCAAATGGAACAATTAGATATATCAAAGGTAATGAATATGCCATCATAATATTTATATAAAAGTTTCAACCAAAAATCTATCACTAGTACAATGTGACCCTCACTAAATGAGTCATTCACCAATTGACTCACTAAGAAACCCATATCACATGCATTATCTAGAAAGGTATACAACTAATTGTCAATAGTTGTTATGAACGTATAACATATAGGTGAGACCTAACACAATAGTCTATCGTGTCCGCACAAAACCAATACGGACAGAATATTGTTGACGATGTAACAATCCTAGGCTGTTACTTAGCTTAATTGCATCATAATTATATTCCATTGAGTTCATTTAATCATTAGAATCAATCCCCAAAGATTTGGAGCGATTCGGAGCTCAATTTAATATTTGGATTATTTTAGTAATATTTAATTAATTAGAAAATTGAGATATTTAAATTGACCTCGAAATCGAAATCCGACTTCGCCATTGCGCTCCTCACCCCCAAATTAGCTAAGGGTGATGTTTTGAACGCGTTTAGAAGTCGTCGGATTTTATCAAATATTTTAATATAATTAAATATCCCGAAAAACAGGAAAATTAAATACCTGTCGGAATTGAAATCCAACTTTACCATTGCGTTCCTCACCCTTGAATTAGCTAGGAGTGAATTTTTTGGATATTTCGAGCACGTTTATAAAATCTGATTTTAAAACATTAATTAATTGAATAAATTAGTTGTACATTCTTCGTCCTTGCATGAAATGCAGCATTTTTTGTGAGGTGAATCACGCTCATACTATCGTTGTAGAGCTTCACATACATCTGCTCCCTGCTCAATTTTGCCATAAAGCGCTTCAACCAGATCATCTACTTACTCTCCTTAGTGATGGTGACGTACTCAGCCTCCGTGGTAGATAGGGAAACAATGTTCTATAGTCTATAGATCCAGCTCACTGCTGCACTTCTCAAAGTGAACACATATCCAGTAATGCTCCTCCTGCAATCAATATCTCCTACAAAGTCTGAATCTACAAGGCCTTGTAGAGTAATATCAGACCCACCAAAGCAAAGTGTTTTGTTTGACGTTTCCTTCAAATACCTCAAAATCCACATGACCATGTCCCAGTGGTGCTTTCCTGAATTTTTCATGAATCTGCTAACCACTTCCACTGCATGTGCAATATCCAGCCTCATGCGGATCATCGCGTACATCAAGCTCCCAACTGCTGAAGCATAAGGAACCTTCTGCATATGTTCCTTCTACTCCTCATTCTTAGGTATCTAATACTTTGATAAGCTGAAGTGACTTGTTAGGGAGTGCCCATGGATTTTGCCTCACTCATGTAGAATCTGTTCAACACCTTTTTAACATATTCCTTCTAAGATAATCTTAAAATTCCTGCACTTCTCTCTTTATTATTCTGGTTCCAAGAATTTGCTTGGTTGGCTCCAAGTCCTTCATGTCGAATTCCCTTGACATTGATATTTACTCCTTTTAGCATCTTAATATCCTCCATATCTGATCCTGCAATTAACATATCATCCACATACAATAAAAGGATGATATAGGAGGACTTTAACTGTCTCAAATAGCAACAATGATCCGCATGGAACCTCTTGTACTCAGCTTTTAAAATAAACCAATAAAATCTCTTATACCATTTCTTATGTGCCTATTTTAAGCCATAGAGACTCTTCTTGAGCTTACACATAATCTCTGCTTTACCTTTTTATTGAGCCTTGTACTCCTATAGCTGTTGAATGTACAATTCCTCTTCTAGCTCTCCGTGAAGAAATGCAATATTTACATCCATTTTCTCCAAGTCTAAATCTTTAACTGCAATGATATTCAACACTACTTTGATGGTAGTTGTAACAAACGCCTCCTAACCGTCATCGAATTAATACTAACTCAATTAAGATTATGTGGTGGTCATCATTATTATCACATATATTAAACAATATATCCATAATACTAATCAGGAGATAAGCAAGATCATGACAATAACATATATAATATAGTAGTGTGGTAAATAAAGGAAGGAGTCCAGACAAATTTCACATTTATCCATTCACATACAATACAGTAAATGCAGAATAAAAAAAGAAAACTCATTTATTACATTTTAATTAAATGCGGGCAATGAAAATTAAAGGATCAATTTCCTTCAGCAAGATGCACCTTACTTTAACCTTCTATCATAAGCTTAATCCTCAAGCGTTGGATTTAACATATACTCCTAATCTGCTATATGTACATATATGACAGGGCACGGCCAAAAAAAGAAAATTTGGTTATACTTTAATAAGTCTAAGTATGAATACAATTTTAATTAAATTTAAGATATCACATTTATACTGCTACAGCAACAATAGCAAAAAGGTGCAATAAATTACAAGTAATATAAGAGTTATAAATTATGCATTTATAACTTTATAAAAGAAGTATGCAAAGCAAAATATCTCAAATCAAACGCTACAATAAGGTCAGGCAATATATGTATATAAAAGTAAAAATAACTAAAAAAAAAGTCCTAAACATGCATATGATCATCTAAAATATGCTAATTTAACAGAAGTGAATCTGAGTAGAAACTGAACATAGTATAAAACCAATTCTAGCACCCTATAAGCAGTAATAACGAAAAATATTGAAATAATAGTAAAAGTATGCAGAACTAAAAATAAAAAGTAAACATGCCACAACAAAAAAGCTGGCTAATAAAGCCACAGAAACTGTACTAAAACTGAATAGCCACCAAAATTAGAGATGTGCCTAAGTTAGTGCTGCTATAATAAAAATTAGCTAAATGAAGCCACTGAACAGAAAATTCTACATGTATCATCTATCCAACCACAGAGCTAGATCTAGTCGAACTATAGAATCAAGCATGTATCATTCTAGCCAATCACAGAGCTAGACTTAATCAATTATAATGTAAAAGAACTAAAATATAAAAACAGACTAACTAGAACACACTCTACTAAAGTAATAAATAGAAGAATTAAATGTACTGATTAAGATTAATAATGTATATGCATTTTAAAACTGACATAAAATTCTCATTGAGTATCCTATGTTCAATATCATATGTCAAAAGTATAAAGCTCAAATATAAGGTGTGCGAATTATCAAAATTGAAAGTAAGCACACTCTACTAAAATACATGTGATATCTGTTATTATCTAATTTATTTGCTCTAACTATTCTGAGAGAATACTAGTTTATGATCTCCAATATCTTACTATCCAGTATAAACTGAAATTCACAGCCTTATCAAGTCAAATATTAGAATTAATCAAATTCAAAATTTTAATCAGGCTGTTATCACCTACAAAAGTTAAAGGAAAAAATCAATAGACTTAATTTACATTTTTTTTTTCATTTATATGGCTAATCTTGATATAATTTATCAAGATTAGAAGTTAAGATATTAAACTCCAACATGGGATTTAAGTCCTTTATCTTAAGATTTTAAGCATCTAAAGTCTAAGTTATTCAATTTCAAATGATATTTAAGTTTTGAGCTAAAAAGAGGTTACATTGAGTCTAATTAGACTCAATGAAATATCTAAGTTTTAATTTTTCTAATTTAAGTGTCGTAGATGAAACCAATGGGTTCAAACTATATTCTATGCGTTGACCCTATATAACAACTTTAAGTTGTTATTTAGCTAAATATAAGCTTAATAATGCTCTAATTATAATTCTATTGCATTCAATAGGCCATTATAAGCTAACCCTGAAAACTTGGGATCAACCGAACCTCTCTAGGTCAAATGGACATTTTGGTCCAATTTAATACCTTAAATAATAACTAAACTATTTTGATCTCCAATCAAAATTTTGATTGTATTTTTGAATTTTCCACCCTTAAATTAGCTATGGATGAAAGTTTAAGAATTTTTGTAGGTCATTTAGGTCATATTTCAAATTAAATTAACTTGGGATAATTGCATAGAAGGGATCCCAACAATTTAAATTTGCAAATATATCCTCATGGCTATTAACTGATCGGGATTCGCTATGCGGACCTGTAACAGCCCAAACTCTTAAGCACCAAGGTATTATCCGCTTTGGCCAGAAAGGCCTCCCAGTTTTTTCCTCAGAAGATAACTTCCTAGCAGGTCACCCATCCTGGGAGTGCTCCCACCTAAGCACGCTTAACTTTGGAGTTCTTATCAGAAACTCCACCGTTATCTGAAAAGGCATCTCGATATTTAAGAGTTTCACTTATTACTACTTAAGTGGGTCATCACAATCTCCCCAACTTAAGTAACTGACGTCCTCGTTAGTATCCACACACAGATCCAAGAACCATCCATTGGGTAGATAGGACTAGAGGTGACCCCTATATGCATAAGAAGTACCCACAACCATGTAGCACCTTAACTATCATGGGTTCAAGAGGCTGCTCACATAAAGTGGTACTTTACCCTGTATGGCACTTAGCTCTTATCTGACACCCTATGATTTGCTCTGATACCATTTGTAATAGCCCAAACTCTTAAGCACCAAGGTATTGTTCGCTTTGGCCAGAAAGGCCTCACAGTTTTGCCCTCAAAAGATAACTTCCCAGTAGGTCACCCCTCCTAGGAGTGCTCCCACCTGAGCACGCTTAACTTTGGAGTTCTTATCAGGAACTCCACCGTTATCTGAAAAAGCGCCTCGATGTTTAAGAGTTTCACTTATTACTACTTAAGTGGGTCATCACAGGACCTCGGGCGATCTGCTATAAAGCTCGGGTCACATGATAGTGGATCCACGCTCCATCTCACCGTCCCTTCCGCTCATTCTATGATTTTGACTCCGATCCGCGGAGCCATTTATCTACCATCAGATCCACCTTGTGGATCCTACGGTCCGCATCGCTCCTGTGATCGATCGTTAGGATCCGAGCAATCTGAGCTGTAGCGCTAGCTGATCGATATATTAGATGGCATCTGAGGCACTTGGACTGTGGGTCCTCATCTTCATTTCTCTCGCACTCCTGACAGGGAAAATTCATTGTACCTAATAGTAGACCTTGTCCCCCACTCCCCTTGCCACTTCTGTAAGCTGTTGGGGATCTTTCCTCAATGGCATGGCAGCCCAATCGGGCTACATGGCCCATCCGAGCTCAAAATGGAATTTGAGAGCTCGGCCATGACCCGAGCTCTCGGGCCTCTTCCAGCCGATTCGATGGCACCCAACTCATCCCCTGATGCTATAAATAGCCTCAAAAATCCTTCCTAGCTGCCCATACTGATTAATTGAGCTCAATTTGGATTTTTCCCCAATTCTCCATTGGCGATCTGTCGAAGCTTTCCCCCGGTGATCCAGTGCTTGCGTACCACTGATAGTGGGTGATTCATAGTGTTCAGAACCCCTAGCTCTCCTCCAAAGCTCAGCTAAGTTTTTGGATCGCCCTCTGCATCTCCAGCTCATTCTCTTGATCGCATCAGGTACCTTCCTTTGCTGTAATGAGATGATAAGTCTCGATGCATTCCTATTTTTTATTTGTAATTGCACGCCTAGTTTAAATGAACTCATCTTGATTGGATCCAAAGCTTGAGCTAGCTCCGATCAATTGTATCGATGAATCAGGCTAGATCCTTCTGCATGGCTTGGGTTCGAGTAAGGACCCATTGATTGAGCCATCCCTAGACCCAAAGGATGGAGGGCTTCTCTTCTCCATCACTTGGGGATGGTGTAGGGATTGAGAGGAGCATCAATGGGGGTTTGTGGTGGGAGAATTGTCCCTCCACAAAGAGCTCAGAGGCTGAGAAATTGAATGTAGGGCCTTCGGGACTTAGTGAACCCCCGATAGGGTTTTTACATTCCATATGTGCGCCTTGGCATAAGGAGTGTGTCCCAATCGATTCGAGGCAATGTCATAACCTATCGACCGTGAATTTGGCCGATTAGGGTTACCCTAATCAGCAAAGAGTCGGGGATGGCTCGGGGAAGACGACGCTCCTGTGCGGGTTGGGCCGACCCGTGACCCACGCTGTTCGACAGTGTTAGGTCCTCAAGATGAGCCAACCCGTGCATTTTGAAAATGGGCTGAGACTCGTTTATTAAATATTAAAGCCATTTAAGAATTATTTTCCTTAAGAAAAATCAAATGGAATAATTAGAAAAAATACTGAATAAATTAATTGAATAACTTTTGATTCACTCATCAAAACCATATGAAATTATATACAATCTTGTTCATAATATCATGAGGAATCTAAATATAAAATAATATTTCACTTTTTGTTGTTAGATTTTTTAATTTAGCCTAATTACTCTAGAACTTGATTAGAGTGGATTAGCTTGTATACTTAGCCTAATTTCATAATTTAAGTTTTATTATGCTTTTTATGCTTTATAGAATGCATGTGCTAGGTGAAATAATTTTTTAATTATTATTTTAATAATTATGCTATAATTATAGAAATGCATGATTAATAAAATTAGGATTTATACTTAACTAAACCTAGTAAACTAGGTCTCTAATTGTTCATATAGATAAGTAGAAACTAATTGTCAAGTTTCATATAATTTGAATGGTTAGATTTATAATTAAGTGTTAATCCATTTTAACATGATTTAGGGTTTGATTAGCCTTAATTACCTCCTATTTTATTTAATTAAATGTTTATATACTTCAATAACAGTAGTATGAATGTTAGAGAACTCAACCTTAATTTATTCTCTTTAAGTGATTGATTTGATATTTATCAATCATAAATCCTAAGGAATCTTAAGAATTGATTAAGTTAATCAATATAATCTTTAACTTGAAATTGACATCAATGATGCACTAATAATTCACTGATTTTATCATTGATCAATAAATCAAACAATTGGTCTTGATTTGGTCAAGTTAGGAGTTAAACCTTAACTTGTCTAGATTAAGGTCTAGACCTTAATCACCATAAATAAAATACTTGAGTTGAACAAATAAAGGATTTGCATAATTTCAATAATACATACTGATTTGATATTGATCTTAATCCATTAAAATTAAATGTTGGTATATTAAGTAGGAATAACTTCCCGCACACAATACCCACAGCATAAACGATTATATAAAGCGCGCACTCATATTTGAGAATCGGGGTTGCATTGACGGTTACCAAGTAACTTGGATTCACAAATCTATAAGAATACAATTACAGCACATACATGCAAGAGATCACAACACACAAAATATTCAAACGCTAAAGATTATATAAAAAACTCAAGAACAGAAAAAACTACGGAGCCACACTACAGAAAATTCCAATATAATGGCTTGAAGGTTATAGAGTTTTAAATAGCTTATCTCCTTAGCTGAAATATACTAGCTCTTACTCTAATATGAAGAGGAGAGTAAGCATCCACCACCAAGAGTCTCTCCTCCATAATAAAAGGGATATCTTGCACAATATCTTTCTAAGGGCTTCTCCTTAGAATCTTCTCCTCACAGTAAGACTCAGCCTCCAAACTGAAATGCCAACTATATAATCTCCTTCCAACTTCTTTGCTTAAGTACCCAGCTGAAATTCAAACACTAAGGTCCAAAATGACCTCCAATTTGCTTAGGAAGAAACTTGAAAGTAGATTTCTGCTAGGCACTATGGTGCGCCATAGCTCCCAACTCTCGGATTGGGACCCACTGCGGTGCGCGGTAGCACGCGACTCTCAGTTTGGGACCTACTGCGGCACATGGTAGCGCCTACATCTCGGGTTGGCACCCACTGCGGTGCACGGCAGCACCTGCATCTCGGGTTGGCACCCACTGCGGTGCTAAGATCTCCCTTTAGTCGACCCCATGCCTATGCGATAAACCCTTTACTACAAGTCTTTACTTGTATCGCTTGCTTTCATTCGGCTCTTCTTTTACCCTGTAAACCCAATTGTTCTAAAGGGCCTTCTTCCTAGCTGATAAGGGTGCCAACTCCCATGTCCCATTGGATATGAGTGATGTCATTTCATCATTCACGGAAACCTCTGACTTGATTGAATCTTCAACTTGAAGTGCCTCTTCCAAGCTTTTTGGTTCACCTCCATTCATTAGTAACAAATAGAATATGAAAGGGGAGTACCTCTATGGTGATATTATAACTCTTGTGGCTCTTCTTAGCATGGGTATTTGTGGTTCAATATTGACACCCTCCTGAGCTTCTTCTTGTACTCCAACATCTGGCTCAATGCTATCATCAATCTCTATGTATCGGGGATCTCCATCTGAAGCATCCTTAGAATGAGTCTTGACTCCAATATAATCCTTATATATTTCACTTTAATTGAAAGTGACATCCATGCTTCTGATGACCTTCTGATTCTAGTTATCCCAGAACTTGTAACCAAACTCGGCCATGCCATATCCAACAAATGCGCACTTGATCACCTTTGGGCCAAGTTTGCTCCAAAATCATGCATCAATGTGCACATAGGATGATCAGCCAAATACCTTGAGGTGGTTCAGTTTTACCTTCTTTCTGCCCCTATCTTCCTCGAGAATCTCTTCATTCAAGGGTACAAAAGTTCCTTGATTGATTAGATATATCACCGTGTTAACGGCTTCAGCCCATAACTGCTTTGGGAGACCTGCATGCAATCTCATGCTTCTGGCTCTTTCTGTGATTGTTTCATTCATTCATTTTGCAACACGATTTTTTTGTGCTGTTCTAGGGACTAGAAACTCCCTCTTGATACCTCTCAAGACACAAAACTCCTTGAATTCTCTATCATAATATTCGTCGTCATTATCAGACCTTAAACACTTAAGCTTTAGTCATGTCTTGTTCTCCACCAAACCTAACCACTTTCTAAATACATCAAATACATCATATTTATATTTTAAAAAGTAAACCCATACCTTCCTCGTATGATCATCAATGAAAGTGACAAATTATGGCTCCATCTATGGAAGAAGTAGGAGCTGGCCCCCATACGTCTGTATGCACCAACTCAAGTTTCTTGCCTTTCAGCTCCCTTCCAACTTTGGAGAATGAAACCTTCTTTAGTTTTCCTAGCGCGCAGTCTTCACAGAAAAAAATCAAAGTCTACTGAATTTAGTCCTCGAAGCTTCCCCTTTAACTGTATGGATTTCAATCCCCTCTCGCTCATATGGCCAAGCCTCAGGTGCTATAGATCAGTATCTATCTCTTCTGCAACTGCAATAGTATCAGATACTTTATTGATCAGATAAAGTGTACCTTCCATATTTTTGCATGCAATAATGAGTGCACCCTTGGTGATCTTCTATGAGTCTCCAATGAAATAAGTGATGTAGCCTTCTTTAGCTAGCTAGCTCACAGAAATCAAATTTCTCCTTAGACATGGCACATGTCTAACATCCTTGAGCTTCCAAACTACACTGCTTAGTAGCTTAACATTCACATCACCTCAACCAATGATATCACACACCTTATCATCTCCAAGGTACACATTCCCCAAGTCACCCTTGGTGTAACTCTTGAAGGTACTCCTAGATTGAGTCACATGAAAGGATGTGCTCGAGTTCACCACCTAATACTTCGTGTCAACAAGTGGGAGGATTAAGGAATCATGATCCTCCTCAGCTGAAACATTTATAGTGGGGTTCATAATATTACCACCACCACATGATTTCTTCAATGTAGGGCAGTCCTTTTTGATGTGACTTGCCTTCACACAGTTCCAGCAATTCGGCATTACCTTTTCGGGTCTTGATTTTCTTCGTCGAGATATTGACCTATTTCTGTTATGTCTCTTTTCAGTGTGTCTTATCCTACTCTTAGCATTCAGTGCTAAGGTAGATGCCTCTCCATAAGATTTCTTCTGCACCTCCTCATTCAGCACAAGCCCAACTATGTCATCGAACCTCAACAATGCATTTCCTGATGAATTGTTGATGGTTGTAACCAGCCCAACCCAATTATCCGGTAATGAAGAGAGGAACAACAAAGCTCATACCTCATCATCCAAACGGATGCCCATCGAACTTAACTGGCTCATCACTATGTTGAGCATATTGAGTTGTTCAGTCATTGAATAACCATCCATCATCTTCATATTAAATAATCCTTTTATTAAGAAAACTTTATTCGAAGTAGAGGGCTTCTCATACATTTTAGTCAGAGCATTCATAAGATCTACAGATATTTTCTGATTAATAATGTTAAAAGCAATAGTAGAAGACAATGATAAATAAATCAAACCTAGTGCAGTTCTATCAAGCACTTCCCATTCTTCATTAGTCAAAGCTGCAAGTTTTTTGTCAGCTCCTTTCAATAGAAGATACAACTTCTTCTAGTAGAGTAGGTCCTCCATCTACATTTTTCATAACACAAAGTTTGTTCCATTGAATTTCTCAATCTTGTGTCTCATCTCTTTGGCCATTCCTCCCACTCAAACAGTAAACCATGGGACCAATAAGGTAACCTTTGTAGCGCCCCGCCCCGTCGCCGCGCGCAAAAGAGAAGAGAATCATAATTTCAACGGCGGAGTAGTGCGCTACTCAGGATGAACAAACAACATCTTTCCGAATAGGCTTACTAAAACTAGCCACACTGAAGGGCTGCTGACTCGAACCCAAGAGTAGGATCTATAATCAATACTTAAGATAAGAGTAGAATTATTGTCTTAAGTATTAGACTAATACGTACATTGGATTTAAAAAGTTAAATAGGAATCTAATTTACATTATCACCCTATCAGCATTTCCAGTATGCGGATCACATCACAATACTAAGTATAGTAGTATAATAGAGTGCGAAAGCTAAAGCAAAACATCCAAAATACATTCATCACAAAGCAGTAATAAACATTCATCTAAAAAAGGAAAAAGCAAAATACATCCAGAATTATTACAAACTGATGTAATACTGCAAATGTAAAGTCTATCTAAAATATTGAAAATAAAGTAGTAAGTAAAAGGTGGAAGACAAATCCACTAGGGCTCCACGTACTCCTCCAGGATTTCCTATAAGTCCTCCTACCCTGCCTCAACAAGATGCTCGGGATCTAGCAATTATCGGATCCCAAAAGTACCCCATGTTAGAGAAGAAGTCTAATATATCGCAACTAAACTAAGCAGTACTAAAGTAAATACAAGTAAACAGTAAAGTAAATAAAATTGTAGGAAATAATAGTAGAAGCACTATGCAACTGAAATTGTAAAGACTAAACAAAGTAAAAGTGAACTGAAAGCTGAGAGTAAGCGAAAGGTAAATGAAAACATCAAATACTCAGGCAGCAATATAAAATTGTCCAATGTTGTACTATATGTCACTAGAATAATGCACCCAAATATGCCACAACACGGTATGCCACAAAAATGCAACAAAATTATCACTGAAAGGCTATGAGTCGTACGGTCCAATGTATACATATATCCAGTTGAGACTATAGTTTACTGTGATGCCAATGCATCCTAAAATTCCCCAGTCAAGGTAACATTCTGTAACCCATAATTCATCATTGATACTCATACGTCACCACTGAATCATTCATCATGCTCATGCTCATATTTATGTCCATGCTTCTATTCTATATGAGAAAAATCCAGAAATCTATAAAACTTTGAATATCGATGATGAATTCAAGGTCTCCACTATGCAGAATCCTGCTAAAAGGATTCTGACTCCTAGCTTCTTGAACGATAATTAGTTATAATTGAAGATTTACTTAAAAATTATTAGATGAGATGATTGAATACACATATTTAGCATGTTTGCAAGAAAGGTTGTTCTTAACCCTTAGTTTTTTTTTTATTAAGCCACCCAAACGAAGTGGTCTTCGATAGGAGGCATCACCCGTTAGTGATTTGTATCTCAAGCTAAGTTATTAAGATTCCCAACTCACAATCACACTCAGCATCTTAAAGAAGGTGATTTTAATTTCTTAGTTTGTTTGAGCCACACCTATTGAAGCAGTCTTCGCTAGGAGGCATCCATTGGCGATGTATATTTCAATTAAACTAAGGAATGAGTCCTCATTTAATATACTCTTAGGATCGATTGATTTACTCTAAGCGAGGTTGTAACCACCTAAACTCGCAGGATAACCCAAAAATAAATCTTACTTAGAGTGACTCAATCGTTTCCGAATACTACAGAAATAATCTAATACTATATGTATACTCTACTATACCCGACTAATAATCCAGATTTAGACAATTATATTGAATCATCAAGGGTTTATCAAGACTATTAATTCCTATACTAAATAGGTAAGTCCTATACATGGCTCCAAGAAAATATGATCAATGATCACTCAATATAGATTTTACCATAATGAGAGGTATCATTCTAATATCTTAAGTGATTCCTACCATGAGGGGTTAAGATCAACTTCTAAGGTTAAGGGATCATCTAAGTTTCTACCTCAATGAGTTATACAAATTCTTCTACCTTAATGTATATTTAATTTAGGTCTTTAAAATATTTTAGAGATGATTTTATGTTGAGATACTTAAGATCTCACACTCTTAAGTCTAATGCTAACCTTCTAGGTTTTACTTATCATTTAGGTTTAGAGTGATCATATCAGATGATTAAGTTATCTGATCATAATTTATTCTAAGATTATGAGATTTAAATCAAAGATATTATTAGAGTTATATCAATTATAAAACTAATATAATTCTATAAATCTTTTTATGCTGATAGTCTTATTTAAGAAAAAAATCAAAGATCTAAAGCTTAGATTCAGATTAAGCAATCACATAGATTTATTATTAACCTTAACATGTCTAATTCAAATGTTTAAGGTTAATACCAAATCAGATGCATTGTTGGAATAACATCAATTATATTATCTTATAATCATATTCATTTAATTAAGGTTTAAGAGTTTGGATCTTAATTAAGCAGGTTAGGGTTTAACCCCTACTCATGTCCAATTAAGATCAAGGGTTCATTTATAGATCAAATGTCAAATCAATGAATTAGGTATGTATTATTGGTGGCAATCTTAGACCTAGATCAAGTCTTAATAGCTTGATCAAAATCTTAAGACTTCTTAAGGTTAATTAAGATGTTTAAGATCTTCAAATTTTAGGTTTATTCAAATTATATATTATAAATTTGCATACATGACTTCAATACATCTAATTTACTGTCATGAAGCATAATAATAGAAAAATTCATAAAAATAGAAGATAAATAGTGCTAATCAAACCCTAACTCAATCCAAAAGGATTAGCACATAAATATAAATCCAACCATCATAATTTCATGCAACTTGGCATATGAGTTTTATTTAATCATACCATTAATCAGATACTAAGTTTGCTAAGATCTAAAGATTAGAAACTCTAATTTTCACTAATCATGGTTTAATAAGATTAGGGCATAAGTTAAAATACAGAGATCAGAAAAATAAACCACTAAGCACATTAATTTTATTAATCAAAAGGAAATTAATGGCACACTAAACATGCAATTTGGTTAAGTGGTTATGCTAATCAACCATAATCAAAATCTACAATAATTAGGCAAAAATAGAAAATCTAAGCATTAGATGTTCAATATTATATATTCTTATTCCTGAGGATTTTCTGATCAATTTGATATATAATATCATAGGATTTGGACTAATGGATTGAAAGATATTCGATTAATACATTCTGTATTTTTCCAATTAAATTTTTCTATGATTTGATTAATTGGATTATTTTCCTTAAGGAAAATAAATCCAATTAATCGGATTTTAATTAAAACGGGTTCGGCCTGAATTCAAAAGGCGCAGGTCGACCGGGGCCCAGGATACCTAGCACTGTCGCGCAGCGCGGGCCACGGGCTGACCTGGCCCGCACAATGCCATCGTCCCTGCCTCGACCCCTCTCGGTAGAGACCGTTCCAGAAAACCCTAGACAGTGAAATTCTTCGTCTAGAGTACACGCCTTGGCCCCGGGTCGATCGGGAATTAATCCCCTAGCCAAGACGCGCAGATTGACACTCGAAGCCCCCCGTGAGGTGCTCCGGATCAGCCAAAGCTTACTCACCCGAGGGCTTCCTTAATGGAGCTACTGTGGGGAGACAATTCTCCCCACAGAGGCCACGCTAGACCCAGGTCTCGATCTCTACACCATCAGGGAGGTGAGACGGATCGAAGCCTCCTGGTCTGAAGGCCTGAGGTGGTCTGGAATGCCGGGACCTTACTCACCTAAGGCGTTCCTTATGGACTTAGCCCGATCGATCGATTCGATCGATCAGGGCTAGCTCAAGGAGCAATTTTGATAGCCTTGAGTTCGAATTGATAATACCTAGCTATACGCATCAAAAGAAGGAAGCTCTGAGCCTCATTGGCTCGAAACCGGTAAGTGGGGGGTACCTGGTTTATCGGCTGAGCTCGGGGTGATCGACTGAGAGTTCGGCTGGCATTAGTTGAGCTTCCAAATGCTGCAAAGGATCCTGAACTCTAGGAGAGCATACTAGCAGCAGTTCAAGAGCTCCTGTGATCGCCTATGCAAGCTTGAGTGATCAGCAATGGCGGAAGAGGCAGAGAGTTCAATTGATCAGCAATGATCAGATGGAGCAATGCTAGGGCTATTTATAGCCTTGGCAGAGGATTTGGGAGCTTCTGGAGGTAATGCCTCGGGCTGGGGAGGCCCGAGGGGGTTGGGCCATGGCTCGGCCGGGTCACAAGGCCCAATTGGGGCTCCTTATCAAGACGGGGGAGGTTGCAACGGTCTGTTGAGGTGGATGCGGGAGTGGGGGACAGGCTCGGCAGCTGGTAGTATAGGGAGATCTTCCCTGTCGGGCGCGGGCGAAAGGAAGACGAAGGTCCATAGTAGCGGAACCTTCGAATGTTGTCTGATCTATTGATTAGATGGCACTATGGCTGGGATCATTCGGATCCTAATAGCCGATCGCGGGAGTGATCCTGGTCGTAGGATCCAAGGGTTCATCTAACGGTGGATCCGCTATCCCGCGGAATTAAATCCGGACCGTGGGATCTAAAGGTTCGATGGTGAGATTAGTGGGACTCCGCTGTTTTGTGACCCAAGCTCCACGGCGGATCGCCCGCGGTCCGCACTATGGATCCTGGCAATTAAATTAGTTTAAAGGGTATATTTGCAATTTATAAAAGTTAGGAACCCTTTTATGCAATTAATCCATTTTAATTAAATGTGAATAATGGCCTAAACGATTTCCAAATTACACCAAACTTTCAACCCTAACTAATTTGGGGGTGAAGAATTAAAAATTGCAATCATATTTTAATTTTAAGATCAAAATATTTTAGGTCTAAATTAGGGCATTTAAACTGATCAAAATGCCATCTTTGACTTAGAGGAGTCCAATGGATTTCAAATTTGTAGAATAGGCTTGAATTAATGTTCTAAAAGCAATGAGATCAAAATTAAGGTGTAATTAAGCTATTGATTCGCAGGGTAACAACCTAGGGTTGTTACAACCTTGCTCTAATACCACTTATTGGTATATTAAGTAGGAAGAACTTCCAGCACGCAATACCCACAGTGGAAGCGATTAGATAAAGTGTGCACTCATATTTGAGAATCGGAGTTATGTTGATGGTTACCAAACAACTTGAATTCACAAAACTACAAGAATAAAATTATAGCATATGCATGCAAGAGATCATAGTACACAAAATATCCAAACACTAAAGATTATGTGGGAAACTCAAGAATGAAAAAAACCACGAAACTACACTACAAAAAATTCCACTATAAGGACTTAAAGGTTACATAGTTTCAAAGAGCTTATCTCCTTAGCTAAAATATGATATCTCTCACTCTAATATGGTATTGAGAGGAAGTATCTACCACCAGAAGTCTCTACTCCAACATGCAAGGGATATTTTGTATAGCAGCTTCCTTAGGGCTTCTCCTTAGAATATTCTCTTCACAGTAAGACTCAGCCTCCAAAGTGAAATGCCAACCATATAATCTACTCCCAACTTCTTTGCTAAAGTATCCAGCTAAAATTCAGACCCTGAAAGGTCCCAAATGCCCTCCAATTTTCTTAGGGAGAAACCTGGATTGAAGCAGATTTCGGCCAAGCTCTACGATACACCATAATGCTCGACACTCAGGTTAGAACTCGGCGCGGTGCATCGCAGCACCCAATTCTCAGGTTGGCACCTGCTGCAGCACGCACTAGTGCCAGTATCTCAGGTTGGCACTTGCTGCAGCATGCACTAGCGCCAATATCTCGGGTTTGCACCCACTGTGGCGCGTGGTAGCGCCCGCGCCTCAGGTTTGCACCTGCTGTGGTGCTCGATAGCGCCCACTACTTGGGTTGGCACCTGCTGCGGCATGCGGTAGTGCCCGCACCTCGAGTTGGCACGTGCTGCGGTGCGCGGTAGCACCCGCGCCTCGGGTTGGCACCTGCTGCGGCGCGCGGGTAGCGCCCGCGCCTCGGGTTGGCACCCACTACAGTGCGCGGTAGCTCCGGCATCTCTGTTTGCATACCATAGAGGTGCACGATAGTGCCTCCGTCTCGGGTTGGAATTGCCACAGTGCGCCACACTTTCTGTGTTGTTTCTAGATATCACTTCTTGCTCTGTATCGCCTCGAAACCTCACAGAAGCACACCAGATCACCACTAGTATCTCCATGATGAACTAAATGGTCTCCATAACATAACATATAAGTTTTAATATCTATAATGAATTCATGTGATTGATCATCTGAATATATACCTTTAAATCTTTGACTTTCTCTTAAGGCCCTTAGCATTAGATAAATTATAAGATAATAATGATTTGCAAAATGATCAATTCTTAATAAATTTCCACTGTGGCATGCCTGCTTCTCGAATGCTCGCCATAGAGGCACGCAATAGTGCCTCAGTTTTTAAAGAGAACCGCCTGGGCGTGCTGCGCGCGCCACGGCACGCCGCAGCACTTTTGCTGCTTCTAGACACTAAAGGCTCTCCATACATAACAATCTCCCACTTTGAGACCTTTAGTAAAATCTTCCCTTTCTTCCTCCATTGACCCTTCGTTGTCTTCTTCTGTATCTGTCAATAAACGTGGTATGGCTTACCCCGCTTTCTCTTCACGTTTTGAGGCAAACTGAAGCTGTACATAGCTTCAGTTTCTCCACTGTTACTGCTTTGGTAAGCATATCAGCTAGATTCTTAGAAGTGTGGATCTTCTCCAATCCAAGCTATCATTCTTCCAACAGTGTCCGGATGAAATGGTAACAAAGTTGAATGTGCTTTGTCCTGGCATGAAAAGGGCATTCTTTGCCAGATGAATAGAGTTCATATTATCACTATAGAGCCTCACATCCTTCTGCTCCTTGCCCAATTCTGCAATGAACCCCTTCAACCAAATCATCTCCTTATTTGCCTCTATAATGGCAACGTGTTCCGCCTCCGTGATAGGTAGCAACATGATGTTTTGTAGCCTGGAGATCCAGCTTACTGCTGCACTTCCCAAGGTATACACATAGCCTGTAGTGCTTCTCCTACTATCAATATCTCATACAAGATCTGAATCTACATATCCCTATAAAATAATATCAGATCTTCTAAAGCATAAAGCTTTTCACACTATATTTTTCAAATATCTTAGGATCCACTTGATCGCATCCCAATGGTGCTTTCTTAGGTTTCCCATGAACCTGCTGACCACTCCCACTGCATGGGCAATGTCCAGTCTTGTGCAGATTATTGCATATATCAAGCTCACAACTGCTGAAGCATAAGGAACCTTCATCATATATTCCTTCTCCTCTTCAGACTTCAGCATCTGTTCTTTAGATAAGCTGAAGTGACTTGCTAGAGGAGTGTCCACTGGCTTCGCTTTATTCATGTTGAGTCTTTTCAATACCTTTTCAATATAATTTTTCTACGATAGCTTCAAAATTCCTGCACTTCTCTCCCTATTGATTCTCATTTCAAGAATATGCTTGTCCAGCCCCAAGTCCTTCATGTCAAACTCCCTTGACATCAACTTTTTTAGCATCTTTATTTCCTCCATGTCCGATCATATGATCAACATATCATTTACATACAATAATAGGATGATATAAATAGACTTACACTGTTTTATGTAATAGCAGTGATCTGCCTGACATCTTTTGTATCCTAATTCTAATATGAACTTGTCAAATCTTTTGTACCACTGTCTTTGTGCCTGCTTCAAGTCATAGAGGTTCTTCTTGAGCTTGCACACAGCCTCATACTTTTCTTTTTCTTGAGCCTTGTACCCTTCAGGTTGTTGTATGTATAGTTCTTCTTTTAATTCTCCATAAAAGAATGCAGTTTTAACATCCATTTGCTCTATATGCAAATCTTCAACTACAACTAAGTTTAGTACAATCTTGATGGCTGTCATCTTCACAATTGGGGCAAAAATTTCACTGTAGTCGACCCCATGCCTTTGTTGGAAACATTTTACTACAAGTCTTGCCTTATAGCGTTTGCTTCTATTCATCTCTTCCTTCACCCGATAAACTCACTTGTTCTGAAGGGCTTTCTTCCCAGCTAGTAATGGTGCCAACTACAATATCCCATTTGACATGAGTGATGCTATTTTATCATTCCTTGCTTGAATCTTCAACTTGAAGTGCCTTTTCTAAGCTTTCTGGTTCACCACTATCCTTTAGCAACAAATAGAACAAAGAAGGAGAGTACCTCTGTGGCGGTCTAAACACTCTTGTGGATCTTCTTAATATGGGTGTTTGTGGTTCAACATTGACACCCTTATGAGCTTCTTCATGTTCTCCAATATTTAGCTCAATGATGTCATCAATCTCTATGTGCTGGGGTTCTACATCTGAAGCATCCTTGGAGTCATTCTTGACTCTCATACAATCCTTGTATATCTCACTTTTATTGAAAGTGACATCCCTACTTCTAATGAATTTCTGGTTTTGATTGTCCCAGAATCTGTATTCGAATTCTCCCGCATCATATTTAACAACTGTGTAGTTGATCGCCTTAGCATCAAGTTTGCTCATGTATCTTGCATCAATATGCACATATGATGAGCAGCCAAATAACTTGAGATGGTTCAGTTTCACCTCCTTTCTGCTCCAAACTTCTTCGGGGATCCCTACATTCAAGGGTATGGAATGTCCCTTATTGATTAAATATACAACCATGTTAACAGCTTCAGCTTAGAACTACTTCGGGAGAGCTGCATGCAATCTCATGCTTCTGGCTCTCTTTGTGATTATCTTGTTCATCTGTTCTACAACACCATTTTGTTACGGTGTTCTAGGGACTGTAAACTCCCTCTTGATCCCTCTCAAAGCACAGAACTCATTGAATTCCCTATCATAGTACTCATCATAATAGTCAAACCTTAAGCATTTCAGCTCTAATCCAGTCTCGTTCACCACAAAAGCTAACCGCTTTTCAAACACATCAAATATGTCAAATTTTTGCTTTAGAAATTAAACTCATACCTTTTTTGTATGATCATCAATGAAGGTAATGAAGTATGTTGCTCCACCTATGGAAGAAGTAGAAGCTAGTCTCCATACATCTGTATGCACAAACTCCAATTTCATGCTTTTCAGCTCCCTTCCAACTTTGGAGAAAGAAACTTTCTTCAATTTGATCAGCACGCAATCTTCACAAAAATCTAAGTCAATTGACTTCAGCCCTTGAAGCTTCCTTTTTGACTGTAGGGATTTCAGCCCTCTCACTCATATGGATAAGCCTTCGGTGCCAAAGATCTGTATTTATCTCATCTGCATCTGCAATAGTGTTAGATACTTTATTGATCAAGTAAAGTGTACCTTCCATACTGCCTCGTACAATGATCAGTGCACCCTTAGTGACCTTCCATGAGTCTCCTATGAAGCATGTGTTGTATCCCTCTCTGGCTAACTGGCTTACTGAGATCAAGTTCCTTCTTAGATATGGCACATGTCTAACATCCTTCAGCTTCCAAACTGTAATGCTTGGTAGCTTCACATCCACAGTACCTCTAATAATGATGTCACATGCTTTATTATCTCCAAGGTACAGTTCCCCTAAGTCACCCTTGGTGTAACTATTGAAGGCACTCCTTGATAGAGTTACATGAAACTATGCTCCCGAGTCCACATTTCATGACTCCATGTTGACATGTGAGAGGATCAAAGCATCCTGATCCTCCTCAGCTAAAAAATTCATAGTGGGGTTCATCATTTTACCACCACCACTTGGCTTTTTTAGGGTAGGGCAATCCTTCTTAAAGTGACATGCCTTCCCACAATTTCAACAATCTGGCTTAGCTTTTCTGGGTCTTGATTTACCTCACTGAAACATCGACCTATTTCTGGTATGTCTCCTCTCAGCATGTCTCCCTTTGCTTTCAGTATGCAGTGCTGAGGTAGATGCCTCACCATGAGATTTATTCCGCACCTCTTCATTCAGCACTAACCCAATGATGTCGTCGAACTTCAATGATGCATTCCCTGATGAATTGCTAATTGCTGTAATTAGCCTATCCCAACTGTCTGACAACAAAGAGAGGAACAACAGAGCTCGGACCTCATCATCAAAACTGACGCCCACCAAACTCAACTAGCTTGTCACAGTGTTGAACCCATTGAGGTGTTCAGTCACTCAGTACTCATCCATCATCTTCATATTAAATAGTCTCTTCATCAATAAAACCTTATTCAAAGCTGAGGGCTTCTCATACATCCTCGTTAGGGCATTCATGAGATCTACAGTAGTTTTCTCATTAACAATATTAAAAGCAACAGAAGAAAATAGTGATAAGCGAATCAAACCCAAAGCAGTTCTATTAAGAACCTCCCATTCTTCATCAGTCATAGCTGTAGGTTTCTTGTCGGCTCATTTCAATGGTAGATTCAACTTCTTCTGGTAGAGCAAATCCTCCATCTGCATTTTCCAGAATGCAAAATTTGTTCCGCTGAACTTCTCAATCTTGTGTCCATTTCTTCAGTCATTGCTCCCACTCAAACAAGTAAACCCTTCTTGAATCAACAAGCTAAGAACAATCTCTGATACCACTTGTTGATGTAGAAATGATGATGATGCGCACAAAATCAAATCTACCTCTTGAAGATTCCTACACACTCTCTTCGCTTGCGAAAGCGTTTTCACAAGAAAGCGCACACTTCGAAATGGATTCGAGGATCGGGGTTGCATTGACTATTACCAAGCAAACTTAGAAAACACAAGCACATCAAAGAGAAAAGCACACAGCATACACAAAATATTCAAACACCAAGATATAGGTGGAAACCCCAATAATGGAAAAAATAACTGAGCCACACCACAAGAAAATCCACTATAAATAATTTGAAAGTTTTAGAGTTACAAATGCTTTAGCTCTTATTCTAGAATGGAGAGAGGAAGAAGCAACTATCACTTGGAGTCACTCCTCCAACTTGCAGGTCTTGTCTTGGACTGCAGCTCCCTAAGGTTTAGCTTAAGGTTCTTCTCCTCACAACAATCTTTTGCCTCCAAACTGATGTGCCAACACTTAAGTTTTCTTTCGACACTTAGGCTTAAGTAGACAGCTCAATTTTGGACCCTAAAATATCCAAAATACCCCTAGATTTGCTTAAAACAAAACCTGGAATGAAGCAGAACTCCATCAGGCGCTGCGGCGTGCTACAACGCCCAACCTATAAAATTAATTTCAATTAATTTTGCTGCGGCGCGCTATTGCACGCGATAGTGCCTGTGTCTCGGGTTTGGTACCTGCGCCTTGGAATGGATCCGCTAGGGGGCGCTATGGCGCCGGTTTCCGCTGCGGTGCCTGCAGTGACAATTTTCGTTATGGCACGCTGCAGCACCTACTTCTCGAATACTGACCGCTGAGGCGCAACAGTGCCTCAGTTTCGAACAAAAACTGCCTTGGCGCGCTGCGACGCTTTTGCTGCTCTTGGACACTAAAGGCTCTCCAAACATAACATGAACTAGAATACTTAGTAAAATATCATCCATAAGTTCATTGGCATGCATGTAGTCTAAATGAGAAGGTGTCACCTTTCAAGAACTATGTATTGAATTGGTGTAAAGTTGTTGATTATGTGGCTATTAATCATCATCCATATACACATGTTTGTTAGATTCCACATGCATGCATAAACTACTTGGAGGCAAGTCACTCTCTACTTAATAAACACTCATACTAGTTAATGCTCTACTTGGGATTGTATCTTGCATACATGGATCTAGTTTTATAGTCAATCGGTTAAGTTAGCATGTCCAACCATTCCACATATCTTGTCACCCAAGATAAAACTATAGTCTTAGCACATTAAATTTTATCTTTAACAAAATCGATTATTTTTGAATTAGAACCCCTGCCATCTAGAAAACACTTGAATCTTGAAATGCTACCAACCTTGAGATGAGAGGAGTTAGCTACCTTCCCTTAAGTGTTAGTATAATAACCTTGTAGGGTGTCAATTGATGTTGATTTTTAGTATATCTAGCCTTGTGTAAAGTAAGCTTAACTAACACGAGCATCATACAAATGAATGGCACCATCACCTGATAACATAAATTTGGACTTGAAGCACGAGCACTACCTTAAGAACATATAAGTAGAATGAACATATGTGTTGCTCAAAACACTTCTGAGGACCTCATCACCCTAATGAACCCATATTAAGCTTTTTAACAACAAAATAAACTTTCAAAATCAAATCGATGTGTTGAACCTAGTTTGAGCGCATTTAGCGTAAGTTAAAACCCTACCAAACTAATCTGGGCACAATAAATGTGTTACGACATTTCTAGCATGATATCACTTTTTCACTCCCTTCCAAAGCGTGTAAACTCACTTAAAATTATACTTAAGCTCTTAGACTCACCATTAATTATGGTTGAGATCACCCACCTACAACTAAACTATAATGTAACTCGAATTAGTCATTAATCACCCATTCTTCCCAACAACCCTTAGCTTGGCCTTGAGTTGAGCTAACCATTAGCCATCCTCAAAATTTGCCTTTTTCCCAAATCCCATATATGTTGTGTGAGCCAAACTCATCATTTCTAGATGCCAATGAGTCTAAGATGCCCTGGCGGATGTTAACCAGAAGTTAGGCCAAGGTCATCCCCTTATACACAAAAATTAGCATTTAAAAAATATAGCACCAATATATGCACAAAGAAGAGAGTATATATATATATATGTGTGTGTGTGTGCACGTGTGTGTGTGAATCTTTGCTTATATACATAGACATGCACCCATAAATACCCATTTTAGTTAAACATAAATTGTAAGATTATATAAAAATCCAAGAATGTAAATAAAAGGATATAATGTAAACATAAAAAAGACTCATAATTATTGATAAATGAGAAGTAAATATATCAAGTGGCCCAAAAGACGAGAAATCTTAAGAATTCAGACTCAAGTAGTGATAAAATTTTAAATAATGAATTTTGCATATAAACTCGATCTCTAAGCACACCTTTCAAACAACTAGTAAAAGGTGCTGGATATCACTCTTTGCCTTTATTACTTTTATATTGATGCTTAGCATTACTTTTGAGTCTTTACTGTATTTCAAATTGCTATGTTATTTTAATTATTGCACTATCAAAAGTATCATAAATCGCATATTATATTTGAGATGTCTTAAGAATATATGCAACTGATTCCGAAAATAGTGGATACAGTATAGACATGTGATATGTTTTGAGAACTCAAATGTCATTTAACCCCAAAATATTAAATAATGCTTACATATGCAAGATATATCTTTTATTATTTTATGTGATATTTTTTGAAATGCAAGTGAAGCAAAATTGATTGAAAACCTTAAAGAATTTTATGCAGTCTAATAAAAGGTTTTGCATGGATGGACTATTGTTACATGTTCTTTTAAATTCTTTAATATTTATATTCTTCTGTATTTGTACTTATTGTACATCACTTTTGTATTTGTATTTATTAAACACCACGTACTTAGTCTCATGACTAACTAGTGTTCAAATGCTCGCACTTTTGAAATATGCCAAATTAGTAGCTAATGGAAGCACATGAAGGAGAACCTTGAGTAGCATTTGAGTTGAAATACTACTATGCATTTGCATTTTCTTTTCACCTTCAATTTTATTTTAAAGCTATGTAAATTAATGAATTTGTGTATGAGACATGGATTGTATTTTGCAAATATGATTTAATATTAATAGATGGATCTCTTATCTTTTTATTGTGTATGGCTCTGTAATGTACTATTATATTATTTCATTTAAATACCCAATAGGATCTTGAGATTCAAAGAGTCCAATGCGGATTAGCTTATGCTAACTTAACATTGGGTCCTCATAACTATAGCAGAACAGGATTTGGAAAATTTAAATGAGATAGAGCAAAGATAGAACCATATAATATTCATTAATATTAATTCATAATTTTAGAAAAAAATTATTATGAAAAAAAAGAAATAAAGGATGTGTGAAAATAATAATATATTGAGAACTTCAGCTCATAAGAAATTAGAAAATTACATCGAAAAACGATAACATAGACATTATGCTATTAGCAAATAATAAGAACATTATGGCGATAGTTATATTTTAGAAACAACAATATAGATTGGAGATATAATATTTTGATAACCTAGTGACTTTTTACCAAATGCAACTACTATGCTACCACCAAATCTGAACCTACATTCTCTTCTATTTGTTAGTAACATTATACAAATAATTAATCTGTTCAAAAGATATTATAGCCTAGAGGCAATGGGAATTTACCTCTTTGACTTCCTATAGTATGTTTAAAATATTTGTTATCATGTGAAGATCCTTCTCAACCTGCAAAATGAATGTGAACACATTGAAAAACAAACTGTGTAGCACTTGGCAATGACTTGTGGCAGTTAACAAGGAATTTGTAGCGATTGGTAAGGTTCAATCTATGTGCTACATCAACCGACGTTTATTTGTACCAAAGTCAAAGAGCCACACGGAGATGGCAGTACTCACAAGGGTCTTATGGAACCGTGATATAAAGACTGTGAAGAAGGGCTCGACGCAATCCTGTGGCACAATCAACATTTGTTACCAGAGCGTCGGCACTTCTCTGGTCGACATCAAGGATTTCTATTTTGCTTATTTGGAGGATATTGCAATTATATTGTCGAAATTGAATAGGGCAAATACAAGCTTTGTATTATGCTATAAATATTTATAAAAATAAAATGTCTATTATTTTCAATCTCAAATAGAAAAAAAATTGTAATCTTATCATTCAGAGTTTCATCTCATCAGCCCTTTGCCTTTTCTCACTTCTCATTTGCATTCCCAATTCATCTATTAAGCTATAGACTTAACCAATTTGAAACTTGCATGCTTTAAGTAGAACACATGAGCTACCAAAAACCAAACTCATGATCATATGATGATGGGTGTATTATATTATAATTGTGGAGGGTCATTATTATTGGGATACTTTGTGGGAATATCTCATAAAACAATAAATTTATCTTCTGAAATCCCAAATGCCTTCGCTCTACACAAAGTGATGAATGCCTCTTTCACAAACGATGGCCACTATTGAAATCTAGAACATGGCATTGTCCTCAAATATTGCTTTGTAAGCTTTCATTGCAATTGATATCCAGCATCAACAATATAGTACTAGTCTGCAGGCCTATGCACTAATGTCATTATGCATATCATATTTTAGGCAAGAATAATTAATCTGTTTAAGAGGTATTATCGTTTAGAGGCAATGGGAATTTAACTTTTTGAACTTCCTATAGCATGTTTAAAATATGTGTTATCATGTCAAGATCCTTCTCAACTTGCTAAAATGAATGTGAACACATTGAAAAACAAACTGTGAAGCACTTGACGAATACACGTGGCAATTAACAAGAACTTTGTAGCAGTTGGCAAGGTTCAATCTATGTGGTACATCGACTTTGCCGACAATTATTTGTACCAAACTCAACGAGCCGCACGGAAATGGCAATGCTCGCAAAGGCCTTGTGACACAGTGATATAGAGACCGGGAAGAAAAGATAGATGCAGTCACGTGGCGTTTGTTATCAGAGCGCCAACACTTCTCCGATCGACATCGAGGATGCTGGTTGACGCCAAAGGTTTATACTTCAAAATAATGAAAAGGGATTTATTTGTTTCATGTGTTTTCCAATGCGTAGCGGCAATTCGGAATAAACACTGCAACAAAGCAAAGAGTAGCGATCAAACATTAAAAAAAGGCAAGGAACTTTTTTTGGCAATAAAGTTGTATAAGATATACCCAAACAAGCTCTTACTAACATGCACACCTTAAATTATTTATGAGGATTGTGTGGCACTAAGGCACAAAGCTCTTTGGAGAAGTCCAACCCTCAAATGTTCAAATTCAAAGCCCCTAACCACTTGACCATAACAACATTCACAAATTTGCTACTTTTAATTTGTAAAATACTTTTAAAAAACTAAATATATGTTTTTATGGATATATCCTAATTTTTCTATTTATATGAAATATTTTCATATTGAATTACAAAATTATGTTTTTTTTTCTTTGAAAATATGCAATCTCGCATTATTTTTATATGTTATATTAATTGCTTTTAATTTACATATTTTGCACAATTAAATAATCATACATATTTTTCACATGCTTTTTCAATAACAAAATATAAGAATCCAAAATACTTCACAAATTACATTGGCTTTATCTTTTTTTTAAGATATTTTTCAAAAAAGTAATGCTGCACTTACATATTAATATAGATAATGTATCAAACTAATATACAAGGTCAAAATCAACTAAAAAGAGGGCAAACAAACTGTGTATTTTGATTGTCAAATGATACATATACAGAAATTTGGGCGGCAGGCAGAGTTCTGAAAGAGAAAAAGAACCTCAGAACCTGATTTTCCAAAAGAGCGAGGAGTGGGAGTCGTGGATGGCATACAGCAACTGCGGGCGAGGCGAAATTTTCTCAGCGATTTTGCACCTCAGCAAGTGAATGAGATCTCTGTAGCGGGATTGCTTCTTCTTCAACACCCGCAGGAAGGCATGGAGGCCGAGCCAGCTGATTTCCTTCTTCTTCAGCCTAAGGATAGGCTTTATGTTGCTGCAGCCATTTTCCATGTTGCGCATCCTCTTCTTAAGAAGTTTGTACATGAATCTGAACAACAAAAAATGATTCAGTCGTTTAATGCCGTGAAAAACATATTGGTTTGGGATTTGTAAATTTGTACTAAAGATCCGTAGTTTAGGGTTTGGGTTGCTGTTTGTGCTCATATGGATTTACAGTTTCAGAATTAGGGATGATTTAGATGGTGAAATGCTAGTGAGAGGATTTGGGTTGATATTAAATATAAGTTGTATTAAACCCTGGTTGGTAATGTTAGCCATATAAGCTCTCAAACTCACCTATATTTTCATATGCATTCCTCGTGTTTGGCTCGGTAGCATCAATTCTTTCATAAATGAGCTGAAATTTCATAACGAACTAGAATATAGTTTCTTTTGGCTCATTTAATATCAAGCAGAACATGAGTTTAACAATACAACATGAAAGACATTTAATACAAGCTCAGCGAGCCAACTGTTTGGATTGAGGAAAAAGGAGTGTAAAGAAAAAAAAAACCGGGTAAATTGAGATTACAGGCGTTTGGGATGAAGTAAAACACATAAAAAAATTTTACATTATAATCCAATTTTGCGTTAATATATACATAGAAACGGGATAATAGAATTACGCCTGAATTGGACATAACAAGAGATTACGTGGCCGAGCGAAGTAGCCGAGCGAGGAGAGGCCCGATGCGAGAGCTCCCTCCTGCGACATGATGCGAGAGCCCCTCTTCTGCAAGGCAAGGGTGCCCTCTTCCCGATGCGGCACGAGAGTCCCTTCTCTGGCACAACGCACAAGCTCCCTCTTTAACGACGTGAAGGAACTCCCTCTTTTCCGGCTTCACCCACGACTTCATCTAGGCCTTTGACGTTCGAACAAATGATTCGAATGACTTCATTCGAAATCCATTCAGAACAAAATCCCAATTTCAAACAAAATCAATTTTGTTTGGTTTCCATTTGATTTTCGTTCGAATCAATTTCGCTTGAAATCGATTTTGAACAAAATCAGTAAAAACCCTAAAAAAATTAAAAGAAAAATTGAGGGTAACTTTATCCCCCATATTACTCGAAACAACGCACTCTCAGATTACTTTATTTTAAATAGAAAAATCTAAAATTTCCTGAAAAACTATCAAACAGCAGTAAAACAATCTCATTACACTGTAATTAAATTATATTGTAATCTGATTACATTATAATCGGATTATTTTACTCTTAAATTTCTTAAATTTTTTTATGTCAAACAACCCCTAAGAAATTTTGTTGATGTTTAAACTTTATATGTTGCAATACATATAGCAAAACTTTGATTATTTAAACATTTAATCTAAATCAAACCGCAAGCATTCTCAATAAATTACTAATATATATTATAAAATAATATAATATATATCTATATATATTTATATATAATTTAAAATAAAGGAGAAAAAAAAATAATATATATATAATTTAAAATAAAGGAGAATCACGCATTAACCCGAATGAGCAGTACAAATTTGTTTAGTCAAACAGAAGATGTTGGATAATAAAATACTTATAGCTTGCAACCAATACTTTTGGCATTTAAAAAAGTTGACAATGCAACTTCAATGGTTGAGCATGGATGTGTCTTTTCAGTTATAGAGCTACAAAGATTATAGAAAGAGTGACGGTTAGTGTGAAGTTTCAGCATATTGTTTGTGTTGACAAACTAAGAAAAAGTGGGACCTCTTAAATAGATAGCATTATTATGTTCCTCTACAGTTCTTGGGTGAACTTTTTTTAATTAAGAAACTTTATGTTAGTTAAGAAAATACTTCAAAATTATGTATATCATCTTGGTGAGACCAGTGAAAAATTTCGTACATAATCTTTTCCCCAAATGAAAACACGATCATTTCAAATTTTTTGTTAGTATACGATGAGCAATCAACACAAGAAAATACTCGCAAAGAAATCATATATAGAGTGCATTAGGGCGATGAAAAATAAAAGAATAACAAGGCCTCAAAATATTCACACCCACAGAAGGCGCTATACCCTGTGGAACTCTATTTGGGAAGTGTGTGATGGTTCAAAAATTTTTAACACATCGCCAACAATTTTCTGAGAAATGCAAACTGTGCATGAAAGGCCGACTCTCCAAAAGCTTTATAAGGCTACCACTAAGTCGCACATATTAACCAAGTCCATGCAATGGGACTTGGTAAAAGGAAGTGACTTTAATCAACTTGTTAGCAAAATTCTTCAATATATATGATTGTGGAAAGATCATCATGAGTAAGGACAACTCGAATAAAAGTGATTTCTGATATCGATATTTTTTGTTCTCATGAAATATCATACCATTGATTAAACAAATTATACTTTGACTATTGTAGAAGACATTTCAAATTGACTACTGACCTCTCCAAGCAAATTATTTAGGTCAAATGACTTAACTTCATCAAAAAGAATAATATAATCTGCCTCAGCAATTCTCAAAGCAATTGTAGTGTGATTAGCATCTTTGACTGATAACACAATCACTCGACTGATTACAAAGCTACTAGTGGATTTCTTTTATTAACATTTCCAATATAATATGAATCAGCAAATCTACAATGCTTAAATAGAAGTCCTAACAGTTAAATGTGCATTTGAAGTTTCACACAGATATCTCAAAATCCATCTATCATCAATTTGTATTTTTTCGTAAATGTCATCTAGTTGTTCACTACACTAACTACATGTTTTAAATTGGTCAAGTACAAATCATAGCATACATAAATTTGAACTGCATTAAGATAGAAAAAATATTCTTTCCATTTTAAATATCATTGTTAAGGACATATATACTGAAAGTTTAATTATGAAGCAATGAGAATAAATGCTAGCTTTGCATCTAACATCCTGAATCTTTCCAATGCCTTTTAGATATAAGATCTCTAAGAAAAACATAACAAATATTATTTTCTTGATCACTGAATCTCTATTCTAAATATTTTCTTTAATGCACTCAAATTCTTGACATTAAATTCTGCACCAAGAAGATGGTTTTACTTCTGAATTTCTAATGTCATTCAAAGCAACAAACATATCATCATAAAATAGTAGGTACATAAAAAAGTCATCATCTAGCTTTTTGATACTTAGATACACATAGCAATCATATTGACTTCTAACAAATTTGTCCCATAAAATCATCAAATCATCAAATCTCTCATATCACTGATAAAATATTATTATAATTAATAAAAAAAAAAATTCAATCTATATATATGATATTCCTTTTAATAATAAAACTTTCTAATTGTACTATAAAATTTTTCTTCCATTACTCCAATTAAGAAATTCATTTGACATCTTACTGCTTAAGTTTCTAAACATACATATCCACAAGCTCAAGAAAAATTTTAAATAATGTGTTTTACAACAGGTGAGAATATAACATTGAAATTTATGCCTAGCACTTAACTGTAACTTTTGACATGACCAAGTTTATCCCCGCTAGAAGGAGCTACGAGCCCCATCAGCAAAGTGTGTGAAGTATAAACTAAATTTCGGCATACTCTTATATGGCTTAAGTTTTTTGTCCGTATTGTTCTTTGCTTCCTAAGGATCTCCAACTATTTCTTTTAAAAATAAAGGAGTATATAGTTTTGAAAGTGATTCCTCCATTGAAATTTAAAGAGCCTTAAATTACTAGAGTCAAAGTCACCTTAGCCCATATTCTTATGATTACTCTGCCATGTATTCCAATTTTAGCATAGGATGATTATGAGATGACAATTATACTTTAACTTGGAAGCATGGAAGATCCAATACTTACTACTATTTCTACATACAATAATGAAATAGAAACTCTAGAGATTCCACACCTACTATTGTTTTTCATACATTAATAAAACAAAAATTATGGAGCAATGGATGATGAAGAAACTTTGTTGGACAAAGAAGACATTGGCATTTCTTAAGCGTGATATGTATGAGAAAATATGCTATTGCAAATGCGGAGTTTTCAGAAGGTAAAACTGAAAGAATTAAAGAGAATCATGTAGAAGAAGACTAAGTTGTGACACTAAAACTAATAAACATCGAAATGGCCATATATACTCCAATTCTGAAAATGAAATTGAAGAGAATATTTCTAATAAAGATAACAATTGAATCAACTGACCTAATCATAGCCATAAAAAATCAATAGAGGGATATGACCCTGGAATGCTAAAGCAATATCGAGGCTCAAGCATCTTCAGATATTAATGTCATGGGGCAAGTCTCGACTGAGAGACTGGATACAACACAAGACCAAAAAACTAAACAACTGACTAACCATCCTATGTAGTTTCTTTTGAGAAAGAAATAAAAAAAAATGGGCAAAATCTTTAAGCAAATCTCAAATTAGAAAGTATAAAAAATCTCCTTTGTTAGGAGATATTTTGGCACTCAGTTACCAAGTGAAGTAAATGGGCATTGCCCCTTGAACAATGGTTGATCAAAGAACTCATTAACAATAACAAGCGGTGTACAGAAAAGAGAATTTAAAATAAAAAGATGAAACACATTAAATGAGAGTCCAAATGGCTTAATTGGTATATCACGAATAATGTTCTAGCTTAGAAAATGTAGAGACACTGTATTAAAGCTCAAATATTCATAAGGATACCCAAATAAGCGTTTCTTGTTGAAGGAGAATGCTACTTATTCTATGTTGGTTAAGACAGGATATAAAGATACTAAAGAATTGTAAATCAACAATCAAATTTATAGTTTATTAACACTTTCATCTTGAATAAATGTTGTACTGACTCGAGAAAAAAAAGGCTTTATTAAAGTGAGCTCGATCAAAGAATCATAAAATTGGAGGCAGAAAAGCTCCTAACTGACCCAAGCTAGAGATGCTTTCGCTCATCTTAGTCAGAATTATGGGGAAGCAATGATTGTTAGCCTTATTTATACACAAATTAATTATGGATTAAGATTTGCAAAATAAGGACATTCTTCAAGTATCCAAAGGGTTCCAGATTCAACAATGAAAGTGGAAGTTGACAAAATTAACATATTTCCCAATTATTAAAATGTATTTTTCTTTATTAGTATGTTCTTCAAACTTGTGCTTTGCTAATATGCAACTTTTTATATTATAGTAATAAAAATTCTACTTTGTGTATTGAAATGTTAATATTAAAGAATTTGATAATCATCTAAAACAATTTTCTTGGACGTCATTGAGTAGAATACAATACAAGCAAGAAGTAGGTAAAAAAAATGTGTCAAAAACTAATTTTATAGTTTAATTCGCTATCAAATAATTTATAGGTGACTACAAAATAACAAGTTGTGTCAATTTAAACTTTCTCGAGTAATAATTTTAATCAAAATTTTATCAACCTAAATACTCCTGTAATGCCCATTTATGGACAACAAATATAATTAAATGTATTCAGAATTGATAGGTAGATGATTCATCTTATCATCTTTCATCATGCATGGAGCTTTTCTTAATGTTATTGTTCTCTTTTGAACCTTTCACAAAATTTATTCTTTATTATCCAAGATCTCTAAAATGGATCTCAAAAAAAGGTGTGCTACAGCAATGTCATCCTTAACGACAATATCAATCATGGTGTCAATGCATCATCTTCCTTTACAAATGAAGCATACCCTAAGTCTATAACACAGCAAAGGTTGAATAATTTAATGATTTGATTCATTTCAATCATGCCACTTTCAAGTAATTCTCTATTAGAAATAGAAACGAATTTCAAAGAGACTGACGTTGCACCAAATGACATAACTTGAAGCTTTCCCCACAAAAATGTTAAATCTAATAGAGATATTACTGCATAAGGTTGTGCTTTAAAATTCAGATATTCCAGCACGAGTTCAACCTACCTCTCCCAGATCATATTAAATGTTATGAGATACTTTGTAGATGTGCCAACTCGAGTCCCTCCCTTTTTAGATTCTATATGCTATAGCCAAGCCATTGAGACATCATTTTATAAATTTTCTGTAGAAACCTGTTAAGGTGTGGAGACCAATTGGATCATCAAAAGAGGTGCCGACGGAGTTCAGGTGGGTTCCAGAGGGTTCCGGGGCAAGGTTACGTTAGCCGACAGCAAGCAGGGCGCCTAGGCACACCCCAGACTACAGGTCTTGTAGCTTGAGGGGGCTTGTGGAACATAGGAGTGGGCGCCCAAGCACCAGTGGAACAGAGAAGTGGGTGCCCAGGAGCGCTTCAAGATGGGTCAGACATGAAAATACGCTTCTCGTGGGCAAGTGTGGGCCGTTTGGAGTGATTTTGGGCTTGTTTTAAAGCTTGTTGGAAGCCCTAATTAATAGAAGGAAGTAAGGGTATGAGTGCCTCTTGAGATTAATAGAGAGTACTTGGAAGAAGACAAGGAACAAGAAGATGACAAACTCTACCTAAGAACATACCCAAACCTTGTTGTCTCTCTTCAGCACCCTCTCAAACTCTCTCAAGGGTTCAAGTCTTGGTTTGTACTCTGTATTATTGTATTCTTCATATAGTTGATTTCTTGTGGTGGTGTAGCTCATTGATCTTTCCCAAATTTTGAGTTTTTCACGTAAATCCTTGTGTTTGGATGTTTGTAGCTTGTGCATGTAAATTATGTGCTTTTATATGAATTCTAAATTTTGCTTTGGTAACCTCAACTCAAACCCACCGTATATTCCTAACAAGTGGTATCAGAGCGTGGTTCTAAAGTTTGTCATTTGAGTGGGAGCAATGACAAACGAAGGAAGATATAAGATCGAGAAGTTCAGCGGAACGAACTTTGCGTTCTAGAAGATGCAAATCGAGAAGAAGTTGTACTTGCCACTGGGAGGAGCCAAGAAGAAACTTGCAACTATGCCAAATGAAAAATGGGAAGTCCTTGACAGAACAACACTTGAATTGATTCACTTTTCTTTGTCTTCGCTTGTGGCGTTCAACATAGTGAATTAGAAAATAACAGTGGATCTCATGGCGGCCCAAACAAGGATGTATAAGAATTCTTCGACTTCCAACAATGCTTTCTAATGAAGCAATTATTCAACATGAAGATGGTAGACAACAATTCAGTGACCGAACATCTGAATGAGTTCAACACTGTAACAAACCCGTTAAGCTCTGTGGACATCAAGTTTGATGACGAAATGCGAGCATTGTGGCTTCTATCTTCACTACCGAATAATTGGGATGGATTAGTTACTGTGGTCAGTAACTCATCAGAAAATGTGATGTTGTGGAGCTTGTATTGAATGAAAAATTCGGAAGAAAGCTTGCAATGAAACTTCAAGTTCAAGCCTAAGTGTTGAAAGCAAAAGGAGAAAATCAAAACCCAAAAAAGGAAAGTTTGAGTGCTGAAATTGTGGAAAAAGAGGGCACTTGAAGAAGGACTATCTCGCCCTGAAGAAGTCAGGTGGAGGAAATCAAGTTCTGAGTCATTTTGCAAAACAACAAATTATGTCGAAAAGGTGTTCATTTTATCTTTAGAGAGTACAGAATTCTGGGTTGTGGATTCTGGTGCATCATTCCATGTAACTCCTAGAAAAGAGGTATTAAGAAATTACACTTGATGTGATCTGAGAAAGGTCTGTTTGGGAGATGATAAGCCATGCAGTATCGTTGGAAAGGGTAATGTTGACATCATGTTACCGAATGGAGCAGTTGGAGACTAAGGGATGTTAGACATGTTTCAAGTCTGAATAGAAATGTGATATTTGTCAGTCAAATAGCCCGCGCAGACTATGTTACAACCTTCACCAGAGACTCATGGAAAGTGACAATAGGTGCATTGGTCACAGCTCAAGACAATATGGAAGGGACACTTTATGTGAGTAACAAAGCGTCTGATTTTATTGTGGGAATAGAAACTAAGGCTGGTCTTCAGCACCAAAGACGTTATCATATGAGAAAGGGGTGAAGTCACAGAAATTGAAGCTATGTGTAGCTTCAATTGGCCTTAGTATATGATCAAAGGCTGGGTGAGTCACCCTATGTCCTTTCCAAGAATTGATGCCAAGGAAAAGAAATCCCAGAGTTGAAGATGGGTGCATCGCAATTAGTCTCCAAGTGGGAGATTGTTAAGGTATGGAGACCAATTGAATCACCAAAGGAGGTGCCGATGGATTCCGGGGCAAGGCTACACTAGTCGGCAGCAAACAAGGGGCTCAGGCCGCCCCAGGCACGCTACAGGGCCTGTAGCCCTAGGAGGGGTCACCCATGAGAGCCCCAGGCGTTCCACATGCGCCCAGGCGTTCCACAGGCGCCTGTGGAACAAATGAGCGAGCGCCCAGGCGTCCGTGGAACAAAGAAGTGTGCACCCAGGAGCCTGTGATGGGTAAAATGCGATAAAAGGTATCCCGTGGGCAATTGTGTTGTTTTGGGTGATTTTGGGCTTGTTTTAAAGCTTGTTGGAAGTCCTAAATAATAAAATGGGTGTAAGGGTGTGAGTGCCTCTTGAGATTAACAGAAAGCCCTTGGAAGAAGACTTGTAAAAGAGTTTGAGAGGGTGCTGAAGAGAGACAAAGCTCGGGTATGTTCCTAGGCGGGGTTTGTCATCTTCTTGTTCCTCCAAAGGTTCAAGTCTTAGTTTGTACTCTATAATCTTGTATTCTTTATATAGTGAATTTTTTGTAGTGGTGTGGCTTCGTAGTTTTTCCCAAGTTTTGAATTTTCTATATAAATTCTTGTGTTTAGATGTTTATGGCTTGTGCATGTAAATTTTGTGCTCTTGTGTAAATTCTGAATTTTACTTTGGGAACATCAACTCAAACCCACCATATGATCCTAACAAAACCTTCTTTCTCTTGTAGTCCCTTGGATGATATCAGTCAAAATGGATGGACTTTTTTAACAGTTTAAAATTGGCTAATGGATCGAATAAGCCATACACTGAGCTCCATTTGTTTAATTAATAATAATGAAAAAAAATTCTCACTTTCTCAATCTAGAGGGGTAGAGAAAAGAAAAAAAATAAATCAATTAAAAATCTAACTTATTATTTATCCTCATTGTGTGAAGTTTCGGGGTAGAATTTTAAACACATTTTATTCTTGACACGTTATAATAAATACTTTCATACAGATGTTCTAACTACTTTTAAAATCACAAACCAACTCGATAACATGGGAAAAGAGTATAGAGGGGAAGTATCGTTGAGTGATCGTCTGTAAAAAGGTAGAGAGTCAAATCACGAAAGGTGATGACTCCTCAGAACAATGCATCTGAAAGGAATCATGGAAGAGTAGATATGAAACTTTTTTTTTTTTGAGTAACTACCCCTTGAGCTTAACTTCTCATAATTTCTCAATCTATTGATTAATAGAATGATGTTATTTCCCCGTGTTAAAAATAGAAAAGTGATGTTATGTATGTCTCAAGAATGTTTGGCCAAACTAAAATTTACTTGCTCTACCTTTTTTTCTAACCTTGCACATTTAAATGCAGTTAAAGACACCAAAAATATGAGAATTGTTTATAAAAATCCCCTACCTCTTTCTATGTGCCCATTGATTTTTTTTTATCAAAGTATTGAAGTTGATGATGTTTCCTATATTGGCACTAAAAGAAAATGAATTGGCTGCTGGCCTTTCATAGCTAGCTCCAATTTTGTTTGACCAGTCTTCGCCTCACAAAGGACTCATGAAAAAATTTGATATTAATAAGCTTCTAAAACAAATGCTACTTTGAAAAAAAAAGGAAGAGGGCCAGCAAGATCCCTATGGATCCCATCTAAGAGAACTTTAAAAAATAAAAACTTATATAATGCAAGCTTTTGTATAAAGGGGCAGCTGCCAATTATGAACAAAAGAAGAAGCTCCTCTGAAGAGCGTTATTTAAGTTGTTGGGCCCCAAGGAGAAAATTATGGCAACGAAGTAAGAAAAAGAATTTTAGAATGAAGTTTTAAATAATATGAGAAGTTTAAATATGTAGAAGAGAAATTAGAGAACACAGAATCAGCCACCAAGACATGAAGAAAAATAGCAACTTATGCAGTTTCTAAATCAGATATGAATGTAAAGCTTTCACCCTAGAGTTCAAATGTACTACATTGAATACCAAAGTTCCCGAGCTACAATAGTCCGCTGTTTCAAAAAAGGTTGAAAAAAAACCACTTGTAGCTCTTTATATAATAAAAGTTTTAATGATATTAAAAATTAATTCTTTATACATATTAAAATTTGCATTGAGCATATTTTACTCAATAATTTTCTATATGTGGTAGTAGTCGTGGATCAGAATTTATTTATTTTCCTATTCTTTTATTAAAACTTAGCTTACTGCCTCATTGACTCCCATATATTGGCAATGCATATCCTCTAGTTGAGAAGTCATCAAGGTGAGCAACTCATGACCCTTATTTAATGCTTACTCAACTCCTTAGTCCATGAAAAAGATGTAAGCCTTAAAGTTCTAAATGAATGAGCACTCTTATCTCTCGACAGACAAATAAATCCCTCTCCAAGTCCTCTTCTTAACCCCTCATATCCCCATAGTTCTCCAACAGCCCGTCTTCCTGTTATTGTGTGGAGACCAATTGGATCATCAAGAGAAGTGCAATTTGAGTCCCATTGAGTTATGGGGCGAGATTACAACAGCCAACAATAAGACAAGCGCCCGAGCGCACCCCTAGGCGCCCAACAGCAGCTACATGCCGAGACCCAGGCGCCCAGGCGTGCCCCTAGGAGCCCAGTAGCAGCTGGCAGAGAGTCTAGAGCCCGAGCACGCCTCTAAGCTCCCAGGCCTGCCTTTGGTTGCCCAGCAACAGGACTGGCAGTACGCCAGGTCCTAGAAGCAACAACCGACAATAAGGCAGTTACCCAGATGTGCCCCTTGGCGCCAGGCAGCGCCCTACAGACAGTAAGGTGGCTCCCATGGCACTTTAGAGCACTTTAGGGCACTTTAGGGTTTATTTAGTGTCCCATATATATGCCTAAAGTATTTGGCTAGGTTAGTGTGTGCCAAATTATGTGAGAGAGCTTTGTGGAGGCTAAGAATCCAAAAAAACCTAGAGTGAGGATGGTGGATATATCTGAGAGGCGAAGATGAAACTCAAAGGCGGCAATTCCTTCCTTTCTCTAAGTGATTGATAAGTTCTTTGTACTTCTGTATTAATTCTTTGATAGTGAATTTAATTGTGGTGGTATGTCTCCGATTTTTCCCATTCTTGAGTTTTCCACATAAAATCTTTTGTGTTCGTATGCTTGTGGCTTGTGCTAGGATTGTTGTGCGACAATTTATCTCTTGCTTGTGTTTATTTATATTTCGTGTTGTTTCGATAACTCTCAGCAGTCAAATCTTGGTCTAATCCCCTAAATAGTGGTATCAGAGCGTGGTTTTAGGGTTTGTTAAGTTTGAAGCAATGGCAGAGGAGATGAGACACAAGATTGAAAAGTTCAGCAGCATGAACTTTACTTTTTGAAAGATGCAAATGGAGGATTTGCTCTACCAGAAGTGCCACTAGGGGTCAGCAAGAAACCTGAAATTATGTCTGAAGAAGATTGGAAAATTCTCGACAGAACGACACCAGGATTGATTTGTCTTTCTTTATCCTCGTCAGTGGCGTTCAACATAGTAAATAAGAAGACAACAGTGGATCCTATGGCAGCCCTAACAAGAATGCATGTGAAACTCTCAACTTTCAACAAGGTTTCTTGATGAAGAGGTTATTCAATATTAAGATGGTGGATGGCGGTTCAGTGACAGAACATCTGAATGAGTTCAATATTGTGGCAAGCCAGTTAAGCTCTGTTGACATCAAGTATGATGATGAAGTGAGAGCTTTGTTACTTCTATCTTCTTTGACAGAGATGGGATGGTTTTGTGACTGCGGTAACTCATCAAGAAATGCAACATTAAAATTTGACAACATTGTCAGGCTCGTATTGAATGAAGAAGTACGGAAAAAATCTAGTGTGAAGCATCTACTTCAGCCCAAAATGTTGAAATCAAAGGAAAAAATGCAAGCCTGAAATTCAAATGGAATAGGTCAAAATCAAGATGTGGAAAATGAAAGCTGAGAAACGTAGAGCAGAATGCTGGAACTGTGGAAAATCTAGACACTTCAAGAAGGGTTGTTTGCCTTAAATAAATCAAGAGGTAAATACAAAAACAAGAACCCTTCTATGAATATATTAGAAGGAGAAGATAATGATGCATTGATCTTGTCACTTGTCAGCACTGAATCCTGAGTTATGGATTCAGGCGTGTCATTACATGCAACTCCAAGCAAGGACGCATTAAAAAACTATAGCAAAGGTGATTTGGGAAAGGTTTACTTGGGAGATGACAAAGCCTGCAACATTGTTGGCAAAGGTGGTGTGGGCATCCAGTTACCAAATGGAATGATACAGAAGTTGAAGGCTGACAGACATGTTCCTTGTCAGAGAAGACACTTAAATTTTGTCAGCTAGTTAACCCACATGCTATTGTACAAGTTTCACAAAAGACCCTTGGAAAGTAACAAAAGGTGCACTAGTTGTAGCTCGAGGTTGTATAGATGAAACACTTTATCTTATCAATAAAGTGTCTGGCTCTATTGCAGAATTGCAGTAGCATAACAAATATATACAAGTTTATGGCATCAACGACTCAATCACATGATCAAGAAAGGGTTGAAGTCACTATAATCCAGAGGGAAGATTCCAGGGCTGAAATATGTTGATTTGAAGTTTTGTGAAAACTGTGTTTATGGCAAGCAAAAGAAGGTTAGTTTTTCAAAGAGTGGGAGGGACCTAAAATCTCAAAAGCTAGAGTTAGTGCACACAGATGTGTGGGGTCCAGCTCCCACCTCTTCTCTTGACGGAGCCACCTATTTTGTCACATTCATAGAAGATCATACAAGAAAGGTATGTGTATACTTCTTGAAACACAAATCAGATGTGTTTGATGTGTTCAAAAAGTGGCTGCCTTTGGTTTATAATGAAAGCCTTGTAGCTTAAGTGTCTCAGATCTGACAATGGTGGAGAATACTATGACAAGGAGTTCAAGGAATTTTGTGTTTTAAATAGGCTCAGACGGGAGTTCTCTTTTCCAAAAACACCTCAACAAAATGTTTTAGAGTGCATGAATAGAACTATCACAAAGCGTTCCAGGAGCATGAGACTGCATGTGAGTCACCAAAACAGTTCTGGGAAAAAGCAGTAAATACAGTTGTGTATTTAATCAATATTGGTCCTTCAACTTTTTTGAAGGAATACCCATGAAGGATTTGAGCATACAAAAGGTAAAACTAACTCACCTAAAGATATTTGGTTGTTCATCTTATGTGCATATTGATGCAAGTTTCATGAGAAAACTTGATTTAAAGGCAATCAAGTGCAATTTCATAGTATTTAGAATTCGAGATTTTGGCTACAGATTATATGACTATCAGAATCAGAAAATTATAAGCAGGAATGTCACAATCAAAGTATGATATGTACATGAACATAAATGGAGTCCAAAGTAATCCAAAAGGAGCTTCAGATGATCTGCCAAAGTATATTGAGGTAGGTGACAACATTGAGTAGAATAAACAGGTACCACAAGGTGCTCATGATGGTGGAGAGCAGGCAGTTCCTCCGACACCTACTACTGAGTTGAGAAAATCTACCATAATTCTATGGCCTATATAGAGGTATTCCCTTTCATTATATTATTTGTTATTAACAAATAGTGGTGAACCAGAATGCTATGAAGAGGCACTTCAAGTTGATAACTCAAGCAAGTGGGAGTCAGCCATGTATGTGAGATGAAATCACTCATGTCAAATGAGACATGGGAATTGGCTAGACTACCAGATGGGAAGAAGGCTTTTCACAACAAATAGGTTTACATGTTAAAGGAACTAGATGAAAACAAGCACTACAAAGCAAGGTTTGTAGTAAAAAGCTTTCAACAGAAAAATGTTGTGAACTACAATAAGATCTTTGCTCCAGTAGTGAAGATGAATACTATCAGAATAGTGCTAAATATTGTAGCAGTGAAAAATCTATATCTGGAATAGATGAATGTGAAGCTGCATTTCTACATGGTGATCTGTAAAGGAACTATGCATGATGTGGCCATATAGTTATGAAACTCAAGGAAAGGATGAGCTTTTCTTTCAGCTCAAGAAAAACATATATGGCTTGAAACATGCGATGAGATAGTAGTACATAAGATTTTACATGTTTATGTCAAACACTGAGTACAAGAGATGCCAAACAAATCATTGTTATTATATAAAGCAATTTGAGAATTTCTATATCATTCTACTTCTATATATAGATGATATGTTGATAGTGGGATCTGATATGGAGGAGATCAATAGATTGAAGAAGCGACTATCAAAAAAATTTGGCATGAAGGACTAGGGCCAAGCAAAGCAGATACTCAGAATGAAGATTAGTAGGGAGAGGAGTGCAGGAACACTGAGACTATATCAGACATAGTATGTTGAAAAGGTACTCAAGAGGTTCAGCATGAATGAGGCAAAGCCAATTTGCACCCCCTAGCAAGACACTTTAGTTTGTCAAAGGAGCAGATGCCTAAAACTAAAGTGGAACCGGAACATATGGAGAAAGTTCTTTATGCTTCAGCGGTTGGGAGCTTAATGTTCGCCATGACAAGACCGGACATAGCCCATTTAGTGAGAGTCGTCAACAGGTTCATGAGCAATCCCAAGAAGCCCCATTGGTAAGCAGTTAAATGGATACTCAAATATCTGAAAGGCGCTGTGAACAAAGCCCTATGCTTTGGGAAGTTCAAGATAGAACTACAACAATATGTAGACTCAGATTTAGTCGAAGACATTAATAGCAGAAGAAGCACAACTGGGTATGTGTTTACATTGGGTAGTGCTGCGATGAGTTAGTCACTCTATCTACTATAGAGGCAGAGTATGTCGCCATCACTGAGGCGAGCAAGAAAATAATTTGGTTAATGTGTGTTCTAGCTGAGTTGGGAAAAGAGCAAAAGAATGGAAGACTACAAAGTGTCAATATGAGTGTTATCTATCTAGCTAAGAATGCAGCATTTTATGCCAGGATGAAATACTTTCAGTTGTGGTACTATTTCATTCGATCATTACTAAAAGATGATCAGTTGGCATTGGAGAAGATTCACACATCGAAAAATCCAGCCAACATGCTCACGAAGATGGTGGCAACGGAGAAACTGAAGATGTGAAGCTTCAATTGGCCTCAAAGTATAAAGAAAAGGCGGGGTGAGCCACACCACATCCTTTGCAAGAATGAAAATCAATTTGAAGAAAATTCAGGGTTGAAGACAAATAGATTGCAATTAATCTCAAAGTGGGAAGTTGTTATAACATGGAGACAAATTGGATCATCAAGATAAATGCAATTGAAGTTCCGGTAAGTTATGAGGTAAGATTACATCATCTAACAGCAAAACAGGCGCCTAGGCGCCCAACAACAGTTGTAGAGAGTCTGGCACTCGAGAGCGCCTCTGGGCACCCAAAAGCAGCAGCCGCGACAAGGCAGACACTCCCCTGGGCACCAGGCAACGCCCTACATACAGCAAGGCAAGCGCCCAAATGCCTGCAGCGAATTAACATATTTTTGAATTGTCCCATGAGCTGTTTATGGCAGTTTAGGGCTTGTTTAGTGTCCTATATATAAAAGCCTAAAGTATTTGACTGGGTTAGTGTGTGCAATATTCTGTAAGAGAGCTTTGTGGAGGGTAAGAATCCAAAAACCCTAGAGTGAGAACGATGGAGAAATTTGAGAGGAGAGAAAGAAGAAATTCGAAGGCGGCAATTCCTTTCTTTTTCTAAGTGATTGATAAGTTCTTCGTAACATTGTATTCATCTCTTTGATAGTGATTTTTCTTGTGGTAATGTGGTTCCGTGGTTTTTCACATTCTTGAGTTTTCCATGTTAAATCTTTTGTGTTCGTATGCTTGTGGCTTGTGCTAGAATTGTTGTACTGTGATTTATCTCTTGCTTGTGTTGGTTTATATTTAATGTTGCTTCGGTGACTCTCAACGATCAAACTCCAATCTCATCTCCTAACACTTCCTCCCCAACTCAAATCCCTCTAATAACCATCTAATTCATCTCCATTATTTCCCTTTCTTTCTGTCCTCTTTTTCTTCCCCCTAATCATGTTCTTCCTTTGTTTTGGAGCAACTACCACTCTTTTCCACCATCAAATTGAAAGGATAGCTTTTTTTATTTTATGATTCAACCAAAGACTACACTATTTCCAATCAACCTTATCAACCACACCACCAACCTAGAGGTAACATTTTTATAATTTCTTATTTAATTTTAAAAGATAAAAAAATTTATAAATTTTGAATCTTTGTATCTTGATTTAGGTTATTTTTGATGCTAATATTGAGCATCTTTCTCTCTTTCAACCTTTACTTTGATTTTAGGGAAAAATCTCTTCCTTTATACCTTAATTTCATTCAAACAACAAAATACAATTTATATTTAAATTTCTGATTTTTCTAATATAGGGAAACAACACTGAGTGGACTGATTTCATCTCTTATGACTCAAACATGAAGCTAAGATAAATTTGATAAGTATGTGCAGTAAGTTATTAAACTACATACCTTCCTTTTTGGCATTTAATTATTGGGATCAACCCCGCATCTTATGCACCCCCAACGCATCCAAAGTTGCAATGTTCTCCATTAAAATCCCTCAAAGTTTTATCGAAAACTAGTTATTGTTTACAATTAAGCCATTCCAGATTAGGTTGAATTCTTGTTAAAAGATCAACGATCAATCTATTTCCAATCAACCCAATTACAACAAGGTATAATCTCTTGTGCTTTTAATCTTTCTAATTTTAAGTTCGCAAATGTAAAAGGTGTTAAGAAGAGAAAGCTAAGCTTATTTTCCTCCAGCAGCAAGCGCATCCTTTTTAAGGATGCCTAGAGGCAATGTTTGCCTCAATTAATTCATATTTAGTAATTCTCCAAGCTAGTATAAGTTATATTTGTACCTTTAAAGAGAAACAAACCTGCAAGGCTTCAAACAAATTCCTTGTTTCAGTAAATTCTAGAATTGCTAATTTCAATTTTAATTAACAGTAAATTTCTCATTTTATCTGATTTATATTAGTTTTGTTATTTATTCATTTAGTTTATTTCTAGTTCAATCAAACCTAGAAATCCTAAAGAACTCTATTACCCAATTAATATTCAATTAACCTAATAAATCATCAGACTAGTATTCCATAAATGTTTTATATATCAAATGATAAAATAAGTACATTATTGAGTAGGAAACTAACACAAGTAAAGAATCCTAAGTCTAACACTAAAGCTAAACTTAAAACTTAATCCCTTAATATTCTTTTATTAACATTTTCAGATGAAATGTTCAAGGTTATAGAGGAGAATAGATTTACAAACTAGATATAGACAACGTCCCATAGCTCTCAAGAACTAATGTTGTATATTTTATTTGCTTTTGCAGTAGTTCTACGTTTAGTTGTATTTTAACAGTTATGTTCTATGGTGTTAGTTCCGTTGGTTGTTTGTTGGTCAATCAATTGATATGAATAATTGGCATATTATTACTCTTATGGTGGAACTAATGTTTAATGGTTCTTTTTATTGGTTTTGATGATATTTTACGTAAAGGATTTAAGAAAACATTAGAAATTTCTCACATATGTAAAACTCTTGAGCTATTCGGATTGGGCCATGAAAATAATAATTATCAACTTGCAAAACTTTTTGGGATGTAGCAAAATAAGTTCTTTTTTTTTTGATAAAATAAAATAAAATGTTGGGAATTTCATATTAATATGTTAATTAAACCATCTTCATGCAAACTATTAGTAAAATAAAAGATGATGTGATTAACAAAATCCAAGCAAATTGTGGATGAAATGAAGGAATGCTTATGAATATTATGCATTTGCAAAATCACACACAAACATGGAGAAATATTATAGAATGGTTATAAGACCAATAATGTTATATACATATAGTAGAATGTTGGCTATCAAAGTAGAAGCATATTGATAAATTAAATTTTGCAAAGATAGGATGCTAAGGTGGATGATTGGGCTACACTAAGAATATGATGAGAATGAATTCATTCGTAGCAAAAATGGAGTAGCTTCCATAAAAAAAGTACATTGAAAATCATTTTAAATGATTAAGGAATAGTAAACATAAATCATTTGATGGCCAGTTAGGAAAGTTAAGTTTATATATTTCTCTCATGATTATAAAGAAACAAAAAAAAAACAACCATGTCAGCAAAATTGTTAGTAAGGAGCTCATATGCTATAAACTTACACAAAAGAATTATTATTTGATTGTGCACAGTAGAGATAAAGGATAAAGGTAGCCAACCCCACTTGTGGACTAAGACTTTGTGTTGTAATTTTATTAAAATATAGCAAAATATCAATATCTTAAATGTGTCAAAATATGATTCAAATTCAAATAAATAAAATTAACTACCACAAAAGAAGGATAGCTTGTAGATGTTGGTAACAACTCACACTAGTGCTAACCCAATTTACAAGATCATTCAAATTGCATGGAATGTGATGTGACAAACTCATGAAGTAGTGCATGAGACATCCCAAAACAATGCCAAAGATAGGTGAACTATGTAAGTGTGTAAATGGTTTATTCATTAAGAAATGGATGTTTTTAGATTCAACAGGCCCACCAGTTGTCTTCAACAATACACAATGAAAAAAGGAAATTGTTATGGAACAACGAATTGCAGTAGGACATTGCACTGAGAGTATAATTTTGAGGCAAAGAAAAGCACAGCACATTTAAGAGAGTAAGATGTTGCAAAGGTTAGGCAGTTCCTTTTCCATAAACAGAAGATGTGGTACTAGTTGCAACAATGACGGGAGATAATGTGGTCTTATGTATAGAAGAAAACAATCATCGATTACATGCCATGTGTGAAGGATGCCGCTGCATCTAAAACAAATGATGCGGTAGTAGATGGTGATAGCCTTCCTGGGATTGTGTCACCAGGCTAAGAGTCGTAGAAGCAGCAGCTAAGGGTTCAAGTCATGCAAAGCTATGGAGGGACAGATAAATTGAACCAAGCTTTGAATTTGTTAATAATATAAGCAACTACAGTGAAAAAATGGCAGAAAAAATCTATTTCCACATACATAAGGAAAACCACAACTAGTGAGGCTACCACAAATGTTTAGTAGAGAAAATTCGCTAATGAGAATATTCATAGTTAGATCTTTGATGAAAAGTATCAACGAAGCTCTTCCCATTAAACCTTGTAAGGTGTTAAAATAGTCCTGCATACAATATACATGTTGTCGTTGACAAAATGCTAAACTAAGAGGCGCATAACCAAGAAATATTTTCATAAAAGTAAAACAAAAAATTTACACTGCCTATCGATCTATGTGGAAAAGATTTAATCTCACATAATATCATTGAAAAAAATGATATAAGAATAGCATCGGTTGGCCAGCATCCACAAGCTAACTTATTTATTTGAAGATGGCAATATTCATGAATTTAGCCCATATTTACGCCCCTCCATTTACTTCACTTCTAAACAAGTAGTATCAAAACTCATGGTTCAACTAGAACCAACTGGCTTCTACGGCTTGTGGCTTCTTTAGATTTTGGAACTCTATAGCATTGCGGAACAAGATTTATGAGCAAGTGACTAAGTGGGCTCTGATGCATGAATCTTGATGGTGTAAATGATTTTAGTTAGAGGCAAAATCATTTATTGAAGTTGTTGGTGAGCTCTCACAATTGAATTAAGAATTGTGTAATCAGTTTATTTTATATAATGCCATTGAAAAAAATGGTGGAAATAAAATTGGTTGACTACCACCGATAAGTTTAAGCTTTTGGGCTGAAATAAAATATGATTATTAGTGTGTGTGTCCTCTTAGGTCCTTAGTTTGGATTAGTCATTTATAGCATTGCCATAGTAGTTTCTTGATTCATGACTAGAGAAAATGGAAGACTCAAAGATGAAAGCCATTAATACTCTACATAATTGAATGGTTATTATTTTTAGAGATTTAATGACAATCACATGTTTTATTAATAATATGATTGAAAAATTTTAGCAAGAAAATCAATAAGAAATAAAAAAAAACCCAATCATTGAAAAGATTGACACTATTAAATTTGAATGTCTTATTGATTGTTGACAAGTTTCTAAATTAAGAAGGATTAGCTGAGATGCCATGACCCCAAAAATTAAGTCATTGAAAATTGTCTCGATGCATATAAAAGGGGAGGCAAATGGCTAGTACTTTGAAAGCGACACGAACAAGAGCAAGGGTCGAAAAAAAATTTCATATTGGCAAAATAGTGTATAATTCAATCAGATAGAACAGAGGTGCCTAACCTAGCATCCATCCTTGTGATTTGGACATTCAAAAGGGTAAAGAAATGCTTATAAGATTCAAAAGGAGCATTGAGGGCATGGAGCTCCATGTGAACAACAAAGTGAGATAAGCAAAACAGAGGCAAGGCATCAATAGTGAACTCGAACATGAGCATTAAATGTAGGTTGGAATGCCAGCATGAGCATAGAATAAGTACCTAAGCATACTCTAATACTATATCAAAATACACATACACACACATACATTATGCACATTCTGGCCTTCTCAATTCAAGGCTTTGAAGTCAAAATTCTATAAATTTAAAAAAGTTGAATTTAATAAATACAAAAAACATGGGAAAAAAAATTGAAGAGCTTTTTAAATTTTAATGACAACCGCATTTTTTTATTTAAGCTGAAGCTAAAGAGTTTTTTATTTTAAATCAGAAATTCTAAACACAAGTTTTTAAATGATAGCTAAAGAAATTTTTAATTAAAAAATCCTATAAATTCTATTTTAAAATGGATCTTTCTAGAAACAATGTATTTTATATATATATATATATATATATATATATATATATATAGATACATCCCAGTCCCCGACCCTCCCATAAGCACTGCTTAGGTTTGAACCTCTACCTTCAAGTTAGCAACAAGAGTCCTCAACACCAGTAGACACCTACCCTCCCATAGGCATTACTTGGAATTTGAACCTTTTACCTTCAAGTTAGCAGCAGCAAGGCTCCTCAACATCAAACTACACTCCTGCATATATATATATATATATATATATATGTGCGTGTGTGTGTGAATATATACATTTATAGAAGTTGAAGAGATCTTTTTATTTTATACATTTTTAATATTTCTATTGTATAATATATATATATATACATACTTTTTTTTCTTATGTGTGGCTGGTGAGATTCGAACCCATGACCTAGGATAATAAATTTTGAGCTTCGACCATTGAGCTACAACATCATTCACTTATATTGTATTATATATATATATATATAACTTTTTATTATTATTATTATTTAAAATTAATTTTACAATAAGTTACGGGTAAACAATATGCAGTTACAACTTTAATAGGCTGCATAATGGTGCAGCTTTCTATGTATGCATTCAACAAAATTAAGAGTTCATGTGCCCAACAATGAATTGTCCTCGTGCCATTAACTTTGATGGTCTTAATTGTGATTTATGAGCTTTAAGGTGAGTGACCTGGGCATGTTAGCATTATCAATTTCTATGCACGCAAAATTAATTGAGTTTCACGACTTTTTGAACACTATTCCCACATCTTTCTATTAACACCTTTTCTCAAAAATTCTTTCTTATGTCATACATTCATCATTATTGAAGTAAACATAACTAAAATGGCTTATTAGCAACATTTAATTGAAAATAATAAAGCATACATAGAATTAGTAAGAAAGGAAAAACATCAAAATGGCATTACAAGATTTTTTAACATAAAATCAGTACTCTTTCATAATTACCCACAAATACAAAAGATGTAATAAAGGATATTAAAACAAGAAGCAGTGAAGTCTATACCTGAAAGTAAGTAACAATTTTCCGAGTATGTAACTGGGATTGAGCTTGTTGATGCTTGGCATTGAACGGACAGAGCAGTGGAACTTCATTGCACATAATAAAAAGGCTTGATAGGCATTCAATGCCACCGTTTTCAGAGAGTTGATGTTAGAGTCATAAAGTAAAGGATGGCATTTAGGACGAATGTAATCGCATAATTTCTTTTTCAATGTACGTCCAGGCTTAGCACATGCTTGAACGGTAATAGTTGAACTCACATGAATACCCAAATACCTGCTTAATTCACAACTTAGTTAGTAATACAAATTCCATCTATTTGCCTTTATGACCAAAAAAATCAAAATGGATGTATTTTATACACTGCAATGGATTATGCTTCAAATTCAGGTTTTTCTTATTCTAAGAAGTTTAAATTGATGCATTGTAGAAAGAAAATATGTAGGAAGAGATTTGCAATTTGGCAATTCAAACAAAACATTTATGCCCAATTCAGTTGAGATGCGTTTACACTCCATAATGGCTGCAAGGAGTTATTATTTTTCAAGGAAATGTCTACAAAATGTGTCCTATATTATTTTGATCTTATAAACGGAGCTTCTAAAACGTAGATTGATTTTTTTTTTAAAAAAGAGAGTATTTATATTGTAAGAATTGTAAAATTATTTTAAGTGAACGTTTAATAACTCAATATCATTTACCGATTTCAGATTGAAAAATAAGAGAAATAATATTAAACCTAAAATATGCCCCAAAATTAAATGGAGGAATCTTAAGAAAGGCAATGTAAATATTTTTAGATGTGGAATTTTAAAATTTGAATCGTGTGATTTTGAGAATGAAACCAACCTTATGTGAAACTTGGTTGATTTTATTCACAATCTAGCAAAAAGTTTACTTGGCGAATCAAAAAACAAGTACCCAATAACAAAAATGTACAATGGAGGAAACAAGATGTTTGTGTTAGTATTAAAGATTAAAATATGCTATAAATAATGATTTACATGTAAGATTGAGAAAAATTAGAAGAAATATAAACTAACTTATCATGAATCAAAAATAACAGTTCATGTGGCTATGAGTGCAACATTCAAGAATTTATATAATAAATTAGAATCTACTGAGTGAGAGACGTTTATAAGCTAGCTAAATTAAGAGAAAAAAATCAAAGATTTGACTTAAGTAAAATATAATAAAAATGATCAAAAAATTCTTTTTATGGGTGAAAATATTCAACATAGATAAATGGATTATTTACTAAGCTTTTAATGTGTAGTACTTAAACAATTAAAATATGTTTAATGATTACAAAAAAGTATCAATCAAACTTTCATTCAACATGTTAGTAAAGATGATATTGGAATGTTTTAAAGAGGATAAAGAGTGGAAAAGTGATAATCGAATATGGAAATGTTCGGGTGAGAAAATAATTTCTTAGCTTACCAAGTTACTTAATATTATTTTGAAAAACGATGTCAAAAGATTAGAGAAAGAGCATTATTATACCTAATTATAAGAATAAAGGTGATGCACAATATTGTGCAAAGTATAGAGGAATCACGTTAACATGTTAGAAGTTGAAACTTTGGGAGAGAATAATTGAATACATATTATGAAAGGGTGCTTGTATTTCTCAAAATCAATTGTATTTTATGCAAGATAGATCTACAATGGTAGCCATACATATATTATGAAGTTTGATGGAGAAATTAGAAAAAAAAAAGATCTTCATTTAATTTTTGTTAATCTTAAAAAGGCTTATCATAGAATACTAAAATGTTAATAGAGATATGCATAATGGGGTTGTAACATGTGCTCGATTTCAAGGTGACTTGTCTAATAATTTTTCTATTACTATTGGATTAAATCAAAGCTTGGAACTCAGCCCATATCTTTTACTTTAACTATGAATGTTCTTACCGAGCCACATTCAAGAAAAGATTCCATGGTGCCTGTTATTTGCATATGACATTCTATTATTGATAAGACTAATAATGAAGTTAAAGCAATACTTGAGTTGTAAGTTCAATTGTGTTGAAAATTCTACTCTTGGGGACATAACATTGAGGAGCATGTGATCAAGAAGAGTGAGATATTCAGATACTTAGGCTCAATTATTAAAAAAATAATGACGAAATAAAGAGGACATGCTTAATATGATCCAAACTTGTTAGTTGAAATGAAGCACTTTTAGAGTGTTGTGTGATTAGAAAATACCATTCAAAATTAAGGGAAAAATTAATAGAGCAACTATACAGCTAATTATGTTATGAGTCTGAATGTTGTCCAACAAAGAAGTTAAAGCAATACTTGAGTTGTAAGTTCAATTGTGTTGAAAATTCTACTCTTGGTGACATAACATTGAGGAGCATGTGATCAAGAAGAGTGAGATATTCAGATACTTTGGTTCAATTATTAAGAAAATAATGATAAAATAAAGATGACGTGCTTAATATGATCCAAACTTGTCAGTTGAAATAAAGCACTTTTAAAGTGTTGTGTGACTGGAAAATACCATTCAAAATTAAAGAAAAAATTAATAGGCAACTATACAGCTAATTATGTTATATGAGTCTGAATGTTGGCCAACAAAGAAGAAATTTACCTATAAAATAAGTGTTATGAAAATGAGGATGCTTTGTTAGATGAGTGGGTATACTCATAAGGATAGAATGAGAAATGAGTTTATCTGTACCAAAGTTGAAGTGACCTTAATAGTGCATAAGATTAGAGAATGTCATCTTAAATGGCTCGGCCATATTAAGCGTGTAGACTGTTCAATGCCCCTGTTAGAAAATTTGAGTTTATGAATTTTGCCCACATTAAAAGAGAATGAGGAAGACCAAAATAGACATGAGAAGAAATCATTAGAAAGAATCTTCTCTATTTAGAACTTAAGGAGGCGCTTCTATTTGATCATGCACAATGGATACAAAGGACTCGTGTAGCTAACCCCACCTAGTTAGTGGTATTAAGGTTTTGTATTGTTGTATACTCAGAATTCAGCAACAAATAACTCATAATATGACAGGTATTCTTGAAAGTTGAAGAAAATAATATTACAAATGAATATGAAATATTAAAGAATGATACAGAATTCTCAAAAGAGTTTTCATAAGTTAAAAAAATTTTTGAAAAAGATATGGAGGACTGATTACTCCAATTTAGATTTAGCAATGCAATTGAAAGTATTACCTAGTATAATCTGCTTGGATTTCAAATCTTTGGGAGTTGATAAGCAAACCAGACCACGGAATAAATTGCATTCCATCTTCTCCGGTATAAGATCGTTGGATGAGAAGAGGCTCTTGAACATCAAAATTGAGGCCAAATTTATCAAAATTCATATAACAATTAAACGCTCGAAATCCTCTTTGCATTCGTGAAAAGAATGTTGCAGCCTGATGCTTTGATGTAGATAAGAAAAGAAAATCATCGGCAAATCTCATCAATAGATTTTGTGGCTTGTCAATTTTAAACCTATTTAAATTAGATCCCGCCAAATTTTCATTCATGCATCGATTCCCGTCTCCAACGCAATGGCTCAGCATATTTTCTGGCAATTCGCTACCACTGCATTCATTGGATTGGTAGTAAAGTTCTCTTTTCTCAGTTTTTGCATTAATCTCATATGCTTTTTCAAGGAATGGTAAAATAACACTTTTCTCAAGGTGCCCATAGTAAAACGAACAAAGAAGTGAAGATACTGCACTCCCTTGAGAGATGCCAACTTCTTGTAAATAATAGTCAGGACCAATTTGCAATATGTTATGTTTCAAATGTTCAGCCAAGACATTCTGCAATATGTCACTACTGACTTCAACACCAGTACCCTGAAAAAATATTAAAAATGAACTTCATTAAACTTCACTGACAAAAGTACTTTGGAATTTGCAAAACACATAAGCATCACGCTTAAGTTTTCCTCATAAACCCCTTTAAACTATGATGATTACATTGGTGCAAATACTTGATTTCCATTTCCGCTAAAAATTTAACCAATCATTTAAAAATGTAGGTCAACACTAAAACTTAACTAAAAGAAGTTATTAGAACGGTTATATTGCAGAAGTTAACCTCACGTTAGGATAAGTTGTTCCCATAAGCTTTTTTATAATAATAATTGAGTTTACTAACATTTCGGTTATTTAAAGCAGTTGAATCCATAAAATAAGTTAAAAAATAAAAAATTATAGATAAATACACAAGATTAAAAATGGAACACCAAACTGAAGAAAAAAAAGAAAATAGTTATAATCAAACAATCCTAGGAAGGACTCGAAGTCAAATTCAGCAGAGAATATCTCCAATAATTTTGTATATTCTACCGACCTAAAAATGATCTCTTATCAATTTTTTGCTTAAAGCAGTACCAGCCTTTTCTTTAAAATATAAATAATGCTAATAAAAGCAGAAGAAAGAATAGCCTGAGGCATCAGAATTCAATCAAGATTAATTCCTCCACTATGCAAAAAAAAAAATTAGATAGTCATTGCTGTCAACAGTGATGATGGCACAAAACATGTCATGAATATATCTCAAAAACATGTTTTTTTATTGGAGGATTTATATAACAAATTAGAATCTATTGAGGGAGAGATGTATTATAAGCTAGCTAAATTAAGAGATATGGCTATTTTGAAGTAATAGTAACAAAAAAATGGATAAAAAATTTGCATAGTAACAAAAAATTCAGCTATAAATTTTCCTCCTATGGACAATCCAACAGCAAACCAGCACAAATGTACAAAAACTAATGAAAAAAATGTTAAACTACCACAAAATAAAAGAGATAGAACTTTCTGACTATTATTTAAAAAAATGCTATAAATTAATGTTATTTTGTTAGAAATGCAATTTTATTGCTGCATTTAAAAAACTCACAATTAAAGATAGAGAAGTTGGGCCACATTTACAAACAGATTTCACATTTTTAAAAGTGCATTTTTGTGCTTTTATGAAAATCAAATGACAGAAAACCAATATTTGTTCATGTACCTATGATGCATGTCCCATTTCTCTAAAGGTGTGCTTCTCAACAACCATTTCAGGAAGTTTACATTATTTTTAATTTATAAGCAGTAGTTTAACAGTTACACCTCTAAATATTAACACATATTACTTCAGATACAACAATGATGCAGACAATGATAACAGCAAACACCAGTTGAGAGGAAGAGCAAAACGATAGTGTTGCTGGAGAAGATGAAGTTACGGAAGATGATAACTAAGCTGCTATGTGCACAAGTTGCAATCTTGAGCTATATGAAATTTGAACTTAAATATACTTCAAGCCTCATTGCTAAATGCACCACCAAGAAAAAGATTATTCCTAGGAAAATTTTCTATTACATCATCTCAAAGAGTATTCAAGGGTTTTATAAAGACCCATAACCTAAATGAAAAGGCTATCTCCATGGCTAAGAAACTCAAACAAAAAGACTACAATAATAGAATTAATATATTTTTAGACCCACTAATACATGATTAAACCTAATATATATCATGAATTAAAACATCCATATAAAAAAGACTCAAAACATACCCTAATATCCTACAAAGGTTTTTCCAACAAATGTGGAAAACCCTGAGTTTAGGTGCAAACTGTAATATAAAGGCAACCGGTGGAAGAATTTTTTGCAGAATATGCAATTTCATCTATAAACACTTCATCTGTCCAATTCATAATCAGCAAATTCTAAAGAAGAAAACTGGTTCACCTGTACTTTTGTTAACTAGAAAACCAGTTCACCTGTACTTCATAAACAACCGGCTTAGCATAAATTTTATTGTAAGTGGAGCAAAAGTTATGATGAATAACTATAAATGAGGATAAAGATGGTGATTCCCATACTGCGACATTCATTTGTTCTAATGAAATGAGGTTGATGGGGTTGCAACTTATAGAGAAAGCAGCTTTGGAGTCACCTTCAATGGAAATGGGATGGTAACGGTGTGCAAGGTTGGACCGCTGCCATCAGAAGATGTTTGCACGATGAAAATAGATGACTGATATGAAGATGACCAAGTGGATGATAACCAAGACAATTAACACACGGCCTAGCATAACAAAGTTATCCACTCTTTGAGCCTTGCCATGACAAATTTATCAACACTTCAAGCCTTAGCATTTTGAAGCTTACTGACTTCAAGCATCAAGAGCTCTATGTGCCACCAAAAACACTTAAAAAGAGAGCACTTTAGGAAATTTTTTATCATAACATCTTAAAGAGTGTATGAGAAATATCTTAGGCAAACCCATACCACATATCAAATGATTAAAAGTTTTCAGCCAAAATATTATAAAAATACCCTAGCATAAATAAGACTGGAAGAAAGAAGACAGATGCATGACTAGATTGACAAAAACATGACCCAACATAGTTAATACTCAAAACAAATATATAAGAAGTACTTCAACTGCACCCTAATGTCCACCAAAAACCTTCAAATAACTGTTTTATCTATAGAAACATCACAACTATATTAAGTAAATGCAGCTGTACCAAATGAAACTTTAATTAATAGATTGCAAATATTCAAGAGGACTTGCATCGGAAAAAAGCAATGGCAAAAAAAATTTTTTTGATATTCACAATGAGATAAATATACCAGTTTCCCGTAAATTTATATTAATTAATACTCTATGCTGAATGATTTGGATCATCACAATGAGTAAAAAGAACTGCAGAACATCTGAGCATGTTTTGAGTTAATAATACACATGTAAATCCCAACGATATGAATAGACAGCAAATGATATTAAAAATTTTACCGTATCAACGAAGACACAACAGGATGAATTTAGCTGGACAGAAGCTTCAATTTGCATGATATCTTGCTTTCCGTTGCAATGATAAGAGCATAATCGACAAGGCATGGCTTTTATAGACTTTTTAGTACAAAAAATCCTGGAATAATTTCTGAAGAAATATGTATCATGAGGAATAACATTATTCATTATTCCAATCAATAGATCCTGGTTAATTGAATCATATGCCTTGGCTACATCAGCAACAACGATGTACAGCTTAGGAAAAACTGTTGATGCATTTCTCACTCTGATAACAAACTGATATAGTTTTTGGTATATTTCATTATAATCAAAGACAGAAGCTCCCAATTTGTTCGGATTATCAGCCTTTATACTTTTGAAAACCACGTAAAGCTCACGGAGTGCAGAATTAACCGACTTGTACCAAGCTACTTCACTTTGATTTTTTGCTGCCTTCACACAAACTCCAACATTTCTTTTACCTGTATATGAATACTTTGATGGCGCTTTAAGATTTGCTATAGGCCTTACATTCTTCTCTTTTGGGAGAAACCTAACTTTTGAAAATCCAAATGAGCTTCTCCCTAAGCTAATTCTCCTTTTCCATAATATTTTATTCAAAGATACATTATCCAAAACACTGTAGTTCGTACTTTTTAATTGAGTGACCGTTTTTTTATACAGTTTGTTCCAAAAGGGTTTTGGGTAATAAAAAACATCCACCTTTCTGGTTTCTCTTTCTGTAACATAAAAGTTGTTTCCTAACAAGGGCACAACAACATATGAAAAATACCAATGTATCCAACACCTGAATAGTTTGTTTTGCAGGGACAAATTTTTATCTCTCAATGCTCTTAAATGCTGCTTTGTCTTCACATTATTAGTGTCCTTTTTCCAAAATTCACTACAAGAGCAGCCATATAATGCAATTTTTGATAGAAATGGAAAGTGGGAAGATTTTAGTTTGTACATGCATTGCTTCAACAAGCACTTTTCAAATCGGCGAAGCCTCACAAATTTTGAAATATTTTTCCTTAATGCTCTCCATGCGATATGATCGCCAAGCAACTCTTTAGGAACTAGGCTTCTGGTCACAGCCCAAACAAATGACACTACTTGGTTATGTGAAGAATAGGAATCAATTAAATTATGCTGTAAATGCACATTTCAATAAGCTTAAGCCCTTACAAAAAAGTATAATGAAAATTTTAATTAAGAATAATAAGAATGAAAGTATGACTCATATTCTATTCTATAAATAAAAATATATAATGAAAATTGCAATTAATTTTTGTTGAAAATTCTCAATTATTAATGGTTAAAATAAGCAAAGAATTCAATTTTAAATATATTGTATAGTTCATGAAAATTTAGATAAATTAAAATCAATTATGATAGTTTTATAAAATTAAATAAAAATTAATGGATGCAATCTAAAATTTTAGAGTAAAAGTGATTCAGCATAAAATATAATATATATATATATGTATATATATATATATATATATAATGTTATAATACATTATAATATGTTACTAGTAATAAATTGAAAAAAAAATACTTAAATCTTTTTCCCATGCTCTCCCACAATTTTGATTCAGCTCCAACTGAGAGATGTAAAAACTAGAAAATAACGAGTGATAAAAAGCAAGATGGCACAAGTTCCAAAGCTCAACTTAAGTTCATTGACCTCTTTGTTAATGTGTGAAGTTTAATATACTTTAATTCTTTAGTCTTGACCTAAATTTTGAGATCTTTAGGGAGCAGTGTTTTTTTTTCCAAATCAATGAAAATTCTAGTAAATTTTGCCAAAACAAAAAAATACTTTAATATGAATATTTCAATCATTATATTAGTGAAGTTCTGTGAAAAGTTCGAGCTTTATTTTAGTCCTTAATAAGAATATCTTTTTAAAAGGTTCCAATGTAAGACTTTCTTAACATAAAATTGGTAATTTTTAAGTAGAGGCGCACTAAGACTTTAAGAAAAACAATAATGGTAGGATGTATAGTTAAGAGAAGAAAATCATAAGACCAAACTTTCTTTGGACCAGATAATATGAACCTAAAACAATAAAGAGCCTTATAACTTTGAATTATAAATATGCAAATACTAATAATGATGCCCGGTAATTGATGCATATGAGTTGGAGTAAGAACCTAGAATGACATTACTTCAAGAACCAAATATCTTGAAATAGATAATTGTAATTTTACCTATATTTTTTATGCACATAGCACTAAAACTTTATAATATACATACTCATCACCTAAACTTTAATTTTTACAAAATAAGCACTTTCACGACCACATTACTAATGAGCGTGAAATTATCTTTTTATTGTTAGAAAGACTATGATTGGGGAAAGAATAATGATTTATTTGTTATATTAAAGTTTCAGCATTGAATATGTATATTATATAGATTTGGTTGCTATCCAAGTAAAAGCTTTTTATTTACAGATAAATACATTTTTATGAGCTAGAAGAATTTGTTGTTCATTCCTATCATTTTGATTATTTAATATATTAGTTATCTAATGTGATTTGTCTCATATATATTATTGCCTCCATGGCTAATTGTTGAGAAACAAGAGAGTCGCGATCCTAAGATAATTATTTCACATCGAATTTCTTTCACCCGAAACAATTACAAGCAACATAATATACGAGCAAAAAAAAAAGTGCAAAAAATAAATAAGACAAACAAATCGCAAGCAAATAAATACGTAAGGAAATAGATAGAGAAAAATTATTGAGCCACACCATACAAAATATTTATTATAAAGAGAATGGAAAAATTACAAATAAACTCTCACACGCATCAAATCACTTCTCTATTAAAATTCCTTTGTGCAGCCATAGTCTCCCAGCACTTATAAATGCCATAAATTAACATCGATGTTATATCCCCATCTTAAATCAACCCATAAAAACCCCCATAATCAGAATTAACTGCATTATGTCACTTGGGCGCGCCCAAGCGTTGTGCTCTATGTTTTGCTGACATAGACAGGCACCAAAGCGCACCACACAATTCAGGCCAGCTTTCGGAGCTCATTCTCAACCCACATTGTGTTAGTTTCTATGGGGACCCTATGGGTTAGCAGGAACTAAGCCAACATCATAAGTAATACCCTAGCTGCATAATCATATTAAGTGATTTAAACCAGTAATATATATATATATATATATATATATATTCACCAAACATAGTTAATTCAATTATGGTAACTTGATCACAATGATCTTAAATATTACAAACTTAATAATAATTAAAAGAAGCAACAAAATAGCAGATAGCAACAGCAGTAGCACTTTTTGGTTCTTATGGCCTTCCCTCCAGGACTCCAATGAGCTCCTGATCTGGGCATATTTAACAAGTGCGGGCATTTAAATATCGGTTAGTCGCAAGACTAAGCACCATATTTAATATTTACATCTATTTGTTAAGCATGAGCAAAATATATTTAGCCTGGACATTAAAGAGCTTTACAATTGATTCCAGCAAGAAATCTTGATTGAGCTGCAATGAAACTTTTAGCATAAGAGAATTACTGTCACAAAATTAAATATAGAATTTTCATGCTTGATATATGGTGTGAACATATGATTTTGTTGAGCAAGTACAAAATCAAAAAAACCGGGGGTTTAAATTTGGTGTTACATAATATTTTTATCTTTCCTCTATACATGCCCCCTCAAAAGTTTATCAATATAGGCTCTTTATGGCTTCTGATATCGGATAGCCCCGTCCTAACAATTGTATGATCAGACTAAAATATAGATCGACGGTGAACCAGTGCTACACGGTTATCCAAACTTCTTCAAATATCATTTTATGTGACATTAAACAGTTTTCTCAAAATTGTGCGAAACTGAGCGTAAAAGTATGCAAAAACAAGAGTAAATAAAAGACATGTGGTACCTTAGTAGTAAAGAATTGGTTTTGGTTCTGATCAAATACTTTCTGCATAAGATTTTCATATGATTTAATTTTTAAATAAATATAATTATTTTGAATTTAAAAAATACAGTCTTTTGATTCTTAGAAGGTTTAAAGTGATTAAATGGCTCAGATCTTAGTTAATTTAGCCTTAAAGAGCCAAAAATCCTATCTTTGGATTTTTAAGGATCCTAAAGCATTCTAAAGGTCAAATATGTAGTTTTTGGTTGTTTGGAAGTGTCTTTGGCTATTTGCGAAGGTTCTAACTCAAATTGGCTAAGTGCTTAGATTGGGGGCTAGCCCAGCTTGGGCTAGCCCAAATGGCCAACTTTTGATTTGGGAATTTAAGTGCAAAATTTCAATGTTGGAATCATTGTGACACTTAATTAAGAGTGTTGCTTCAATCGGAATCAAATTTGAAGATCCATGGGTCACTTTAGGCTAGGGGTGGTTTGGGCTAACCCGAGACTAGCTCATTGGCCTAGTGATCCCTGGATGGACCAAGTCTTTATTTTATAGTTTATATGGGTGAGAATGATCTTATTATCAACTATAAGGTTAATTTAAATTATTTTGGCTAAGATATGGGTTTAATCCTAATTTGGGTTAGGTTGATCTAGCTTGAGCTAGCACAAATGGTCTAAATGGGTTTGATGAGTTATAGGCCCAAAAACTAAGCTTAGGTTTCTTCTTAAGCTAATTGAAAGTGGTTTAAGCAATTGGATTAACTTATGGCTCAATCATAAGAAATTGGGCTATTTATGGTTAGGGTTTGGTCTTGGGCTAGCTTGTGCTAGCCCAAACTAACTCTTTTGGGTTCTTGGGTTCCAAAGGGGGGTGATTGACCTTTTTAAAGCTCAATGGACTCAAAATGAGTAATATTAGCCTGAACAATCCCCATAAGGGGGGGTATCCAGACTGGTCTTGGCTTGGGTCTACTTGGGCTAGCTCAAGTGGGCTCAAAATGAACCTTTGGGCTTTTGAGTTCACAGGATCACATTTTCTACTCAAAATGATGTTTTAAGTCCATTGGATCATATATTGACCTAACTGGCTATATATAGGGTATTGGGCTAGTCAAGTCATGATTTGCTTAGGCTAGCCCGAGCTAACCCAATCAGGTCAAAATGCAAAATAAGTGGGGTTTGGACCCCTAGGGTCACTTAATAGGGCGGCATAAGCTGCAGCTAGGCTAGGGTTTAGGGACCTGCAAGCCATGGACGGTCGGTGGCTCACTGGCGCGTACAATGGGCCAATTGGGAGCACGCGGGAGTGCTGGTAGCCGTGCGCTCCCTTTTATGGAGATCGGACGTCGGGTACGACGCGTCAGACGGCCTGCCATGCCACGCGTGACAACGGAGGCTGTCGCAGGGCGTAACGCGGGCTAGGAAGGGGAGAAGAGAAGGCCGTCGGATCCGTAGCTCAGATCCGGCAGCCCGATCTATTCTTCTGCGCTTTGTGTTTAAATAGAATCGTTGGGTGCTATCTAAAATAAATTCAAAGGCAATGATCGAGCTTTTCCGCGGTCCCGGATCCCGCCCATTACACGGGATCCCAGACCGCGGAAAGTCAGGTCAGATCTAGGTCATTCGATGGGACCAACGGTCACGAAGGATCGCCCACCGTTTAAATAATTTGAATATTTAATGCATAAAACTTAATTTGATTAATTTCAAAGGTATTTAACTTATTTTTTCTCCATTCTGAGTCAAAAAAAATATAATATTTAACTTTAGCTAATTAAGAACGAGAAATTCAAAAATACTATTATTTTCACAATCTGAGATTAAATTATTTCTCATTTATTTAATTAATAAAAATAAATAAAACAATCAAAATATGTTTTAGCGATATTTTTGCTCCATACTTCTCAATCAGTGTTTTTGACAAAAGCATTCATAAACAACATGATTAGGTTCAAATTGATTTTGTAAAAATGCGGGTGATTACAATTTCACCTTTAATCAATTTGTAGCCCAACCATGCCAGCTAACTTCAAAATACTTAGACTCCACAACATAACATTCTCCCAATGGCTACTCCTCTTATGTTTCAATTTTTAGCAATAATTTTGTTATAGTTCATAGATTAATGATGCCTTAGTGTGGCCCACTCTACCTCATTTTCATATTTTAAAGCCCATGAAAATTAGGCATAACTTTAGTTTTTTCATTGTCATGATTTTTGTTATCATGCCTACAAAGTTTTGGAACATGCAAATTGTCTCCAGTAGTAGGTGGCCTTCCTCAAGTGAGCAAATAAAATAACACCACAGTTGATGGTGTTTTGTCCTGTCTGAAAACTACATTCTTGGCCAAGTGAATGGCACTCATCATGTCTCTATTAATTTTGCCATTCATTGGCCCCTTGCCTAATTCTACTAAAAAACTTCATAGATACATCATCTACTTGATAGCCTCAATGATAGCAACATACTTAGCTTCTGTAATTAAAGGTGCCACAATCTTCTGTAAGCTTGAAATCTAACTGATCGTAGTACATCCCAAAGTAAAAAATATATCTAGTTGAACTTCTGCTAATGGCATCCCTACTTAGATTAGAATATGCAAAGCCCTACAATTCCTTTTTTGATCTTCCGAAATATAGTGCTTTGTCTGCAGTTCCTCTTAGGTACCTTAAGATCAATCTCACTGCCTCCCAATGCACCTTGCATGGACTATTTATAAATCTACTAATCACTCTTACTATGTGTACTATCAAGTCAATTGCAAATCATGGCATACATAAGGCTCCCTATTACTAAAGCATATGGAGTCTAATCCATTTGATCATGCTCTGCATCAATATCTGGTAAATGCTCCTTGGATAGATGCAAATGACTCCTCAGCGATGTGCAGACAACTTTTGTTGCACCTTGGTAAGAACTTATCAACATAAACTCGCTAGAACAAAGTGAGAGACTTTGCTTACCTATCACTTCTGATCCTCATCCCAAGTAATTGTTTGGCGAGACCAAGATTCTTCATATTAAACTCTGATAGCTGCAACTTCAGACTTTGAATAGCCCTCAAATCTAAACATACAATCAGCATATCACAATAAAATAAAAAAGCAGCCATCGTATTGTTTGATATAATAGCGGTAACATTTTTTACACCTAAAGCACTCATTTTCCAACATAAACCTATCAAATTGTATATATTATTGCCTCTGTGCCTGCTGTAAACCATATAAGCTCTTCTTTAGCTTACATACCAAATCTCATTTTTCTTGAACTTCATAACCTTGTGGTTATAGCATGTTGATCTTTAACTCACCAATAAGAAATGCGGCCTTCACATCCACATCTACTCCATATGAAGATCTTTTATAGCTATCAAACTCAACACTAATCTGATTGTAGTCATTTTCATTACCAAAGAGAAGATCTCTATGCGATTAACTCTCTACCTCTCCTTTTCATTGAATGTCATGTCTTTTCTTTTGATAGGCTTATATTTTTGATAATCTAAAAATTGGTACCCAAATTCATCCAAGCTATGAATGCACCCTTAATGAATTTTAAGTAAAACTTGATGCTCTGCATCAACATGAACATATGAAGAACACCTAAATACCCTTAAGTTTGACAAATCTACCTCCTCACTCAATTCTCCTCATGTAGCTTGTCATTCAACAAAACAGATGGTTCATGGTTAGTTAAATAAGTTGCGGTGTTTATAGCATCATCCCAAATTTTTTGGGCAACCATCATGTTGCCTTGTACTTTTGGAGTGTTCAATGATGGCTCAACTCATTAGTTCCACGTCACCTTTTTGTTGTGGTGTTCCAAGGATAGTAAACTCTTGCTTAATCCCCCTCAATGCATAAAATTCTTTCAACTCCTTATCACAATACTCCCCATCATTATCAAATATTAAGCATTTAAACTTCAAACCTGTTTCATTTTCTATAGAGGCCAACTATTTTAAAGATCTCAAACACATCAAATTTGTGTTTCAAGAAAAAATACATAAACCTTCTTCGTGTGATCATCAATAAATGTAATAAAGCGGGAAGAGCCCCAATATATGAAACTAGAAATAAATCAACTATGTTTATATATGCACAAGCTCCAATTTTGATGATTGCTCTCTTCTACTTTTAGATAAACTAAATTTCTTCCATTCCATACACATATGCCTTACAAAAATTCAAATCAACAAACTTTCAATCTCTTCTCACTCATATGCTTGGACCTCACATTGTCCTAGGCTAGAATCGCCCTCTACATTTGTAGTTTTTAGTAGAATGGAATACTTTATTGATCAAGCAACAACCATCGCACCTTTAGTAACATTCTAAGAATTTCTCGTGAAAGTTGTAATGTTTCTACTATGTGCCAGCTAGCTAATAGGAATTAAGTTCCTCATCAAGCAAGGAACATGCTAGACATCCTCAACAGCCACATAGACCCATTTAGCAGTAAAATATCCACATCTCCTTTGCCTACAATGCTTCATGCTTGTCATCTCTGAGATGTACATTACTTGAACACTCCTTTGATTAGAATCACATAGAATGAAGTTTAGTATCTCATTGATGTGCTTCGCTTTACTCAAAAGAGCTTTCTTCATATTATTGAACAGCAAAAACTCTGGCAAAAGTTAGATGGGAAATAGGCATTTTTCTCCTACATTATATCTTATAGTCTAGGATCATTTCAGATCAAATATTAGCATTTTATTACTGGTAATTCATTGCATTAATATACAATATCAAAAGAAAGGGGTCCCCTTGTTTAACACTACAAAAGAATTTAAAGAAACCATGTTTAAAGTCATCAATAATTAAGGAGAACCAAACATTACCATAAATCACTATTAGTCTATCAATAAAAATATCTTTGAAACAGAAATTTAATAACTGCAGTAAGAAAATCTTAATTAAGCTTATCACACACTTTTTCAAAATCAACCTTAATGACAATATTATTACAACATTTTAAGTTTATATTATGAATTATGATGGCGATGACGACATCGGCAACAAGAAAGTTATCTATCTTTATTAAGTTTGATTCTACTTACAAGGGTTTTGGAAATGATTTACTAAACATTGAGCATAAACTAATGAATCTAAATTTATCCCATCGAGTACCTTTATCGCCTTTGGGAATTAGAGAGATCATGTACGTGAACACCTTTGGTAAAGATGCACACCAAATAAAATTCTTGGATCGCACTACAATAATCAGGTTAAAATATCCTAACAATTTTTAAATAATTCAATTAGGAAGCCATCAAACCCAGCCACAATACCTTCTTTAAGCAAAGAAATGGAATCTTAAATTTCCCCTTCAGAAGAAATAAATATGAACAGGCTTTCTCTCTATCCCTAATTAAGGAGGGAGGAGGAATAAGATTAAAGAATGACAGATGGGTAGATGGACAGCCATATTCTTTAGTAAAATGTAAAAATGCTGATAAAGCAATGGTGGCCTCATCCATAACAGGAGCCTCCCTAAGGGGCCTATCTCGTTAATATGGTTAATGATTTGATATTTATTAACCCAAGCATAATAAAACTTGTAATTGATACTGCATTTCTACCTCCAAAAGGTCTTTAAATTATTATGACATTGAATAAGTTGGGCGTTAGCTAAAGAAAGGAATCGTCAGTTTCTCTCGGTCAAATTTTTCATTTTTTGAGCAAATATAAGTATGCCATAAAACTTATTGTGCTCCTCCCAATCCAATTTGACTTGTTCTAAGAATTTTAGGTGATTAAACCACATGGTTTGGAATCTAAAAGGTTTGGTTTGCTAACATGGTCATTCCAAACCTAAAAGATAATAAGTTTATGGTCAGAATTAGTAGGTTAAAAGAAGTTTAAATGTTATTAAAATCTCCACTCTTTGCATCAATAATAGCATTATATAAGTCTAGACAATTTATGGCCATTTGACAATGTAAAATTGGCACCCATATACTTAATGTCTTTAAGCTCACACTCCACAGTCATATTAATAAAATCATTAGTAGAAGCCTCGTGAGAATTTTTGTACCCTTTGTGTACATTAGCATCAAGAATATCATTGAAATCCCACCCACCACACAGGATAGGATAATCAAGTTTATCGTTGATCAATAAATTCCACAATGCGAGGCTATCTTGTCATGTGTAACCACCATGAACAAAAGTTGCCCTAAATCTCAAATCATTTTTAGAAAAAAGCACCAAATACCAATATTGACATTAGTGATCCCACCTTCAAAATTAATCTTTTTACAAATGTTTTGCATTTTAGTTCTTGAGATCTTGGGTTCAATTAACACCACAACTAAAATTAAATTCAAAGAAATTATGTGTTTGAATCTATTAAGTAATGGGTATTACCAATACCTCGACTATTCCAATTAAATAAATTCATTGATCAACCTCTATTGGTCCTAATGGTTCTTTAGATTTTGAGCGAGCAATTCTGAAATATCGAACAACATTAGATCCCTTGTTAGAAGCACTAGTAGACTAACAAGCTTTTTGTGATGATGAGCACAATTTTCATTAACATTATCAGTCCTCCGCTTTAAAATTTTAAGAACTAGATCATTTAGTAAAAATTAATGTCTCACAATGAATATTGACACAAATAATTACTAAACAGACAATCAGTTATTAAAAAAAGAATGAATGTGTACTACAGTTTGTGCCACCATTTTACAACAAATGTTCACCATCCTAATCTTTTGCAATATGAAGTTATTTCCACACTTTAGTTGTTAAACAAGAAAACTTATTTATCATTATCAACAGCAATAATATGTATTTAATGCAGTAACATTTCAAAGAATAAATTGAAGAAAACAAAAAAATTTGGTGACTTTTATAATTGCTAAATAATTCACTGTTCAAAGATCAGTACAAACTTGTGATGAACATCTAAGGAAATTTTAAAAACCATGCCTTTCAGTAGATAGAAACAAACCCTAAATTGAAAAAATGACGTTCCTTTGCGCAAACTCTAAATGAATAAGTATCAATATGTAGTATCTCTACAAAGCAAAACCTAAATAATTACAATATTTAAGAAAATATCTAAAAGATCTAACCTCAAATTCAGATACACCACAGTTCACATTTTTCCTATTGAAAACTGGATTCAGGCAATGTCTCCAAAGCAATTTTTTGTACTGACACCGCTGGCTATTTCGTATAAGGACCTTGAGCAAGCCTACTAGTGAATGAAACCTGCAGGAGCACATTGATTATCAAAACAATACGAGAAGAATTGGATAAATGCTAGCACTAAGAATAAAGCAAATCAGCAAATAGACTTCTTAAGAGAAAAGTTAAAAAGAATTTGGCCCTCCACAATGTTATAAAAACCATCGTGGATTACGTAAATGATAAACACAATATAAAATTGCCTTAATTTCTTATTGCAACACAAAGGTTACTACTTTAGAACTAGCCTATATTTTAACGTGGGCTCTGAAAGTCACTTGTTGAGGTGATGTTCATATTCATGAGGTAGATAGAATAACTGGACTTCATGATCGGCATTCAAACTTGTAAGAAAAAACCGCTAAAGCTTAATAACCTCTTTTGATGGTCTTTATGGCAGAACACAGCACGAAAGGGTAGGCAGAATTTTTGGCAAGATTAAATTCAGTTTTAGATAGAAATCATTATAAGCAATGAAAAAGAGATGTTGTGTAGAATAACAAATAATAATAAAAATGAAAAAGAACAGAAAAAAGGTAAAATTAGAATGAGCTATTAAAATTGAATTCAAGCATACAAATTGGTTTTTGAGTGATTCCATGTTGCATGCTGCACTAACTAGTTAGATGCCCAAAGATGTTAATCATTCTATCTTTCTGAGACTTGATGAAAACATTCTCTTGATCACATTCAGATGATTATTGAGGATTGAGCATCTAGCACTATAAATTTTATCTTATCCTTTATTTCTGTTGAAAAGAAAAAAAACTTAGAACCTCGTTTAATCTTACATGGCAATATATAACTTTCCCTTTTGGTTTTTGATACTTCACCACGCTTCTAGTTTTACACACTTCATATCAAACAATTCTACAAAATTCAGATAAGATGAGAAATACAGGTTGAAATGCATTCCATATGAAATCAGCATGATTTGAATTTTGTTCCCTTGCCTCCTAGGATTGCATGTTACCCATCACTAGTTTACACAAGACAATTTTTCTTTATGGTTGAATAAATTATTACAAGGCTCGTTTAGGCTCCATTTGGGACATGCAACTTTAGTGTTGTTGTGCCTAATATAAAGTTGTTCCTTTTTTACATGTTTGACATGCAACATTTTTATTGTTTTTTGAAAAAGCAGCCCTCCAAAATAACGTTTTGAGGTAAAATAAGAACAAAATTTTGTGTCCCATTATTTCATGGGACAAAGAAATTGCCTGTCGTCCGCGATGGTGCCCATCTAACCTGTTGAATGAAGGCCAACATTGACACGTCCTACAGCTACGGAGAGTATACTAATTTTGGGACAGCTATCATCCGCGACTCTGACGGACAGTTACTGGCTGCTGCAGGAGATAGCTTACAGGCACAGTTTCCTCTTCAGGCAGAGATACAGGCAGTGACCATTCTGCAGCAAGCCCTACTGGCTACGGAGGTGAATACTGATGGAGTCATCATAGAGGGTGATTGCTTTGGAACGGTTCGGAGGCTCTGTTGTCTTTGGGAGGGGACTATCCGTCATGAGGCGAAGAGCGTCGTGCAAATCACCTCGCTTACTTGCTTGACTTTCCTCGTGTTATCTTTTCCCACCGATCGTACAGCGCGAATCGGGTGGCGAGCTATGTACGCCCGTCATGGTGCCTTTTCTTTTGTTATGGGGGATGTGCTCCTCAGGAGACTTTTGGACCTCTTGGCACCGGATACCATGGAGTTTGATCCCGGTTGAGTCGTTGTACTGTATATTTATATTAGATATATATATATATATATGTGCATAGGCTATGGCCGTCTTTCATGAAAAAATTATCTGTCATAGGCTCTTTGCGCCAACCTATTCCGTGAAGCAAAAAAAAAAAAAAAAAAAAAAAAAAAAAGCGAGCACAAGGAGCTCAAGAAGCAACCTTTAGATGAACAGTTTGGTCTTTTTTCCAATAACAGAAAGTGCTAACACGTGACGCCACCAATGTCACAACTAATGGCACTGTCATTTATAAAGAGACAAGTGTCCTCGCTCTTCTAGGGTTTCCACATCCCTGAAAATGCGCATTTGTTCATGTGATGAATGCCAACAGCATATGGATTTGTTCAGACATGGAAGAACAACAGTAACATGTGCATCCATTCACTCAAGGATTCAATGTTAGCAAATGGGAGGCAACATCAACAAACATCTTGACAAGCTAGGCACTCAAGGAGAAACTGGGGGTTGAGTAGCAAGCCAAAAGCATTGGGAGTCATCACCAAAGGAAGTTCTGTTAGGCAACAAAATGTCACCAAAAAATTTGGGTGTTGTATTTGAAATTTTTAAGCATTTAAAATTTGAAATAATAATTTGTAAAAACAAGAAAATTAAATTAAAATTATAAATAGCCATAGTGCAACAGTGTCACAGCAGACTTGCTAATCGACAACATCAACTTCCTTTGCAAAAACTACTTTTAATAGCAGATTCGCAGCAACTTAAGACAGCTGTATTTGTCCCAAACAAAGTCTTAGTTGTAGAAGAATTCAGTTGAATATGAGGTTGACTGTCTGACACAAAGTAATAGTTTAATTAGTCATTTTCGAGGATGCCCACAACATTAATATATATTCATTTCATCCCATGCCCTCAAACTCAAGCCCATAACCCCTATTTATAGAAATTAAAATACAGCCTAAATCAAATACTCATTAAAAACACATGACCACATTACTTAAGAACAAACAAACTTACTAAAATGTAACATTACCCAACCCTTCAAGAAAAACTTTATATCTCAAGGTCAAAAATGGTGAACGCAAGAAAGTATAGCAAGAAAATCACCCTTTAGAAAGACTCCGCCCATTGCATTGTACTCTCAACACCAAACAAGTCATGCAAAAAAACACAGCTCTGTTGTAAGCAACACAATGACAATTTCAACTAATATGGTTTCTTGTTGATCAGATTTAAAAGCAAAATATTGTAAAACTTCAAATATCCAAAAATAAAAAAAATAAAAAAATTCTCATGTCGAAGAACCACAAACTTAATTATGCTTGAAAAATAATAGCATGCCAATGAAACTTTATCAATCTTTGGAGTTTACAAGTAATGAACATCAATTTCAAATAGAAACAAGATATGTGAATCTGTGACAGCATTTAGTGATGTCCCTTCATTTTTTAAATGAACAATATGCAATAGTTATAATGAATCAGATTTCTTGCACATACAACTGGAATTGAATCCCATGAATCAAGCCTATCTGAGTCCAAGTAATCATGAACTAGTTAAGCAATCTATATGCACAGATCTATATGCAAATTTGTCTATATCTGACAGCTAAAAGCCAAAAAATTGGGTAGGATAAATTAAAGCAAGTAAGATTAAAATCTTCATAAAGATTCAAATCAAATGTATAATCAATTTTAGCCTCTATTTGCATGAGTTTCAGATAAATTTCTTTTAGTAGTGTAGCAAAAGATGAATCTCCCATAACATGTTGTAAACATGCACAAGGTCTTGGATTTATTTTTAAGGGAGACGAAATAGCTGCAGAAAGATCATGATTTAGTCAGGATGTTAGCTTGAGGTCGCCCAGGCTGAAATTTCTTCAGTCAAAATAATCCACTTCCGGTAAGGATCTTAACACTTAAAGAAAGCCAAATAACAAAATTCATGATCAGCCTCAATAAAGAGATGAAAGAGCCTTGAAAGAACAAAACAAAATGAAGCATGAGATTAATCTCATCAATCTGACAGCAGTAAATAACCAAAAAGAAAAGTACCAGCCACTTACACAATCAGTGGTGAAAACATTCAAGCTCTAATGCAAGACAAAGTTCATTAAGAAGATAAAATTCAATGCAGTGAAGGCTGTCTGAGATTAGGGTTATGCAAACCCAAGAGCTCTTGTTGCAAGATATACACTAACAAATAATGAGATCCTTTGAATCTTGTCAAAATTTAAATGCCAAAAGATGAATCTTGATTCTTTGTTAGAAAAATGCAGATCAATGATGTTACTTGTGACAAAAAACAGATGCAATGACTTTTACAATTGGTTTTTTGAAAAAGCGTTATTTTTATATTGGCTAGAAAAAAAATTATCAGAAGAATAAAAAAGTTATCGGTCTCCATAGTTGCAGTATCGCTAAAGAGTTAGTCAAGGAAATATTAGAGATAACCAACAAAAGAGAATAAAGAGCCAGAGCTCAAATGATTATTAATGAACTTGACTTAGTTCACCAAAACACATCGAAATGAAGTTCAAAATGTGGCATGAAAATCTCAACAACAGGAACTGCAGTCATCAGAACAAGAATAGAGATATGAGCAGCAAAATCGGAATCTTGTACTTCGACCTTTGAAACATCTTGATAAAATCAATGAACAAGAACAAAACAAGTGACAAAGATCAAGAAATGAACATGAGGTCGAGATGAAGTGCAAGAGCACCAAATCAATACAATATAGTATGATAATTAAGAAAAAAAAAGGGCACCTACAATTTCAAAAAGCCACATTTCATTACATGCCTTCAACTCACCCACATAACCCCTTAGTTATAACAATTAAGATGCAATACAACAAACTCATTAAAGACACTAGACCATATAATCCAAAATAACAAATAAACTAGCACAAAATAACATATAGAACTATCATAACACATTCACATCGGTGACAGATCATATCCTATATTCTGTTGTTATCAATCAAAAGTGGACCATCATACAAATATATATGAGAAATGTGTTTTGTATAATAATCATATTGAGAAAATTTAAATAAAACTTGCAAAAATAGTCTCAATTATTTCAATTTGACCATTTTAGCAACAAACTACTTAATATAATTTATTCAGTTGCCAACTACTAATTTTAAGCCAAAATTAGTAAGAAGAAATGAGTTAGGGAATAAATTAAGTTCAAATGAATAGTTAAGAAACTAAATTAGTGATATGGAGTAGTTTGAACTAAATTGGTCAACATAAGTGATCAAGAACTATTGTAATAAGTAACTCAATTAAAAAGCACAGTAAAATAAGACAAAGAAATGAAAAATTAACTCAAGTGACAGCATTGAGGATGCAGATCAAAAAAAAAACCTTTTAAGAAGCAGATCATTCAATAAACATGGAAGATTACATTCCATATGATTTTTAATGAACAATAAAATAATGAGTAATATGAATTATTTTAACATCTATATATAACATTGTTTGCTCTTTTATTTGAGTAAAACCCTAAATTAAAATGCTCGGGAAAAATAGCAAGTAGAAAAGCTTTATGATAAATGGCATTCCTTATCGATTGTGAATATTGTTTGGTTAAGAAAAAAAATTCTTGGATTATAAACTTGTCAAATATGATCATCCTAAACCCCTAAACCCTTAAAAGATGCCAAATGAATGGAAGAGTGCCTATCTACAATAATACATTGATGAACAGATTGTACAAAACGAAAGAAGCTAAAACTTCACACACTGAAACTTTGGAGATAATGATCAAGCGCACAACAAATGAAAGAAGCTAACGAGTACACATTGAAACTTTTGGAGATAATGATCAAGCACACACTACGACAAAATACTAGAGTTTATAAAAAATAAATAGATTAATTCCTATAGATAAATCTAATAGGCTATACATTTAATGACAAATTTGATAGAGATATTTAATGATAAAGATCTTCGTCTGAACTATATCAACTTAAAAATAAGTATAGTATATCAAGAAGTACTTTTATTGAAGTTATTAAACATGCAACAAAAAAAAATTATGCGTTCAACTGCAAGGTGGCTTCTTGTCTTCTTGTTTCAATCAAAGAGCATTAAATATCAATTCTAGGTCCATATCTCTTCATTAATAACAAAAGATTTTACTAAACACATTCAATAAAAGGTATTTTTTGCACATTTAAATATAATAATTTCTTTTTGATAGGTATATATATGAGATTAGAGTGAAATACAAGCATTAGAGAACTACCCTAAAATCTAATAAAATTAGAGTTATTCTTATTATAATATGTTGATTGTAAAATTAATTAAAATAATGATCATGTTATAAAAATTAATGATTAGTTTAAATGTCATAAATAATGGTGAAATTGTGTGTGTTGTGATTAATTGAATACATGTGTTGAACGATGTGTGAAAGTAATATAAAGCGCTTATGAGGGTTATGTGACCAAACAATCCACTCAAAGCTCATGGCAAGTTTAAAGATATCCCCTTCTTACCTCTTATTCTTAACCATTTTTCCATCTCATAGCAGATTTCTTAATGTGGATATTGCTTGACATAGGTATACAATGTTTCAATTGGTGGTGCTGAATGTTAGATTGTTGGAACTTTGAGTTGCTACCTCGAAGAACTGGAAAAAACTTGTCTCAGCTGTTGGCGTTTGGCTGCAATTACGTCGGATGCAATTGCTGTCAGTTGTTGTATGACATGACAACTTTGTTCTATTGGGCTGCTAAAATAGTAATGATGGGAATAGAGTTCGCAATAATTGTTCCATTTTCTAAAATATATTTGCACGGACTAATCAGAGATGCTTAAGTTCAGAGAAAGTGAAGGTGGCTCCTGCAATCGGCTTCGTTACACTCACATGGGAATTACTAATGATTAGCTTCTAGACAAAGCCATGCTACTCAAATGCCCCGCAGTGTAGAACAAAGGACTGTACAAGGTCTAGGGAAGACTGCTTGTGTAACTGGAGATGGAGCTATAGGGACTCTTTAAGCTTGCCGCCTAAGATGTTCTCTTTTCAAAGGCTTACAATTCATTGTGGTATTCTATGACTTGATTCCCAGTGAATAGACTTTGGTAGTCTTTTATTGGTCTAATTATGCTTACTCAGTTATTTAACAGCATTTTTTTCATCTTGTTTTGTGCCCTAGTTACATACATAATCATTTCTTTGAGGTACAGAGCACCATATTTGTTGGTTAGACCTCTGTAATCAACATTTATTGTTCGACCCCAACCCTTTTCGTACCCTTATTCCAAGTATTAATTAAATTCCGTGCATTTTAAAAATAAAATAAAAAAAGTTTAATGATAGCAACACTTTGGCCAATAATGCTATATGCCAATAATATCAACCTGAAAAATGGAAGGATACTAATCAAACAAGTGTTGGGGATACAAAAATACTAGGGTGGAGGGTTGGATACATAAAAGATTGGTATGAAGTACACATGAGGCAAGGTTGGAGTAGATCGAATTAAGGGTAAGCTCAAATAAACTACCTTAAATGATTTGGTCATATTAAGCAAACATATTAAATGATCCAATTAAAAGAGTTAAAATAATAAAATTTTGCCATGCTACAAGAAAGAGGAAAGCGAAAAAATAAAGCAAAAAATTATTAGGAATGATCTCACATATTTGGAGCTTAGAGATATAACTTGCTATTTCATGAAGCACAACAAAGACAAACAATTCATATATAGTTGAACCAACTCTATGTGACTAAAATTTGGTGATGTACCGCTATTGTTATGTACTAAAATATATATATATATATATATCAACTAGCTGAGTTTATAGCTCAAGGAGAGATAATTATGTAAGGTCAAAAAAACTATATACCGCTTAGAATAAAATCCTAGTGCTTGGTTTATAAAATCTTAAAATGATATATAACCTACCAAGTTACAACGCACATAGTTGCCCAATAGATTTCAACAGACAATGCTAACTTGATCTTCAGAGTCGATGGTAATTTGCTCATTAAAAAAAAATTATAGCAAAATAATTAATAAAAATTTATCATCAAGATTTAGGGCGACCAAAAGTACATTAGGAACTGAATTTTTACAACTAATAAGATGTTTACTTGACTCAAAGAAAGATTAACTTGACTATCTAGATAGGATCACCATGTACATTCCAGCATGTTCACTCCCATCGATCTTAAAGGTTGATCATGAAAATAAAGCATTGATGACATTTCGCATTACTGAAGATTGGCAGAAATGGCTTATTTAACAGCTACAAGACCTGACGTTTCATTTGTCGTTGAAGCAGCCAGCCAAGCCAACACATGTAAAATACAAAAAAAATTAAAAATCGGTGCTTTGAATACTCAAACACAGTAATAATTACCTAGGATAGAACATACACTAAAACTAAGTAAATTAATATTGCAACAGAATATGCAAGGCAGCCTCATGTCATGACAAGGAAAACAGCAAAGTTTAAGAATTACTAATCGTTAATGTTGTAGAAAGCTTGAAATCATTAAATTATAAACTATTATGATTTTTAGAACAAAATGTTAATAAACGAGAACAAAAAAACTAATAGCAGTACTCTACTTACAAACACTTCGACATGGATGCTTTAAAGCAAGAGCAGATCACTATGGGCATGGACTTAGGACCAGAACAAACCACATTGGACAAATTGTCACTAGCAGAAACCCCAAAAATATGGTTCAGTAGGGAAATTGCTCCAGAATTTGTTGGCTTCAAATAGTTTAGTAAATCTGGATTTTTTGTAAGGTCAGACATACAAAAGCATCACCGTGATATTTAAAAAACGGGAATGCAGTGATTTAAATTTTATAAGCACGCAATAATTGAATTATATTATTTAAAAATACAGACAACATAAGAAAATCTAATGTTGAGAGCTCTAGTATGGAAAAATTATATGTGCGCTAAATAAGATCAAATATAGCACATAAAAACAATGAATGGCAAAGGCATAACGCAAGAATATAAGAGATTATCAAAATACCAGCAATAAATCTACTGAATGGGGTTACTTGAATCAAGAATCATTTGCTCAGTCTACTTGTTCCCTGTTTCTAATAATCAAGAACAATCAAATAAAAATAATAATTATTATAATAAACTTTCAAGGGTATTCAGGTTCAAACAGCATTGCTAAGAACGTTTTAAATTGACATTATTCTTTACAGAATTGATACACGTATAAAGCAATAACTACAGAAGGGGGTTTTTTCTTATAAAGTGCCAAAAACTATGATGTTTACAAAATGAGTTATTTCTTGAAATAACCTCAATCCATTTAAAAATGAAATTTAGTCTCGAACTTACGAAAGTGCATAAAGTAGTCCTTACACTCTAATATTAAATCCTAATATAGTCCCACCATAATATTTTCATTTCCTCTAACCATTTCTGGTTCAAAAAAACTAGTAGCAGTACTCTACTTACAAACACTTTGATAAGAATAGCTTGGAAAAGTAGATGAACTATTTTGATAAATTACTATACTTGTCAAACTGCTGGTGTGCTAAATAAGAAATTAAGGGGTAATGAAACTTAAATAAACAACACCAAACAACTAGATATAAGAACATTCTTTTAATCCTTAAATGTTCTATGCATACTCCTAATATATGTATAGCCAAATTAAAGAAAGATAAAGCAGTATAAGTTAAAGTTTTATTTGAATATGTGTGAATGATGTCATTGAATAATGTAAATTATAACATTGTAAATAAGGTGGACTCTTTTATGATAAAATGAGCTAAGATAGTTGAATTCAATTGCTACCAATGAATTTAGAAGATTATAACAACTCCTCTCTTAAATGTGATCTGCAGAAGTTAAAGATTATGTCAAACCAGATGTTACGGCTTAAGCGATTAAAACTACTAAACATTTTTGCATAGACCAACATGTGTAGCTTAGACATCCAAACAGCTTATCACATTCAACAAAGAACATACAGTTTTTCTTGTGAACAGCATGCAAAAAAAGAGTTAAAAAACTATTATAAAATGATAAGAAATTGAATACATGCAGAAAATATGAAGATACGGACAAAAAAGAAAGCACGGTATGTAAAGTCATAGAAATAGTTCATAAGAATATGGAATCAATCACAACAACCAACAAATAAACTTAGATAAGATCATAATAGTTCTACACAGAAATAACTTGAAAAACTTGTCATAAAACATTTTTAATCAGGATACGCGGCCTTGGAAATATGGAATGTGATGAATGCCTGGCATAAAACATGAATTTTCTCTCAATAGATATGCCCAATTTTGGTTTATTAGTAGAATGCCACACAATACAATCTAAGCAAGAGGCTATCTGTAGAAAAAAGAATTTGCATGAGATATATTGTAGTGCAATAGCTACTCAGTACTAAGATTATTGTTTAAATAACAAATTTAACAGCAAACAAGAATGTTATAACTAGCAGTTTTAGACGGCAAAGAAACAAAACAGAGACGAATAAACAATTTTTAACAAAAAAGAATTACAAGCAAAAATATTTTAAGAAATCAATGAAAACTCTGCAAAAGCAAGATTACCCCTCTTTTATTAAGTTCACGCATGCATTCTATAGACAATACACAAATTAAAAGACGTTAAACAATGGCCACCCCCTGCAGATGAATAGATTGATGATTCCACAGAAATAGAAAACACCAAACTTATTGTTTTAGAGCAAATTCAACTTAATAAAATCCATGTAAAACCAAATTCACAGACCCGCATTCAAACTTCTATAAATCAAGAAAACATCACTTTCTTCAGCTCTAATGATTCAACATATATACTGAGAATCATAGATCCGAAAATACGTGCTCATGCATTCCTCAAACTTTTTAGTGACTTGAGTGAACCAACACAGGAAATTACTTGAGAGCTAATTGGGCAGAGATGCGCCCATTCTATCCAGTTTTCCTCCATTCTACCACTTCTCTTGCCTGCTCGTTTGCCTTTGCCAACATTTGTTTAAGACACAAAGGTACTTCTCAAGCCCTATTCCTTCAACATTCAATCATTTTTCGAAGCTACATCTACACTAAACCTTCTCAACAAATCTGTTTAAGCATTTAAAGTGGTGATCACCTTGACACCTTAACATGCTTGTGGAAATGCAACCATTGTCATCATTAGCGGTGTGCACTGGTAAAATGAATCCAAAAAATTGAATATAACTAAGCTTATTTGGATGGTTCAATTTGGTTTATAAATAAATGGATTGATTTGAATGAAAATTTTGAAATATTTAGATTTTAGATTAGAGTTCAGTTTACTGTATACTCAAACCGAATAATCCAAAAATACAATACAATTAATATATTTTTAAGCAATTTATGTTTGTGATTTAATAATATTTAATCTAAAGGCTAAATTCACACTAAATTTTTTTATATTCAAGATTTCAATTTGTGTTATTAAGTTTTGCAAGCATCATTTGCTCATTTCCATTTTAAAATGTCAATTCCCTCAACGAAAGGTGGCCGGTGTTCCCAAGTGTTTCATTTGAAATTGTTGTGTAAGAGTGGCTATGAGGGCTGTGAGGACAGCTTTGTTTAGTCCTGTGATGAGGATGTTGTCTACGTAGACTAGATGGGAATATTCAATCTATAGTGTTATCGGCTATGAGTAGAGATGGATCGGCTAAACTTGTACAAAAGTCTTGCTATGGAGAAAGTCTGCATAATTGGCGTGACGATTGTTTAAGGTCGTAAATGGCTTTCTAGAGGCAGACATGATTGGGAAACTTAAGGTGTTTGAATCCTTTTGGTTAACGCATGTGGACTGTTTCGATGAGTTTTTCATGGAGGAATGCATTTGATACGTCCATTTGAAGCCACTTGTAGTGAGTTGATATGGTGAGTAAGACCCTAATGGTTACCTTTTTTGCAACCGAGCTGAATGTTTTAAGGTAGTTCGTACCATAATTTTGTTTGAATCCTTTAGCTACAAGTCGATATTTGTAACGAGCCATCATGCGATCATTGTTGAGTTTGGTGTGGTATGTCCATTTACATCCGAAAACATTTTGATGAGGTCGAGAAGGAACCAATGTCTAGGTATGCTAATCCATTAGTGCTTTATGTTCGTCGGCCATGACTAGTTGACAATGCTTTTGGGTGGATGCTACCTTGTATGAGGTGGGTTCTAATGGTAATGGTATGCGGTGGAAAAGGTTGATAAAGAGATTGGGCTGTATGGTTACTGTATTTTAGCGTGTTTGCATTGGATGAGTAGGTGGAGGTGGCATCTTTGGTTTGGTTGTGGGAGTGGGTTTGCGGGAGTATTGGGATGCTTTTATTGTGGTTATGGGTGGCTAGAAATTTTGGTTGGGAGAGTTCTCTATGGGATGTTATTGGTGGATAGAAGTGCTTGTGTGGTTGATAGAGATGGTGGTTTCTATGGTGATATGGCTGAGGTTGGGACAAGGGTGAATAGTGTGAAGGTGGATTTAGGAGAAGAGTTTGATGTTGTTGTTTCGGGTGAGATAGAGAGGTTAGAGTAGGGAAATTTATTTTCAATAAATTGGACATCACGGGAGATTAAAGTAGTTGAAGTTTTGGGGTTATAGCATATATAGCCTTTGTGGTTTGGAGAGCAGCCAAGAAAGAAGCAAAAGGGAAATTTCAATCCAAGTTTGGAAGTTTTTGTATGGGAAGGAGAGAAAAGCATAGACACCCACAGGCTTTTAGGTTGTGCGTTGTATATGAGATGAAAGGGTGAGGTGTTGTTGGTGTTTGGAGAGGGTAGACAGTTAATAAGATAGGTGGAGGTGAGAGTAACTTGAGGTCAAAATCTATCGGGTAGATTGGTGGTTTGTAGGAGTACGTGGGTGGTTTCTAATGTGTCAGTGTTTACGCTCCACTACTCCATTTTGTTAGGGGGTATAATGGGTATCACATTTGGTGGTGGATGCCAAGGTTCTTGAGAAGATTATAGAAATTATTAGAGTTGTATTCTCCTCCATTCAATTGAAGGATTTTGATGCGTTTGTTGAATTGCTTTCAATGTATCTGTAGAAATGTATAACTGTTTGTAGCGTTTCTAATTTTGTTTTAGCAAGAAAAGTCATGTATAGCGAGTACAAGGACCCACAAAGATTACATAAAATTTATATCCTTCTTTTGAAATTGTGGGGGCCGAATCCCATACATCGGTATGAATACATTCGAATAAATTGTAAGTTCTAGAAGATTGAGTGAGATTAAGTAACTTGTAGTGTTTGGAGGTGATGCATGTGGAGCATGGGAATGTGGAGCTATTGTTGTTGATGGACAGTTGTTGCTTTGCAAGAAGGTGATGAACTTCTTGATTTGGATGTCCTGAACGAAGATGCCATAGAGGGTGAGCTTTTTCGGTGTTGATGAGAATTGCAGGATGAGCTTGGGAGATGGAGGTCCTGAAAATGGGTGAATGGTGTAGAGCCCGTTGATGCAGCGGCCTTTAAGGAGAGGAGTGCTCGAGTGGAGATCCTTGATAATGAATCTAGTTGATCAAATGTGATGAAGCAAGAATTGTCAATTATTAGTTTGTGTATGAAATGTAGATTGTATTGGCATTGAGGGACATGAAGAATATTGTTTAGAAGGAACTTACGATGAGGTGTGGATAGAATACCATTGTTCATATTGGAGATTTAGAGTGTTTGACCATTGCCTACAGTGACTTGGTCAAAGCCTTGGTATGTATCGACCATGCAGAGATTTCTGATGTCATTACTGATGTGACTTGAGACTCCGAAGTCAAGGTGCCAGCTATGGTCACCTAAGCTGTGGTACGAAGAGTGGTGAAATGATGAGAAATCTAATTTGGAATGTTGTTGTAGTTGTAGTCCATTTGATGCCAGCAATTCTTGGTCAAGTGGCTCGTTTTAATACAAATTGACATTCTATGAATAAGGATCTTAGATTTCTGTGTTGATGGATGCAGAGATCAGCCTTTGCCTCTAAATGTCGCAGAGATCAGCCTTTGCCTCTAAATGTCAGGGACATGCAGCCCCTTCCACAGTTCTTGTTTCAATTGTTGTAGAGTGACATGGGGTTTTGGTTGATGGAAGGTCTTTTGTGTTGCTGAAGTTTCTTGTGAAAAACTGGTTGGATGCTGATCTCTTAGCTGCATAGAATGGAGTAGAGATTGTCTAGGCTGATTGGGTTGAGGTTTGTTCGTATTGCTGTTTTGAGTGCTTGATAGATGGGTGGAGGATAATTTAAAGCTTAAAGTATGACATCCATGTTGCCGATCTTAGAACCGGCTGCTACTATCTTGTCCACTATAGTTTTGATTCGGATAGGTATTCGTACATGGATCTTTCTTTTAAGGATATGTTGTAGAGTTCGTTCTTGAGTTGAATGACTCTAGAGCGATTGGTGGATTGGAGTCGCTTTTCAAGAATTTGCCTCCAAGATGTATGGGAGAATAGAGGAAGAAATAGTGAAGTAGATGGCAGCGATCTGTCGGCTAAGATCCAAGAGTAATTGGGGTTGTTGGTTTATGGTTGAGGGTCGAACCCATCAAGGTGTCATTGTAGGTTGTTGGATTTGATAGTTGGAGTATTTGGGCTCTACAAATAGGGTAGTTTTCTTATGTGAGAAAAGAGTGTATCATGTTCTTGATGTTGGACATTAAGAATTTAAGGTCTTTTGAATCAAAATGGTGTTGGGATTGCTGTGGGAGCTCATGCTGATGTGTGATTCCATGGTTGATTGATCTTGGTGGTTCTTGATTGAGGGAGGCTCCCTGGATGATGGTAGGTTTCGGCTGTGTGCTTCTTGAAGAGTTAGAGAGGAGGATGGTGGGGTTCTTGATGAGGTGTAGATGGAAGATAGAGGTGGTTGTTCTTGAGATTCAAAGGTTATTTGAGAAGGTTGAAGGAGAGGAGGTTGAGGGTGCATGAGCAAGAGAGCTTTGATACCATGTAGAGAAATGTAGCGGAAGAGGAAATGATTACTATAATCAAAATGTAGCAACTTATCAAAATGTAGCACATAGGTGTATATATGAATACAATAAGAACTGGTTCAACTGGCTCTCAAGCACTTGGGAGCCCAGACTCTGACAGGTGCTGGCATGGCTTGCACCTGGGTGCACCTAAGCGTCCAGTCTCTAGCTAGCGCTGGTGTGGCTTGCGCCAAGGTACACCTGGGCGCCCTTCCTCTGTCTAGGTAGTCATGCTCTCAAGCGCCTAAGCGCCCAGCTTCCAACTAGCACTGGCAAGGCTTGCGCCTAGGGCGCGCCTGGGTGCCTATCCTGTGTCTAGCCTGGTTGGGCTTGCGCTTGGGTGCACCTAGGTGCCCAATGATTTATTGGTGTATCTTGGTACTACTATTATCACTACCATGCATCTTTATTATTAGCTACTTTCCCTTCTAATTTACCAAGTATACTTTTAGTTGCACTACATACACAACAAGCAACCAAATTCTATATAAAGTTGATTTCACCCTCAATCTCATTGTTCAAATTTTAAAACTTCACTTCTTAAAAATTTATATTATCCTTCTTAAGTTCCCAACTTCTAATTTTAAAAAATAATTTAAATTTAGTATTATTTTTTACTCCTTATTTTCAAATCTAGAACTAATAATTGATATTGGGTCACCAAATAATCGCCTGTAATAATCTTTTAATCCGTGCAATAACAACAATTTCTTTTATTTATGAGAAAACAATTAATTTGGATTTTAGAAGCCACATTTTACAAGTGATAACATGTTCTTCTTTCTTCTTAAATAAACATTACCAACCATAAAATTATAAGCTAAACCAAGCTCCAAAACTATTTTTCCATCTTTGTTATTCTCTTCAAAATCAAAACTATGATAGATATAATTTGATTCTTCAGTCACCCTTCCAACATGTCTATTTAAATCTCTTCTATAAAATAACATCTCTTCATAGAGTATTCCTAGAACAACCTCTTCCAAATTATGCCAAAATTTTGTTTAATACTTATTTCCAATCTTTAGAAGGTGCATATTAATGAAGAAAGAAATAACTACAGGTATAAAAATTTACCTACAATAATGATAGAATCATCTGGAAAATCAATAACTATATAGACTGCTATTTGTCGAAGCTTATTATAGTTGTCAATTTCCAGGGTGACACTTCGATAAAAAAATTCTTTAAAGTGCCTTTAAATAAAAGCAATAGTTAGGTCAGCATTGTCAAATGGAAAAGGCTTATGTTTTAGGTGTTTAGAATCAATGTTGATGGTTTCCTACAATGATTCTACTGCTAGAGGTGTATCATCAGAGACCATACTGGTATTGCTATTTTTGCTTTGCATAGCAAATTTGATGCCAATCCTTCTATTTTGGCTCAAATTAAACCATTTTTGAGTAGCTTGACTCTTTGTAATGAGTTTGGTATTCAAAATCTTTGGATTGAAAGTGATTCTCTGGACTTTTTACATATTATTAATGGTGGTACCATAGTTGAGTAGCATACCTGGTATATGCTCAAAAGAATTGATTTTCTCCTTCAAATGTTTAGCTTTACTTTAACTCGTGTTTGGAGAGGAGCTCATTCTGCTGAAGGTAGACTAGATAATAGAGGTATTGGAAATAATGATTTAAACATTTTATATGAACATGAGTTCCCACCTCTTAAAGCCACATGTATGCTCAACCAAATCCGATTACCTAATATAAGAAGATAATTGCGGCTCCTTTTAATCAATGGGTCTTATTTCCCTGCTTTTTTGTTTAATCTTGTTGCCCTGGGATAGGTTGTTGTGTTTCAAGGACATGTTAGTTTCTTTGTAAATGAGGTTTTTATTTTGGTCAATAGCTCTCTTAACTTTGATTATGTGATTTGGATGCACTAAGTTTGGATTTATTCCTACCTGAGGTGTATAAAGGATAACTTTATTGTTAGTTTGACTATGATAGGATACTGGATTATTATTGGTAATTTAGACACAGTCTATATGTATACCTCAGGTTTATTTGGGTTTGTCCATGGTAATTTTGTCGGGTATAGACTCCCTTTGTTGTTGGGCTTCAGCCAGTGGTAGCATTGGAAGGATACTACTAGACTCAGTTGTAGGATCTGATTTCTATCTTTGCTCTGATATAATTCTTAATTTAGTTAGGCACAATTACTTGTACTTTGTTTTGTTATCCTTGCAGACTATGAAGGAGGATGTTCATATTGATTGGTGGGCTTGGTGGAAATCTCACTAACCAAGACACCATTTTTTTAGCCATGATGATATAGGGAGGGAAGTATCTACTCCTAGACAATCACCCATGTTTGAACAGAACAATGAATGAAATCTTCATAAAAGTGGAACCAATTGCTTCCTAGGACCAAGAAGACTTCAATTTGCACCTGATGATGATGCCATTGAAAACAACTTTAAACTCAACCTACAGCTACAATTCTCTGTTGCTGTGTTAGGAGAACTTTATTTTGTCAATGATAAAAACAAAGGATTTTGGAACATCTATAAATGAATTCAATGTGATGTGTGTGCAAATGATCTTCTCGATCCTAAATAAGGACTGATCTATTGTTGGATGCATGAATCAAATTCAAAACTCGAAGCATTGCACTTGTTTCGTTTTTAATAAATTTAGTTACTTGTGTAATTTGCTTTTTAAAGTATTTTCTTCTTGGTTTTGGTTGCTACCCCTTTGAACTCAATGCTTGTTATTTTGGTTTAACCTTCTTGTTTGGTTGGGTCTCAAGTTTGGATTAGGAAGATGTTTTAGACCAGCCTAACAAATTCGAAGTATTTTTATTAATATGAATAATATTTTCTTTTCTGCTAATCAAAAGATTTATCTATAAACTGCTTAATCCATAAAAAAATTATCTAAGCTTGATGATATCTACTAGTAACAATTAAAGCATATGATTATCAAAGTGTTGACTAATCAACTTAAGACATAGCCTAGAGGTTCAAACCCAAATAGAAGAGGTCTATATAACCTACCTAAACTAGTCCATTTTAAGTGCAAACCTAATGTTTCCAGCAAAAGGAAAGTAATAGGTATCTTTTACATTATATAATTATGTAGTGCACTTCTAACTCCATGAAAAGACGAATGTCCTTTTTTGGTAATAAATAATCAGTTGTCTCCAAAAAGATCTCACACCTTATACAAGTTCCTATTATTAATGTAATCAATCACTATAAACATTTAAAGACACTTAGTAAGGCATCTCCTATGATGGAGCAAAAGGTACTCGTGCTAAGAAATCATGTTATTTCCGATTAAGTAGAAATGAGAGCAGTATCCAATAAATCATGCGGTCTGACACCTTTTTCAATTAATTTTATATTGTAGTTTAGCATTTGCAAATTTTGGTTATGTCCCCAACTCTCTCACCGCCAATACCGTCCAACTCGCTGACCGTCTGCTTACCCACCATTTATATACTGGCCACAACCGTTTGTTGTTGATGTTGAGGATGTCGAGGATAGCAGTACGACAATAGGGCATCCAAACAACAACAAAATCCCTTTGTAACTATTTCACAATAACTTCTTTAGTGGTAGCTTAACAACAATTTATTTAGATACAAACAAATGGCCTAAACAGAGCCCTGAGAAGTATTAATCAACTATTTTTTGGTAAAATACATGTTTCCGGTAACTGTTATATTAAAAACTTTACTTAGCAGCAGTATATACAGAATGCAGTAACATGGCTGCACTTCGGAAACTGCTTCTTGAAAATTGCAATTAGAGTAACTACTTCTTTAAGAACAAACAGAAATGCTAACATGCAGCATGCCCTACATCAGCTCCTCCTGCCTGAGTAAGGCTACGCCCCACCAACTCAGCTAAAGAAGAGGAGAAGGTTAAGGTGAGTACACCTCAGCATACTAGTGAAGTATCACTCTAATTAGTTGCACAAGAAAAACTAGCCTAACATCAGCAGTTGAATGCATGTAACTAGAAGAGATGGTAATTTCCTTTACAACTTAAATGCACCAGCAATTTCACATCAGCAAGAATGTCACATGGGACACGCAATACAAACTTCACTTCTCCCACCTATTGAGCGAAAAAAATATATATGTTCAATCTGAACAACAAAGAAGCATTTAAACCTGAGCTAACTAAAAGCAGAAAAAGTGTCACACAGGAGCACAGCAAAGTTGAGATCAAAGCCAAACCTTTTCAGAATAGTTAAGATAATATCTACAAGAAACCTCATCTAAGCAATCCATTCATCAATGTGATACAATGGTGCAACACAAAGATTATGTATATAAAAATTGCAAATATATAAATATGCAATTAAATTGATTAATGCCAAAGCAGCAAAATTTTCAACATAAGATGCCAAAAAATAACAAAAACAATAATAATATTAATAATAATAATATTATTATTATTACTATTACTATTATTATTATTATTATTATTACTATTATTATTATTATTATTATTACTATTATTAATTAAAATAATAATGATGATAACAACGATGTACAATTTCATGACAGAAATAGAGTAAGATTAATTCAACATTGTAGCTGAAATGGTTTGGAAAATGGATGAAGAGTTCCATTCAAAGTCATTTAAGACAAAAGTTTAGAGTTATTTGCTAAAATGTACCCCATCTCCTTAAAACTATCTATAATAATCCATTGACTCCTATAAAACCTAATTTTGTCCCTCGTCTCTTAAGAATGATATAATTTTTAAATTTAAAGTTTAAGTTTTAATAATGTTCACGTTAACTAGCACGGTAAATAAGAGATATTTTGGAAATAAAAAATTAGTTGAAGTTGATAAATGACATATTTAATTTTTTTACCATAAGTCCTATAGTTAGTGACTTCAATGATTGTGTCAAAATTAAGTTTACTGCAAACAGTGAATAAATGTAATATTTATCCACTTCAATTGTATTTTCCTTCCATAAATATCTTTGTGCGAGTTATCATGATATTATTGAAATTAAATTGTGAGACCAATTAACATCACTTCTAATAGTTGAAACACCAAATTGGGATTTATATGAGTCAAAAACTATTTTGGAGTATTTTGGACTATTTTGGACAATTATAAGGAGTCAAGAGACCGTTTTAACAAATAATTCCAAAATCTTAAACTGAATTTACTCGCAGTTTATAAAAAGATGGAGAAAGAGATGCTACATGGAGCAAGAATAGAAGAAATAGACCTTTGTTTCAAGAAAATAATATCAGAAAACGACTTTCAACATAACCAAACATAACAAAACTGTTACACAAATAATTATTAATGCAAGGGCAAAATTATAGTACTTATAGAAAGTAAAATACATTCCTCAGATTTAAGAAAATATTAAATTGCAAGCACGCTAGTCATACATTAACATAAAAAAACAGCCAATTATGTTAGTTACATAAAAGCTCTTTCAGTAAGCCTTTTTAGGTATGTGCCATCCCTTGAACTACAGAAATACCTTTCATGAAATCTGACTTAGAAAAAGAGCAATACTACATAGGTCACATGGTAATCAGCATGATTGGCAAGGCACCAATATAGAGCATTTGAGCATGATCAATATTAGAACTAAAGCCTAAGTACTGAAGAGTAAAACCAAGCAGATATAAATACCTTTTGGTGCTTCTTTCTACGCTTCCAACTAAATTCCCTTTTTCTCTTTCTGAACTGCAAAAGAGTTGTGGAATTTTCTGAGGTAGCATCATGCGATGACTCTAGTGCATGATTTTCATTTTTTTCTCTCAGAACAGAATTGTTTGCTTGAGTTTTTAGCATTGGCGAAGGATAAAAATCCCCAGTATTTACGACTTTCAAGCTTTTAAACACAGTATCTACAAATAATTGAACACAAAAGATCATTCAGCAGTCCTGGCAGTCCAGCTTTTACATTATTTCAAACAAAGGCTAGAAGAACACACTTTCTGTGAAGTTTAGAAATGAAGATACTGGAACGCTATGAAGTAGGATGATTTCTCACTTACGAGCTCATGGTATGAGAAAACCCAATTTGATGATCACAAATATAGCATTAACGTTGTTAATTTCTTTAAATAGATGACACTGACTTTGTAGTTTAAAAGCAACAATAAGTTAACTATTTGGTAGTCAAGGAGACGATAGGTCACCATGTAAGACTTAAGAAAATTTCATGCAACATGCGTCAAGTATTTGTACTAAGAATGCAACACCAGCAAGATCAAGTTTTAAAAACGAGTATCTAGTCATTTTTTAATCATAACACAATGACCTTAATCTTTACATTAAGATATTCAAAAATATATACAAATGCATTTTTGTGCCCTAATTTATTTCAAACAATTCTAAAATTTTCTGAGCTTTAGTTTATTTAAAAGTTTATTAATAGGTTACAAAGGACAAGAACTACAATCTCAACCCTTAGAACAAAATACATGGATAAATATATAAACATTCAATATTTTAAGCACACAAATCACCATCGCAGTATATATATTAAAGCACATTGATTATTAATAAACTTGTATGCTAGAAGCCTTTTCCATTCTCATCAATAAATCATGCCTACTTACAGTCCCACACTATTGAAAAAAATCAATATGTTTCAATCTACTATAATATTAGAGCACCCTCACTCTATCTCAGATAATCAAGCCTCAGAATGTTGAAAATACACACCATTAGCATCAACACCCATCAATGCCTATTGATGTCCATGTAATAATAAAATATATAATATTAAATAAATGCTTAGAAAATATTAAATTATTAGCATAAAATTTGTTCATATACTTTTAATAAAATTTTAATCAGGAGTGATCAATTTTAATTAATAGTTTCTTTTTAAAGCTTTTAAATGGTTAAAAATTCTAATCTAATTAAAATAATTTTATGAGTTATTAAAATTTAAAATTAGTTTAAGCCCGATTAAATAATTAATAAAAATTAAAAAAGAAAATCTGAACAACAAAGAAGCATTTTAGTAAATGATGATTTGCCATAAAATTTTGGACATAATCCTGGCGTGCAATCAAAGAAAATTCTAGACTTATCATCAAAGTCATAAGGTCCATTTGCTTTATTCCCAAGTAAATTTGTGTATTATAAGTAAAGCCCCATTATAATAAATTTTCAAGTAAATACTTTCATTTTCTACATCCTTCAAAATGATGAGTAAAATATATGAATTTTAATCATTAAGAATATAATACCATGCATTTTGCATATTATACTAATGTATTATTAAAAAATACTCATATAGATATACCACTTTTAGTATATTAATAAAAAAGTTTTATTAAAATAAAATAACAATTTATCATGAAATAATGTAAATAATTTCATTTTGAATTTCAAAACCAGAAACATATAATACATGTAGATATTAGCATCCTTTTACTACATGCACCATATTTTACTAAGCAATACATAAGTATTTTAACATGGGCTTATAAGATTTTGGAAGCTAGTCATGCTTGGGAAATAACTTTGAAATTGAGATTAAGCTTAAAATAACACAATTTCAGCAAAAATTTAGATTTTTTTGATATAAAAAGGCATTCACAATCGATAACAATTAAAATATTCAAAACATTCTTCATAATCACAAAATAAATATCTCAAATTGTTCAAGTAAGAGTTTATGAGCATTAATACAACATTAGTTTTATCAATTTATCTAGAATTCATTAAGAAATATTATTTCTTAAAGTTTAAAAAATTTCATTTTTATCTATCAATCCAAAAATCAAATCACAAAAGCATATAGTAATTATTAATATTTCTAACCATAAACCTAAACAAGGCTTTAGCAAAAGAAAATCATTCTATATGAACCACCCTCACTTTTATATAACATGTTCATTTATTGCCAAATTTTTTAAACTAGAACTTCTAACATGATTAAATTTACACTCCCGTACTTTGGGAAAGTCTTTGCACTCCGGATATTCTATAAAACCTTTTTTATTCTAAGATTATTCTCATAGCTCAAGCTTCAATTTAACCCAATGTTTGATAATTTTACCCCCTATTTACACAAAACACCACATTCACAAATTACTTCATTTCAAAGAAAAAAATATTAAATTTTTTGTTAAACTATCAAATTTTAGTAAAGTAACTTGATTACACTCTAATCAAATTTCATTGTAACCAGATTACTTTACACTCACATTCTCAAATGTTCTCATGCCAAACATCCTCAAAGTAGAATTGTGCATGTTGTTTAAGTTTGTTCGAACACAGTTAAAACTCCACCAAAGTTAGCCTAGCTTGTCAAACACCAAGCTTCTATTTAATCAAGATAGCATAAATTGGAAGCAGCTTGTAGATCTAATCTACATGAGATTGTACTTGGGCAAAGTTACATATATCAGCCAAAAATATAAAGGGGGCAAGATGTGAATAATTTTTTTGGGACATCGCATTGCAGTGAGCTACCAAATCTACCAAAAATTTTGGCAAAGCATGCTATCATCAATATCATTGTTACAACATATATCATGAAGGGAACAAAAAACTGGCAAATACAGAACAATGAATCTGAGGGGGCAATATTGTAAGAGAATGCATAAAAAGTGGTCTATTGTTTGCACTTTCTAAGCCACAATAATTGTCAAAGCATGTAATTAGCAAAAACACTTTGTTACTACCTTTACGAAGATCGCCTGTGACCTGAAGATAGTTATGCCTTCCAAGAGGTACAAATAATGATGAATGGCATAGTAGAAAGGTCATTAAATCATCACCAATCTGCATGTACACAATTTTTAAAAAATCAAGTTCAGCATAGTTTTCATAAACATTCAGCAGCCCTTTCATCAGCATTGCCAGATATGAAATTAAACTAAATTTTGAAAAAAAAAAAATGCTTATCATAAGAATTTACCCTTTCCAACAAAAGATTCCAAATATGACTACTAGAATTAAAAGCACGATCAGCAAAGAAACCTCTTATCTGACAAATGCAAATTAATATTAGTGTCAAATTAACTGCCAATAGGAAGTACTACAGTATATCAACAGAACATTTCAAGAAAAAAATAACAAAAGATACCGTAAAGAAGAGCGCGTAAGAATTCCCAGTTTATGCATATATTGAGTCACGTTTTTTGCTAATTTACCCCAAATATTTAAAGCGTTCAATATAAATCCGCATTTATTTATTTTGAAATAGTCCTGTGACTATTTTGTGAAGTAATTTATTAAAAGGGTCCCGTGGCAAAAAAATTTGTGTAAGTTTTGTAGTCCTCAACTATCCAAAAAGTACCGTCACTAGAATTTTGAAGTTCCTGCCGAAGTTCCACCCTCATGTAATTGCAAGCTGCAATTATTTTGTTTGAATACTATTTTATCTCGGACCTTCTGGTGCCTGTTAGTCCACTCCAATCTTTTATTTTTTACCACACAGTGAGACTTTTTTGTCACGTTTTTCTACCTCATGACCAAGAGCTTTGATTCTGTTCTACTCATTTTTTTATATTGGGAATCCTTTTTAAAGCTGTGTTCACTTCCTCAACAGTGACAACGAACATTGGTTTGCTCGTTCTATCTATTTAGGGTATTTATTTTTTAGAAAATGTTATGATGCTACAAGAATCCTACAAAAATTATACAGACGTTAAGAGAGAATAAAAATAAATAAAATATTGACAGGCCCGATTGGTAAAAATGCCTGGAATCAATCCAGAATTATACTAGCAACAAATTTACATTAGTATAACTTTGGTAAAAAAAAATTGTCATTGTAGCAAAACTCTTATTATTTTAGTGATATGGAGACCCTCAATTAAAATCAAAGCTATTATGTTTAAATAATTATTTTAAAATTTTAACTTTTCAAACATAAAATCTAATTTTTCAACTCTCTAGTTAGGTTGTATTGATGCTAAGACATAAATAGTTCCCTACATAAGTGTGGCGACCGGGGATCAAAGTTCGAGAGTCTTTAAAGAACAATTCATCACAAATGTAAACATATATATTTTTATAAATAAAAGGATATAAAATAATAAAAATTCAAAGTCCAATTATACATTTAAAGATAAAGCCAAACATATATGAAATTTACAGTTTAATATTTACAATAATAATTTAACAACTTTATTTTCTCACATCCCTTTCTCTTCTTTTCTTTTTCTTTTACTTTGGCAGATCTTCAAAACTTTTAATTATCAAAACCTGAAAAATACAGTTACCAATCAGGTAGGAGTATGCAAATCGTTCTTATAAGAGTATTCTAGCATCCTATAATAGGCATAAATCAAAATATGAAAATATCTGCATATATGAAAAGAAAGTAATTTCTCAAATTTAAGTATTGCCCTGCAAGTTAGCTGTGAAATTCCATAAATATGAAAGCATGAAATAAATAATTATATCAAAAGCATTTGTAACAATAAGTCGAGCCCGTAGACTCCTGAGCCCAAATGGGTAAACCCATAGGCATAACCTGTAGGAAGCTTATCTCGCTACCCGTCGGTAGCTTACTCAAAATAGGAACTGAAATTTTATATTTCATTAAAGGTAAAATTACTAATATACTCTTATAAGGTCAAATTCTCAATTTGACCTTATAAGGCATAATAATTATGTAACTTAATAAAAATAATTTAAATAATCAAAATAGTCATTTTTATAAACCTAATATTACAAATCATGATAAAAATATTAAATTAATAAATTTAATTATTTTTGGCAGATCAAAGAAATTGAATTGGCTGATATTTTATCAAAACAGTCAGGTACGCAAATTTACTTATAAGCTTCACTTCAATATTCTTATTTTTGAGCCATTTTCCATTTGAGTATTATTTTACATTGCTTACCGCTTTTTAATCTGCAAAAGAATGATATCAAATAGCATGTAACAAAAAGAATGAAACATGGTATATATATTTTGTGGTGTTTATCTTTAGAGGGTGGAACGCAACACTGAGAATCTGTACAGATTGGGCCTGCTGGCAACTCCTGCGAGTTATATGGAGGGATTTAGCCTCTTGTAGGAAGTAGATAAATCCATAGGAAAGACACACCATCAGTTCCTATTTTGAGTAAGCTACCGACGGGTAGCGAGATAAGCTTCCTACATGTTATGCCAATGGGTTTACCCATTTGGGCTCAGGAGTCTACGGGCTCCACTTATTGTTACAAATGTTTTTGATATAATTATTTATTTCATGCTTTCATATTTATGAAATTTCACAGCTAACTTGCAGGGCAATACTTAAATTTGAGAAATTACTTTCTTTTCATATATGCAGATATTTTCATATTTTGATTTATGCCTATTATAGGATGCTAGAATATTCTTATAAGAACGATTTGCATACTCCTACCTGACTGGTAACTGTATTTTTCAAATTTTGATAATTAAAAGTTTTGAAATCTGCCAAAGTAAAAGAAAAAGAAAAGAAGAGAAAGAGATGTGAGAAAATAAAGTTGTTAAATTATTATTGTAAATATTAAACTGTAAATTTCATATATGTTTGGCTCTATCTTTAAATGTATAATTGGACTTTGAACTTTTATTATTTTATATCCTTTTGTTTATAAAAATATATATGTTTACATTTGAGATGAATTGTTCTTTAAAGACTCTCGAACTTCGGTCCCCAATCGCCACAATAAGCCACCGCAATCCCAAAGTATTACTTTGATAATTTTTAGATTAATGCCTAGGACAACCAAGTAATACCCAAACATGGTTTTGTCATCAATTTTGATTAGATCATTTCTTGCACATCTAGCGCAAGTAGTTTTTTTTTAGTTTGAATGATAATTTTTAGTACACAATGTTATTTACTTTTGTATAAATGAATAATGAAGCAATATAGAAAATATGATATAAGAAAGAAAGGGTGCATGCTATGCAATAAGAGGCTGAGGATCGCACTATCAGGTTTTGCTTTCTAGCAGCTAGAATGAGATTCGAAAAGTGACTCCTGCCGTACTGAGACCAAAATTATGCCCTCATCCGTGCCATAGCATCTGTGTGCAGAGTCTATATACTCCAGAGAAACTCTATCAATCTTTCTTGAGCTGATAGGGTCTTTTATTTCGAATTCATTGGCTTCTGCATCGTAGCCACATGTCACAATAAAGTGCCCATAATTTGCTCGAAACTCAAATCACGAATCCCATAAGAACTTTGATTCAACTCAAATTCAAACAAAAAAATTGAGTCGACTCATGAGCCGAATTTCAAAAAGGAATATTTTGACTAGCTCGATTTATGATACAAGTCAACTCATAATTAATTATAAAAATATTTTATTTGCATTAGTAATTTGAAATCAATTATATCACAATTGATGATGAGTAGTGTCTCGGGTTCAATTACTCATGACTACATCTACACCCTTGTTTTTATTTTTTAGTGAACTCAAATAGAATTTGAGTTGGCTCAAACTCAGGTCATTTCAAATTCAGCTAGCTCAACTTGAATATAAGAGTTCAAATTGAGCCCAACTCAAAAATTATGAATTTAAGTCTAGTCTAACTCACTAGAACTCGACTCAAAGCTAGCCCCTTACATTAAAACCAGTGTAGTATTTACGTAATTTGCATTAAAGATTTTTTGAACAACCTTCAAAATATAATTGCTCTCAAAATTGGGTCAAATTAGAAGACTATTGAACGATTTATCTCGCTCCTAATAGCCTAAATTCAATGAGGTAATTAAGAAATTTTTATTTTTCATTTGTTGTTTACCAAATATTTTACAATTTTGTATGCTTAATCTAATCTCACCAAATGACTTTGTAAAGCAAAATTCAGATCTCTATTAATCTATTTCAAAAACCTCAAAAACGCTCCATCAGAGAATTCTACCTTTTGGTACACAGTGATGCATAATAGTTGTGAACTCACAATTGCATTCATAAGGTATGTTTGGTTTCTGGAAAAATCTATAAAATCGTGAATTTTAAATGGTCTTATGGATGACTTTGGATAAATATGAACTAGATCCCATTAAAGCATAAATGTGAACTTTTATGAGCTGTTTGGCATGAGGTAAAATCAATGTAAAGTAAAATGTTTTCGAAAAAATTGAGATTACCGACATTTTACATGAAATAAAACGATTGAAAAACTTTTACACTATATTTTAAACTTTTACACGATTCTGTTCATTTGAACGAATGAATCTCGTTCGAACGAATCTCAGTCATACAAAAACGCAATGATTCATTCTCTTGTTCGAACATTAATGTGATTTCGTTCGTTCAAACGAATGATTTGACAAACGAAATCAAAGGATTCATTCGTTCGAATGAATGATTCAAAGGATTCATTCGTTCGTTCGAACAAATGATCTGAAGAATTTGTTCTAATAAACGATTTGTTCATTTCATTCGAACAAAAAACCCTAAAAAAAAATTGAAAACAACAGTAAAGTAATTTGATTATACTGTAATGAGATTTCACTGTAACCGAATAACTTTACACTCAAAATTTTCAAAATTTCTCTTGCCAAACAGCCTCTTGATAAATCATAAAATCTAAAATTTTGTTGGAGTTCAATATTCAAGAAAGAAAAAACATAAGTCTAAGGAAAAGAAGAAAACATAGAGAATTACAACTTTGGTCAAGAAAATAAAATAAGAAACAGGAGAAAAAGAGGATGTGCAAATTTATTAATATTTTAATATTATTAACAAATATTATTTATCAGTTGGGGAATATTATATAATCACATCAAAATTACCATTCAAATCAACATTTCATAACCATTGCAAATGAAAAGTGTATGGTTGAGCGATAACTTTGTAAATATCAAGATTTAAGTGTCAAATATATATGATAGCAAAATTGTTCATTAAATCATAGATTCTTGGATTCATAAAATTCAAGATCCTGGTTGCAAACAGACCCATAATCATCTTAAAACTAATGAACTCTGCTAGCACCTTCATGGAAATCTCATTTACCTAACAATCACTCAGCATAACATTTTTGTTGCTTAATGCAATGAGCCAGTATATGCTAAGTTCAAAGAGTCGTTGATAAGTTGTCATAAAAATCCAAGTGTTGCATTTTTAGGAAAAATAGTATTTATACGATCATGTCCAACTTAAGCATGAACCACAATGACCCACAAAACCGTTCTATTTCTTGTTCGAACGCTATCTCCCTCTAATGCAAAACCCTCAATCGTCTTCTGCATTAAAAGATAAAGCATGCACTCACATGGCTCAGATCTGATCCGGAAGCCAAGAAATTTAGCGGAGGCGGAGGGGCTGACAGGGAAACAAAGCAGAAGGAGTTGGTGAGAAATCGCAGGTATTCCGAAGGGGATTCATCGCAGATAAGATGAGATTTTCCGATGCAGCCAAGACAGAGTCGACCATTGCAGGAACAGTCAAGTGGGGAATCAGGAGGAGGAATGGGAAGCAAAGAGAGAATGGTACGCTCCAGCGTGTTCACATGTGAGCCGTACGCTCGCAAGAAAACTTCTGGTATTCGGGGCAGCCTCCGCTGCCGCCGCCGCTTCGCCATGAGCCAACGGGCTGCGTTGAAGCTTCGAAGCCGATTAGGGTTTCTATGTGAGGGGAAAAGGCGGGAAAGAAAAACGGCCGATTTACGAGAACGAAAGAAATACACTTCAATATTTTGATATCGGGATAATTAGTTACAAACAAAATTTCTTATGAGATTTTAGAATATAATAAAATCTCTCATCTCATTTTATAAAAAAGAACACTACTATACTGTAATACCCTCTTTTTTTTCAGGCCACTTAAATTTTTATCTTAAAAATCTGACTCTTTCGCTAATCTACCGAAGCCGTTCCCTCTTTTGCTAACAGGATCTACCGAAGCCGCCCCGACCTTCAGCTAGAAGAAGACTGAGACCTTTAAAATATCAGATTAGCTGCCATCGCCGAAGATCTATAGCATTCGTTGGAAATGGAAAGGGGAATCGTGCATGTTGAGGAGCTGACATCGGGAGCGAGCGGCCGCATCATTCCGGTCTTCAGGGGCTTGTCGCTTAGTTGTCTCCCGCGATGCGGTCATCCGCGTTTTTTTTTTTTCAATCGATCTTTCTATGGTTTTTGATTCTTGTTCGTTTCCGCGCGTTCTCCTCGAAACCTTCATCAATTGCTGGCTCTCCTTTGCAATCGTCGAGGCGGAGGGTGATAGGCTTTCGAAAGGGCGGGAAGCTGTCTGCCAGGGAGGAGGAGGGCTTTTGCGGAGCAATTTGATATGGATATTCCCTTAAGCGGCGGTGATAGATGCTGATGCCAGAGCTTTCTGGTCATGGGAACGAGGAAAAATGTGCTCTTTCGTCGATCGTGGTTCCCTATGTTTGCTTTAAGCAAGTTACAATTTTAAGAAGCTAACTCATCAACTACTTTTTCGCCAATCTCCAAAGTGGAGAAGGAGAAAGCTTTCAACCAGCCTTACCTAAGGAAATAAATGTAGGGGGAAGCACATACTTGATATAATTCCAGATTTGCAGTATCATTAAATTTTCCTATAATAGCAAGGGGCATCATCCTTATCGTGAGCGATGAGGTGCGAGGTTGTCGATACACACCTATTTTTTCAATAAACATGGTATGTTATGAGTATGTTGGAATTTATTTTTTGTTAATCATTTTCACGTGCTTCAAGTTTTCTTCATTCCAGCCAATGATATTGTCTTCTCTCTTTTCACAACCATAATCATCAAGGAAAGAAGGCTGTTTGGCAAGGTGCCTGGAACTCTTCCATAACTATAGCCCCCCTTTCTATTGCATTTGTTGTATTTTCAAATTTTGAAGCATTTGCTTGCAGCCACTTACATACTGTTGATTGATTGAGAGTTGATATGTTTGTGACAAAAAATGGATGTGGATGCTACATGCGGTCAGTTGGAATTATCAAAGTTTTCTCAATTTAATCAAATGCTGGCCGCCAATTAAAATACTTCTTATAAAAATGTGAATGCACCTCATCGCTCACGATAAGGATGACGCCCCTTGCTATTATAGGAAAATTTAATGATACTGCAAATTTGGATTCATATCAAGTATGTGCTTCCCCCTACATTTATTTCCTTAGGTAAGGCTGGTTGAAAGCTTTCTCCTTCTCCACTTTGGAGATTGGCAAAGAAACAGTTGATGAGTTAGCTTCTTAAAATTGTGATTTGCTTAAAGCAAACATAGAGAACCACGATCGACAGAAGAGAACATTTTTCCTTGTTCCCATGACCAGAAAGCTCTGGCATCGACATTTATCACCGCCGCTTAAGGGAATCTCCATATCGAATTGCTCCGCCAAAGCCCTCCTCCTCCCTGGCAGACAGCTTCCCGCCCTTTCGAAAGCCTATCACCCTCCTCCTTGACGATTGCCGAGGAGAGCCAGCAATTGATGAAGGTTTCGAGGAGAACGTGCGGAAACGAACAAGATTCAAAAACCATATAAAGATCGATTGCAAAAAGAAAAAACGCGGATGACCGCATCGCGAGAGACAACTAAGTGACGCAAGCCCCTGAAGACGGGAATGATGCGGCCGCTCGTTCCCGATGTCAGCTCCTCAATAGGCGTGATTCCCTTTTCCATTTCCAACGAATACTATAGATCTTTTGGCTAGTTATTGTATATATTAATTTACAAAATCTTGTAGTTTTGTGAACTCTTGAGTGAATTAGATATTGAAAAACTCTTAAAACATAAAAAAAGTTTAATGATTTAAATATTTTAAGAAAAAATCATTTAATAAAAAAATAATAATATTCATTGACTTATATAAAGAGAAAAATAAGCAAACATAAAATCTTATAGTTTTAGTGTATATTTATTTACATTAAAATAATAAATATTATTTTTAAAATTTGTATTTAAATGATGTCCAAATCTTATTAAATAGATTTTTTTGGATGCCACGTCAGCAGATCTAAATAGCATTTCTCTTCCAACAAACTACTATTTCGAATCACTCATTTGATAAGTTTTTACTCTTTTTTGAAAAACATGTCCAAGAAATAAGTGAAAAATTCTATCCTCAAGTATTTTATGAGGTGGAGAAGCCCTCAAAATAATCTCATTAATAAAATCCCAAATAGAATTGGGTAAGAAAAAGAAAATTCAAAATAAAAGCAATAACTTATATTGTGAGTGTGGATTCAGGCCGAAAACATATATTTTTAGTTGGTTCTTTTTAAGATCTCTAATCATAATATTCAAAATTTAGCAACTTACACATCAGCTTATGTTTAATTACAAAATTATAAATAAAGTAAACTATTTTATAAGAGAAAAAGTATTGAATCAAAAATCTTGACTCATTCCCCATCATCTTTTATTGTAGTGCCCCTTTTCTATATTTTTTATTATTATAAACAAAATATCTCACAAAATAAAAATGATTAGTTATCAAAAGCTATAATATGATGGTTTGTTAACATCAAAATTCACTAAACTAAATGTGCATGACTCTTGAATCAACAAACACTTTGATGGCAAAACATCATAACCTAAGATCCATTAAGAATTATTAATCTGTCCCAATTTATCTAAATATTATCAACTATATCACAAATTACATAATCTTATTTCTAAATACTGAAATCATGAATTATGAAACAATAAATATACTAGATTTTATAAAAACAAAAAAAATATTTTCAATGATATTTATTAATGTTTGTGAGAACTTAAATAGTAGTGTGCACTTTTATAAGTGTGTGAAAGACTCTTGCACATATTGCTTTTGAGTTAAATAGTTCCTAAAGATGAGATCCTCCTAAATTTGGAAGGGCTTCATCCTATGAATCTTTAGTCACACAATTTTTTAAGAGAGTATTAAATAAAAAATCATACTATATTAGACATTCAGCTTTATTTTTATATATTTTATAGTGCCACATTTTATTAAATGGTTAGCCTTATTGCTACTTATTTTTTAGTTTACATTTACACTTGATTTTTCTGAACAAGCATGCTCTTCCTTATCATTATTATAATTACTTATTCAAATTTCAATTATCCATTTTAATATTTCTTATTAACATTTTTCAAGTATGTTCAATAGTTAGAAGTTGATATAATGACCTACCAAATTTACACTCATCATCACCTGTATATCATATCTTTGTTTTGTAATTTTTGAAATTACTTGTAGTGATATGTTGTTCAATTGTATTTGATTTAGTTGTACTCAACTATGTATGTTAACTTCATAATTGTTTTTCAATTGTTAATTCAAATATACATGTTGTTCAGCTGTATTAATATAAGTTATTTATTATCAATTACTTCATAAACGTTGATCTTTATTGTTGGTCTTATAAATAAATTATAGAAAAGATATTAGCGCTTATTTGTGTTGTTTGAAAGTTAATTTTTGTGATTTTGCCTCTTCTATTTAATGATGAGTATTTTATGTTTTGCAGATTCTGTGCATGCCTCGAAAGTTTCCATCACACATAACTTCCAAGTAATTTGAGCCAAATTGTGATAATCATTAAACAATATTTTTTAGAAGATTCACCAAAATTTTGTAATTGAAAGAATAGTACTCATTATGCTTAACAAGCCATTGAAGAGGTGCTTAACTCTATAATATCCCTTCAATAAAGTCTTTAGAGACTACTATATATATTATATTCCTCCCTCCCCACAAATTTCTTAATTTTCTTACCATGTAAGAGCGCTCTCTTAAAGAAGGCATTAAAAACATATTTTTTCTCCTTTTATTTTTTTAAACATTCAAAGCTCATTTAACAAGTTATGCTAGCAATAGTAGATAGTTTGAACAAGGCTTTGCCATTTGCAATTTATGAAAAACATATGGCGGATTCATTAAAGTAGATGAAAAACTCTAGCAAGTAGACATAAAACCTAGTTGGATTCGAAAGAATATTAAATAAGTTTGTGCATTTATATAAACTCATTCATCCGCATTGTTTTGGAACCCTAACCTTCGCTCAAGAGATCTCAACAAGGGGTAATCGATCCCAACAAGTGGAATCATAGAGAGTTTGTCTTGTTTGTGCTTGAGAGTTAGGGTTTGGATTTGAGCTCTGTATTGTTTGTATTTGAGTTTGTTAAAGCAAGAAGAAAAATCATGGCAGATAGAGGACAAGAGGCGGTAGAAACTTCATCGTCATCGGTGGTGGAGAGATCCCTCCACTAACTTGTGTACATCCATCTAAGATTGATGTGGTAAAATTTGATGAGAAGAATAACTTTGATATGTAGCAGTGCGAGATGATAGACATACTATGTGCACTGAATTTAGAAGATGTTCTAGATGACAAAGAGAAACCAAAATAAATTTCTGAGAGAGATTGGATCAAGATGAACTATAGTGCATGCGGTTTGATCCACAATTCTTTGACCTAAGAAATCAAATATGCAATAAAGATGGAGACGTCAACGTGGAAACTGTGAAAATTCTTAGAGAGCAAGTATCTAACGAAGAGTGTGGAGAATCGATTCTACATGAAGAGGCAGTTCTATTGGTTTCATATGAGAAGTGTTATTTCCATAGATGAGCGCCTGAATGACTTCTTAAAGTTGTTGGTGGATTTGTTGAATCTAGATGATATTGCGGAGGATGAAGACAAGGCACTGTTGTTGTTGAACTCATTGCCATATGATTTTAAGCACTTCACCATGATATTGATCCATGGAAAGGATGCTTTGAAGTATGAGGAGGTGATTTCATCCCTTGTGAACCACGAGTTCATGAGAAGGGATAAAGAGTCCACTAAATCAGATATAGCATAAGCTCTTACACTCCTGAGAGAAAGACCAGAGAGGAAAACGCAATGGCCAATGAAAAATGTAAACTTCAAGAAGAGGAAAAAACTAGAGGCTGGAGTATTGGGCGCAATCAGTGCGTATTCTGTTTGGAGATGGGACATTGGAAGGAGGATTGCCCAAAGTTGAGAGAAAAGCAGTGGGCACATAGATCTTTCAAGGCAAAGGCCAATGTGATTTAGAATGAGGTACAGGGTTCAAACTCAGAGGCATCACTTGTTAGGGTCTAGTAGCTGACAGCTCCAGTTGGATAATGAATTCCAGTGTGATGGATCACATATGCTCCCAGAAGGATTGGTTTCATTCGTATAGAGAAATAGACAATATTGGAGTCACAATGGGAATGACGTTACATGTCAGATTGTAAGAGTTGGAAGTGTGTTGATAAGGACACATACAGAAACAATACAAGAGCTAAAAGGAGTTAGACATGTACTGGAGATCAAGAAAAACCTTCTGTCTATTGGGGTCTTAAAAGCCAAGAGCTTTAAGGTAGTGATTAAGACAAGGTCTTGAAGATCAGCAAGGGTGCTACGAATTATTTGAGAGGAGTCAGACAACAAAACCTTTACTATCTTCAAAAAAATATAGTGATAGGTTCAGTAGCTGTGGCAGAAGATTCTGAAGATGTCATGACATTGTGGCATATGAGGCTAGCATATACAGGAGAGTTGTTACTGAGAGCATTGGATAGGGATGGACTCATTAAATGTATAGCTTCTTTATAGATGATCACTCCAAATTTTTATGTGTGTACACATTGAAAAGCAAAATAAATGTACTGAATGTTTTCATAAATTGGAAGAAGATGGTGGAAAATTAAATGGGCAAGAGAATCAAGATGATTCGATCAAACAATGGTGAAGAATTCACATATGATTCTTTTGTAAGAGATTATCATAATTCAAGGATTGAACACCACTTTATAGTAAGAGAAACATCGCAGAATAATGGGGTAGCAGAACATATGAATCGTACCTTAGTAGAAAACATGGATGTATCTTATTCAATACTAGGTTGAAGAGAGTCATTGGGCAGAGGCCCTAGACTATGCATGCTACTTGGTGAACTATCTTTCATCTGTAGCAGTTGACAAGAAAATTACTATAGAGTTGTGTCCTAGACATCCTACTATAGACTATGATCAGCTGAAAATTTTTGGCAGCCCAACTTATTATTATGTCAGAAAAGATAAGCAAGAATTGCGGGCTAGGAAGATAATTATTGTGGGCTTTCAATGCGGAGTGAAGGGCTAAAAATTGTTTGATTTGGTTGATAAGAAGATTGCAGAGATAAGAGATGTCACCTTTATTAAAGAGTTTTTCTTGAGATTAAGGAGTTCTCATCAGGTGGAAAATAAAATAAAGACACTAATAAGTAGGTAGAGAGTGGGTTTTGATGCCACCCATTTTGATCCATAGAAGTCTTCACATCATATTAAGGATACTCATACAAATGTAGACCATATTGGTGATAAATTTAGATTAAATTGGGATAATTACACATAAGGGATCCCAATTTTTTTGATTTTGCAAATCTACCCTAAACAGAATTACCCGTCCGAGATCCACTGTGCGAACTGCAGGCGATCCGCTATAAATCCCGGGTCGCACGATAGCGAAGCCCCGCTCCATCCTACCATCCCTCCCGTTGATCCGATAGCTAGGTTCTTGATCCGCGAAGTCACAGATCTGCCGTTGGATCTACCCATGAATCATACGGCCCAGATCGCTTTCGTGATCGGCCGTTAGGATCCAAACGATTTGAACCATTCCGCCATCTGATCGATAGATCAGACAACATCCAAAGGTCCCGCTACTATGGATCTTCATCCTCGTCATGCTCCACTCCCGACATGGAGTATCCACGTACCTCCCGACCATAGGCCTTGTCCCCCACTCGTGCTTCCACCTCAGTAAGCCATTGGGGATCTTCCCTTAATGGCATATCAGCTTCATTGGGCCCCATAGCTCAGTTAACTCCCTTTATGGAAATTGGAGCTCGGCCATGGCCCGAGCTCCTAGGTCAATCCCAGGCCCAATCAAGCCGCTAGAAGCTTCCCAATTCCTCCCTAAGGCTATAAATAGCCTTAGGATCCCTCTTAGAATGATTTGCTGATCAATTGAAGTCGATCCCCTCTTCTCCATTGTCAGTCTGTTCGAGCTCTCTTAGGTGTCCCAGGTGTGCGTACCACTGGTAGTGGGCGAGTCCTGGTGTTCAGGATCCCTTGATCTCAAAAGCTTTCTCAACCCTCTGGATCGCTCCTTGCTTCATTTGCAAGCTCTCCCATCTATATTCAGGTACCCTAGTTGTTGTGAATATCCAATTAGGCTTGACACTTACCTTATTTTGATTTGTAATTATTTTTTGAGGCTATTCAAACCTATCTCGATTGAATCCAAGGCTCGAGCTAGCCCCGATCGATCATATCGATCGATCGGGCTAGTCCATTTCGCATGGCATGGGTCTGAGTAAGGACCCATTGGTTGAACCAAGCCCAGGCCCAATGGATGGATAGCTTTGCTCCTCCCTCACTTGGTGAAGGTGTAGGGATCGATAGAGGCCTGAATGGTGGTCTGTGGAGGGAGAATTGCCCCTCCATAGAGGACCCAAAGGCCAAGCAATTGTGAGTAGAATTATTGTTGGCTTGAGCCTTATTGCAACTAAGTGATATCCAAAATTTTCTAATTTTAATAATCTACTTAATGATTGGAGCTAATTGAGCTCCCAATTAACTTTGAGATATTGATCTCAAGTTAATTGTAATATAGTAGTAATTGGGATTTTAAAAGTAGTAGATTCAATTCATTTAATATGATATGACAAAATAATTTATAAGTATACTTATTATTATTAGAAATTAGCTCTTAATCTCATCCTAAACTATAAGATCTAATTATAATAATTAAATCATGGCTTAAGTACTTAGTAAGTAGAGATTGAGATAAGAAATTATCTAACTAAAGAAGTTTAGAACTAAATAAATCTACTAATTTCCATTAAAGTTCACTAGCTATATTATATTTTGAATGTTCTAATCACAAAATTATTAATCTAGATAAGTTATAAGTAATTGCAAGATTTATTTTAAGTACTTACTAGACTTAAAAACTACAAGTTCTATATTTACTATTAAGTGATATTTAAGGAACTCAATAGGATTCCTAGACCAATCTTAGTAAGTTAGGTATTCATATTACTATGACTTAAAATAATTAACAATAGGTTTTAAGGATTATGATGAATGAGCTAAGTCCTAATCTAATCACTAAGACTAGATCTAATTGATTCATAATTCTATAATTAATAATACATTAAGACTATCTATTCTTAATGGGTGTAACTAATAGACTTAAGATTCAACTATATATAAATTACAAATCAATCCTAGGTTTCTACCTTAGGGTTAAAAGGTGAATTAAGCACTTGGCAATTAATTCACATAACTAGAAAGTTGAGAACTAAGCTCATAAAAATACTATCTAAGTGGTAAGGGAGATAATAAATGTAGCATGTTAGCTACCCTAAGATTTTATAAGACCTAAAAGATGCTATCTAAGAATTTAGAATAATCATAATAACACAAAGTAAGAGTCAAAAACTTAAAATTCTAAATTGTTGTCCAAAGGAAATGTTTTATAAATAAATGAAATCCTTATTTCATAAGGAGAAGATTGACACTAAGTATGTCAATTTTGGACAACCTTGGAAAAATTAGGGTTTTAATGACTCTTAAATTAGGTTAAAAAGTGATTAAGAAAATTATATTTTAAATGTTAAATTTTATTTCATATTATTATTTCTCACATTTTTGTGAGTGAAATGGACTATTTAAGTGTCCAATTTGGACTTCATATGATCTAGTTATATTACAACTAATCATTTAGGTTAAATAAAATAAATTAATTAATCTAAATAATGATTAATTAAGATAGTTACCAAAACAGAAATTGGATGATAAGTAAATTCTACTCGCCTTTGCGATCACAATGGTATATAGAAACATTTAATTTGGAAGTATATTAATAAAGATATTAAGAAAGCAAATTATTAAATTAAACAAATTATTAAATTAATTACGAGTAATTACATCCTTCATTTTGTTAGATAATTTAATCAACCGCTATATTGACAAAATAAAACTGAAATGATACAATTTTTAATACATTTAGCATGCCATTCAATTATGAGGAGAAGGCGCGGTTAAAAAAAAATAAGATGAACCGCCGTTTTAACTAGGCTGAACCGACCGGTTCATCCTTGACGATCCAATGGATCATCATCTTCTCTACTGGAATTCGCGGTTCCTGTACTAGGGCATGGACGAATGTATACACTTACCATTGCTGGAGTAGCTCGATCCCAAAGTAAGAAGCCACTGAAGCAATGCTATTCGGGAGTCGCAAGCCTCGATATGGTGGTATCTAAGATCATCTAAGTCGAGTCCTAATCTCATCTTCAGCTTTCAATGAAAAAGGGTGATTCCATTTAAACTAAGTTATCACTTATTAATGTCCTAAACTAAATTACTGCATTAAAACTGAAAGCAATTTCTTTTGCTTTAATCAGAGGAGAATACGGGAAGCATAAAGGAATCTGTTTGAACTAACATAGCTAACCTTAAGATCAATTTAACCTTGACATAGAAGAAAGAAATGCAAATCAATTCAAATAGGGATGTAATTACTAAGGTACGTACTTGGTATATGCTGAGCTTTACAATGAAATCAATCGCTTACGATCGAGGGAGGTGGAAGAGCGATTTCTTCCCAGAAGTTCTCCTCAGCTCATAGAACTTCTTCGGTCACCCTACTATGGAGGAAAGAGTAGCAAAAGGAGAAATCGAGGGAGAAGGGCTGAGTCAAAGCTTAACGGCCAGAAAAGAGGGTAGCTGGAAAGGGGAGCGTACGCCTGCATTTGGCCCGTGATCGCGTGGGTATCAGGGCTCTTTCATAGGATGGAGAAGAGAAACAGTGCTCCTCTAATAGCTGTTTGAGAAAAGAAATAAAAATATAATAATATTATTTAATTTAATTACTTTTAAAAGCTTATTTAATTATTTTATTTTAAATGGTTGTTATAAGGAAGGAGCTGAAGCTGTTTAGTCTTTTCTTCTCCTTGTGAGGATGAGTGATTTCATTTCAGTTCATTTAAAGTTAATTAATATTGTAATAATATAGGTGCTATTTGATTATCTTTTCTTTACTATACTATTTATTCTGAGTTATATGATATATTTTTCTTTATTTATTGTGGTAAATTAGATGAATATTTACTTTACCTTACCTCCGCACTCTGATTCTGTATTTGCTTAGTGACTGATTACATAGCATGTATGCATTGGCTTATCTCTCCCTTACTAGTGGATTAGAGTTTACACCTAATCCAGTGTTAAGTGAGGGGTTTTCCAAAGTGACATACCACCCCTTAGCTCAATCTTACGGATTAAGGGGTAGGGTGCCAAACCAGCACAGGAAAAAGAATGAGAATAAATGGATTATTTAAATATTTTAACTTGATTTATTTAATTAATTAATAATTTAAAAATCATATTTTATAACGTGCTCCAAAAAATCTCAAAAATTCACCCCTAGCTAATTTGAGGGTGAGGAATACAACGATGAAGTTCGATTTTTATTTCAAGGTCAAATTAAATATCTCAATTTTCCAATTAGTTAAATATTATTAAAAATTCGACGGATTTTTTATAACTTCTGATTGCCACCAAAATATTACCCCTAACTAATTTGGGGGCAATGAGCACAATAGTGAAGTCCAATTTTTGATCTGAGGTGAGAATAATTAGGTCAAATTCTATGGTTGCTGAAATTTCCAAAATCAGAGTTTGATCTATTTGACCTCTGATTTGTACTAGGTCATGGTGGTAAACTACTAATGACTTAATTGGTATACTATTATCAAAATCAAAACTTAGATTAGTTTTAATTGGCTAGGGTAATAACTTGGGTTGTTACAGGCTCCACCACTTAAGAATGATGTCGTCCTCGACATCATTCAAATTAAGAGAACAATGCAAAAACTAAGAAATGAATTGAATAAGCTCGAGAAAGATACCCTGATTTTCAAATAGCTTAGAGTACTTGGACAGCATATTAAATTCTGTCTTAAGTGGCTTCAACAGATAAGCGATTCTTTCATTGAACTTTGACCATTGGGATTGAGCGGCTCCTTAACTTCTAATGATCTCTACCCAAAATACTCACAAGCTCCTTGAGGAATGAAAGATTAGGCTGAATTTCAACTGGAGGAATTAAGATTAGATGATGGGGCTCTCTTAAGCATTTTCTGAGTGATGATATGTGAAATACATTATGCACTGCAACAAGTCTTCGGGTAATTCTAACTTGTAAGCTGATGACCCAATCCTTGCCAGGATCATGAAAGGTCCAACGTATCTTGGACTGAGCTTTCCAGCAACTCCAAAATGATAGATTCTTTTCATAAAACTAACCTTCAGATACACCATATCACCTTCTTGGAATTCTAAAGAGCGATGATAGAGTCATGATTCTTACTCTGTCGGTCCTGAGCAGTTTTAATTATTTGTTGGACTAGCTTGACCTTTCAATTGGTTTCTTCCACCTATTCAGAACCATATAATTGTAAATCCCTTATTTCTGACCAAGATAATGGAGTAGAACACTTCCTACCATAAAGTTCTTTATATGGAACTATCTTAATACTTGCTTGGAAGCTATTGTTATACTCAAATTCCACTAAAGGAATATGATCTTCCTAGGAACCGGCAAAATCAAGATTACGTAGCCTAAGCAAATCTTCAAGAACTTTTGGTCTGACCATTCGTTTGAGGATGAAATGTCGTACTCATAGCTTGGGTGGTTCCTAGATCCTTATGCACTGCCTACCAGAACTTGGAAGTAAACTGGTTATCTCTGTGAGATATGATTATTTTATGAATACTGTGCAGCCTGACTATCTCTTTAATGTATAACTTAGCATGTTTCTCTATAGACTCAGTTTGACGGATATGAATAAAGTGCGATGATTTTGTTAGACGGTCGACTATAACCCATATTGCGTCCGCACCGGATCTTATGCAAGGCAATCCGAAGACAAAATCTATGGATTTATCCGACCATTTTCACTCTGGGATCTCTAAAGGATGCAGCAGACCACCTGGCTTTTGATGCTCCACCTTAACCAAACAGCACACATGGCACTTGGCCGCAAAATCAGCATTACTTTTCTTCATTCCAGGCCACCAGAAGGACTGCTTCAAATCTTGATACATCTTTGAGCTTTCGAGATGTACCTGATATCTAGAGTTGTGACATTTTGTAAGAACTTCTTGTTGCATAGATTTAAGGATCCATAAATGATTTCCTTAATAAATAACTGTCCCATGCATCTGCAATTCTTGACGGCGACCTCCTTTAATATCAATTTTAAACTTCAGATAGTCCTCATCTTTAGTTTGTGTAATGGAGACTTCTCAGTGAAACATGGGTTCCACGTTAATGTTAGCTAGCATTGGGCTTAGCATATTTCCATGCACAGAGGTGAATTTTAATTTATAGAATTCTTCTTCTAATGCGCTTGAAGCAATTATATCGAATAAGATAACGTGACGGCTAAGAGCATCGGTCACCACATTTGCTTTACCTGGGTGGTATTGGATATCTAAATCGTAATCGCTGATGGGTTCCAACCATCTTCTCTAATGGCAATTGAGCTCATATTGAGTGAATATATATTTCAAACTCTGGTGGTCGGTGAAGATGGAATATTGGACTCCATACAAGTAGTGACGCCATATCTTTAAGGCAAACACTACTGCTGCAAGCTCAAGGTCATGGACGAGATTGTTATTTTCATGTGGCTTCAACAGGCGGGAAGCATAAGGAATGACCTTTTCTTCTTGTATTATCATAGCACCCAAGCATATACCATAAGTATCAGTATAGACTTGGTAGTTCACACCTTCTTTAAAAAGAATTAGAACTGGAGCAGTAGATAGTGCATCATTCAATACTTGAAATACTTCTTCACATGCTGAAGACCATTCAAATGGTATGGCCTTCTTGGTTAACTTGGTCAATGGGGAGCTATCTGTGAAAATCCTTTCACATAATTTCTATAGTAATCAGCTAAGCCTAACAAACTTCTGATGTCGGTCACTGACTTGGGTTGAATCCATTCTTGGATAGCATTGGCCTTGTTTTAATCGACTATAATGCCCTGGGCATCTACAACATGCCCCAAAAAAGCTACTAAATCAAGCCAGAACTTGCATTTGGAATATTTAGCATAAAGCTCATGGTCACGCAATTCTTCTAGCACTATTCTTAAGTGATCTTTGTGTTCCTTTTTGTTCTTGGAATAAATCAGAATGTCGTCGATGAAGACGATACAAAATTTATCGAGGCAGGCTTTAAGAATGCGTTGCATTATATCCATGAATATTGAGGGTGCATTTGTTAACCCAAATAACATTACTAAGAATACAAAGTGTCCATATCGAGTCATGAATGCTGTATTTTTGATATCATGGTCCTTAACTTGTAGTTGATGATAACCGGATCGCAGTTCAATCTTTGAGAATACCTTGGCTCCTGACAGTTGATCGCACAAGTCATTTATGCGAGGCAACGAGTACTTGTTCTTGATTATGACTTTATTCATCTCACGGTAGTCAATATACATACGCATTGAACCATCTTTCTTCTTTACAAATAGTAACGGTGCCCCCCAAGGAGATGAGCTTGGTCTAATGAGACCCTTCTCTGGCAGTTCCTGTAGCTGTTTATTCAGCTCCTGCAATTCCTTGGGCACCATACGATAAGAGGATTTGGATATGGGTTGGGTTCCAGGAATTGTGTATATTGCAAACTCCACTTCTTGAGTGGGTGGAAGACCGAGTAGATCTTCAGGGAAGATATTGGGAAATTTACAAATAATAGGGTTTTTGGTAATGGGAACGTTAACCTTCTTTTCACTTAGTATTGTCACTAAGTAGGCATTACAACCTTTCTTAATTAGTTTTTTTGCTTCTATAGCATTAATTAATGAAGCACGTGTGCTAAGGTTACCGATGAAGGATTTGGCCTGACTATCGCTACCTAGGGTGATTTTCTTCTTCATACAGTTGATAGTGGCGCTATATTGGCTCAACCAGTTCATGCCTAAAGTCACATTGAAGTTGGCTATAGGAAGGACTACTAGCTTGGCTTCGAAACCTTTATCCTCAATAGGAGTTGGTATTTTACAGAATTAACGAGCTGGCATTTGGGCTTCAGAAGGTAACCCAATGCTTAAAGGATTAGTTAGGCAATATAGAGGTAGGTTGAGTGACTTTGCCCATTTTTTAGAAACAAAGGAGTGACTAGCTCTACTATTGAATAATATATTGCAAGGTTTGTTATTTACACAAATTGAACCTATTTATAGATGTGATAATTACTAACTACATTAAGCAAGTAGTAACTGTAAGAATAAAGGGGTTCAAAAGTGTGTACTTGACACCACATGGTTATCCTCAGCAGCTTCAACTAGAGTGAGGGTATAAACACGAGCAGGGCTGGCAAGCCTGTTGTTGTAGGTCGGCCGTGGTGGTGGCCTAGGAGCATTCGGGGGAGGGACAATGGTTGTCTCGCGCCATGGAGTTGTAAAAGGAGGTAGTGCTGCTGTAGTTTGGGGGTCTTTCTGAATAGGACAAAGACTTGTCGACGCTTGGAGTGATTGATTTTGTCACTGTTGATGTGGCGACACATTGTAGATAGCTGTGACCTGACCTCCCGCGGGTGTAACAGGCGCGGCTCCCATGGTAGAATCGACCATTAGGATGAGGTCTCATGCAGCCATTTAAGAGGTCGGCGGGTAGAGTTTCTGCTTTGAGCTGATACACCCTAGCTTGCATATGGTGATCATGTTGGAAAGAGGTTGACCCAATACTCCTTTTGGGTCCTTCCATTGCTTAGTCCTGCTCCACCACTTTGGTGGACTCCGGGAGTTTGGTGAAGTTTGATAAATGGAGAGAAATGACTTAGATTTTGATGGAAGTTCACAAACCATTTTGGAATCGGTGGCAGCGATCTAATTCAGTGGGAACTAGGTTAGTGGTGTACCTCGCAAGGCACCGGAACTCAGCTTCATAAGCAAATATAGAACGATTTCCTTGTTGCAGCTTTAAGAACATGTCCCCCAAGTTATGTTTGGCAAACAAGAGGATGTATCGGGCTTAGAACTATAATGATCGACTTAAGTAGTAATAAGTAAAACTCTTAAATATTGAGGCACCTTTTCAGATAATGGTGAAGTTCCTAATAAGAACTCCAATATTCATCAATTAAATCTCAGAATTGAAAACTGAAAATATCTAGAATGAGGACATCCTAGGAATTGAATGAACTAAATAACATCATTGAAAAGTGATAATCGAATGTGAAATGGACATCCTAGGATTTAAAACACACAGTAAAGAAAAGAGATGCAAATAAGGTATTTGTAATTAAAAAAAAAATTAAAACTATTACTTGAATGGAATTTTATTTTGTTTACTGAATCTATACTCTATTCGCAATCATGAATACTAGATCTCCTTCTGCTCCTACCTCGATCAAAAATACGGTCTCGTCATTTGACGAACTTGAGGAATCGAATTCAATGGATAACCTGATGAGAGCCTTAATAGAAAGTAATGCGCAATAGGCGCAAGAGACATGTGCCCTGATTCTGTATGTTTGTCAACAATACGTACCAAAAATGGGATTTTCATCATCCTCACATTACACAGGAGATGGGATTCTACGCAGTTTCCTTCGTCTCAGGACACCCACATTTGACGGAGTGCTAAATCCAATGGACACTGTGAATTGGCTTAAAATAGCTGAAAATAACCTAGCTAGCATCAAATGCCTTAATTTTCAAACTATTCGTTTAGTTACCCACCTGTTTCATGATGAAGTAGAGTATTGGTGGGAGAACAAACAAAATAATAAATTTACTGATTATGAGTTAAAAGATATCCCATGGGATATGTTCTTGGAAGTATTCTGCGAAGCATTCATTCCGGCTTCGGCACAAGCAATTTTGGAGGAAGAACTCCTCCATCTTACTCAAGGAAGTAAATTTGTGTTCGATTATGAACAGAAGTTCCATAGACTATCACATTTTGTTCTGGACCTAGTTAGAACTAAGGCAGCTAGAAGCCACCGATTCTTGAAAGGGCTGAGGGACTCAATAAAAGCTGACCTAGTGTCTCGCCAAATTAACAATTTGATAGAATTAATCGAGGTGGCTCTGGGGAGCCCCGTACTTTCTCGTGGTCACACTAATACTGATAATAGCATAATCACGGGGAGTGCGGTGCTCCACTCCGTGGCAATCTCCAACTCAAATAGAGTCAGGTAGGACCCAACTCGCCTTAAGCCAATGACTTGTCACCTAGAACTATAAACATACATCAATACATATCAAAGTAGCGGAAGCAGAAAATAAAATGTAACATTCATAGGCATAACACAGTATAAAAGAAGAAAGAAAATAGTAACTCATATCAAATACAGAAAAGTAAATACATCCAGAGTTTAATTATTACAGCAGAATTTAAATGAAAGTAAAGATCTATCAATTTCACGGTAAGGAAAAATGAAATTCTATCTAAGCAGTAGTAGGGATATCCTCCTCTTGCACCAGCTCCTCTCATGTAGCACTGCCAACGAACAACTCTAAATCTGACATTTGTCGATATCACAAATTCCAGGGCCCCAGCCAACAAAAGAAAAAGGTTACAGTTAGAAAATTGTCTAAGTACAATTTAGGCTATTTAAATGAACTAAATATTTAAGATATCACATTTAAATGTTTTAAACATACAAGCATTATAAGGTGCTACAAGCTACAACAAACAGGATAGCCATAAAGTAATCATTTATAGATAATCAACAAGTATATAAAATAATATACAAAGCATGAAACTACACAAGGTGAGACTAAAAATAAAGTAATTATAATTACTGCGGTAAATATGATCCTAACATACTTATGATTACATGGATACATGCTAAGTATATAAAGAACACAAGTGCTAAAATAAACATGCAATTCTAGCATCCTAAATATGCCATTACTTAATAACTAATCAATAAGAGCATATATACAAGCATGCAGATTTAATATGAAAAAGGCCACTGAGAGATGTAGCAAAAGTAAACTAAGTACATGAATAAGCAAAAGTAAGCCCTTGAGACATGTGGCAAAGCAAGTCAAGCACTAAAAGAAAGGCCACAAAAGCATGTGGAAAAACAAAACAAATGCTAAAAACTGAACTGAAGTAGAAGTACGCCTAAGACATAGTACTGCCATAACAAAAATAGGCCATACAGGATCTATGAACTGAAAGTTCAACATGTATCCATCATACGCATTCGCAGAGCTAAATCCGAGTTGAACTTATAGAATAAGACATGTATCCATCCTAGACATCCGCAGAGCTAGGTCCGAGTCTATTCTATAGCAAAACTAGAACTGAAGAGGTAGACTAAGCTATGACATACTCTACTAACTGAAAGCACTGAAAGAACTAATTAAATGATATGTCTTTCAAACACTAACTTAGGATGTATCTTCCATATCCTAAGTTCTCCTATTATGCTCAAGGAACAAGGGTCAATATTCAAGGTGTGCAGAGTAATCAAAGTCAAAGTAAGCAAGAGACTCAATCTAGACTTATATGATATTCGTTGTTGTCTAATTATCCAAATCTAACTATTCTGAGAAGATACAAGTTTAGGATCTCCAATATATAGCTATTGAGTAAGATCTCAGATTTACAACCTTAATGTTAACATTAGAAATTAATAAGTTCTAATTCATAATCATATGACCACTATAAGAAGTTAACGTAAATAAATCAATGACTTAATTATTATTATTTTCCTCTCTTAACCCAAATCTTGATTAAGTAAATCAAGATTAAGGATTTTGGACCCAAACTCCACTTTGGTGTCCAAGTCTCGAATCCAAAGTAATTTCCTAATAAGAATCTAGGGTCCACACTTAAAACCCAAAGTAAAGATAAGGAATCTTATAAGTAAAAGGATTCAGAAACTAAGATCTTAATTGAAATGTTACTCTACTAATTACAAGATAAAATGATCAATTAAGAACTAAGAATCTAAGATCTATATTCAATCTTTAGGAAAATTACATTATCCTATAGATTAAATCAACCTATACCCATAAGGAAGGTTCAAAAGATTTAAACAATTAAATCAAGTAAGAGAATTCCAAAGGAGGTGGTTCAATCCAAGTTGAAGATCTAAAGTCTAAGATCTAAGAACTAAGATCTAAAGTTTGATCACTTTATATTTAATTTAAGATTTAGACATAGAACTTTACAAGAGTACTTCTGTTATAATTCAAGCTTAGGGATCAACTTAATTAAGCTATTAACTAATGATTTAGCACTTTGACAGGGTGGTTTTAAGAATACTTAAGGCCTTGAGATCTTAAAAAAAGAGTTAATTAAGGCTTCTTCACTTAACTCAATATTGTTAACATAGGATTTCAGAAAGGTGTTAAACATATTAAATAGGGATATTTTACTGAATCTTCAAGGTTTAAGGGGTATTTAAACACATTTATAGGTTTTAACACACTTAAGAAGGCATTAGGAACTTTGTTCACCAAAATCAATAAATTAATCATAGTTTAATTCACTAATCCCCAATTAGTGCAATTAATAGGTGATTAATGAAATTAAGGTTCCTAAATTACTTTTAATGGTCTACATAGCTACTTTATGGTCTCATGAGTAATCAGAGGTCTTAATCAATATTTTTGGATATTAAATGAATTTATTATAATTTAAATAAAGACTGAGAAAGATTAGGAAATTATTTTAAATTTAACTATTGAATCTTTGATTTTATTTCATGTTATTATTCCTTGCATTTTTCTAATTAAAATGATATACCAGTTGGATAAGTATTGATTAAACTATTTCATTAATTCATTCTAATTTTTTATTTAAATTAAAGCTATAGGTTTGATTTTCTGAATTAATTTTCTTAAGGAAATTAATTCAGAAATTCCTTTTAATTCTGTCAGCCAAAAATCAAAAAGGCGCGGGTCGGAGGCCGGCCTGACCCAATATCCATCGTCTTCTTCGCAGGGAGACACCCGACACCCGAACCCTAGGGTTCCATTCTGACGCGCAATTTGCCACGCGCAAGCCATTTCACGCCCTAATCTTGACAGCTACACCATCCCTGACACTAGACGCATCAATTGGACTATAAATCCCCATCTGGGATGCATCGGATCGTCGAGGTGCTACTCGACCGAGGCATCATCTAAGGCACAAATGGGGAGATTAAATTCTCCTTACGGCATCGACGTCATGAGCTAAGGCTTATCCTTACACGTTCATGGACTAGAAGAGAATCGATTGGGCGAGTCGAGGGGTTCTGGGGAAACCTAGATCACTGGAGTGCTACTCGGGGTGGAGTGCAGATGGGAGCAAAAAATGGGTCGATCAATTTCAGCCGAGTCGATCGATCTAATCGAACCCGACCCTCGATATGGGTTTACAATTATTGCAGAGAGCTTGTAGCACCAATTGGTTGGCTAAACACTTGAAGGAAGTGCAGAATTCAGTGAGCTAGAGACCGACTGGGAGTGCACACTCATGCGGTGAATTCGCCGTCTGGTCCACTGCCAGGCCTTGCCAAAGGACAAGACGCCTACAAGGGAGCTAAGGCAAGGACCTAACGCAGCATCTAGGCTTCAAGTGGAAGCGAGTCGAGCAGGAACCAGCTCAACTAAAAAGACGGGGTCAGAGGCTGTACCTGAGGATAGCTGAGGCAATTAAGATAATGCTGGCAGCTCAGATCACTCTAGATGGTTGCAGGAGCTCGGTAAGGGGGTCTGAACTCCAGACCTCACCCTCGATCAGCGGTACTTAGTAGGTCTAGATACTGAGGTCGCCAAGAGCTTTAGGGTAAGGAGTAGAGAAATAAGGAGATCACAGTGAGCAAAGGGACTCAGTGTGATTTCTGGGAGGTATTTATAGGTCGAGAGAGACCCTAGGGGTGGACGCCTTGGCTCGGGCTTGGAGATTGACTCGGCTCGAAGCAATGGGGTGGCTAGAACGGTGAGGGGCAATTCAGGGAGAAGGCAACCAGCAAGGCGATCACGTCGAGGGTAGAAGGGGAAGAACGACACTCTTACTGTACTACCATTGGGGCTAGAAGGTGCCTGGCTGTCGGGTGGGGGGGCGCATCGAGCGATGGGTCATGAGGTGGGAGACGATCCACACTGCAGGGGTACTCCCGAGCTGTCTGATCACTGAGTCGTTGGTCTCGAACAGTTCTGATTCACTACTTAAGCGATTCACCATGGATTTGATGGCAGCCGTCGGATGCTCTTAGCCAATCCGACGCTTATGATTTAATCACAGGGCAGGATAGATTGCGTCGTTGGACTAAGCGCGCTAAGATGCGTGCTAAATCATCCCATTGGCTCGATCCTATGCGTCGCTGTCAAGACCCCGTAGCGAATCTGTCGCGGTCCCAACAGCAAATCCCAAAGTTAAAAATTAATTATATATTTAATTTAATTAATATTAACTTATTTAATAATTAAATTAAATTCTATTAAATTCATAAATCCAATAAAGGATTTAATGAGCTCCAAAAATTTCCAAAAATTTACCCTTATCTAATTAGGGTATGAGGAATTCAAAAATGAAATCAGATTTTAATTTGGAGATCAAATTAATTTAGGTATTTTCCAGTATTCAAAAATAGGCAAAAATACCAAAATTCTCAATTTAGCTCCGATTGATTTCAAACTTCTATGATTATGTTTAAATGACCCATTGAGTCTAGTGGAATCAAATTTAGAGCTTGGTTTAGCTTAATTAATCTGAAGTTATCTAGGGTAATAACTAAGGTTATTACAGGCAGTTTTATATACATATTTAATTTCAGCTTACTGTATATTATTTTGTGATGCATATTTCAGTTAGCTGTGTTTCTTTACTTACCTGCTCACTTGTATATATTTATAGGATGCTAAACTTTACTGCTTACTATATGTATTATTTTTAGATTTTTGTCTTTAATTAGCATATATCATATGATCATCACCATATTTAGGATTAGACTTTACTTTCAGTACTTTTATTTATTGTGGTGTATATATGTATATGCCCATTTCTTGCTTAGTTTGCTTGAGTTATGCTTTTTGCCTCACTTTTGTTTAGTTATAAATATTATATTTATAACTTACCCTATTCCTTGTATGCTTATTGCTTCTACTGCATCTAGTTTATTTTTTATTGTGCTTAAGTATAGAATTGTGACATTAATAATTCATGTAGAATATTCAACCTAAAATATACTTAGAAAATTATCTAATAAGATTTTCTTTTATTGGCTGGGGCCCTGGTATTATGAAACTGATAATATCAGATTCAGATAAATTTGAGGAGCTGGGTATTGAAAGAGATGAGCCTTATTTAGAGGAGGAGCATCAGCCAAGAGAGACAGATGCTGCCTAGTTTTCTTTTTAGCCTTCTGTGAGGACGAGGAATTTTATTCAGTCTTTTAAACTATTTATTTATATGTTGTAATAATAATATAGGTACTATGACTGTGATTAATTTTTTGCACTTTATTATTTGCTGAGCTATAGTACTGTCTCTTACTTATTGTGAATGGATAAAATGCTTATTTTATTCTGCTTCCGCACTATATATGTATGTCTTATTTAGTGACTGATCTTCTTAGTTAATCTGTGCACGTCCTTTCCTTATTAGTGGATTATGAATCTTATCTAATCTAATGATAAGTGAGGGATTTGTCAGAGTGACACTCCACTCCTTAGTCTAATGATTGTGGACTTAAGGAGCGGAGCGCCACAGTTGGTATCAGAGAGTTCCATAAGGTATCAAATTATAATTTGTATTCCACTATACCTAATGGATGATTCTTCTGCCAATCAGTCATTAACTAAATACCAGAGTTACATCCAAGCACCAGGATCATGAGCTCAAAATAATAAGAGTATAGAAATGGAAATATATGCACAAGTAACTATCAGTAAACTAATGTAACTTAGAAAATCATTAGACGTGCAAGGATGACGCTTAGGTGGCATCACCGACGATTTGAAGATAGGTGGGAGTACATCGTCCAAATCCATTAGCAGCATGAGAGGTATGTAGAAGGACTGTCAGACCCCGACGTCCGATTGCTAGATCGACTACTCTAGCAAAGTGTATTCAGGGGATACGATCTCCCCGTTGTAGCCAAGGAGAGGCTGAAACAGGCAGATTTTGTATTTAAAACTATTAATTTACCATATAACGTTAGAGTCCCCATTGTATCATGTCTCCTACATGACAAAGCTAAGGATTGGTGGAACGTCACCCTACGAGCACTCACCTATCGGCGTGAAAAAATGCAAAGGGAGGTCACCTAAGCGGACTTCCGTCGTGCCTTTACCACTAGATATATCGGATAAATCTTCTAGCTTTCATTCATATGCTACCTATTTTACCTTCTGCATCTTGTATCTTAATTTTGAAATAAATGTTAGAATTAGAATTGAACTAATATTCTTATATTACCTAATCTGGACATCTAGGAATACTACTATACAAACATGTCAGTATATAACTTTTTAACCAACTTTGAAGATAGGTGGAAGTTTGACGTGCACTTGACAAAAAGATACGGGAGAGAAGTCCAAGGGGTCTCCCCGGCAGGAGCCAGTGTTTTGGAAAGAATGATAAAAGATGCTGTGTACAGGGGACTAGACGTCTCCATCATAGCTAAGGAGTTATTACGAAGAGTGACCAAAGTATTCGATGATCTGGGATGCCCAGACTGCATTCGACTCGACATCGTCGACATCCTCCTCCAAGACTATGCAGAGGAGTGGTGGGCTCGCAAAGTGTGGGTATTCGAGAGTGGATCTGCTCATTGCCGTCGAGAAAGGACGTACGCTGACTTTTTCCAGGCTTTCACTGAAAAATACATAGTATAGACTCTATGTTTTCCCAGTTGCTGTCTTTTATTATCTTATGTTCTATCTACTACTTCTGATGATGTATTTCATTTTTACTTTTGATTAATAAAGAGATGGAATATTATAGTCTCCTACTTTCTATATTTCTAAAGATGTATTATTTTTTATTTAGATTCTAGCAAATAAAAATCATGAATCCCGGACAAAGCCCATCTCCTGCTCCCTCTAGCACTTCATCCAGCGAGGTAAGTGCCTTGCTGGAAGCGGTCAAAATGATGGTGGAATCCCACCAAAAGCAGGCAGAATTTCACCAAGAGCAAGCCAAGCAGGCCGCAGAAGCTCCAGCCAAACAGGCCATGAAAGCAGCCAGAGTTCAAGCTCGGTAGGTAGAACGCATGAAGCGACTGGTCACCGCACAGATGGGCCAAAATCGCTCAGTTCCTGAAACTACCATAGCAACCCACCACTCATTTCAGCACCACACCTAGTCCACTGATGGACTGCTCCATAGTTTTATATGCCACAGACCCCTGACATTTGATGGGAGTTTCTCTGCTATTGATACAGCAAATTAGATAAAAATAGTAGAGAAGAACCTAACTAGCATCAAGTGCCCAGATGCTGAGGTGATCCGTCTAATGACTCATCTACTCCAAGGTGAGGCAGAATACTGGTGGGACAACATCTGCCATACGTTATTCGCAGATTGGGAACTGCAAGAAATCTCATGGGGACGAGTTCATAGTAGCATTTCAGACTCAATACATCTCTACTTCTGCCACGCATACAATGGCAGATCAAATTCTTAAACTACAGCAGGGAAGCCGATCAGTTTTGGTTTATAAATCTGAATTCCGACGGCTAGCAAAGTTTGCCTCCAATCTCGTCCCTACGGAATCCAATCGATGCCATCGCTTTCGGAGCTGACTGCGATTGTAACAACTATAGGTTGTTATCTTGCTAGTCTATAGTCTAAGTAATCATTAATTCCATTGCTTTTAAAATATCAAATGAATCGTATCCTAAAAATTTGAGTCCATTGGACTTCCCTAGTCTGGAATGTATTTTAATTAGTCTAGATACCCTAGATTAGACCTAAAATATATTAATCTCACAATTAAAATTTGATTGCATTTTTAAATTCCTCACCCCCAAATTAGCTAGGGGTGAAAGTTTGGTGTAATTTGGAGATCATTTAGGCCATGAATAATATTTAATTAAATTAGTCTAATTGCATATTAGGGTTTCCAACAATTTGATTTTGCAAATCTATCATATACCCATTTAAACGGTCGGGATTTGCTGTGCGGACTGCGGGCGATCCGTTGTGGAGCCTGGATCACGCGGCTGCGGAACTCCGTTCCGATCCGCCGTTCCCCCTAAGAATCCGACGGTTATGATCAGATCTCGCGGAATCGCGGATCAACAATTGGATCTGCCTGACCGATCCTATGGCCTGGATCATTCCCGCGATCGGCCATTAGGATCTGAGCGATCCGAGCCATTTTTCCATCTGATTGATTGATCTGACGACATCCGAAGGTCCCGCTACTGTGAACCTTCGTCTTCCTCTTGCCGTACTCGATAAGGAGATCCTCACTGCTATCATTATTGAGTCCGAAGCTAGCCCCAATCGGTCTAATCGATCGATCGGGCTAAGTCCCCTAAGGAATGCCTCGGGTGAGTAAGGTCCCGGCGTTCCAGCCCACCTCAGGCCCTTAGACCAGAGGAATTCAATCCGTCTCACCTCCCTGAATGTGTAGGGATCGAGCCCTGGGTCTGGGGTCGCCTATGTGGGAAGAATTGTCTCCCCACAGCAGCTCCATTAAAGGAGCCCTCAGGTGAGTAAGGTCCAGCCGATCCGAACCGTCTCACAGAGGGCTTCGAGTCCCGTTCGGTGCGCCTGGCCACGGTGAACGTGTAACGATTGTTGGTTGGTTGTGCCGTGGTCGGGATGCACCAGAATTGACCGATTAGGGTTCCCTTAATCGGATCCTTCCGTCAGGACGAAGGATCGGGGACGAAGCGCTGTGCGGGTCGGGCCGACCCACATGTTTTGGTGAACGGACCGAACCTATCTTAATTAATATTCGAATAATTGGAAATATTTTTCTTAAGGAAAATAATTCAATTATTCTAATCATAGGGATTTAATTAAATAAAAATACATAATATAATAATGAAATAACTTTTAATCCACTGGTCCAAATCCTAAATATTATATATGAAATTGATCAGAAAAACCTCAGGGATCTGAATATAAAATAATAATGAACATCAAATGGTTAGATTTTTCATGTTTGCCAAATTATTGCAGATCTTAATTAGGATTGATTATCATGAATACTTATCCAAATTGCATGATTAGGGTGCCATTATTATCCTTATGCAGAGTAGAATGAATGTGCTAAGTGATTTATTTTTCTGATTCCTGTATTTCAATTTATGCCATAATCTTGTTAAACCATGATTAGTGAAAATTAAGGTTTGTAATCATTAGATATTAGCAAACTTAGTCTCTAATTAATTGTATAATAAGATGGAACTTATGAGCCAAATTGTATAAATTTCTGATGATTAGATTTGTAGTTATGTGCTAATCCTTTTGGATTTATTAAGAGTTTGATTAGCACTAATTACTTTCTATTTTCTAAAATTTTTCTATTAATATGATTCATAACAGTAATGGAGATGTATTGAAATTATGTATAAAAATTTAGGATGTATAAATTGAATAAATCAAAAATGGAGAACTTAACATCATAACTAACTTAAGAAGTCTTAAGACTTTAATCAAGCTATTAAGACTTGATCTAAGTCTAAAATTTCCACCAATAATACATTCCAAATTCACTAATTTGATATTTGATTTATAAATAAATATTTGATCTTAATTGGGCATGAGTAAGGGGTCAAACCCTAATATATTTGATTAAGATCCAAATTCTTAAATCCTTAATTAAATTGACTTGATTACAAGATAAGAAAATTAGATATATTAAGATTATTGATAAATCTATGTGATTGATTAATCTGAATCTAAACTTTAGATCCTTGATTTTCTCCTAAAAGACTACTAGCATAAAAAGATAATAGAACTAAATTGATTTAATAATTAATCTGACTCTAATAACATCATTAATTTAAATTCCATAATCTTAGAATAAGATATGATTAGATGACTTAATCATCTGATCTGATCACTCTAAATATAAATATTAAATGGAACATAATATATTAGCTTTAGAATTATGGGTATGAGATCTTAAGTATCTTAGCATATGATTGCCTCTGAAATATTTTAAAGACCTACATTTAAATATACATCAAGGTAGAAGAATTTTGTATAACTCATTAAGCTAGAAGCTTAGATGATCCCTTAACCTTAGAAGTTGATCTTAACCCCTCATGGTAGGAATCACTTAAGATATTAGAATGACATTTTTTCTTATGGTAGAATCCATATTTAGTGATCATTGATCACCTTTTCTTGGAGCCTTGTATATGACTTACCTATTTAGCATATGATTTAATAGTCTTGATAAATCCTTATTGATTAAATAGAGTTGTTTGAACCCAAGTCATTAGTTGGTGTAGTATGGTATACCCATAGTACTAGTTTTTCTTCAGTAGTATTCAAGATTAGTTGATTCACTCTAATGTGGACTTATGAGCATGTGCTATCCCTAGGGATTAGACTAATACAGTCCTGTTAGAGTAAATCTCCCAAGACTAAGAGTGTATTAAACATGGACTCATTCCTTAGTTTGATTGAAATACAAATCGCCAACGGGCAATGCCTCCTAGCGAAGACCGCTTCAATAGGTGTGGCTCAAAGAAATTAAGTAATTAGAATCACCTTCTTTAAGATACTGAGTGTGATTGTGAGTTAGGTATCTTAATAACTCAGTTTGAGATACAAATTGCCAATGGATGATGCCTCCTATCGAAGACCGCTTCGTTAGGGTGGCTTAATCAAACTATGTGATAAGAATCACCTTTCCTACAAATGTGCTAAATATGTGTATACAATCATCCCATATAATGATCTTTAAGTAAATCTTCAACTTTAACCAATTTTCGTTCTAGAAGCTAGTAGTCAGAATCCTTTTTAGCAAGATTCTGCACAGTGGAGACCTTGAATTCATCATCTGCATGTAAAGCTTCATGGATTTCTGGATTTTCCTCATATAGAATAAAAGCATGGGCATAAACATGAGTATGAGCATGACGAATGATTCAGTGATGACGTATGAGTATTAGTGATGAATTATGGGTTACATAATGTTGCATATATTAACTGGGGAATTTCAAGATGCATCGGCATCACCGTATTGTCTTCCTAACTAAGTGTATGTATACATTAGACCGTACGACTCATAGTCTTTCAGTGATAGTTCTGTTACATACCGTGGCATACCATGTTGTGGCATATTTGGGTGCATCATTCTAGTGACATATAATACAACATTGGACATTTTTCACATTAATTTTTGAGCATTTGATATTTTCATTTAATTTCAGTATTCAGTTTTGATGCAGTTTTACTTTGCTTAATCTTTACAGTTTCAACTATATAGTGCCTTTACTATTATTTTATATAGTCGTATTTACTTTACTGTCTATTTCATTTACTTTAGAACTGCTCAGTTAGTTGTGATGTGTTCGACTTCTTGTCTAACACGGGGTACTTTTGGGATCCGGCAATTTGCTAGATCCTGATCAGCTTGTGAATATAGGGCAGGAGTACTTACAGGAGATCCAAGAGGAGTACGTGGAGCCTTAGTGGATCAAACTTCCACCTTTTACTTACTGCTTTATTTTCAATACTTCAGATAGACTTTACTTTTTATCTTTTAAATCAGTTTGTAATAATTCTGGATATATTTTACTTTTCTTTTTTGAGACGAATGTTTACTACTGCTCTGTACTAAATGTATTATGGATGTTTTCCTTTAGCTTCCGCACTCTGTTATACTACTATACTTAGTATTGTGATATGATCAGCATACTGGAAATGTTGATATATTGATAACATATATTGGATTCATATTTACCTCTTTAACTCCAATATACGTATTAGTCTAATACTTAAGACAAGCATTCTACTCTTATCTTAAGTATTGACTCTTGATCCTACTATTAGGTTTGAGTCAGCAGACTTCAGTGTGGCTCAGTCTTTTAGCCTATTCGGGGAGATGCTATTATCAGTTGCTCCCTCCCCAAGTAGCGCACCACTCTGCCACCGATCTGATTATAATTGTAACATTTGCGCGCAGTGACGTAGCGGGGCACTACAGTTGGTATCAGAGAAGTATTATAAAGTGTCAGATAAGGAGTTTGTTCTTATCTACTTTATGATCTATTCTCTATATCAGGTCAAGATCACAAATTACTAAGTGGAATGAAAAACAAACATCCAAATGTTCATTAAGTTACCTTAAAAAAAAAAGGATTGACTATGTCTAGAATAATGACACCCTAGGAACTTAACGTACATAATAACTTGATTGAAACTATGCCTATTTTTAATATCAAAACTAACATCATAGGATTTAAACAAACTTGAAGGTAATCATAAAATGAAATACTTATAAATTGAGTTATTTTAGGAATGGAATACTCACAATCAACATTTTGGTTCTACCTTAGGAGGTTTGACGACTACTGGATAAATGACCTCCGAGATGGCCAGATCTACAGAAGGGTCGTCGATGGAGTGTCACCTCGATGAGTTGAGGTGCAAGATAAAATCCTTATCAATTCATCCTTTGGAGGCACTAGTCTTTCAGCACTCGCCCGAGAATGGTTAAATTGCGTTACTACCGCATTTTGAGAGACAGCCTGTCCGGAGAAGTATCGTAAAGATCTTACTGAGGGGATCAGTGAGTCATTGGTGGTATTAAGTATGTAGGAGATTAGCTTGAAGGAGCTACATAGTCATATACGATGAATTTTGTGCTACCTTTTGGATAGAATATTGTAAATAGATTTTTGAGATCTTATTATGTTATTTTTTTTCATCTCAGTTATATGTTTTGTGGATCCATGTATCTTCTCTTTTGAGAAATGAATGAATGAAATTATAGTAAGATTTTATATTTCTAAATTCATACTTGTATTTACAGTCATGAATCTTGGCTCTCCATCTGCTCCTACTCTAATTAAGAATACGGTCACGTCATCAGGCAGACTTGAGGAGTCCAACCCATTGTCAGTTTATTGAAGGCCCTAATAGATAGCAATGCACAATAGGCGCAAGAGACACATGCTCTTATCCTCTCGGTTAGACAGCAACCTGCACCCCCATCAGGATTCTCATCATCTTCACACTATACGGGAGAAGGAATCCTACACATTTTCCTTCATCTCCGAACTCCTACGTTCAATGGAGCGCTGAATCTTATGGACACAGTGAACTAGCTTAAGATGGCTGAGAAGAACTTGGCCAATATCAAGTGCCCTAACTCTGAAGCCATCTGCCTAGTAACTCATTTATTTCAAGAAGAAGCTGATTACTGGTGGGAGAACGAGCAAAACAACAAATTTGTTGATTATGAAGTAGAGGACATTCCTTAGGGCATGTTCTTGGAAGCATTTTGTGAAGCATTCATATCAGTGTCAGCTCAAGCAATTCTGGAGGATGAACTCCTCCATCTCACACAAGGCAATAATTCAGTGTTCGACTACGAGCAAGAATTTCGGAGATTGTTACGTTTCATTCCGGATCTAGTTAGAACGGAAGCATCTAGATGCCACCATTTCCTGAAAGGTCTGAGAGACTCTATTAAATCCCACTTAGTATTTCATCAAATTAAGACTCTGATTGAATTAATCGAGGCTGCCCGCCTACAAGAAGGATTCCAAGATCAACTTGTGACGGCCCTACCCCGCTGTGGTCCTGTTAACCCTTAAGCTAACATGATTACGGTGGAGGAGTCACCAAATGACAAAGTCCCCAATTAGAATTGAATTAGACACGTGCTCTAATCCAACTTAAATAAGAACTTTGCCATTCAATCCATAAGAACTATCACTAAATGACTATACATGAACTCAGAGTGCGGAAGCATAAAAAAATATAACATCCATCCAATACAGTATAAATACAATAATACAGAATAAGTAAAGTGCTGAAAGAGAAATCTAAACCTGTATTATTACAATAATTAATAAGTTTAAAAGAACTGAAAGGACTCTCAATCTCACTGAAAGAAAGAAAACTAAAGCTATAAATCTTCAAGAACGGGCTCCTCCTCCAATGGTAAGCTCTCCACTGGATCTGCTGCTCTAACAAACTCAGAGCCTACCATTATCAGTTTCATAATGGTAGGGCCCCAGCCAACAAAAGAAAAATTGATTAGACAATATGTCTAAGCACATTTTTGGGTAAACAATTTATTATGTTAAATAAATATCACCATAAACAGAACTGAAGTAATAGGTGCAGAAAAGCGTACAAAAAGAATAGTAATAAGTTATAAACAAATAGTTTATAACTAAGCAAATAGGAAGTAATGCATATCTCCTCCAAGCAACTGCAACAAAGACAGGTAAGCAAAAGATTAACCAAAGCTGTAGGAAAATATAACCTAAATATGCATATGATCAAACAGATTATGCTAAGTGACATACAGAAATTTAACCGTATAAATCTGAAAACAACTAACATCCTACATATAAAAATAATAAGTAAAACTAGCATCCTATATAGTGCAGGAAAACTGTAAGTAAAACAGTGCTATAATGCAGAATATAAAAGAAAAACAGTAACTGTAAACTGAAGCTGCAGTGACTATCTAAGTCACTCAAACTGAAAACATACTCAGCAAATCTTAGCCTGATGAGCTAAGAAACTATGAACTAAATATTACTGAAAACTCTTAGCCTGATGAGCTAGGACAGAACTGAATGTAAGTGTACTTGAATTAGTATAACCATATCAGAATCTTGACTCTATAGTCAGTATGGCAAGAGTCTATCCATCCTATCACTCGGACTAGGCATGGCCATAGACTGTCAGACATTAAACCCTCGAAAGGTTGCCGACCCGAATGGGTTGATCGAAGAGGTATACTAATCAAGCTACACCTTACAAACCACTTGTGAAACAAAAACTTAATGCTTCTTATGAATGTTCAAATTTAACGTAAGATATTTATCAAATATTTTAAGTACATAATATATGTTCAAGGTATAAAGCTCAAAATCAAGGAATGTGAAGCATCAAAATCAAAATGAGCAAGAAACTCTATCTAAAACACAGGTGATATCCGTTGTTATCTACTTTATTCATTCTATCTACTCTAAGTTACATAAGTTTTAGAATCATCAATTCTTACATATTCTGTAACTTAGAATCACGAATCCTACTAGTTGAAGATAATTAGGACTGGCCAAGTCCTAATTATAACTTAATTAAAAGACGATTATTTGGTTTAAGTGAATAAATCATCGACCTAATTTTTTGTAATTTAATTCATCCCAACCTCATCTTGATTAGCCAAATCAAGATGAAAAGATTAAGAGTTGGACTCCAGACGATGGGGTCTAATCACTTAATCTAAAGGTATAACTAAGGGTCTAAGGTTTAGAACCCAAATCTCACAGATTAGGTTAAGGCAAATCCTAATGATAAATTAATTTTATTAGGATGGATCTCTATTCTTAGTTCTAAAGTTTAAAGATCAAATAATCATTTAATAAACTAGGAAAAATCTATAAACTAATAAACTCAAAATTCATCTATTGAGTAACCCAATTTACTCATCTTAAGAATTAAGGCTCTTAATTATTAAGAGTATCTCTCAAGACATACATCCTAACTAATGTTATAAGACCTAAGGATGGGTCTAAGAATAATTAAAGAAGGAGAACACTCACTTAGGACTTAGGAATTTTTCTTAAGGAGTAAATTTTTAGATTTTAATCAAAATCTAATTTAAACTTAAATTTGATTAATTTCAATTCTAAATCATTCTATTTATTGATTTTAGTGATTAGAAACTAAATTTAGAGATTTTAAAGGCTAAACCCTAAATTTGGGCAAAATGACCATTTTGCCCCTACTTAAGGGTTCAAAAGATCAAATTTTTGATCTAGGGCTTAAATTCTAAAATTTTCTTTTGGAAAGTATTTCTTATTGTCTAATGTAAGATTAGACAGCAACTAAATTAATTTTGAGGGATTATTAAGCCATATGAGATCAAATTAGTGAATTTGACTCATAAAGGCAGATTAGTAATTTGGCTAAGTGAAAGTTAAGTTTTCTTTCAGATTATTGTTCTTTATTGTCTAAGTTTTCCATAGAACCTAAATTTACTAAATTATGGTAAGTATTGGCCAAGTTATGGCTAATACAAGATCTAAGGTTTAAAGGGTAATTAAGGGATTCTTAATTATAGGTCAAAAATCCTAACTTAGCTAATTAGTGTCCAAATTAAGCAAAATCAGTGGCTATGATTTACAAATAGTCCACTGATCACAATGACATGTGGTAGGCTCAATTTGGATCTAATTTGACTAAGTTATGACCAATTTAGGGTTAAGAGTGATTAGTGAGTGATTAACAAAATTAAGCACTCAAACACTAATCCAACCTTACAGATAGGTTCTAAATAATTCTAGGAGTCCTCTAAAACTTAAATAACTCAATTTGGATTATTAGATTTACTAATATTCACTAATCAAGTTTTGGAGTAATTAGGGAAGATTAGCAAATCAAACCATTATATCTAAAATATTTTTACATATTACTGTTAATTAGGTTTTTCTGATCTAAATTGATATTTGGATCATTCAATTTGGAGCTCAATTGACCAAGTTATGGTCAATTGAGGTTCCAGGGTTAAATATGGTAATTATGATTAAGCCCTAAAAGTGATTGGGCAAAAATTAATCCAAACAACAAAATGAACGCTATCAAATTAATCCTTAGGGTTTTCTGATCACTTTAAGACCCATATTGGGTATGTTTGGATCAATCTACATAAAGTTATGACCTAATAAAGTTTTGTAACATTTTAGGATTAATTTAGAAACCCTAAATGTCACTAGATTAAATAATGATCCTACAAAATTTTGGACAGTACCTATGTGTTCTTCTTATTTTTTTGATTCCAACCATATATAATTTTTCTATATTTCATTTAATAAATTAATTATATTAATGGTTAAAGATTTCATGATTTATTTAAATTACATAAATCCATTTAATGAAGCTGATTAAGACTAATTACATTTTCTAATATATGTTAATATATTACAGATTTTTTCGGCTGAGGCGGGACCCACAGGTTTTGATTGCGCCGACAGCAGTGGGTCCCGCAACCTACGTGTCAGCACGGGAAAGGAGGCTACGGCGCTGGCGGACCCTACATGACTCGGCCCGAGGTGACAGCGGGCCCGCGGTCAATGCCTCATGCAGATGACATGCCGCATAAGAATTCAAATAATTATTTAATTTATATTATACAGATTTAATTAATCAAATTTACCCTATTAAATGCATCCTAAAAATTTCCAATAAACCACCCTTAGTTAATTGAAGGGTGAGGAACGCAACGGCGCTCTCGGATTTTCGTTTCGATGAGTATTTAATTATTCGAATTTTCAGGTATTTAAATAATATTAAAATATTCGACGAAAATCCAACGACTTCCAAATGCCTCCAAAATTAATTAAAAACAATATAATTATTTAATTTATATTATACAGATTTAATTAATCATATTTACCCTATTAAATACATCCTAAAAATTTCCAATAAATCACCCTTAGTTAATTGAAGGGTGAGGAACACAACGACGCTCTCGGATTTTCATTTCGATGAGTATTTAATTATTCGAATTTTCAGGTATTTAAATAATATTAAAATATTCGATGAAAATCCAACGACTTCCAAATGCCTCCAAAATTTCACCCTTAGCTAATTTGGGTGTTCTGAACGCAATGGAGAAGTCGGATTTTCAATTTGAGGTCTATATAAAAAGTCAATTTTCCAGGGTTTGGAATTTTCTAGAGTTCTTGATTTGACTTTGTTGACTTCTAGTTTGACCTAGATTTTAGAGATGAGTTCTAAATTATTTAATTAGTGACTTAGAACCTTAATTAAGACTTAGATTAGTCTTAATTGAGTAAAATAACAGCCTGGGTTGTTACACAACTGGACCAAAAAAGAAAGGCAATAGTTATTCAGCCTATGAAGGAACGTTTTGGCCATCATAAGGTGGCAAAAGTCTATAACATGGAAACTACACAACCCCAACCTCAGAACTTTGAGTGCAAACGATTGCATCTGTACGGAAAATGCTACCACTTTGGTGGTGTATATTTTACTTGTGGTAGCGGTCGCTGCTATTACGAATGCAATGAGAAGAACACAATCGACGGAGTGCTCATCAATCGCTCCCATCATAAACAAGCATTATGTGCACAACCAAGGAACAGCCGAGAGCCTGCTCTCTCTATAATGTCAGCTACTACTTTGAACTCTAAAGCAATTGTACCTACACAAAAGTCAAACTATGATCGTCAGGGTCAAAAGCCCCATAACAAACAACCCTCAGCACCGGCAAAGGTATATATGTTAACTCCCGCCTCTGCTCCTAAGGACAACAATGTGGTTTCAAGTATGCCTTAAATTAATTTTATTCAATTCTTACTAATTCAATAATCAGTCTTTACCCTTCCAGCATTTTCAAATGTTTGAGTAGCTATTCTTATAAAGTCATCTTAATCATAGGCACTTATCAATAAACGATAAATCTTGTAACATCCTTTTCGATACAGGAGCGAGTCATTCCTTCGTATCGAAAAGTTGGGCTAAAACTCTTAAGCTACCAACCTATTAATTAACTAACTCATTGTGCATCGGGTTACTTTCTGGAGCCCGTATGCAGTCCCAACAATTCTGCAACATAGATATTTCTATTGGTGAATAAAATTTTGGGGCTAAATTAATTGTATTTCCAATTATAAACTTTGATATAATCCTAGGCAAGAATTGATTAAGTTAACATGGCGCTTCCATAAATTACCAAAACAAGAAAATAACTTTGGGTAGTGGAAGCTTCATAGGACTGGCAGGCTACTGCTATGCTAAGCACACTGATATCCATGAGTTCAGTTGGACCCACATTTTATCACGATGTTTCCATCTCCCAAACCAAGGATGAAGACTATCTGAAGTTTAAAGTGGACATCGAAAGTGGTCATTGCTTTGATCTTCAGCTTCGAGGTGATTTAATCTATCAAGGAGATCGTCTATGGATTCCCAAATCCATGTATCAAGAGATATTAGTAGAAGGTCACAATTCTGGTTACCAAGTACATCATGGTAGTACCAAGATGTATCAAGATCTAAAGAAATCAGTCTGGTGGCCTAGAATGAAGAAAAGTATAATAGAATTTGTAGCAAAGTGTCATGCTTGTAACTTACTGAAAGCCGAACACCAAAATCCTGGGGGACTTTTCCAACCTCTAGCAATTCCAGAATGGAAGTGGTTTGATATTTCTATGGATTTTGTTATGGGTTTACCTAAATCAAGATCCAGTACTGATTTAATCTGGGTCATTGTCGACTGACTGACCAAATCAGCACATTTTATTTATATACGTCAAACTGATTCTGTAGAGAAATTAGCAAAATTGTATATCAAGGAAATTATCAGACTCCATGGAATTCCCAGATCCATCATATCTGATCGAGATAGTCATTTCACATCTAAATTCTGGCAAGTAGTGCATCAAGACTTGGGAACTGCTCTAGCCATGAGCACTGCTTTTTATCCTCAAACAGATGGTTAAATGGAAATAGTCAATCAAGTCTTGAAAGATCTTCTTCATCTCTATATATTGGATTTTGGAGGCTTCTGGGAAGAACATATTCCTCTCATTGAGTTCACATACAACAATATTTTTCAGGCGAGTATTGGCATGTCTGCATATGAAGCTCTGTATGGTAAGAAATGCAGTACTCCATTAGTATGGTCTGAAACAGGCAGTGTTCAGCTATATGGTTCTGATTTAGTTGAAGAAATAAATCGTAAGATTCAACTAATCCAGCAAAGAATTAAAGCAGCTCAAGATCGCCAGAGTAAGTATCATGATGCTCATCATAGTACTCTAGAATTTGATGTTGGAAATTTTACATATCTTGAAGTTAGTCTGATGAAAGGCGTGCATCATTTTGGTGTAGCCGGGAAGCTAAGTCCCTGCTATGTCGGACCATTTGAAATCCTAGAGAAGATTGGTTCTACAGCTTATCGATTGCAGCTTCCTGAAGATTTCTCTGTAGTTCATAATGTAATCCACATCTCCTCTCTGTGGAGATATCTTCGCAACCCATCTCATCTAATTCAACTTCCAGCGCTGTCTCTCCAGCCGGATCTTTCTTATGCGAAGGAGCCAATTAAGATCTTAGCTCATGATCAAAAGTAGCTGAGAAATTGCTTGATCCCAATGGTAAAGGTTCAGTGGAGAAATTGCTCTTTAGAAGAATCTACTTGGGAGAAAGATGTGAATATGAAAAGAAAGTATCCCAGTCTCTTTGGAAATCCAGCTACCCTTTAACTTTCTAAATTTTATTTCTATTCTTCAGAATCATGCATAGTTGTCTTCTCTCTTAAGATAATGTCGAGGACGACATCGTTCTTAAGTGGAAGAGTCTGTAACAACCCTAGGTTGTTACCCTGCTAATATATAGTCTAAGTAATCATTAATTCCATTGCTTTTAAAACATCAAATGAATCCTATCATGAAAATTTGAGTCCATTCAACTTCCCTAGTCTAGATTGTATTTTGATTAGTCTAGATGCCCTAGATTAGACCTAAAATATTTTGATCTTTGAATTAAAATTTGTTTGCATTTTTGAATTCCTCACCCCCAAATTAGCTAGGAGTGAAAGTTTAGTGCAATTTGGAGATCATTTAGTCCATGAATCACATTTACTTAAATTGGTCTAATTGCATATTAGGGTTTTCAACAATTTGATTTTGCAAATCTATCCTATACCCATTTAAACGACCGGGATTTGCTGTGCAGACCGCGGGCGATCCCCTGTGGAGCCCGGGTTACACCGCAGCGGAACTCCATTCCGATCCGCCGTTCCCCCAGAGAATCCGATGGCTAGGATCAGATCCCGCAAAACTGCGGATCAACCATTGGATCAACTATTAGATCTACCCGGCCGATCCTATGGCCTGGATCACTCCCGTGATCGGCCGTTAGGATCCAAGCAATCCGAGCTGTTCCTCCATCTCATCAATTGATCAAACGGCATCCGAAGGTCCCGCTACTGTGGACCTTTGTCTTCCTCTCTCCGTGCCCGATAAGGAGATCCTCCCCATACTGTCAGCTGCCCAGCCTGTCTCCCACTTCCGCATCCACCTCAGCAGGTCGTTACAACCTCCAACGTTTGGCAAGGAACCCAATTGGGCTTCGTGGCCTAGCGGAGCTCGAAGTGAAAGTTTGAAAGCTCGGCCATGGCCCAGTCTCTCAAGCCTCCCCAGCCCGATCCATCCCTCTGGAAACTTCCCCACTTCTTTGCTAATGCTATAAATAGCCCCAGCATTGCTCCATTTGATCCTTGCTGATCAATTGAGCCGATCCTTCTTCTGCCATTGTTGGTCTGTAAGCTTCCTCTGGGCGATCCCAAGAGCTCTTGAACTGCTGACAGTAGGCTCTCCTGGAGTTCAGGATCCTTTACAGTGTTTGGAAACTCGGCTAAGGCCATTCGAACCCTTAGTCGATCCCCCCGAGCTTAGCTGACAAACCAGGTACCCCCTCTTGCTCACTCAGAGCTAATTGGGCTCAGACTCCCTTTCATTTGATGTGTATAAATGTGTATTATAGTTTCGAACTCACCTTTATTGTAATTGAGTTTTAAGCTAGCCCCGATCAGCCGAATCGATTGATCAGGCTAAGTCCCTTAACGAACGCCTCGGGTGAGAAAGGTCCCAGCATTCCAACCCACCTCAGGCCCTCTGACCAGGGGGCTTCGATCCGTCTCACCTCTCTGAAGGTGTAAGGATCGAGCCCTGGGTCTGGCGTGGCCTCTATGGGGAGAATTGTCTCCCCACAGTAGCTTCATTAAAGGAGCTCTCAGGTGAGTAAGGTTCGGCCGATCCGGACCGTCTCACAGAGGGCTTCGGGTCCCGTACGGTGCGCCTGGCCACGGTGAACGTGTAGCGATTGTTGGTTGGTCGCGCAGTGGTCGGGATATGCCGAAATTGGCCGATTAGGGTTCCCCTAATCGAATCCTTCCATCGGGACGAAGGATCGGGGACAAAGCCCTGTGCGGGTCGGGCCGACTCGTGACCCGCGCAGTGCGACAGTCCCGGGTCTTTGGGCCCCAGCTGACCCGTGTGTTTTGGTGAACGGGCTGATCCCGTTTTAATTAATATTCGAATAATTGGAAATATTATTTTAAGAAAAATAATTCAATTATTCCAATCATAGGGATTTAATTAAATAAAAATACATAATGTATTAATGAAATAACTTTTAATCTACTGGTCCAAACTCTATGATATTATATATGAAATTGATCAAAAAATCCTCAAGGATCTGAATATAAAATAATATTGAACATCTAATGGGTAGATTTTCCATTTTTGCCTAATTATTGCAGATCTTGATTATGTTTAATTAGCATGAATACTTATCCAAATTGCATGATTAAGGTGCCATTAGTTTCCTTATACATAGTAGAATGAATGTGCTAAGTAATTTAATTTATGATCTATGTATTTCAATTTATGCCCTAATCTTGTTAAACCATAATTAGTGAAAATTACGGTTTGTAATCATTGGATTTTAGCAAACTTAGTCTCTGATTAATTATATGATAAGATAGAACTTATGAGCCAAATTGTATGAATTTTTGATGGTTAGATTTGTAGTTGTGTGCTAATCCTTTTACATTGATTTAGAGTTTGATTAGCACTAATTACTTTTTGTTTTCTGAAATTTTCTATTAATATGATTCATAATAATAAGGGAGATGTATTGAAATCATGTATGCAAATTTATGATGTATAAATTGAATAAATCAAAAATGGAAAACTTAATTATCACAATTAACTTAAGAAGTCTTACGACTTTAATCAAGCTATAAGACTTGATCTAGGTCTAAGATTGCCACTAATAATACATCCCAAATTCATTGATTTGATATTTGATTTATAAATAAATATTTGATCTTAATTGGGCATGAGTAAGGGGTCAAACCCTAATCTATTTGATTAAGATCCAAACTCTTATTAAATCCTTAATTAAATTGACTTGATTACAAGATAAGGAAATTGACATTATTCCAATAATGTATCTGATTTGGTATTAATTTTAAATATTTGAATTAGACATGTTAAGATTATTGATAAATTTATATGGTTGATTAATCTGAATCTAAACTTTAGATCCTTGATTTTCTCCTAAATAAGACTATTAGCATAAAAGGATAATAAAACTAAATTGATTTAATAATTGATCTGACTCTAATAATATCATTGATTTAAATTCCATAATCTTAGAATAGGATATGATCAGATGACTTAATCATCTGATCTGATCACTCTAAACATAACTATTAAATAGAATATAATATGTTAGCTTTAAAATTAAGGGTATGAGATATTAAGTATCTCAGTATATGATTGCCTCTGAAATATTTTAAAGACCTAAATTTAAATATATGTTGAGGTAGGAGAATTTTGTATAACTCGTTGAGCTAGAAGCTTAGATGATCCCTCATAGTAGGAATCACTTAAGATAGTAGAATGACACTTTTCCTTGTGGTAGAATCCATATTTAGTGATCCTTGATCACCTTTTCTTGGAGCCTTATATAGGACTTACCTATTTAGCATAGGATTTAATAGATTTGATAAATCCTTGTTGATTAAATAGAGTTATCTGAACCCAGGTCATTGGTTGGTGTAGTATGGTATACCCATAGTACTAGTTTTTCTTCAGTAGTATTCAGGATTGATTGATTCACTCCAATGTGGACTTATGAGCAGGTGCTATCCCGAGAGATTAGACAAATATAGTCCCATTAGAGTAAATCTCCCAAGACTAAGAGTGTATTAAACATGGACTCATTCCTTAGTTTGATTGAAATACAAATCGCCAACGGGCAATGCCTCCTAGCGAAGACCGCTTCAATAGGTGTGGCTCAAAGAAATTAAGTAATTAGAATCACCTTCTTTAAGATACTGAGTGTGATTGTGAGTTAGGTATCTTAATAACTCAGTTTGAGATACAAATTGCCAATGGATGATGCCTCCTATCGAAGACCGCTTCGTTAGGGTGGCTTAATCAAACTATGTGATAAGAATCACCTTTCCTACAAACATGCTAAATATGTGTATACAATCATCCCATCTAATAATCATTAAGTAAATCTTCAACTTTAACTAATTTTCATTCTAGAAGCTAGTAGTCAGAATCCTTTTTAACAGGATTCTGCACAGTGGAGACCTTAAATTCATCATCTGTATGTAAAGCTTCATGGATTTCTGGATTTTCTTCATATAGAATAGAAGCATGGGCATAAACATAAGCATGAGCATGACAAATGATTCAGTGGTGACATATGAGTATTAGTGATAAATTATGGGTTACGAAATATTACATACATTGATTGGGGAATTTCAGGATGCATCAGCATCACTGTACTATCTTCCTAACTGAGTGTATGTATACATTGGACCGTACCACTCATAGTCTTTCAGTGATAGTTCTGTTACATACCGTGGTATACCGTATTGTGGTATATTTGGGTGCATCATTCCAGTGACATATAGTACAACATTGGATATTTTTCATATTGATTTCTGAGCATTTGATATTTTCGTTTACTTACAGTATTCAGTTTCCATGCAATTTTACTTTACTTAGTCTTTACAGTTTCAGTTATATAATGCCTTTACTATTTTCTACAGTCGTGTTTACTTTAATGTATAATACATTTACTTTAGAACTACTTAGTTTATTGCATTGTGTTAAACTTCTTGTCTAATATGGGGTACTTTTGGAATTGGCAATTTGTTAGATCCCGAGCAGCTTGTGGAGACAGAGCAGGAGGACTTACAGGAGATCTATGAGGAGTACGTGGAGCCTTAATGGATCAGACTTCCACCTTTTACTTACTGCTTTATTTTCAGTACTTCAGATAGACTTTACTTTTCATCATTTAAATCAGTTTGTAAAAATTCTCGATGTATTTTACTTTTCTTTTCTACGACAAATATTTACAACTGCTCTGTGATGAATGCATTCTGGATGTTTTGCTTTAGCTTCCGCACTCTATTATACTAATATACTTAGTATTATGATGTGATCAGCATACTAGAAATGCTGATATATTGATAATATATATTAGATTCATATTTATCTCTTTAAATCTAATATACATATTAGTCTAATACTTAAGATAAGTATTTTACTCTTATCTTAAGTATTGACTCTCGATCCTACTCTTAAGTTTGAGTCAGCAGACTTCAGTGTGGCTCAGTTTTTTTAGCCTATTCGGGGAGATGGCTCCATACGAGGCACTTTATGGCAGGAAGTGCTCTACACCCATGTCTTGGGCTGAGACCGGAGATGTTCAGTTGTTCGGCTCAGAACTAGTCGAGGAGACGAACAAAAAGATTAAACTTATTCAGCAACGTATCAGGGCAGCCCAGGATAGACAAAGTAAATATCATAATCTCCGCCGTCGACCCTTAGAATTTCAAGAAGGAGACTCCGTTTACTTAAAGGTCAGTCCCATTAAAGGAGTCCATCGCTTCGGGGTTGCCGGTAAGCTTAGTCCAAGATATGTTGGACCGTTCAAAGTCCTCCAGAAGATCGGGTCAGCTGCCTACCGATTAGACTTGCCAGAGAATTTCGCAGGAGTGCACAATATTTTTCATGTATCGTCCCTAAGAAAGTGTCTTCGGGACCCGTCTCATCTTGTGCAATCCCAGGAATTCAAATCCAGCTATATCTATCATTTACTGAGGAACCAATTAGGATCTTGGCCCGTGACCGCAAGCAACTCAGGAATCGTGCAATCGATATGATTAAAGTCCAATGGAAGAATCGTTCCTGCAACGAAGCCACCTAGGAAAAGGAATCCGATACGCGATACAAGCATCCCAAACTCTTCGAAAACCCAAGTACTTCTATTTCCTAGTATTTTGAACCATTAAATTTCAATACGAGTCATGCTTAGTTCCACTTGAGTGATGTCGAGGACGACATCTTATTAAGTGGGGGAGTCTGTAACAACCCGAGTTGTTACCATAGTGATTAAGACTAACCCTAAGTCTTAAGCACAATTATACGTGCTAATTAGGTCAATTGGAGTCAAACTCTGAGACCTAATCCAAATCAAGAGTCAAATGGATCGAATCATAATTTCTGGAAATCCAGAAACCCTAGAAAATTGACATATTTAAATTGACCTCCGATCGAAAAATGGACACTGCCATTGTGTTCTTTGACCCACAAATTAGCTTGGGGTGAAGTTTTCGTGTCAATCAGAAGTCGTTAAAATTTCGATGAATATTTTAATAATAAAAATACCCCAGAAATCGAGGTATCAAAATACTCGTCGGATCGAAAATCCGACTTCGCCATTGAATTCCTTGACCCAAATTAGCTAGGAAAAATATGTTCAAAAATTTCTGGAAAAATTTAAATATATATATATATATTTAATTAATTACTTAACGGCCGCCGTTAAGTAATTAACGGATCCGTCAACTCTAGCTGACGGCGCCGTCTATCCAGACGGCGCCCTCTCAGCCGTTGGATCGCGCCCGGATCCAACGGCTGCGGAGCCGTCGTCCTCGACGGCTCCGTCCCGTGTGCCACACGGCGTCCCGCCGCCCAGCCCGGCCAACCGGAGCCCTCCCCGGCCTTGGCGAGGTCGCCGGCGCGCCTATAAGGCCCCGGCTAATCGACGGGCTCCGGGTTAGCGAAACCGGAGCCCGATTTTCCCCGATACGAGCACGATCCCCGTCCACCGTCGATCCAGGTACCTCCCGATCTCCCCCTCCGTTCATGTAACAACCCTACCCTAGCTAAAACTAGATTAATTAAGCTAAACCAAGGTTTGATTTTGATTCCATTGGATTCAATGGGTCATTTAAACATAAACCTAGAAGTTTGAAATCTATCGGAGCTAAATTGGAAAATTTGGTATTTTTGGCTATTTTTAAGCCTTGAAAAATACCTAAATTATTTTGATCTCCAAATTAAAATCTGATTTCATTTTTGAATTCCTCACACCCAAATTAGCTAAGGGTGAATTTTTGGGAATTTTTGGAGCTCATTTGATCCTAAATTGGATATATGAATTATTAGAATATTAAATTATTCTTTTTTATTTTATTAATAATTTTATTTAAATAATTAAATTTTAGTGTTAGGATTTGCTGTCAACACCGCGGCAGATCCGCGGCGGGGTCCCGATAGCAGCGCACGATTTCGAGCCAACGGGATGGTTAGCACGCATCTCAGCGTGCTTTGATCCAATGGCTCGCGCCGTCAATCGGATCCAGCAGATCTCGACCGTTCCGTGGTTCTGAGATATGACCCGACGGCGCTTAATCCATCCGCCTTAAATAAGTCGATCACCTGTTCGATCCACGGATTAAGATCTGACGATCGATCTGATTCCCACTATCAGTCGTTACTGGTCGGGTGATCAGGACCGTTCCATCTCAACTGGAAACCTATCAGACGGTCGCGCTCTAGCCAGCCACTGTTCACCTTCGTCCCCGAATGATTCAGCCTGATCGCGGAAAATTTTTCGTACCCAGCCACGTCGACCTTGTCGGCCACCCTCCTGCCAGGTCAGTTGGACCGTTAGAGGTCTTTCCCATTGTGGCCGAGCCACAGGGATGGCTGAGCCATTCCCTGAGAGGAAATGGCGAGTGACCCCCTCGGGCCGAGCCTAAGCCATGGCTCCAGACCTCAGCAGCCACCCTGGACCTCCCAGCAGCCTATAAATACCCCCATTAACACCTCAGTGAGCTCCTTTACTCACTGTGAAGCTCACCTTGGTCTCTTCTTCTGTTCCCGACGTTCCAAGCTCTCCCGGCGATCGACCATGCCGTTTTAGCTGATAGTGGGTGTGCGTCTGACGTTCAGACCCCCAGCATTGTTCCTGTGATCACTTGGAGTCTCAGGACAGTCTGCATTGTCTTCGTCATCGCAAACAAAGGTACAGCCTCTCCCATTTCCAGTAGAGCTGGTTTTTAGCTCGTTTCGCACTCAATTAAGCTTATGTGCTGTGCTAGGACCCTTCCTTAGCTCCTCCGTGTTCGATCGGGTCAGTAAGCATGGTCTGGCAGTGACCCAGATGACGAATTCATCGTCTGTACGCACCGCCAGACGGAGTTCTGGTTTCGCCAAATTTGGCGTCTCCAGTAGAAGTCAGCTGCATAGCTAGTATTAGATCCCTCGGAGCAATAATTGTAACTGGTATCGAGGGTTAGGTTCGACCAGATCGATCAATTCGACTGAACTTGATCGATCCAGTCGAAGCTTTGAGCGGCAGAAAACACGGAGTAGCATTCCAACGATCCAGACCACCTCAGTATCTCTCGTTGCGCCCTATCGCTCCATCTTCGATCCCTAAACGTGTAGGGATCGAGACATCGGCAGCTCGTGGACTCTGTGAGGAGAATTATCTCCTCACAGGTGCGCAGCTGAGGGATTTAGGCTGAATAGGCATCCAACGAACCAGAGCCTCCCAGTGAGGGCTTCTTAGTTCAATCGACGTGTCTGAGGTCAGGGAACGTGTAGCCGTCGAAATCGCGGCGTGGCGTGGCCGGAGCGCGGTGAATTTGGCGCTGGAAGCCCGTCTCATAAATTAGGGCTGCGGATGCGTCGGGAGGAAGACGAAGACCGATTTTGGGCCGGGCCGAGCCCCGACCCGCGCGGTTTGGAATTTGGGCCGCGGTTAATTAAACGATTATTGGAATTTATTTTTAATAGTTATGTTTTAATTTAATTAAAACCTAAAGTTCTGATTTAAATAAAAATACATAATGAATTAATTAAATAACTTTAGTTATACAGATCCAAATTGTATGATCCAATATACCATTTGAATTAGAAAAATTCAAGGAATCTGAATATAAAATAAAATTTCAGATCCAATGGTTGGATTTAAAAATATTGGCCAAAACTTCTCTGTTCTTAAATAAATCACATAAAATTATATAAACATCCAATCTATGAGTTTAAGGGCTCTGATTGCTCCTTGTACCCTAAGAAACAATTCTAGACCCTTGAAATTAGTTTTGGATAATTAATTTTCTTAATCACTCCCTAATCACCCTAATCAAGAATTAGTGAATTAAACCCTAATTAAGCCTCTGATTTGGGTGGGGATGGTTCCTAATATCATATTAGATCTAGTATAACCTAAGTATAAGGTTGGATTGCCCTAAAGTACCTTAATCTCACTAACACCCTAAGTGGTTTAATTAAGTGATTAGTGCTAATTAAGACTATTTAGGTCATCAAAACCTAAAGTAAAGGTGTTTCCCACTTCATTTAGTCATATGAAATGCTTTAAAATAGATTAGAACAAATTTGGACAACAAAACCCTAAAATCCTAATTTTAGCCTTAAGAGGGGCATTTTGGTCATTTTGGCCAAAATGTGATTTAGTGTTCTTTAAGGATTAAAAATTTCAGTAAGCCACTATAACATAGATTGGAAATGTTCTCTGAAATCCTAGAACAATAATACTCACCAATCCATAAGGTATCATTAATTCCTTAATTAAGATACTTAAATCTAAGCATTCCTTATAAAGATCATTGGACATTAACTTAATTAAGTCTAATAATTGAAATGGTCAGTTACCTCATTATTAAGTTCAGTTAAGATAATATTAGAGTTAAGTGTTAAAAGAAAAAGGGAACTAAAAATATCTAAGTAGAATCTTAGCTTAAGTTCTAAAGTGATCAAAACTCAGACCCTTAGATCTTAAGTAGCCTAAGAAGGTCAAAATGGGTTTAATGTTAATCTAATACTTGAAATTATTAGTTCTTAACATTAATAAGCTCCTTATAGTTAATTATTAAATTAAATTCTAAAGAAAATCACAAATGGAAACCCTTAAGTCAAAACTCTAATTAAAAGTCTAAAGTGATCAAACTTCAGATCTTTAGATCTTAGATCTTAGACGTAGATCTTCAATTTGAATCAAACCACTTCCAATTGAAATTCTTTAATGATTTATTATTTAATCTTTTGAAACCTTCCATGTGGGTATAGGATGATTCAATTAATAAGATAATGGAGTTATCTTAAAGATTGAATATAGATCTTAGATTCTCAAGTTCTTAATTGATTATTTTATCTTATAATCAACAGAATAGCCTTTCACTAGGATCTTAGTTCCTAAATCTTTCAACTTATAGGATTCTTTACCTTTGGGATTAAGTGAGAAACCTAGATCCTATTTAGAATAGCACCTTGGATTTTAAATTTGAACCCTCATAGTGTTTAAGTTCTAAATTCTTAAATCTTGATTTATTTGATTAAGATTTGGGTAAGATAGTAAAATATTCATAAAACTAGGTCGTTGATTTGCTTATTTAAACCATATAGTCGTCACATGATTTTTGGATTAGAACTCTTAAGTTCTAATTTTTGACTTTAATGACGTAAATCTGAGATTCTACTCGATAGCTGGATATTGGAGATCCTAAGCTTGTACCTTCTCAGAGTAGTTAGATTTGGAAATTAGGCAACAACAGATATCACATAAGTCTAGATTGAGTCTCTTATTTACTTTGACTAGATTGCTTTGCATACCTTGGATTTTGAGCTTTAGCCCTTGAGCATAATAGGAAAACTTAGGATGATGTATCCTAAGCTAGTATAGAATTTACATATCATTCAGTTTTATTTTATCACAATTAGTAGAATATGACCTAATTTAGTCTGCCTCTTCAGTAGTAGTATTATATAGACTGGACTCAGACCTAGCATATTTGGATGGCTAGGCTGGGGATTGACTAATTGATTGATATTGGAGTCCCTGTGTAACAGCCCAAACTCTTAAGCATCAAGGTATTATTCACTTTGGCCAGAAAGGCCTCACGGTTTTGCCCTCAGAAGATAACTTCCCAGCAGGTCACCCATCCTGGGAGTGCTCCCACCTGAGCATGCTTAACTTTGGAGTTCTTATCAAGACCCTACAGGCGCAAGAGGTACCCACAACCATGTAGCACCTTAACCATCATGAGTTCAAGAGGCTGCTCACATGAAGTGGTACTTTGCCCTATATGGCACTTAGCTCATATCTGACACCCTATGGTTTGCTCTGATACAATTTGTAATGGCCCAAACTCTTAAGCATCAAGGTATTGTTCGCTTTGGCCAGAAAGGCCTCACGGTTTTGCCCTCAGAAGATAACTTCCCAGCAGGTCACCCATCCTGGGAGTGCTCCCACCTGAGCACGCTTAACTTTGGAGTTCTTATCAGGAACTCCACCATTATCTGAAAAGGCGCCTCGATGTTTAAGAATTTCACTTATTACTACTTAAGTGGGTCTTCACACCCTGTATGGTCTATTGGCTGGTATGACAGTACTAGAACTTAGGCATATTACTACTTTACCTATATTGTATTGTTTTGGTTTTTTGGTTTGTTTTGCCACATGCTTCAGTGGCCTTATTTTTCAGTATTTGCTCGCTTTGCCATATGTCTCAGTGACTTTACTTATCATATATTGCTTTGCTTTTTGCCACATGTCTCAGTAGCCTTTCTTTTCATCTTAATCTGCATGTTGTATGTATACTTTTATGGCTTAGATATATGTATGAATGGCATATTTAGGATGCTAGAATTTTATTGAATTCAGTACTTATGTTCTTTTATACTCAGCATGTTTTACTTTGATCATAATCATGTTAGGATCATGTTTATGCAGTAGCTACAGTTATTTTACTTTTAGCCTTACCTTGCTTATTTAGTGTTTT